>CM070776.1:127217196-127864696 GCA_036346955.1 Dipus sagitta
ATGCAGAGGGGATTCTTAGGATTTTCCTAGAAATTTATTTCAGGGGATCTGCATTCCTGCAACACTGACCAGCATGTTCTGCTGTGTTCTCCTCCAGCAGCCATCTGTAGAGCCCTGCCATCGTGGATGAAGGAAACTCTGCGCTCAGTGCCAGCACATCCAGCCCACACCTCAAAAGGAAGGCAGATCCATACTTAAGAGCCTACCTGGGCTCTAGACCCATGTTAGGGGCTTTACTCAGGAGACAAATGGAAGGGTGTTGGGTCCCACAAGTGATCTGCACATTGGAGAGTGATTGTATTCAGTGGTACAGGCAGCACCAGAATGGAGTTGCGCTTTGCTAAAACATCCAACAAAATGGTGTGGATCAAGAAATGCTTCCCCGAATGAAAGAAGCCATTAAAACACAAGGTGTATGTTTTTCTTTTTAATGTGTTGTGCTCCAGGATTTGTAGCTATAATGTTGTTATGAGAAAGGATCAAGGAACAAGGTAACATTTTATAGGCAATTAGGAGCAGATATCCATGGAGGAAACAGGTACATGCCATGCTGTCAGTGTTGGCAAACCTTGAGCTGATGTTTGATCCAGTCTCATTCAAGATGGGTGCCAGAGACATTTTGCAGGAGGAACTTCCTGCTTCTTTCTCAGCTCAGCCTCTCTGGGTCAGCCACCTGAATACTTGAACCATCGAGGTCCTCCTGAGTCAGCCACTGAGTCCAAGAAGAATTCAAGTCCCACTCCAGGGTCTGTAAGAAGAATTCAAGTCCCACTCCTGGGTCTGTCCCCTTTGTTCACCAACTGATCACGCCACTGAGTCCATGAACCAATCAGGTTCCCCAACTGGGTCTAGCCCCTTTGTCCACCAACCAACCAGGTCTCCCCTTGTAGGTCACCTCTCTGAGTCCACAAAACTGTCAGGTCTTTGCTCATATGCCTGGGTCTGACAATCAGGATCACCCTAACTGGATGTGTGATGTATATAGAAAATGTTGACCACATGGGCCAGCTTATTTTTTCCCTGTAACCTGGTCTGAACACAATGGAAGTTGCTTTTCTCCTTGCCAGCCTGGCTAGGAAGCAGGTCGCTTGGCCTGGGTATTTTCCTGCCTATGATTTTTCTTGGGTCTCTGAGTTCCTCCCTATTTCATATTTCTCTGTCTTTTACTTGAATGGAAACTTTCAGTGTTCATGCTCTGCATTCCTCTTGAGGGTGTGTGTGCCTCCTCCAGAGCCTTTTAATCCCTGAGCGTTCTAATGGGACATTCTGTCCATCACCACTCTCCCTTTCTAGCTGGGCAAGGACAGGAATTCTCTACTGACTAGCCTGTTTGAGCTAGCCTTCATCCTGGATCTTAATTTTCATCGTTCATGAGTCTCGCAGCTAGCCATCTCCCTGGATTAATTCCCTCAACAGTGCACCTCATAACTTACTAAATAAACTTAATTCATAATTTACACATCTTTGATTCAATATTATCAATTTTTTTTGCTAAAATAGGATAAGGATCCAAACTTTGAGGTCCACAGGACTTAGGGGATCCCTCATACATTACTAAATATTGCATCAGTGCATAGAGACTTCTTTTTTTTAAATTTTTTTGTTTATTTATTTATTTGAGAGTGACAGACATAGAGAGAAAGAGACAGATAGATAGAATGGGTGTGCCAGGGCCTCCAGCCATTGCAAACGAACTCCAGATGTATGTGCCCCCTTGTGCATCTGGCTAATGTGGGTCCTGGGGAATCGAGCCTCTAACCAGGGTCCTTAGGCTTCAGAGGCAAGCACTTAACCGCTAAGCCATCTCTCCAGCTCTGCATAGAGACTTCTGGCTTCATGAGGCAATAACACTCTTCATTGAGGTTTTCCTTTTGCTCTGTGGTATACCATCACAGAGTCATAAGAGTCCTCCATGACATAACTGCAACATCTAAACTGGGACTGTCCCTACTTACCAGTGTTCAGGGATAGAAAAGCATGGTTATGGCCCATATTGTATTTAGTTCCTGAGAGAAGGAGGGTGAGAGGAGACAAAAAGGGAGGGGGGAAACCTCAGCGACTAGTAAGCAATGACCCTTTCTAGTACACACCATTTGGACATACCTAAAATCTGGGGAATGATAATTCAAGCAACATGTCTACAGTATGGAAAACTCTTCATGAGAAGGGAGTTCGTGTCTACCAATTATGGTAATAGCTAAGCTGAGTCCGAGATTAGGTAGTTCCACTGGAACTTCTGGGTGCACTTGTCTGTATCTTGAGAAAATCAATACCTTCTCTTGAGCTTCAGGTACCCTACATTATCCACCTCTGTTGCCTTGCGTCCATCCGTCACTCTGAGGAAGGAAATACATGCCAGAGATAATACACCAGCTTGCTTGGTTAAGATATGCAGGAGCAAAGGAAAGTTCTACAGATACCAGGCAAGAGTCAGGACTTAGCAGTAAACTGTGGCTAGACCAGGTCTGTCCTGAGTGCACAGAGCAGTATACTGATACAGGAAGAACAGTCCGGAACAGGTCAAGGCCCCCACTCCCACCTAGCCTTACACAAGCCTGCTTCAGCCTGAGAGCTCCTCAACATAGGACACTTGTAACTCAGCACAAAAGGTTTCAGCAGGGTTTCTTATATTGCTTCTAGTTAAGTTATTTTACAAAGTTATTGTTTTCATTATAACATTTGTATACCTGGGTATCATAACACATTTTCATATATCCCCATTTGAATCTTACAAAATGCTAAATCCAATACCTTTTGCTTATGGAGTTCTCAATTTGCTTCTCAGGAGAACTGAGAAGCCTTCTCCATGGTGATAGAGCTGGGGTATAAAGTGAGAGTCTGCATCTATGGCTTCCACTGCAGCCCCCTTCTCTAGAGAGAATGTATGACTAATCAGTTGGAAGATACAACTGTTCCACCCCGTTCTCCTGAACCCAACATAGTCAGAATTTATCTGGCAGATGTGTTTAGTGATGACACAGAATTGTGACATATTATTTGCTCATGTCAGGATGTTTTCCTCATCTCAGACTAACAGCACCTCTGGAAAAGGAAAATTAAAGGCACAACAAGAGGTGAGAATAAAGTTTTAATCATAAAGGTGGTTCTCTGCATTGCAGAACCTGATTGGGAAGTTCTAAAGGGCGTCATGGAGATGCACAATGGACTTCAGAACCCTGAAACCACAGTTCTTTCTAGGCCACAACACAGTGGTCACTACTTGTGGTTCAGAGCTGACTGCAGTGAGTTGACGGTGCCATTAGAACGACAGGTTCTCGACAATTTTATGTAAGTACCACAGAATAGGATATAGCTGGAAAGAAGGAACTCAGTGGAGGGGGCATAATAGTGGGAGAAAATGAAGGGGGATGGTTGGGGATTATGAAAATGGTATACTGTCAATATGTAAGAGAAAATGTTGTCAATAAGTGTTTTGAGTATATCTCTCTAGCCTGTGGTTTGAAGGTTTTAGGGTAGATGCCCAGTAAGGGAATTACTGGGTCTGTTGGTATCTCTATACTCAGCTTTTTCAGAAGTCTCCATATTGCTTTCCAAAGTGGTTGTATCATCCTACATTCCCACCAACAGTGGATGTGTGTTCCTACTTCTCCACATTCTCACCAGCATTTATTTTTATTTGATTTTTTGATGTTTGCTATCCTTATTGGGGTTGGGTCATGATATGCAGAGACATTTAGATTATCCATAACTGTGGGCTAACTCCACAATGCATGACCTGTATACCTCAACAAGGAGGGGCCAAGGGGAGGGGGTAGGTTACGGATGAGCCTAATAATGGTACCAAACTGACTGTAAAAAAATAAAAAAATAAAAAAATAAAATAAAATTTAAAAAAAATAAGTGTTTTGAAAGAAAGAAAGGAAGGAAGGAAGAAATAAAGAAAAAAAGAAAGAAAGACAGAAAGAAAGGCTATCCTCCAGGCACATGTACCTTTAGTACAGCTACTATATAGATAGGATTGTCATTTTACTGGGCCTGATAATGCTTCCCTGGCTCCTTCAGTGTCTTCCCATTAAACACTGCACGTGAGGACGGCATAGGACCTGGGGTATTCAGAAGGTCCCCTGGCTATGCTCAGCACTTTGGGCCTCCAGTTCCAACAATGACCTTTGGCCAGGTACATTTTTATTCTTGGTTTTCATTCTTGGTAGTGCCAGGCTCGCTCATGACACTAAGATTACTTAGTTCACATCACATGGTTCATACCATTGGGTGTTTCATTTCTGAAATGTGGGCCATGAGTACTCACGCTTCTCCTTCCACAGTACTTTCAGCATCCTGATCTAGATGAAGGGAATGTGATGCTAGCATTGAAGTGTAAACCAGGTGGGTTCTAGCTGCAGGTGGCCTTTTTCTTGAAGGCTGTGAAAGGATTAATTTTTGAGGATAGATGTTTGTATTTTTGATAATGCTTTATTCTAAGGGAACTAAAATGATCTTCTTAGCCCCATATGGGTGCCCCACGCAGTGGAATGCAACCTGGGGTTGGGGGCACTGACACAGATGCCAAACACAGAGCGTCATGCACAGGAGACAAGGAAGGCCCAGTCATTTGTGTGCTCCTGTCCTAACCTAGGACCACACAAACCCCTCAGACAGTGTAGTTCAATGTCACAAAAATTGCTGAGTGATGCCAACTAAGTCTAAGGGATATTCCTAACGAAAGGATATGGCACGACATCTTAGTCATAAGGGATTTCCTAAGTCAAAAGACAAGCAATGGCCTCCATGTGGACTAGGAGAGCTTGGGATAGAAGGTAAATGCAATCAAATGCATAAGTATCTAGCATAAGCTTCTTATATTGTCCAAAAATATAAACTGGAAGCAGTCAGAATTAACAAACTAGCTGGAAAATAAGCACGAGACAATTATGACATTTCTGTTCTGTTACTAAAATAATATTATAAATCACCGTTTTTGCTGCATTTCAAGAGTGACTTTGAAATATGCCCATTTTCCTCTGCTCTGTGATTTCAGTGAAAACTGAAATTCTGAGTGAGGGCAGGATCTTGAGTGTGTGGGGAACAGGATGGCCATGTTGTAAACTACCTTGAAGAAAAAATGTGAAGGATTTTCCCAGCAGGAACTTACATTAATAGGTAGCAAAAGCTGTGCACATGATTAGCAAATGAAACAGGATTTGATAAACATGTCTGTATTAGGCTTCTCTAGAGGAACAGGGCTAAAGGGATAAATATATACTAGAAAGGAGTTTTGTTAGATTGCCTTATAGCATGCAGGCTGGGCAGCCGAACAATGGCTGTCTACATGCTGGAGAGTCCAAGGACCTCGGCGTTTCTCAGTCCATGAGGCTGGATGCCTCAGTACTTACAATCTGATGTCAGTGAAGAATTGCAGTGCAAGGGTGGCAACCTGCATCCCCCTGCAATTAGCAAGGGCACCGTGGCCAAAACCTCTCTGTTCTCTTGGAGTTTATTTGTAGTTGTCCACGAGTTAGGCTTTTCTCTCTGGGGATAGATAATCACCCCTAGATCAATTTTTCCAGGAAAGGCCCCCACACACCCAGCCAAGAGTTATGTCTCTTACTTGATCGCTGATCTAACCAAGTTGACAATAGAATTTAAACTGATAATAGCACTGTGCAAAATAAGAGATTCTACAAATGGAAGCCTGTATACGTGGCTCAAACAGGTAGAATTTAGCTGTGTTAATGCATCAAAGTATTCTGTTAGGACCGTGTGTGTGTGTGTGTGTGTGTGTGTGTGTTCATTCATGTTTGTGTTTATTGAGGTCAGGTAGATGCAGAGGGGAATCTTTGGAGTTTCCTTACAGGTGATCTGCATTCCAGTGACACTGACAAGTATGCTCGGCTGTGTTCTCTCCCCGCAGCCATCTGTGGAGTCAACCATCATGAATGAAGGACAGTCTACAGTCCG
The DNA here is from genome assembly GCA_036346955.1 of Dipus sagitta. Taxonomy (NCBI): domain Eukaryota; kingdom Metazoa; phylum Chordata; class Mammalia; order Rodentia; family Dipodidae; genus Dipus; species Dipus sagitta. The sequence continues at coordinate 127,223,116 of CM070776.1, forward strand.
CGCCAGGACAGCCACCCCAAGCCCCAAAAGGAAGGCAGATGAATACCTGAGAGCCAACCTGGGCTCCCGACCCGTGCTGAGTGTTTTACTTGGCAGACAACTGGGCAGACACTGGAATGATGTGCACATGGGAGAGTGGCTGTGGTCACTGTCAAAGGCAGGAACAGACTGGAGTTGGCCTTTACCAAAACACGACCTGCCCTCAATGCCTTTGTTCCCTGGGGACGATGAGAAATCCAAGAAAATGGTGTGGATCAACAAATATTTCCCTGAATGAATGAATCCATTAAATGAGAAGTTGCGTTTTACTTCCTTAACTTTCTGTGCTTTTTTTTTTTTCTATTTGGCTTTGTCCTCCTGACCCATCTAGGTTCCAGTCAAGATCCACTGACATGTGATCTCTAGCCACTCACACTTAAGGGAGTGATTGTTTATATTTCAGAGTGAAGGGGGTTTAGAGTGATGAGTGACCCTGCTTAGAGCACTTGTGATGTCCACTGTGGGTAGGAAGTACCCTTTCTCCACCCCCCTGATGAGCTGACTGCACTCAAGGAGGCCTCTGGGAAATTTCATCTGGTGGGAAAGAGTGAGCATCACACCATCACACCTTGACATCTTACAAGAGTGAGGGTGGGAGAGAATTCTCTCACCTATATGGAGCCACATTACCAGGGACAGCAATAAAATCAGGCTTCACTGAGTGCTTCTGCATAGTAGACACAGGAGGAGTTCCCAACACAGCAAGTAGGCAATTCAAATAGCAGCTAAGCTCCATTCAGTAAAGGGGGGCTTACACTGTCTCTGAACTCATGTCTCACCCCACATTTGCCAGACTTTGTGGGACCCATGGGTACAGGAAGGTGCAATGATGGTTGGGTCCAAGAAGAAGGGTCTGACCCTATCCCACTTCGTGTACCCCTGCGAGCTTTAGCCTGTGCCTCTTCTGAACTGCAGAAAGTGGAAAACTGGGGAATAGAGAACTAAGAAGTGTGAATGTTACCTTGGAAAGGATATAGAAATTGTTGCATACTCACTCTATGGGATGCTTAGCTCACCAAAGTCATGCTATGGCCTGACAGTGATTACAAAAGCTCCAGGGATCCTCCTGGATTAATAAAGGGGAGTGGAGGTGAAGCAAGCTAGCAGAATGGACCTTACAAAGATTGTGGGACAAAACAGATTGTGGTAATATCTGCTTTCTCTGCATTACCCTCAGACAGACATACAAGTTGCAAAGTCCCCATACTGAATGGTGCTCTCTTGAGCCTCAAACTGAGTCTTTTGTTTGAAGTTCTATTTCTGTAGTTGGGCGGTGAATATGTAGGCATTCTTACTGCATGTGAATTTCATTGTTCCTGACCCACCTCACCTGATGAGATATAGCACAAGGGAGATTGTGAACTAGAAGAAAGTACTTGAGGAAAGGAATAGGAAAGGCTTTGAAAAGATAGTAAAAGACACTTCAGTGCTTTCTTACCAAGTTCTGCAGCAGACAGCTTCAGGTTCACTGAGATGAACTTCCAGACCAGGCACAATTATGGAGGAAGGGATATATTGAAGCTTACAGATCCAGGGGAAGTTCCATAATGGCAGAAGAAGCTGGCCTGCCTTCACAGGCCCAAACACAGAGAGAGAGAAGCACAAACCTAAAGGTCAAAAGCCACAGGGCACTTCAGGAACTCCAGCTAGGCACACTTTGTATATCTTTAGATTAAAATCTGAAACCCACCATTACACCTTAAGATCCATCCAGGGACACTGCCTCCAGCCACGTGGCTGCAGATGCAAACTACAAACAAATAAACAACTGAATATATTGGGGGCCATCTATTCAAACCACCACACCAGGCCTTTATCCCTCAGCCACTCACATAAAGCCAGGTGGGCATTCCCTTCTAGTGGCTATTGTTCCTGTCAAGCCCTATCCCACACACCTCATATGTAAATACCTATTAAAAAAAGAATAACACTAAGTCCCAGGCATCAGGCTTAGGACAGAGGAGAAAGGAGGAAGGAAAACAGGCATACACTGAAGGGGAGGGGTCTAGCTAGCTACCCTAAGGGCAGTTTGAATATACTGCCAGTGAGATTCTTTGGAAACTGTGTGTGAAAATTCAGAGAATGGTGCACCAGGGCTTGAAGCTGGTGCAAACGATCTCCAGACACATGCCTCACCTTGTGCATCTGCCTTAGGTGGGTTCTGAGGGATGGAACCTCGGTCCTTTGGTTTTGCAGTCAAGCGCCTTAGCTGCTAAGCCATTTATCCAGCCCTGACACCTTCTTTGTAAAGGATCTCTTCAGGAATGAATAGGCCCTTCTTCTTCCTCTGATAGGTAAATGGCTGGATTAAGATTTTGTCTGGATTTTTCAGTGATTTCAATTGGTGTTGCCATGTGGAATGTCTATGACAAGACCTCTATGTGATGTGGCCATTCCCATGGTCTCCTCCAGTGCTTTCTTTCCCTTTGAGGTTTCTTCTACAGGAGTCTGTTCAGACGCTTCTCAAAGGTCCTATCACTCTTCTCCCCCCTTCTCCCCTGCCTTTGTTTGCTTTCTTTACACTTAACTTTTTTATTTATTTGAGATAGCGAGACAGGGAGAGAGAGGGAGAGGGAGAGGGAGACAGAGAGAGAGAGAGAGAGTGTATGGGAGCACCAGGGCCTCTAGCAGTTGCAAACAAACTCCAGACACATGTGCTACCTTGTACATCTGCCTTAAGTGGGTCCTGGGGAATCAAACCTGGAACCTTTGGCTTTATAGGCAAGTGCCTTAACCAATAAGCCATCTCTCAAGTCCTTAATTAAAAAAACATTATGTATGTAATAATTATTTTTATTTTATTCAGTATTTATTACTCACTTACTATGTACTTATTTGAGAGAGAGAAAGGCAGGTATATAGAAAAAATGGGTACCCTGGGCCTCTAGCCACTGCAAATGAACTAGAGGCACATGAGCCACCTTGTGCATCTGGTTTTCCGTGGGTTCTGGGGAATCCAACCCAAGGCCTTAGGTTTTACAGGCAATTGCCTTAAACGGGAGGCCATCTCTCCTGTCCCACAGTTAATTTTAGGCTTTCTGTCATTGTCCTCCTGCATTTGCACCTAGATTGTTGCTTCTTCTTCACGTGACTGTTACCTCTGCACTATGGCATTTCTAGGAAGGTTCATTTCCCTTATGAGTGAGCAGCAGAATGTTAGTTGCATTGTGGTTATGGAGGAGAAACAGCAGTAAGGTAGCACTTTGCAGGCAGTTACTTAGGGGCAGAAGCCCAAAGAGGGAACAGTGAGATGCTATTTTTCCAGTCCTGGCAAATCTGGAACTGTCTCATCCTGTCTCATGCAAGAAACACTCCCCAACAGGAACTTCCTATTTCTTTCTCAGCTCAGACTCTCCAAGATGGCTGCCAACCACACTCCCCAGCAGGAACTTCCTGCTTCTTCCTCAGGTCTCCCTCTCTGGGTCAACTCTCTGATTCCATGAACCAATCAGGTTCCCCTCTAGGGTCAGCCCCCTGACTCTATTAGCCAATCGGAATTCGGTCCCTGTGCAGATGCCTGAGTCCACCAACCAATCAGGTCTCCCTTTACAAACCAAGGTCTCATAAATAGGTGATCCTAATTAGAAGTGTGATCCATATAAAGGTAACCACCTGGGCCAGCTGAATTTTTTTTCCTGTGATCTGGCCTGAACAGGCACATGTGTCTGCTATTCTTCCCAGCCAGGCTGACAGTGGTGGAAGCATGCCACTCGGCCTGTGTATTTTCCTGGAAAGGATTTTTGTTTGATCTCACTGAGTCCTTCACTATTTCTTAATTCATTCTGGTGTTTTATTTAGAAGGGATCTTCTAGTTCTTGTGGTTTGTGTCCCCCTTGGGGGTGAATGTACCTGCCCAAGCACCCTTTTATGCCTGAGCGTTCTCTGTGATAGAGATTGTCTACATCTCTCCTGTTCCTTTCTACCCAGGCAAAAATTCTCCTCTGGCTAGACACTTTCAGGTAGCCTTCTCCCTGTATTCCCCTCTGCTTTGAGTCTCTCAGCTCGTCTTCCCCCTGGATCATAATTCGCCTCTGGTTTGAATCTCTCACCAAGTCTCCACTGTGGATATTAATTATTTTCCAGCATGTGTCTCTCAGCTAGCCATCACCCTGAATTTATTTCCCCCTGCAATAAAACCCATGACTCGTGTTTTTTCATTAAATAAACATAATAACTCACAATTTATCCTCTTGGATTCAATTTTAGGTATTCCTTTCAAATATAGGATAAGGACCCAAAGTTTGGGTATCACATGCCTAGAAGGACCACTCCTGAAACCCCGCACATTGCAGTGGTTAGTGCCTGGGAGCGTCTCACTTCATGAGTAATGGACACTTTTCCTTGTGCTTCACCCTTTCCTATGGGGTATCCCCTCATGGCAAAGTAAGTGTCCTCTATGACACAACTGCAACATGTAAGCTGGGACCATCCCTACCTCCCTATGTTGTAGGAAAGAAAAGCATGATGAGGGCCTATATTTTGTTTAGGACCTCTCTCCCTCCCTCCCTCTCTCTCTCTCTGTGTGTGTGTGTGTGTATGTGTGTGTCTGCCTGCCTGTCTGTCTGTCTTGAAGACAATAACTTCAGCAACAAGTAGGCAAGGACTGTTGTAGTATTAGTCACTAGGAAATCCCTAATTTCTTTTTTAATAGCTTTATTTATTTTATTTATTTGCGAGAGAGAGAAAGAGGCAGATAGAGAGAGAGAGAGAGAGAGAGAGAGAGGGAATGGGTGCACCAGGGCCTTCAGGTGCTGTAAATGAACTCCAGATGCATGTGCCACCTTGTGCATCTGGCTTATGTGCATCTTGGGGAATCGAACCTGGGTCCTTTCGATTTGCAGGCAAACACCTTCACCTCTAAGCCTTCTCTCCAGCCCCCTAATGTCTCTTGAGCTTCAGTTACCCTTAAGCATCTACCTCTGGCCTCTTGAGTCCTTCCCATTCTCTGAGGAACGGAAGGCATGCCAGGGACTATGCCTCAACACATCTGGTTAAGATCTGTAAGAGCAAAGGGAAGATCTACAGATACCAGAGAAGAGTCACAATGTAGCAGTAAATTTTCACAAGTCCAAGTCTATCTTGAGTGCCCACACCTGGATACCGACACAGGAAGAAGCAGTCCAGATCACTTTAAGTCTTCCGCTACCACATATCCTCCAATAGCCTGCCACCTCAGATATACAGCATGTACAACTTGCCCTTAATATCTTTTTTCAAGGTTTCATATAAAATTCTAGTTACGTATTTAGGTATTTTATAAAATCCTGGTTATTACTTTGATTTTTTAAAATATTTCTTTATAATATTTTAAATCCACTCTCCCCATTTGAATCTCACAAAATGCCATATCCAACCCAGCTGTCCATGGTGTTGTCTTGTTGTCAGGACAACTGAAAGAACTTGCTCAAAGGGATAAACTGGGGTCCTAAGGGAGAGTCTGTTTCTATGGCATGGACTCCAACTCCCTTATCTCTAAGAAGGCCTGTCTTGTCAGTGTGAAGGCCCAACTGTCCAACTCCTTCCCCCTGAACCCAGCATAGTCAGAATTTATCTGGCAATGGAGTTTTGCTATGGCAAAAAAAAGTCAAATTATTTGCTTATGTCAGGACATTTTAGTCATCTCAGACCACTAGCAACTCTGCAACAAGGAGATTGAAGGTTGTAGCAGACAGCTTCAGGTTCGCTGAGATGAACTTTCAGGCCAGGCACAGTTATGGAGGAAGGGATTTTTATTGAAGCTTACAGATCCAGGAGAAGTTCCATAATAGCAGTAGAAGCTGTCCTGCCTTCACAGGACCAAGCAGAGAGAGAGCAGTACAAGCCTAAAGGTCAAAAGCCAGATCACACTTCAGGAACTCCTGCTAGGCACACTTTGCATATCTTTAGATTGAAATCTGAAACCCACCACCACACCTTAAGATCCACACAATGGCACTGCCTCCAGCCAGATGGCTAGAGATGCAAACTACAAACAAATAAACAACTGAATATATTGGGGGCCATCTATTCTATTCAAACCACCACAAAGGTAGAACAAGCAGTGAGATTGCTAATGGTGGTTTTTCATCTAATGTCTCTGTCCTATGCCTAATAATGTTTCTCTGAGCCACAGAACCTGGTTTGTCATTTCTAAAGAGGGTCATGGACATGCACCATGGACCTTCCAACCCTAGACAGTAGTTTCTAGATCCTAACAAGTGGTCATTACACCTGGTTAAGAGCTGAATAAAGTGAGTTGAAGGTGTCATTAGGAAAACAGGATCTTGATAACTTCATGTAGCAGAGAGACTGGCTGGAAAGAAGTGACTCAGTGGAGGAGGCATACTAGAAGGGGAAAGTAGAGTTGTGGCAGGGGTCTATGGTCATGGCCTATTATCTATGTGGATCTTGTCAATTATTATTTTTTCTTTTTTTATTACAGACATACTTAGAATGGATGTGTTGGTACCCTCTTTTCCCTTGTCCCTGTCCCCATTCTGCTGGGGTCCCTCTTCAGTGGGATTGCAGGTATTCCCCGTGGGGTTGTGGATTATGCATTGTGGGAACAGTAGTGAGTTGTTGGGGGAGGCAATGACTCTGTGCATGATGCCCCAACCTGTGGCTCTAACAATGTTTTCGCCCCCTCTTCGGCAAAATTCTCTGAGCCATGTGGGTTGAAGGGTTTTTTTTTTTGTTGTTGTTTTTGGAGGTAAGGTCTCACTCTAGCCCAGGCTGACCTGAAATTCACTATGGAGTCTCAGGGTGGCCTCGAACTCATGATCCTCCTACCTCTGCCTCCCAAGTGCTAGGATTAAAGGCGTGTGCCAACAGGCCCAGCTTGGGGGGTGAGTTTTAAGTCTTCTTCAGTGACAAGCACTTAGGAGCCTCTATATCTCTGCTTGGTAGGTGTTGAGTATCCTCAGCATCTGTGTCCTTCACCCTGGTGCTGATTGTCAGTCTCTCCATGGTAGCTGCATTCTTTTTCTTTTTCTGTTTCTTTTTTTTCTTTCTTTTTTTTTGTTGTTGTTATTTTGGTTTTTCGAGGTATGGTCTCGCTCTAGCCAAGGCTGACCTGGAATTTACTATGTAATCTCAAGGTGGCCTCAAACTCACCACGATCAATCCTCCTACCTGGGTCTCCTGAGTGCTGGGATTTCGGAAGCGACATACTCGCTCATCTCCCCATTTCCTCCGTGGTTTCACCTTTGCCTTGACTGAGATGCGAGGGGTGGTTTATCTCCTCGGGTTTTGCTACCTTCTGTGTTCTGTGCTGGCAACATATGTTGTCTTCAAGCAATAGGGCCTTACCTTTTAGCTTCAGGCCCATAATCAAGTGCTTTAACCGAAGCCTGTCTCGTATTGCAGACCTTGTAGGTCTCTCTGATCAACAGCTCATTGTGGGTAGCCACCACTTTCTGGTACTGGCAGTTACAGGTCAGAGCCCTTCTTATCAGGTGCTCCCCCCATACTCCTGGTGCGGGTTCAACCTTTTAGTCTATCTTCAAGGATAAAGGATTCTATTTTACCAGTTTGTTTGGGGCTTAATTTTGTGTTTTTCCCTACCCCTGATCCGTCTCCCCCAATATCCTTCCATCCTTATTGTCTAGACCTTGAATTACCTATCAGGTATGTCAGCCACTCTAGCCGATCCTGGTTAGGAACCACAGGTGAGGGAGACCATGTGGCATTTATCTTTCTGTGAATGTGTTAATTTGCTGAGTAGGATCTGTTCCAAGTGTATTTTTCTACAAATTTCATTGTGTCTCTTTTTAAATTAATCTGAGTAGAATTCCATTGTGTAAATGTACCACAACTTCATTATTCATTCATCCAATGATGGGCATCTGTGTTCATTCCAGTTCTTAGCTATAATGAATTGAGCAGCTATAAACATGATTGAGCAAATATCTCTGTAGTGCAGCATTTAGGGTAAATGCTCAGTAAGGGAATAACTGGGTCTGTTGGCAGCTCTGTATTCATCCTTTTTAGGAGTCTCTACATTGATTTCCATAGTGGGTGTACAAGTTCACATTCCAATCAACAGTGAATGAGGGTTCCTCTTTCTCTACATCCTTGCCAACATTTGTTGTCGTTTTTTTTTTTTTTTTTTTTAACGAATGCCATCCTTACTGGAGTAAGGTACAATTATATTTTAGATCACAGTATTACTTAGAGTTGTACTTAAGGGGCCTTTCCCTTCCATTCTGCTATATGGACATGTAGGATTAAAAAGACATATTTAGAGACTTGTAAATATTTATACTTTTCCTTAGATAATTCTAATGACTTAGTGAGGGCTATAAATTTAGATTGCTGAGTACTGAAGCTTTTCTTTTGAGCCATTGCAGTGTATCAAGTGTGTCAAAATCAGAGGTCACTGTATAGCCTCTATACCTGACTCTTTCTTCTTTTAAAATTAGTTATTTATTTAATAGAGGGAGGAAGAGAAGGATCAGAGAGAGAGAGAGAAAGGCAAATACAGAGAATGGGCATGACAGGGCCTCCAACCACTGGTAATGAACTCAGATGCACTTGCCACCTTGTGGCTTGCTTACGTGGGTACTGGGGAATTGAGCCTAGGTCCTTGGGCTTCACATGACACACCTTAACCTGTAAACCATCTCTCTAGCCCTTGACTTCTTCTTTAAAAGGGAAATATCATCAGTATATGAGTTAAGACAAGATTTTCTCCAGGCTGATCATACATACCAGGATGAACCATGTAACTCTCCATGAGGAACTCTTCACAGGAGTGAATGGGCCACTCTTCTCCTTGCAGTATGTAAGTGGCTGGAATAAGATTTTGGCAGGATTTGGAGTGATTTCATTTGGAGTTCACAAGGGAAAAGGAGATGATAAGGCCTCTGTGTGATGTGGTATCTATTCAGTCCCTTGTCAAGGATCTTAGTACTCTCATCCACACTTCTCCCCTGCCTTTATTTGTGTCCTCCACACTTAAACTCTAGGCTTTCTACCATTGTCTTCCTGCAACTGCACCCCTGCTTTTGCTTGTTTTTTTTTCCTAAATATTTTATTTTTATTTATTTGCTTGAGAGAAAGACATGGGGAGAAAGAGAAAGATGCATGCGCCACCTTGTGCAACTGGCTTACATGTGTCCTGGGGAATCGATCTGAGGTCCTTTGGCTTTGCAGGCAAGGGCCTTAACCACTAAGCAATCTCTCCATGCCCCGTTTTTGCTTCTATCTCTTGTGACTCTTAGATACATCTGGTCTGTGATGCCTCTGGGACTGTTTATCTCCCATTAGGAGTGAGCACCAGCATGTTCAGCTACACTATGGATATGAAGGACAAACAAGAGTAAGGTAGCTTTTTACAGGAATGTTGTCAGTGGAAGAACAGAAAGAGGGAACATGTAGAAGGCCAGTCTGTGAGTACTAGCAACACTGGAACTCATATCTGATTCTTGCTCATCCAAGATAGATGCCAGTGACACTCCCCAGTGGCCACTTCGTGCTTCTTCCTCACCTTAGCCTCTCTAGGTTAGTCTCCTGTGTTCAAAACCAATCAGTTCTGGCTCCTTACTCAACACTCAAGTCCAAGAATCACTCATGTTCCCCCCTCTTGGGTCAGACCCTTGAGTCCACTAATCAATCTGGTCTCCTCTTACATTCCTGGGTCTTCATATCCATAGTGTAGCTGAACATGCTGGTGCTCACTCCTAATGGGAGATAAACAGTCCCAGAGGCATCACAGACCAGATGTATCTAAGAGTCACAAGAGATAGAAGCAAAAACGGGGCATGGAGAGATTGCTTAGTGGTTAAGGCCCTTGCCTGCAAAGCCAAAGGACCTCAGATCGATTCCCCAGGACACATGTAAGCCAGCTGCACAAGGTGGCGCATGCATCTTTCTCTTTCTCCCCATGTCTTTCTCTCAAGCAAATAAATAAAAATAAAATATTTAGGATAAAAAGGATCACCCTACTTGGATGTACAATCCATATAAAGAAGTTTAACCATAACAGATATCTACAGGACATTTCATCCAAATGCTGCAGAATACACATTCTTTTCAGCAGCACATGGGACATTCTCTAAAATAGACCATATATTAGGATGCAAAGCAAATCCTAATAAATGCAGGAAAACTGAAATAATTTCTTGCATTCTATCTGATCACAAAGGATCAAACTACAAATCAGTAGCAAGAAAAGCTATGGAGCATACATAAAATCTTGGAAATGAAACAATACACTACTAAATGATAAAGGGGTAAATTAAGAAATGAAAAAGGAAATCAAAAAATTCATAGAGTCAAATCATAATGAGAACGCAACATACCAAAACCTCAGGGACATAATGAAGGCAGTCCTAAGAGGGAAATTTATAGCTTTAAGTGCCTATATTAAGAAATTAGAAATGTCACAAGTAAACAACGTAATGTTTCACCTTAAAGCCTTGGAAAAAGAAGAACAAGGCAAACCAAAAATGAGCAGATGAGAAGAAATAATAAAGATTAGGGCAGAAATTAATGAAATAAAAACTCCCCCCAAAATCCAAAGAGTCAATGAAACAAAGAGTTGGTTCTTTGAAAGGACAAATAGATTGATAAACCTTTAGCAAATCTGACCAAAAGAAAGAGAGAAGAGACAGAAATGAATAAAATTAGAGATGAAAAAGGCACCGTGACAGCAGATACCAGAGAAATTAAAAAAATAGGGATAGATTATAAGAACATATACTCCACTAAGTTTGAAAATGGGAAATAAATGGATGATTTCCTTGATTTATATGACCTACCTAAATTAAATCAAGATGAGATTAACCACTTAAATAGACCTTTAGCAAGTATGGAAATCCAAGCAGTTATCAAAAATCTCCCAAGTAAAAAAAGTCCAGGCCCAGATGGATTCACCAGTGAATTTTATCAGACCTTCATGGAAGAACTAATGCCAATGTTTCTTAAAATTTTCCATAAAATAGAAAAGGAAGGAATCCTACCAAACTCCTTCTATGAAGCCAGCATCACCCTGATACCAAAACCAGTCAAAGATAGAACAGAAAAAGAAAATTACAGACCAATCTCCCTCATGACACAGATGCAAAAATTCTCAACAAAATATTGGCAAAAAGTACGAGATTATATCAGAAATATCATTCACCCCGACCAAAGAGGCTTTATCCCAGAGATGCAGGGATGGTTCAACATATGCAAATTGATAAATACAATACACTGTATAAATGGACTAAAGGACAAAAACCACATGATCATCTCATTAAATGCAGAAAAAGAATTTGACTAAATCAAACATCCCTTCATGATAAATGTCCTACAGAGACTGGGAATAAAAGGAACACATCTCAACATAATAAAGTCTATATATGACAAACCTACAGCCCACATAATACTAAATGGAGAAAAACTTGAAGCTTTTCCACTAAAATCAGGAACAAGACAAGGGTGTCCATTGTCCCCACTTTTATTTAATATAGTACTGGAAGTCTTAGCCATAGAAATAAGGCAAGAAGCACACATAAAAGGGATACAAATTGGAAAGGAAGAGAGAAAGTTACCATTATTTGCAGATGACATGATTCTATACAGAAAGGACCATAATGACTCTACCAACAAACTGTTAGAGCTGGTAAACACTTTTAGCAATGTAGCAGAATACAAAATAAACACACAGAAATTAGTAGCCTTCCTATATGCTAACAACAAACACACAGAGGATGAAATCAGAGATTCACTCCTATTCACAACTGCATCAAAAATAAACAAATAATGTACCTTGGAGTAAACCTAAACAAGGAAATGAAGCATCTCTACAATGAAAACTTTTTAAATCACTCAAGCAAAAAATTGCAGAAGTCACTAGGAAATAGACAGACATCCCTTGTTCTTGGATCAGAAGAATCAATATTGTGAAAATGGCATTCTTACCAAAAGCAATCTACACATTTAATGCAATCCCCATTAAATTCCAATGGCATTCTTCATGGAAATAGAAAAAAGACAATATAAAAATTCATTTGGAAGCACAAAAAACCTTGAATATATAAATCAATTTTGAGTAACAAAAATAAGGCTGGTGGTATCACCATACCTGATTTTAACCTATATTAAAGAGCCATAGTAACAGCATGCTACTGGCACAAAAACAGATCTGTCAAACTATGGAACAGAATAGAGGACCCACATGAAAGTCTGGATAGCTATAGCCACCTACTTTTCTACAAAAATGCTAAAAATCCTCATATGACAAAATACAGCCCCTTCAGCAAATGGTGCTGGGAAAACTGGATATGTATCTGTAGAATGATGAAAATAGATCCTTATCTCTCTCCATGCACAATAATTAAGTCCAACTGGATCAAAGACCTTCATATCAGACCTGAAAATCTGAAACTGCTAGAGGAAAAAGCAGGGGAAACCCTTCAACATATTGGTCTTGGCAAAGACTTTCTGAATATAACCCCAATTGCTCAGGCAATAAAATCACAGATCAACCCCTGGGACCTCATGAAATTAAAAAGCTTTTGCATGGCAAAGGACACTGTGAATAGAGCAAAGAGGCAACCTACAGAATGGGAGAAAATCTTTGCCAGCTATACATCTGATGGAGGATTAATATCTAGGATATACAAAGAACTAAAAAAAAATTAAATAATAAGAAATCAAACAACCCACTTAAAAACTGGGCTATGGAACTAAATAAACAGTTCTCAAAAGAAGAAATACAGATGGCATATAAACATCCAAAAAATGTTCTACATCCCTATCCATCAGGAAAATGCAGATTAAAACGTTGAAATTCCATATCACTCCTGTTAGACTGGCTACCATGATGAAAATAAATGACCATAAATGGCGGCGAGGTTGCAGAAAAAGAGAAACCCTTCTACAATGTTGGTGGTAATGCAATCTGGTCCAGCCATTCTGGAAGTCAGTGTGGAGGTTCGTGAGACAGCTAAAAATAGATTTACTTAAGGTATCTTCAACAGTAGGGTCTTACCACTAGCCTTTGGTGGGTCATCAAGTACTCTGACAGAAATCTGTCTGTCTTTTAGGAAACCTGGTAGGTCTCTCTGATCAAAAGCTCATTGTGGATGATAGCCCCATGCTAGTTCTGGGAGTTACATGTCAGTGCCCACTAAGAAAATGAGGAAAAAGATAACTAATATACAAGAGATAGAGATAAGAGAGAGAGAGACAGGGAGAGGGGAAGTGAGGGAGGGAAGATGTAGGAGATTAAGGTTAGTCTTAATCTTACCCTCTCCAGTGTCTTGTGGTTCAGGTGTTCTCTGTAAGGGCCTGGTGAAGGTTCAGCCATTTGGTCTGTCTTTTAGTAAGTAGAAGATTATGGTACCATTGCCGTTTGGGTCTAGATTTGTGTTTCCCACCCCTTTGATGCCCTCCCCTCCCTCCCCTTCCATCCTAGTGTCTAGTCTGGGAGATGCTTGCTGGGTATGTAAGGTATCTTCGGTAGATTCAGGTTAGGTGCTGTAGATGAGTGAGACTATGTGGCGATTTTTTTTCTGTGATTGGGTAAGTTCACTGAGAATGATCTGTTCCAGGTTCAACCATTTTTCCTCAAATTTCATTGTGTCATTTTTTCTTACTGCTGTATAGAATTCAATTGTGTACATATACCACATCTTTGTTATCCATTCTTCTTGTGATGGACATCTGGGTTGATTCCAGCACTTAGCTATTACATATTGAACCGCTATAAACATGGTTGAGCAAATCTCTCTAGCCTGTGGTTTGAAGGTTTGAGGGTAGATGCCCAGTAAGGGAATAACTGGGTCTGTTGGCATCTCTATACTCAGCTTTTTCAGAAGTCTCCATATTGCTTTCCAAAGTAGTTGTACCATCCTACATTCCCACCAAAAGTGGACAAGTGTTCCTACTTCTCCACATCCTCGCCAGCATTTATTTTTATTTGATTTTTTGATGTTTGCTATCCTTATTGGGGTAAGGTGGAATCTCATAGTTGTTTTAATTTGCATTTCTCTGATGATTAGGGATGATGAACATTTTCTTAAGTGTATGTTTGCCATTTCTATTTCTTCCTCTGTGAACTGCCTGTTCAGCTCTTTGCCCCATTTTGTGAGTGGGGTGTTTGACTTCTTACTGTTTAGATTTTTGAGTTCTTTGTAGATTCTAGAGATTAGGCCTCTATCAGTTGGATAACCCACAAATATTTTCTCCCATTCTGTGGGTAATCTATTGGCTTTGCTTATTGTATGCTTGTCTGTAAAGAAACTCTTCAGCTTCATGTGATCCCATTGGTTGAGTGATGGTTTAAGTTCATGAGCTACTGGGGTTTTGTTCAGGAAGTCTTTTTCCATTCCTATATCATGGAAAGTACTTCCTAAATTTTCTTCCAGTAGTATTCGAGTTTCTGGTCTTATATTGAGGTCTTTGATCCATTTGGATGTGAGTGTAGTGCATGGTGAAATGTGTGGGTCAAGTTTCAGTTTCCTGCATATGATTATCCAGTTTGTCCAGCACCATTTGTTGAAGATGCTGTCTTTTTTCCAGCTTACATTGTTTGGGCCTTTATCGAATATCAAGTAGCTATAGTTGCTTGACCCAAAGTCCGGGTCCTCAAGTCTATTCCATTGGTCTATAGTCCTGTTTTTATGCTAGTACCATGCTGTTTTTATTACTATGGCTTTGTAATATAGCTTTAGATCAGGTATGGTGATGCCTCCAGAGGTATTTCTTTTGCTGAGGATATGTTTGGAAATGCAAGGCCTTCTGCCTTTCCGTATGAAATTTGGCTGGAAGTTGGAAGAGTCAGTCCCCAGACAGTCAGCGCGTCTAGTGCCAGAAGGTGCTACATGGGCGACTGGGGGAAACTGACCAATATCTGTCGAAGCAACGCATGGTCTAACCTACTTAGCAGCAAATAACTTGTTGTGATGCTCACACAAGTGCAGTGGTGGCACACAGCCATGGTGGGGAACCAACTGCTCTCAATTTGGCTAACTGATCCCCTCACTGGTATGGGACTCATAGCTGGAGCTGGGAAACAAGTCAGAACCAGATCCAAACGTAAACCCACTCTCCAATATCAAGCTACCATCAATTGTGGGCTACAAGAGGGCCTACACCTATTAAATTCTCTATTAAAAAAAAAAAAAAAGTAAGGGTTATCTCATTTGTCCTGGTGCTAACTTACTCTCCGTTGGAGAATCTGCTTCTCTTTTTCAGATAGATGTAGATCCTAAGGAGAGAGCCACCCCATCATACCTCAAAAGGGCCCCGGCTGAAACTAAGAAAAATTGGAGAAACAAGCAAGGGGGCTGTTTTCCTGATGAACCGGATACCAGCACAAGGGGGAAGGAGATCAGCACAGAGAAAAATCAACTCCTACCAAATCAGAGAGCCAGAGCCTCAGAGGCCCCCAACACCTCATCACTGAAGCAGACCAAAAATGAACCCAACATGGCTCAGGGAAATTTTGCGGAAGAGGGGGCGGAAAGAATGTCAGAGCCACATGTTGGGTCATGATATGCAGAGACATTTAGCTTACCCGTAACTGTGGGCTAACTCCACAATGCATGACCCGTATACCTCAACAAGGAGGGGCCAAGGGGAGGGGGTAGGTCACGGATGAGCCTAATAATGGTACCAAACTGACTGTATTTGCTGAATACAGAACTGACCAATAAAGAAAAAAGAAAAAGAAAAAAATAAATAAAAATAGATTTACCATATGACCCACCAATACCACTCCTAGGCATATATCCTAAGGACTTGTCTCACTACCTTAGAGGTACTTGCTCAACCATGTTTATTGCTGCTCTATTCACAATAGTTAGGAAGTGGAACCAGCCTAGATGTCCCTCAACTGATGAGTGCATAATGAAGATGTGACACATTTACACAATGGAGTTCTACTCAGCAGTAAAGAAAAATGAAGCTATGAAATTTGCAGAAAAATGGGTGGATCTGGAAAGGATTATACTAAGTGAGGTAACCCAGGCCAAGAAAGTCAAACATCACATGTTCTCTCTCATATGTGGATCCTATCTATGAATGATTGGACTTCTATGCAAGTAGGAAGAAAACTCAGTAGCAGAGGCCAGTAAGACAGAAAAGAGATATAAATGGAAAAGAAATGGAGGGAGGGGAGACTTAATAGGATGGTATTGAATATATGTAAGTAGAAGAACAGATTAATGGGGGTGAAAAGGCCTAAGTGAGGTCAGGGGAAGAGACTGAGTAAAGGAAAGTGGAGGAAGGGCTAATCAAAATCTAAAAGGATATAAATAAATCACATGGAAACCTACCTTTTTGGATAATGGAACACCCAGAAGACATAGATTGTTACTAGAACTTTTTCTGTGCTAGGGATGGGATACCTTCCAGTGAGTTGTTGGCCAGGGAGCTCCCTGATGCCCCCAAAACATTACAGGCCATTGCTGAGGCCCATGGTTTCCCACCAGGAATAGATGGTAATACCCTATTGCTGAAGACTCCACATACTGGGGTGCAAGGTCACTGAGTAATCCTGCTAGAGCTGAGCTAAAAACCTCCTCCATGTAGACCAGCTGTCAGAAAGCTGGAAAAAAACCATGCTGCACGCAGTTCAATGGGAGAGAGAGAAATCACCAGTGAATATATTCAATAGTAGACACTGCCAGCCTTATATTTGGCTAGCCAGGCCAAATGAGCCAACGGGTGCAATAGTGACACGTCTGTTATGGGGGAAACCAACCACCCTCTAATTTGACTGGAGGCCTGCTCCATGGGAGGAAATACATCCCTGATACTGAAAACCTACAGCAGGGGTAGTCATTAGCCCTAGGGGTGTAATGTCTGCTGGTGTCTGACTAAATGTATATACTATGCTCACCAAACTGCCTGGTAAGCACTTCTCTTAGTGCTCATACCCATATATTAATGCTACTCTCACTTTTGGTTAGAGAAGCTTCTTTTTCAGATGGCAGTGACCTTGGGATGACTCAGAAGGCATCATGGTGCTGAGAAGTGACAGAGGAGTGCTTAGCACTGAAATATCTCCGTCACACCTTCCGAGGCTCAGTGTCTGTTACAGAAGAGGTAGCAGAAAGAATGTAAGAGCCAAAGGAAGGGTAGGACTCCTTACAATGTGCTCCTCCAGACACAAAATATCCTGGATATCCATGACCTCACAGTGCCTGACACTACCTACACAAGACCATCATAATAGGAGGAAAAGATCATGACATCAAAATAAAAGAGAGACTGATTGAGAGTGGAGGGGACATGATGGAGAGTGGAGTTTCAAAGGGGAAAGTGGGGGGAGGGAGGGAATTACCATGGGATATTGTTCATAATGATGGAAGTTGTCAATAAAAAAAACTACTATAAAAGAAGGTTAACCACATGGGCCAGTTTATTTTCCCCTGTGACCTGGCCTGAATGTGCGTGGAAGTCTCCTTTACTCCATTACAGTCAGGCTGAGAAGGTGGAGAACACACATCTTGGCCTGGTTATTTTCCTGCTTATACTTTTTCTTTGTTCTCTGATAAAGTCACTATTTCTTAATTCTCTCTGCTCTTTTATTTGAATATGATCTTTCAGTTCTTATGCTTTCCTTTCACATGTGTGTATGCATACCTCTCCTCTAGAGCCCTTTTGCCAGTAAGCATTCTCTGTGATGGAGCTTCTCTCCATCTACCTTCTCCCTTTCCAGCCAGGAAAGGAGAGGAATTCTCCTTTGGCTTTACACTTTAAGATAGCCTTCTCCCTGGACCTTAATTCTCTTCTGGTTTGAATCTCTCAGTTAGCCTCTTCCCTGGATCTTTTTAAAAAAATTTATTTTATTTTATTTATTTATTCATTTGTGTGTGTGTGTGTGTGTGAGAGAGAGAGAGAGAGAGAGAGAGAGAGAGAGAGAGAGAAAGAATGGGCACGCCAGGGCCTCCAACCACTGCAAATGAACTCCAGACACGTGTGCCCCCTTGTGCATCTGGCTAATGTGGGTCCTGGGAAATCGATCAAACCTGGGTCCTTTGGCTTTGTAGGCAAATGCCTTAACTGCTAAGCCATCCCTCCAGCCCATCCTCCCTGGATCTTGATTCTCCTCTGGCTTGAGTCTCTCAGCTAGCCATCTCCCTGGACAAATGTTCCCCTACAATCAAAAAATTAAAAAAAAAAGAATGACAAAAATGCAAAAGAAAACTCCAACAGTGTCCTATAATGTGAAACATGCAACCCAAGAACTCTGCTCATCCATTTAAAAGAAGTGGAAACTTGCAAACAATACACAAGTTTCTACACAAATGTTCATAGTCATTCACAGAAGCCTCATACTGAAAAACACCAAAATGTCTGTCAATAGACTATATTAACAAATTATCGTTTATCTATTTAGTCAGCTAATACCGTGTTTTAATTCAGGAACATTTGTTGAAGTTCAGGATTCCAATAAAAAGGAAGAAAGAGCTATAATCTCTCTCTCTGGCATCATCAGTCTTTGCTCAGCACACTCTGTCATCTGGTTCCCAGGACTCAGATTGCACAGTGGTCATATACTCATTGGCAGGGCTTTCAGTTAGGTGGCAAGAGAATTTTGAACCCCCACCCATCCTGGCCTCACCCTTTCGTCCCTCACCCTTTATTACCCTGCTCCAGGTCCCCTACTCCCACGTGACTTGCCAAGTTTCATAATCCTTTTAGGCTACACACCAGCTGCATTGGGCCTGTTCGTGTAAAGAAAATACCACAGGTTCACTCCGGGCTGCATCCAGGACTCAGGAAGGCCTTGCTCTATTATCATTCCTGCTCATTCTTCCCTAGATGAATTGCCCCAGTTACCCAGAACAGAATCCTGTGTCTAGTCAAGAAGCACAGCTCTCTGTTGTCAGTTTTTTTTTTTAAATGTTTGGTTTTATGCTTGGTCATTTCCTTCCTCCCCTCCCTCCCTCCCTTCCTTCCTCCCTCCCTGCCTTCCTTTCTTTTTCTCTCTCTTTCTCTTGTTATGCCATGATAAACATGTTAAGCAAGTGCTATAAGTACAAATATATATCTCCAACCCATGGCAACTTGTTCTGAGAATGGGTACCAAAAACACCTTGAGAATTACTCCAAGTTTGCAATTTATGAATCTATTCTACTCATCCATTTTACCGGTTTGTGGGATACTTCAGCTATCCCACAAAGTCCGTAATGGGCCGGTAGGGAAGCTGATGCTGGGAGGAGGTTTTAAGGTTCTGAGGAATTGAAAGTCACCAAGTCCTACAGAAGAAATGTTCTCTGTTAGGTGCTTCAGGTTGTAATGCCAACAACTGAGCCAGGTGATACACTTCAGGGCTTGAGGGTGTTGTACTGCATATCAGGTTGTTTCGTGAAGCTGGAAGCAAGCCCATGGATGAGAGTCTTCCTGACACATACTAATACTGTAAAGAAAGCCTCTGCTCTCTTCACCTTTCATTATGTCCTTTATATTGCTTCTGACTCCTGGTACAAGGAAATTGAACGTGCACCATTAGATAATAGGATCCCAAATCATCCCACACAACTAATGATTCCTTTGGTTTAACCCTTTGTTAAGGTAAGAAAGGAAAGGAAAGACACTTTAATAATGCCTTAGGAAAGGTTATATGTTTGACCAGTATATGAAGGCCACAGATACATATGCAAGGATACTGAGGATATTGAAGGAAACCTTCTGACCCAGGTAAGGGTCATACAGGAAGGGGAGCAAGCGGACAAAAGTGTGTCCCAGCACTTCTCCTAAATGTTCTCATCCCTAGCCACAGAGGAACTTGTAATAAGAGTGTCAGCACCATGGCTTACTCCAGAGGCTGTAAGAAGCCAGTGCTTCAGGTATTGATGGACTCCAGAGCTTTCCAGTAAAGTTGGTGGCCAGCAAAGGCAAGCTGTGGGCCTCAGGGAGACACTACTGAATTAAGGTGCAGGGAAAACAAACAAAAAAAGTTTAAGCCACAATGGAAGTCTTTGAAAACCCAGGAAAAATATTGATGGAGCCTTGCTTGGTGGTGCAAGCCTGAAAAATCACAGTAAGTTGAAGGTATGCCTAGGCAATTTAGTGGGACCCTATCTCAAAAAAATGTTGATAGATAGAATTCCTCCTACTTCCTGCTTTCTTTTTCCCCCTTGCTTGCTTTCACTTAAGAGCCGTGTAAGCCGTGTAGCAAGTGAGACATTGATGGACAAGGTGCAGACAACAGGAATGAATATTAGTTGTTTCCATGAAAAAGAGTGTATGCAAAAAGTGCCTTTGTTTTTCATATTACCTTAGCAGCTTCATGCAGCCCTGCCTATGTGGCAGGCATTTAATCTCCATAGCAGCCTTCACGGGGGGTGGTAAAATGCTCCTTGCCTTTCCTCATGCATCCTGTACTAACACCAACACTGATATTTATTGATCACTCCCTCTAATACATCTGAAAGCCCCTGGGAGAGTATTGCCAGCTTTATGTGGGTTTTGGGGATTTGAACTCAGTTTGTCATGCTTGTGCAGCAAGCACTTTTATCTATTGAGCCATCTCCCCTAACCTTGTCTTTTTTTGGAAGGTGAAATGTCAAAAGGTCTTATGTAGCCCAGGGTGGCCATCAATTCTCTATGTAGCTAAGGATGACATTGCCTCGAATTTCTGAACCTCCCAAATGAAAAGGTAATGGGCATGTGCCACCATGCTCAGTTTTATGCAGTGCTGAGGATCAAACCCAAGGCCTTGTGCATGTAAGACAAACACTCTACTAACCAAGCTACAGCCACAGCCCAATCAGCAAAAATCTCAAACAAGATAAATCCTGGTTCACAAAAGGGAAATACCTTCCTTCTGACGAGCCCACATAATGCTGGAGTGCCCTATTGGAGCCAGCAGAGGACAATGGCCACCAACAGCATGAATAAGCAGGGCACCCTGCAGACTAGAAATCAACCAGCTAGAGAAGAAGTACACACTTGGGCAATAGTGGTATGCAGCATCTACAGGTAGCCAGCTGTTCTCTGTTGGGGCATGAGGCATGCTCAGTGGGAGAGAATTCACATCTGGTATTAGAAACCAAGTCAGAATCCCATCTTCAGGAAATGTATAGACTTCAGAGAGAAGCCCTCACTGCTCTCTGGAGAAGAAGAGTGGGTTTCCACACCAAAAATATCTCAAATAACTTTGCCTACCCCCTTTCGTCCAAGCTGTTGTCACTCTTGATTGGAGGATCTATTTTACAGATGACAGAGAAAATGGAACAGAGCTAAGATCAGTCAATAAGACAAGAAGATAGACAATCCACATTATGAGACTAGCCACTTCTACTACATCTTCCAGGGCCTAGGAGAACTGGTTTACTGCTGCTGTTGTGTATCCAAGCAAATTTGACAAAAGGTGGGTATCTGGTAGTGGCGCTGAGAAAACCCCAGATACAGAGAAGTGACCCATGTCATCCAGTTTAATATCACATCAAGATAGACAACAATTCTCTGCTTTCTATATGGTCTATTAATGTCTGTCATCATGGTGGTTTCACAGAACACAAAACTTGCTGGAAGCTTATGTTTCCTGCTGTGGCTCAGCTCTGAGATGGAGAGAATAAAACCCACTCACTCTTACCTCACCAGTAGAGAATGCTGCCTTCTACTCCCATCCAGGGGCCATGTTGGAAACTTGCCTTCTCTTCTACTCTTGAATATGTTTTTGCTTGTCCTAGTGCTACTGTGGCTTGTGGTCACACATTATGTGCTCTTGCCTCTACAATTTGAGGGAAATATAAATGAGGTCTCTGATCTGCAGTTATGTTGCAACCTAGCACCTCACTGCTTTTGAATTTTTTCTGTGACTGTGTGGCGGTTTGATTCAGGTGTCCCACATAAACCTGTGTGTTCTGAATGCTAGGTCCCCAGCTGTTGGCAATTTGGGAATTGGAGTCTCCTGGAGGAGTGTGTTGTTGGTAGCAAGCTTATGGGTGTTATAGCCAGCTTCCCCTTGCCAGGGTTTGGCACACTCACCTGCTGCTGTTGTCCACCTAATGTTGGCCAGGAGGTGATGTCCATCCTCTGCTCATGCCATCATTTTCCCCTACCATTATGGAGCTTCCTCTTGAGTCTGTAAGACAAAATAAACCTTTTCCTCACAAGCTGCTCTTGGTTGGGTGTTTTTTGCCGGCAATGCAAACCTGACTGTAACAAACTGGATGCAGGGCTGTGCTTTGTAAAGATTCTGAGGCTGTCTGAACTAACTTTAGAGATGACTTTTGAACCCTGTTACACTTACCTTCTCATCGCTGAGACAAACACCCAACCAGAAGTAGCTTATTGGGGGAAAGGGTTTATTTTAGACTTACAGAATTCAGGGGAAACATCATCAAT
The DNA here is from genome assembly GCA_036346955.1 of Dipus sagitta. Classification (NCBI taxonomy): domain Eukaryota; kingdom Metazoa; phylum Chordata; class Mammalia; order Rodentia; family Dipodidae; genus Dipus; species Dipus sagitta. The sequence goes on from CM070776.1 coordinate 127,245,428, forward strand.
GGTGGAAAAAGCTGGCTTACTTCCATAGATACATAACAAAGAGACACCACCAAACAGCCAGAGGTCCAACTGGTTCTTTATATACCTTATGGCTGGCCTACAAGTTCTGCCCCCAGTGATACCTCCGCCAGCAGGCTACTGGAGACTTAAGTAGGAAACTTAACTTTAATCAAAAATCCCTGAGGGAACTGGAGAAATTGCTTAGCAGATAAGGTGCTTTTGCCTACAAAGCTTAAGGTCCCAGGTTTGATTCTTCAGGTCCCACGTAAGCCAGATGCACATGGTGGTGCATGCATCTGGAGTTTGTTTGCAGTGGTAGAGTCCCTGGTGCACTCATTCTCACTCTCACTCTCTCTATGTCCCTTTCTGTCTCTAATAAATAAATAATTAAAAATCAGAAAAAAGTTATATATATATAATCCCTGAGGGCTGGAGAGATGGCTTAGTGGTTAAGGTACTTGCCTGCAAAACCAAAGGACCTTGGTTCGATTCCATGGGACCCACATAAGCCAGATGCACTAGGTAGCACATGAATTTGGAGTTCGTTCGCAGTGGCTGGAAGCTCTGGCACACCCATTCTCTCGCTCTTGCCCTCTCTCCCTCTCTCTCTCTCTCTATGCCTCTTTCCCTTTCTCAAATAAATCAATAAATAAATAAAAATGAAATATTTTTTAAAAACCCCTGAGATTCATGGTGGTGCACGCTTTTAATCCCAGCACTCAATAGGCAGAGGTAGGATGATCACTGTGAGTTTGTGACCATCTTGAGGCAACATAGTGAATTTCAGGTCAGCCTGGGCTATAGGGAGAGACACTACCTGAAAGAGAAAAAAGAGTTCACGACAAAAAAAAAAAAAAATCCCTGAAGCTATAAGGGACATACATTCAAACTACCACACATGTACCCCAGGGAGAGGAGAAGTGTGTATACTCATCACCAGTGTTCATTTCCCTGGCCTCTTAACCATCCAGCTTATAAAACACAGCAGCACTTTTTCAACATTAGGTTGTGAACAAAGCTGGGACTGTGGCTGCCCTTTGTATGGGACACAGTGTGTGCCCAATCCCATGAGAGTGGGTATATCACACTCTCAGGCCAAAGATTGGGAAGACTCCTTTCTATGTCCTGAGGGGAGAAAGTGAACTGTTTTAAAACAGTACACTGGCCAAATGTGAGATGCACGTTACATGCTAGAAACTCTACTTTTCTGGGAACATAGAACCACACCACACTGTTTTGGTGGAAAACTTCCTTCCTTCCTCCCTCCCTCCCTCCTCCCCTCCCTCCCTTCCTTCCTTCTTTCCTTCCTTCCTTCCTCCCTTCCTTCCTTCCTTCCTTCCTTCCTTCCTTCCTTCCTTCCTTCCTTCCTTCCTTCCTTCCTTTCTTCTTTCTCTCTTGTTTTTTTGAGGCTGACCTGGAATTCACTATGTAGTCTCAGGCTGGCCTTGAACTCACAGTGATCCTCCTACCTCTGCCTCACAAGTGCTGGGATTAAAGGAATGTACTACCATGCCTAGCTGGAAAGCTACCTTCCTCAACCCTCTGATCTCTGAACATGCTGGGTTTCTGTCAGTGAGCAACATGTCCTCTTCCCCATTCATGCACCCCCTGTGCTACAGGCCCCTCTGTGAAGCTTCATGGTGGGTATGTGGCCCTTTAGTGTCCCAGCTCCTCATGCCTCCAGTTTCTCTCTACAATGCACAATTTATTAATTTAATAAATTACTTAAAATTTCTTTTAAAAATATTTTACTTTATTTATTTGAGAGGTAGAAAAAGGCAGATAGAGAGAATGGGCATGCCAGGGCCTCTAGCCACTTGCAAATGAATTCCAGATGCATGTGCCAGCTTGTGCATCTAGCTTATGTGGGTACTGGGAGATAGAACTTGGGTCCTTAGGCTTTATAGGCAAGTGCCTTAACCACTAAGCAATTTCTCCAGCCCTAAACAACTTTTTGATTTATTTTACAGTGACTATTTTATTCACTTGTGTGAATAGAGTAACTACAAAGACTAGCTTTCTCTACTTTTTAAAATACTTTTAAAACATTTTATTTTTATTTATTTATTTGAGAGAGAGAAGGGAGGAGGGAGGGAAGGAGAGAGAGAGAGAATCGGTGAGCTAGGGCCTACAGCCACTGCAAATAAACTCCAGACACATGTGCCACCTTGTACATCTGGCTTACATGGGTCCTGGGGTATTGAATCTGGCTCCTTTGGCTTTACAGGCCAACATATATGAAAACTCATTCTGAGTGTGGTGGCACATACTTGTAGCTGTCGGGTTTCACACTCATTTGCCCTAAGGGAACAGACTTTTGAATTCTGAGTTGGCTCAAACTCTGCTGTACATTTTATCTGTCCCCTTTTCCACTGCTGGAGGGTCTCTGCATCTTATTCACACTAGTGTTGTAGAGAAAGCCTGAGAGCGTATATGGATTCAGAGAAAGTAGAACATGTCTGGGGTTAACACCAGAAGTGACGTTAAGTTTTCTCAACATCAAGAGACAGCAATGTCTTGGAACTCACAAATCTGCCACAAAATCCACAGCCAGGGCATTCCCAGAAGTCTATGGAAGAGGATGAGCCAAATATTCAGATAGTTCAGATAGCCCTAGAGGGGATCTCAGGAAAGGTACCTGCAGTACAGGATATTGACACCATGTTGTCACATGACCCAGAGGCCTTTGCATTAACTTCTCTGTGAGTGTGGTATGATTTGCCTCTTTAGGGCTTCCCAGAGAGCTTAAATTAGTAAACTGTCTTCTCTCAATTCCTCTGGCAGTTGTTGTCATGGCCTGGCCTTTTCTTTTGTTAATACTGTAAGGTTTGGGAGTGACAAAGACCTCGCAAACCATTCTGACACAAAGATGAAAGCTTTTATTCTTGAAAAACATGAGCTGCCAGGGCTGGCTCAAAAGAGAGGAGCACAACCAACCTGAGATTCTAGATAGTCGGCTTTATAGGCCTTCTTTTGTTGGGGGAAGGTGAGGAAGGGTTGTTTACATTAGCCATTTCAAATAGCTAGGGTGTGAAACCAGAACAGTGAGCAGACAATTTGGGAGATAAGGAGGCAGGAAATCATGACCTGGGGTATTATTAGTCAAGGAACTGATAATGGCTGAGCAGTTACTTGAGGAAATGTGGATAATGCACTTCCTTATGTCTGTAGCCATCCTGCTGTCCTTTGTGACTCCATTTGGGAGCCTGTCCTAACAAATACATAATTCACTAAACTAAATAGGTTGGGGTGACATAACCTCTTCCCCAGTAGGACTCCACCCACTGGAGATTCAAGTTGCAAGCCTAAGTCTATAGGGTCATATATTCAAACTACCAGTGTCCATTAAGAAATTTATGTTGTCCTAAGCATGTGCCCAAAGCTCAGAGCTATGAGGTTTCATACTTTTATTCTGGGAGCATCTGTGGAATGGGTAGCATTTGAAAATCTGAAGATGTATATATGCTGTTCTCAGAAAATGTCTTGAGCCATAATGTCCTGTCTGGTGCAATCTATAGACTTCCAGGATTACAGTCATGAGGCCTCATTTCAGGGTATTTGTCACATCCCTCAGTGGGAAGCCCATTCTTCTGTCATGAACCTGAATGGTCACAGCCCCAGGTCTGGCCTCACACTAGTCTGTCAACCATCCCTCTCCCTGGGGGCTTACCTTTCCCTGGGGAGTATTTATTAGATAAAGGGAGGAAGGACAGAAGGATGAGTGTCTGCACTCAGCAGGTAACCAGGCTGAAGTTTCTGGGTGTGACACTGTACTTATGGGCACCAATGACAGGGACAGGCTGCGTGGGCTGAAATCGCATTTCTGCCTCAGGCAAGTTATTCAACTTCCTGTTGCCTCAAGGTTCTCTTCTACCAAGAAAGCACTAATAAAGGCCGTGTTGCAGCACTTTGAGATTATGTCACCCATCGCATGTACTAGACCCAGAACCAGGCCCAGCATCAAGGATCACTAAACTCTTAGCCGCTACTCATAGCAGACAGAGAAACTCTGCCTTCATCCTCCTCCAAGGTCTTTCATGCTGACACATGCTGAAAGTGCAAGCCACACTCCCTGTGCTCTCTCTTCATGAACCACTGCTGCCCTGCCCTGCATATCCACTCCCTTAGCCCCCGGTGATCTCTTAAATTCGGTGACCACTTCCAGCCTGTTGTACCTGGCTCACTGACTCCCCCCCCACCCCGCACACACACATAGACCCCACGTGGTGTCCCACTCTGCTCCCATCAGTTCATGGGCACTTCCTTTTCTATCACAGAAGATCATCTTCTGTGACTCTGCAGCCTGTTGTCTTTGCAGGAGAGAAAGGACACGTGGTGGCCATGGATAGCAGCAGTACCCTCCTAGTAACTGGTATCCTTGCCCTGCCCTGCCCTCCAAATCTGGACCTCCAGAACCTAGTCACAACCAATCAGCCAGAGGGATCCCTTCAAAAGTTAAATGAAAGTATGCACCCTCTTTATGGATCCAAACCCTTCAGGGACTTCTTGCATCATGTACTTACAGCAAAAGCCAAAGGACTTAGAGTGTCTTCAAGGCCCTACACAGCCTGACTCCCTAGAACCCTCTGCCTCTACATTAAAACCTCTGCCTCTACATTTCCCACTGTTGTAGCTCTCAACTCCTCTGCTGCCTCCACATAGCTTTTCTTTGAACACAGGGGGCCATTCTTGCTGCATGATCCCTACACAGTCCGCTCCCCGTGTCTGGAGAGCTCCTCTTCCAAATAGCTACCATTGTTCTGCACCCCAAACTTTCTTGATGGGTCAGGTGGGAAGGAATTTGGAGTAAAGCCTTCCAGACTTTGCTCATCCACTGCCTTCTCGTGGCGTCTAACCAGACCTCCTTATTTTAAAATACACTCAAGCTCCCTCCTCATACCTCTACATCTCCTCACTCTGCTCTATTTCTCCATTGTATCCACTGTCTTTCAACAAGTAAAGAATTGTACAGTAGGGATGGTGGTGCACACCTGTAAATTCAACACTCAGATGCAAAGGCAGGAAGATTTCTGCACTTTCAAGGTCAGCCTGGTTTACGTAATGAATATCAGGTCAGCCCCAGGAGTACATGGCCAGACTCTGTCTCAAAAAAATAACAAAATAATGAATTTTACTATTAGCTATGATTTTTTTCCCAGACCTTCTTGCTGTGATAAAATTAGCACAACATAGCCAAGCTAATTACTTTTTTAATTCACTAATTCCAAGGGCCTAGGTCAGTGCCTGCAGTTAATCAGCATTTATTAAGTGGATGAATAAATGGGCAAATGTGATTTAACTGGCATGATTAGGCAAACAATAAGTGTTAAGAACAACAGTCAAATGATTCTATGATAAATTATGACGGGGCTATAAAAGGAGTTCTAATGCAAAAGACAGGTATTGAACATTGCTAAAATGTGGCATACCCACAGGACCTCCAGAAAAACCCTGCTGAATAATGATCACCCACTTTGTGTGGCCAGTCCTTATGTTGAGCATCATACTAGTTTTGTTTGTTAAACCCACAGACAGGTTTCTGTCACACTGCCTACACCAAACTTCTGGTCCTCTCAAGGAACCCATTCAAAAGAGTCTTCCATACATCTATTCTGAATACTTCTAGTGGCTCAGACAGCAAGCCATTTTTCTGAGAACTTTTTTTGTGTTGTTTTTTTAGGGGGAGGGGTTCCCATCTAGCCCAGACTGACCTGGAACTCACTCTGTCGTCCCACGCTGGCCTCGAACTTAAAGCGATCTGCCTATTTCTGCCTTCCAAATACTGGCATTAAAGGCATACACCATCACATCCAGTTTCTGAGAATTTTTTTTTTTTTTACAGGCGCGCTCACACTGGACGGGAGGATCCATGTTCCCCCCGCCTGAATCATCTCATTGGCTAGAGGAACAGTGTGACCACGTGATTCACCCTCATTGGCTAAACAGTGGAACAGTGGAGAACTGTTTACAGATTCTCGAACTCTCTGGAGAAGGAGTTGGAAGTACACGTCGGAGACACTTAGAGGTGGTACTGTATCTCCGGCCCTCTTGAATGCCGCCCAGTAGCTATTAGGGCCTATCTTACAGGAGCTGAGGAAGATAATCAGGAGGCAGCACCCTGGAGGTCAGACAGAGGAGGACTAACGTTTTATCACTATGCAGCTATTGTTACCAAACCATCATCCACGCCATTCTCAGGCCTCTGCGCTGGCTTAGATTCTTCTACTTGAGCCGGAAGAAGTCCAACAAAAAGGAGAGGCAGCTGGCAGGTACTCTTCTTCGGGCATGAGTCTCTTTGTTCTCCATACAAGGAGCTTTCCCATAATGGCTCTGGTTAGCCCTACCACTCAGGGCTGTATGGACTGAGGGAGGAGGCCATTACCATTTTGAGTGGCTGTGTAGAGGAGGATGTCTTGGGGTCCTCAGGAATGATGCCGCTACCGATCTACAACCCCCATTCTTTTGTTGGGCTAAAATGGGAAGTAATTTGGACTGACTCACAAAAATTGAGATGTAAAATAGGCCTTTTATTTATTTTTTATTTTTTTATTTTTGGTTTATCGAGGTAGGGTCTCACTCTGGCTCAGGCTGACCTGAAATTCACTATGTAGTCTCAGGTGGCCTTGAACTCACGGCGATCCTCCTACCTCTGCCTTCCAAGTGCTAGGATTAAAGGCGTGTGCCACCACGCCCGGCAAAATAGGCCTTTTAAAGCCTTATCTTTTCTCCTTGCAGGCCTATTTATATTTTCAGGAGAAAGGAACTGCCTCCATTTGAGGTGGTCTTGGTTCTTCTTCCAGTCCAGGCTTGTATTTGAAGCCACGAGGGGACACAACCACATGTCTTTTGTTACACTTGGAAAAGCAGGCACCGGCTCTTATTTTCTTTTTGAGTCTGGAATGGTGGTGCATGACTAATCCCAGCATGTGGGAGGCACAGGCAGGAGGATCACAAGTGCAATGTCAGCCTGTTTTACATAGTGAATATTAGGCTAGCCTTGGGATACAGATTGGGTCTTTTTCTCAAAAGAAAAAAAATAATTATTTATTCATTGTGAACTTATTCTTTAGGGCACTACAATTATTATGCAGCATCATAATTTAAGTCAAATAGTGAGAAACAACATATGGAGATTTTTAAAGGTCTCACCAAAGCTGGGCCTGGTGGCTCAGGTTTGTAATCCCAGCTAGTTGGCAGGTCCCCTAAAGAATTTATAATAATTTATCCATTGTGGTGCTGGGGCCTTGTGCATATTAGGCAAGCACTCAATAACTGGACTACTGCCTCTGTAATTTTCGCACTTTCTATTTTTAGACAAGGACTAAGTCCTCAGGCTGGCCTTGAACTTTTTCTGTAGCTTAGGTAGTCCTTGAACTTGTCATTCTTACCTACCAACTAGCTGGGATTACAAGCTTGAGCCACCAGGCCCAGCTTTGGTGAGACCTTTAAAAATCTGCATATGTTGTTTCTCACTATTTTGACTTAAATTATGAAGTTACATAATAATTATGGCCCCCTAAAGAATATCCATTCTCAAATATCACGATTACAATGACATTTGAACTCTATCCTGTGCCCAGGACTTAAATTCTAAGGAGTTGATACATATGTATTAGTTAATATGTGTAACACTAATAAGGCAGACATTAATTGTACTTGACAGAAAAAACAAGGTCAAAGGGTTTAGGAAATGTGCTTGGAGTTACATAGATGGTCCCCAGACAATCTGAGTCCCTACTTGATGTTCTTTAATCTTGGCCCTTCACTGCCTGTGGTGTGAGGGCACTGTGCTGTGCAGAGTGGCAAACCCAGGATTTGAACCTGGGCACACATACTGCCTCGAGAATCCTGCAACTGTCACCATTAAGCTGTACTGTCTGGCATTTGGTTCTCAAATAAGAACCATTCTGTTTCTGGAAGAAGATGACTGTCTACCATATCTTCCTCTGGAAGGGTCTGCTTGTCATGGGTGGGTGTTTGCTTTTGAGATTAATTAATGGAATATGTTGTTTTTCTATCCCAGATATTTTAAACCCCAAAACTGTGATAGGTGTTGTGACAAGTTTATTTGTTGATTATGGCTGGATTGATGAATGCATCTTCTTCAGTACTGATGTTGTCATTGGTAACGTGCCTCCAAAACGTGGACAAAAAGTGAGTGCCTTTGTGGAAGAAGATAAAATATCACATGGATTAAATGCAATCGCGGTAAGATTTGTTTGAGTTTGGGAACAGTCTCACTTCCTAGTGAACTTTCAACCTTGATTTTTTTCTCCTTTCAAACCCACAACCTACAAAATGGATATATGCATTGGATGCAATGGATGTTTGCAAAAATGGCAACCTACAAAATAGATATAGTGAAATTTGATGCCCTATTTTCCTGAAGCTGTAGATTTTTTATGATTTATAGCAATTTCTGTGGTTTTTGTGGTTTGTTTGAAAAGGGTCCCACTATATTGCGTAGGTGACCTTGAACTCCAAGCTCAAGACAGCCTCCTTACCTCAGCCTCCTGACTAGCCGGGGTGACAGACATGGGTCACATTACCTAGTCTGTGTGTTAAATTTAAGAATTGCTTATCTTCTCACTATTTAAACAATATATCCCACCACAAAAATTGTTGGACCCTTCACTACCCTGAACTTACTTTCCTTAGGCAAAAACACATCTTTTGAAGAATGCATTTAGAAAAGTAAAATTGCTATCTCAAATGATGTGCATTTTAAACTTCTAGAAAATGGCTTTTTGTAGGCATAATTTATATGACAATAAATTTCCCACTGTAGAGTCCAGATCAGCGACTTTTGTATATGTACAGAGTCATATAACTACTATCATGTTTCAGATACTTGATGACAGCTATTAAAATTATCTGCTAGCTATATAATATGAATTGGTATTCTCTGAATTAGGCTATAAGATAAACCATTTACCAGTATGGGCAAAGATGGGCTAGGAACAATCTGAAATCTATTCCATTCTTAGTAGTGAAGAGCAGTCTCAAAATTCTATTTCGAATGCATTTAAGTCTTAATGAGATGACATCAACTCCTATTTTCTTAGAGTTCTTTATAAATAAAGGGCATAACTGCTGTCCAAATGTCAGGAGAAAACTTTAGTAGGAAAAATAGTTTATAAACATTTTGTGGGTTATTTTCACATTATCATTGTTTGGCTTTGTTTTGTGGTATTCAATTTTATATATGAATGTATTCATCTTGAACATATCACATTTTGTTCAATAAGAATTTGTAGAAAGAGGGCTGGAGAGATGGCTTAGTGGTTAAGCGTTTGCCTGTGAAGCCTAAGGACCCGGGATCGAGGCTCAAAACCCAGGACCCACGTTAGCCAGATGCACAAGGGGGCGCACGCATCTGGAGTTCGTTTACAGAGGCTGCAAGCTCTGGCGTGCCCATTCTCTCTCCCTCTCTCCCTCCCTCCCTCCCTCTCTCTCTCTTTCTCTCTCTCTCTCCCTCCTTCTCTCTGTCGCTCTCAAATAAATAAATAAACAAACAAAAAAAATTAAAAAAATAAATAGATAAAAAGAATTTGTAGAAAGATTTATGCCAATTTATTATTCACCCAAATGTTAACTGATTGCTAGTATGGTCCTATAGTACCAAGAAAGACGCAAAATGATCGTGTAACACACAAGATAGAATTTGAAGGAAGGCCAAGGGGCTGACTTTGCTCTCAGCTTTTTTTGTTGTTTGTTTTTTTGAGGTAGGGTCTCACTCTAGCCCATGCTGACCTGGAACTCACTATGTAGTCTCAGGCTGGCCTCAAACTCATGACAATCATCCTACCTGTGCCTCTTGAGTGCTAGGGTTAAAGGCATGTGCCACCAAACCTGGCTTAGTCTCAGCTTTTTTTGAGAGTTTAAGGCAGTAAAAGTTATGGGAAGTTTAAGTCAAAAATATTTATTATTTTCAGTATTAGGCAGATCAGTAGTTGTTGACTCAAACATTTGTGAAACTTGCCTGTCACATCAGGACATTTTTGTAGAAGCTCTTGAGTTCCTTGTGTCCTAAAAGCTCACAGCCAAGATGTATAACGTCCTATGTTCCCAGGATTCACCTGGGCAGAGATTATCTTGTGGTTGACAAGTATGAAATCCAATACTTAGTTTTTCTATGAATTTTTAAATTTACATTTAAACATTTAGCAATACTAGGTTTGACTTATGTGTAAAAACTGAGAAAAGGATATATATCATCTCCTGCTAACTAATATTTAATTGTCCTTTAACATTAATTAGGTTAATCCACAGTGTTGCTATTACATGAGAAGGGCACCTATAACATACTCACAAACATTGGAATCTAGCTACACTCTATATTGTGTTTAGGGAAAACAAAGTATTTCAGTAGTGGGAGTTTGACATGAAACTTTTGGGAAAGCTCAGTCTGCAGTGTGGCTGTGCACTAGCATCAAGTCAAGGCATACAGAAGTTAGAGGGTGTAACAAATTCTCCATGTGTGTACTGACATAAGTGTTGGTGTACAGACAAGTGCTTGGTGCTTCATCCCTCAGCTAAAGTGAGTTTGAGAGGCTGTAAAGATTTCCCAGTGGTTAAGGACACTTGGTTCGATTTCTTAGTACACATGTAAAGCCAGATGCACAAAGTGGTACATATGTCAACAGTTCATTTGCAGTGGCAAGAGGACCTGGAATGCCCATTCTATTATCTCTATCTCTTAAGAGAGTATTTACTTAAGTAAATAAATAAATAAATATTTTTTTCAAAAAAGAGTTTTACTTAAATGAACATGAATTTGGTATTAACAATCAATTGAGAAGTAAATGTGAATTAGCTGAGCTGTTTGGAAAAATATGAAAAATTTAGATGTTTGTAATATGAAACTGAAGATAATTGCCTAAATACTTTTTTGAGACAGGGTTTCATTGTATTGTCCAGGACTCCTGAATTTAAGCACCCCTCCTGCCTCAGCCTGCTGTGAAGCTGTGATTGCAAGTATGTACTAAGGATGCTCACCTTACAATGTTTCTAGAACAATGTTTTTAAAAGAATATTTATTTATTTATTTATGAGGTGGAGGGAATATGGGCATGCCAGGGACTCGTGCCACTGCAAATGAACTCCAGATGCATGCCCACTTTGTTCATCTGGCTTTAGTTGGGAACTGCCCAGATGGCAACCTTTGCAAGCAAGCACCTTTAACCGCTGAGCAATCACTCCAGGCCTGAACAAATGTTTTAAGTGTAAAGTTCTCTTTTTAATTTTTGGTCATATTTATGTAACTGTTTCCTTCTCTTATAGGTGTATGCTTTCTTTGATGATTTTGACTTCCATAGACCACCGAACTGCATAGTAAGAGCTTTATCTGGCTGTGTTTCTCGTGTAAAGGAAGATACTGTCTACATTGCTAATGAATATCACTTCTATCTAGACAGTATCTCTAAAGGTATGATTTACATTTTAAAGACATGCAAAATTTAATATTTTGAGATTTTACTACTAGTACACCACAGTGTACTTGGCCCCAGAGTTTCTTCAGTATTTGTGATGGACCATTGGAATTGAAAATAGTGTGCAATATAGGGATACGTAGTATAAAAATCCATGTTATGGGCTGGAGAGATGGCTTAGTGGTTAAGCACTTGCCTGTGAAGCCTAAGGACCCCGGTTCAAGGCTCGATTCCCCAGGACCCACGTTAGCCAGATGCACAAGGGGGCGCACGCGTCTGAAGTTCCTTTGCATTGGCTGGAGGCCCTGGCGTGCCCATTCTCTCCCTCTCTCTCTCTCTCTCTTTCTCTCCCTCCCTCCCTCTTTCTCTCTCTGTCCGTTGCTCTCAAGTAAATAAAAATAAACAAAAAAATTTAAAAAAATCCATGTTATCATTGTTATATGTTCATGAATTGAATGTAGTCAGTAATGTCTAGGTATTTTTTCATTAATTCAAGTGTTCAATTTCTGATAAAGTAAAAATATAACTATATAGAGACACCAGTTTTTAAAAATACTTCCAGTGCTTTTAAAATAAGATTTGGAAATAGCCTTCTAGCTTTCTATGTGTGTAATGTGTACATGTGTGTGTCATTGTTGAATTCCATTTGTATTTAGCAGATATTCTAAAATTTCATTTATATCCAGAAATATTTATGTTCTTTGAATCTAATACAGTTGTCATGCAGCCAACAAAAGATGTGGTGGGTTAAGGTGAGCACCACAAAGCATCTTACAATTTTTTTATGGGTGTAAATCAAATCTTTGACCTAAATTTTCTTGTAAAAAAACTATTGTCTGCTTTTTTGAGAAGGCAGTATGTGGGGCAAAGGTGGATCCTGGACATTAGCTAGGAAAATGTTGGGACAGTCTTGGCCAGAGAGGATACAGACTCAGATGAGGTTGTAGACATGGAGGCTTTTAAGGATTATTTTGATTCTGGATATATCTTGAAGTTAGTGATGGAAGAACTGGATGATATGTTTAGAACTCGGTGAGAAAAAAGGAGTCAGAGGTAGGTCCAAAGTTCAAACAATATGTCTCCTCCTACCAGCTTTATGGAGGTATTGTATAAATTTAACATAAGGAAGGGTAACAATAGATAGAAAGATAGATAGAAAAGCAACTCACATGATTAAGTTAATATAGCCATAGCCTATATACTTAGAATTTTCTTTTGTGTGTGGCAAGAACAGGTGAGATCTGCTTTATTTAGCCAATTTAAAGGATCCTGTACATTGTTGTTAATAATAATCACCGTACTTCAGATTAGGACTCTAGTACTCATCTTTAACTGGAGGCTTCTAACCTTTGGCCATTGTCTCATTTTCCCCTTACTGCCTAGTCTCTGGTATTCTTAGCAGAGGAGGCTTCTGGCATCTTGTGCAGAGCAGGCCACTGGGGACCACAGTGGCTCCCGCCATGTGTCAGATCTGATGATCCCACCCGTTTTCTTTGCTCCTAACTGTCTCCAGGCATCTCAGCTGGCAGTTTCCCAGAATTCAGGGTGGGGAGAAACTGAATCAGGTCACTCAGTCAGTGTTCCAGAAAGCTGAGGAAACTGATGATTCACTCCTCCGTTCTTTTCTCTTTGAGGGGAGCCCAAGAGCAAGATAATTCCCTCTCTATGCTGAGGAGTGTCTGCCTGGGGACAGGATGCTGCAGGCAAACTGAAACTACTTCTTGCCTTTTTTTCCCCGTGCAGTTTCCTTATTGCTTTTTCTTCTGTTGTGCTACTGTAGCCTTACAAGGGGACTCCACTTCTTTACCCCTGTTTTTGCAGCTGTATAGCTGCCCAGGTGCTGCCTGTGGGAGGAAAGAAAACTGAGAGTACCTACTGTGGAATCTTGCTGGAGCCCCTCTGTTCCCGCCAGTGATGGTTTCTCACTTGAAAAGTAGTGAGGATGGAGTTGTCAGTGTGAGATATGGAACAGCAACAACAGCTTTAGGCACGATAAGTTTGCATAGGCGTGTGGTTAACTGAATGTGAGACTAAAGAAATGCTTAACCTTGTCATTTGTGCCATTTGACTGGAGTGCCTAGGCCATTTAACACTCTCATCTGTACTGTTTGAGGCTTGCAGTTCCTCCAAGTACTTTGTCACGTGACTTACTTCTTACTTATTGTAAACTCTATTTGAATGGTACCAAACTGACTGTATTTGCTGAATACAGAACTGACTAATAAAAAAAAAAAGAAATTTCACATTCATAACTGTAAAAGATAACATACATATGTAACTGCTGAACAAACATTTGCCAAAACAGATTCATTCTTATTGTAGTAATATTTCTTAGGCCAGCTCCTGCACCTAATAGCAATCAATGTTTATTTGGTGGTCACCACATGCCAGGTATTATTGTAAGTGTTGTATTCTTATCAAATAATTGTAACAACACTTCTAAGTCATAAAGACTATCACTGCCTCTCCTATTAGATGAAGACACTGAGGTATAGAGAGGTTAAGCACCTTCACTGAGGTTGAAGACTAAGTACCAGTAACAAGTTTGAATGTAGGTAGCAGCTGCTCTTATCTGTGTCTCAGAGTGTCTTTCTTGAAGGGCACTGGATGTGACTAATTATGTCAAAAATCCTGCACTGCACACTTGATACTCCCCCTTTGGCCTTTTTAAGGCAGTGGAGGAGATGCAGTTTCTAAAAGAATATATATTTCCTTTCTAGCAGAAAGATTTCTAAGGTATCTGCTTAAACATCTGCAAAATGTACTTTATATCTAATACAAGTCATTTTAGGGTATTGCAAATCAAAGTAACTGTTGAAGTTGTTTTTTTCTTTTTATGTAGGGTCTCACTCTAGCACAGGATGACCTGGAACTCTGTAGTCCCAGGCTGGCCTCAAACTCACAGTGATCCTCTTACCTCTGCCTCCTGGGTGCTAGGATTAAAAGCCTGTGCCACAACACTTGGTTGTAACATGGAAAATTTAACACAACAAAATTTAAAATATAATGTTTTTAATACACAGCACTGCAAAGGTGAGAAATGTGTGTGCTTTCTTTTAGCTATCCTAGGTTTTAAGCCTTATAAGGGTGACTGGTTAGACATCGACTATACTGTGAATCATCGATCCTCAAAAATCAACATATATTCATTGAAGGCCACAAAACGTAGGCATATAGATGAGGTAATTTTATTTCTATGTTACACTTATTATTTTCTATCAATTCTTCCTTTACTGATAATTTTTATGGCTGGAAATCTGTTGGATGTTCTGGGAAATGTAAATATTTGAAAATTTGAGAGACTATGTTCTTTACCAGAGAGGTACCATTTTCTTATTTACATGTCAGGACTTCAAAAGGGAAATTATTTGAAAATAACATAAAACATATATATTATTAAATTATGATCTATCTATCTATCTATATATATATATCTTATATATTAAAGTATTAATTAGGACATTCTGAGGTCAGGGAGAAAAGCAATTATTGCACAGAGAATTGTTCACCCTGAGACTTCATAGTGAATTCCATGTCAGCCTGGACTAGAGTGAAACTCTACCTTAAAAAAAAAAAAACCAGGATTAATGGAGTGAGTTAGATTGTGGAGCCAGAAAATGAGTTTCAACAAAGGTATAGATGAAATAGAGCTTGGAATGGGACAGCATTAGAGGGAAAATTTAACTATGCTTATTACCATCTTTCTTTCTCAGTCAAGAATTGGTCAACCTCAATGATAGAGGTGAATGGCTATTTTAACAATTTAAACAATTTACAGCAAGATTTCTTATCAGAGCCACAGTGCCTATCACAAGAGATTCTCCTTCAATTGCTGTGAGGTGTGATATGGCAGTGTGGTTTTACACAGCATCCCAGTGTTACCCATGTGCCAGGAAGGTTGAGAGTCAGTGATGAGGTGGAGGAACCTGTTGATTAGAGACAGATTGGGGAGGTGCAGAAACAATTATTATTAATTATACATTTTCACATGCATCATCATTCTTACTTCTCATTATAGGTCTGCATTACTGCTGTGAACAAAAAATGTGGAGTAGTGGACCGCACTATCTTTTACACCTTGGAATCTGTGGACATTCCTGATGAATACTTTCCTCTATTAGGTGATGTCGTCAATGTGGTTGTAGTGCAGAGCATTCGGCCTCACTATAATTGGAGAGCAATTTCCATCACCCCCATGACATAGGAACAAAAGCTTGTCATTTCCTCTTCAATGTATTTCTGTGGTCAATAAAGGACCTGGGTTAAATGGAGAAATTTAGGTTAATAATTCTAAAGAATGTGGTAAATGTGGATTTTCTCATAAACATATTGGGTAATTCATTGGGAGCATGAACTCACTTGGGGGTGCCTTTTTAATTCAAAAAATGTGCTAAAGCTGGCTCTTGGTTGTAACAAAATATCAATGCTGCCTTTTCAAGTAGATTCTTGACTACTTTGCCCCTTAAGTAACCTGTAAAGGCAAATGTTTTAACTCAAGAGGCACTAGGGTTACAGATAAATGGGCTTGATTAGAAGTTACAGCTTGTTTTCAGTTATGTCTCCTTATGTTGTGTCTGATGTGTATTTGTCCATATAAAATTTCATTTTCCATCACCTACTCAATTTGTTAAATTTAAGGTTTATCTGTGGCCCATCTTCCCATGCTGGAGTGTAAAATTCATATGATAGGGTGTTTTGAGGTGTATTATTTCCCATTAAACTATCAGCAAGCAATAATAGATAATAGAAGCAGAGTACATGGTATTAGCTTCAGTAAATAAATTGAGCAACAATAGTACTCACCTGTTGTTAATTTAACTTTCCTTCTCTATAAAATAGTTCAGTAACCCATTAAGAGACCAACTGACTTTTATTGACAACTTCCATATAGATAATAAACCATGATTATAATCCCATCCCAGCATACTCCCATTCCTCCTACCAAATCCACCCTCCAGTGAACCACTTCTTTCCAACTACTGTCTCTTCTATTTTGATATCATCATTTTTACCTCATATTGTGCAGATCTTGTGTAGGTAGCATCAGCCACTTGCGGTCATGAATATCAATACCACTTTGTGTCTGGTATTGTAAGCACTGCTCTCTTCCTTTGGCTCTTACATTCTTTCTGCCACCTCTTCCACAATGATCCCTGAAGCCTTGGAGGGCGTGATAGAGATGTCTCATTAAGTGCCTAACACCCCACTCTCCCTTCTAGTCAGCACTTTGTTGAGTAAGAAGCTTCTCTAACTAAAGTGACAGCAGCATTATTATATGGACATAAACATAAGTGTTTAGATAGCAGTTTGCAGAAGTTTATGTATGGCTGTGGTGTGCGTGCATGTATGTATGTGTGTGGGCATATGCATGTGTGCATACATGCAGGTGGATGCCCAAGGTTGATGCTGGGCATTTGTCTCAGTTGTTCTCCATCTTATTTATTTGATACAATCTTTTCACTGAACCTGGAGCTTACTGATTTGGCTAGATTAGCTAATTAATAATTCCAGGGATCCTCTTGTCTCTTACTCCCCAGTGCTGGCATTACAGGCATGTACTGCTATGCCTGGCTTTTGTGTGTGTGTGTGTGTGGTGCTGGGTATTCAAGTTCAGGTCATTATGCTTGTGTAGCAGGCACTTTAACGTCTGAGCCATCTTCCTAGGCTCTCAGTTGACTTTGTACACAAGTAATATAACAGCTGTTATGTACATAAATTCACTTGTGCTGTTTTGTGGAAGAGGTGCGGGCGATCTACAGAAAATTAGGAGGCAAACCCAGAGCCCCTTGCCAGAAGGGCGCATTGCTGACCCATAGAGTCTTACCAACATTCCACTGGTTGATCCCGTGAAACTTCTTGCTTTTCTCTAGCAAAGCATGTAACCATGTGATTGTTTCCTATATGTGGGTGTGGATATTTTGACATCGTGGGAAAGCAGCAGTGAGCTCACTTGTGGTCTTGAGATTCAGCATTCCACCACAAGCCCAAAGTCATGAGTAAACAAAGTTAGGTCCTGAATTTGTTTTACAGGTCTAGTGAGCTCTCTCATGCTCAACTTTATAATGAAAAATGGGGGCTGGGGAGATGTCTCAGTGGTTTAAGGCACTTTCTTGCAGAGCCTATTGGCCCACAGTTGATTTCCCAGTACCCACATAAAGCCAGATGCTAAAAGTGGTGCATGTAGTTTGTATTCATTTGCAGTGGCGGGAGACCTTTCCATGTATACACATGCAGGCATGCACACACACACACAAAGATAATAGGACTTGTAGTGTTTGGGGTTTTTCTAAGTGGATCACTCCATGAATCCATAGTGCTTGCATGTTAGGTGTCACTGTTCCATGTCTTCCTTAATGGAGACTAGTATATTTTCACAGTGTGTATCATGTCAGAGCGTGGCCAACCTGCTTCCTCTGTAGATATCACAAGAACCAAGGCACTTCTAGTAGACCAACAGATGTGTTACACAGTATAGCATATGGGGTACACACTGTGATTACTCTAGTCTTATCCACAATGTACAGTTTAAAAGGGTATAAAATAACCTATGTTGCAACCTAAAAGCAACCTATGTTGCTACCACATCTATGCAATCATAGATGTGGTAGCTGTGGGATTTTTCTTGTTTATTTACAGGTAGAATCTCATTCTATAGTCCAAATTAGCTTGAACTTACAGTAATTGTCCTGCTTCAGCCTTCCTGTTGAATTAATATTAGAACTACAGATATAAGCCATCAATTCTGGTTTGCATAGTATCTTTTTGTTCTTTCTTTTTAGATGTCCAGGATCAGGTTTTCAGGCTCTCTGGCCATGCCTACTTGGATCTTGATCATTACCTGGGGGTTTATAGCCCCCATACATTTTGAATTAAAGTATTTGCAGTTCAAACAGAGGTGGGTGTATATCAAGTTTTGCTGACTCTTGCTTGGGCTTGGAACAGAGCATCTACACAACATATTATATGTGTTATTCTCAATTCTCAGCACAACACAGAAAGGGAATACAATAGTAACCGGAACAGACAACAGTGAACTAGACACAATAATAAAGACCAAGTACCAATGACCATACCAATAATTCTAACAACAATGAGAATGATGGACCATACAAATATATACACTATCAAATTTTAATAGATGGTAAGAAAAAAGAGAAAAATATTAACAGAAAAGAAAATGGAAAGCATAAATGAGTAGCAGGAAAAATGGGTCTGGAGAGATTGGTCGGCAGTTAAAGAAACTTGCTTGTAAAACCTGACAGCCCATGTGTGATTCCCCAGTACCCATGTAAAGCCAGATGCACAAAGTGGTGCATGTGTCTGGAATTTGTTTGCAGTGGCCCAAGCACACACCATTCTCTCTTACTCATTCTCATTCTCTCTTAAGTTTAAAAGCACACACAAAAAAAGCCAGGCGTGGTGGTACATGCCTTTAATCCCAGAACTCGGGAGGCAGAGGTAGGAGGATCGCCGTGAGTTCAAGGCCACCCTGAGACTAATTCCAGGTCAGCCTGAGCTAGAGTGAGACCCTATCTTGAAAAACCAAAAAAAAAAAAAAAAAAAAAAACCTGGCTGGGGGCTAGAGAGAGGGCTTAGCAGTTAAGGTACTTGCCTGCAAAGCCTAAGGATCCATGTTCAACTCTCTAGGTCCCACAAAAGCCAGATGCACAAGGTGACGCATGTGTCTGGAGTTTGACTACAGTGACTGGAGGCCCTGGTGTTCCAATTCTCGCTCTCTTGCATAAAAAAGGCCAGTCTGTTGGGTTGCCTCCAATAAATAAATAAATAAAAGCACACAAAAGATGAAGGCTGAGAGACTAAAAGAGTGTTTTTTTAGAAGATAACTAGTAACAAAATCCAAAAGATAATAAAAATAGGCGAACTATACATATGCATATATGTATAGGTTTCACACATACATGAACCAGTGAACATATAAAAACATGTCAGTATTCACAGCCTCTGCCAACCTGTACTGTTTTCCATGTCTTCTTGGGCTAAGCACTTGGAGACAGCAAAGACTTCAGCATATATTCTTTCTTGCAAGTTGTTTGCCAATTAATCAGTGAAGGTATTTTGGATAACACTGGGTTCAAATGGTGGTGCAGTTACTTTCAAGTTGCTAAGATAAAGCACCTGACCAAAAGCAGCCAATGGAAGGAAAGTTATTCATTTTGGCTTATAGTCTTAAGGGGAAGTTCCTTAATGGTAGGGCAAAACATGGTATGAGCAGACTGGACATCGATTCTGTTACAACAGATGACAAACAGCAAGCAGAAAACAGCCAAATACTGGCAAGGGGGCCCTGTACATAATAGCCATAAGCCTGCCCCTAACACCATATCTCCTCCAGCAAGGTTCCTTCTCCCAAATTGACATCAGCTGGTGACCTAGCATTCAGGCAATCACTTTAACCCCTAACCCCTCTCTCCAGCCCAACCTAGCATTCAGAACACATGAGTTTATGGGGGTCATAAGATTAGAAACCCCACAAATGGTTTTAGTTTCCCTGCTTTCTAATTCAAGGTACTATAAAACCAAAGTTCCCCAGGCGGAGTTTCCTTTGGCCAGATTAGTCATGGACTCCCAGGGCTTGTCTGACACAGAGCCTTGCTGCTTGTCTTGAATTTATGCACCCACACTCCACAGCCACACGGAGGATGCAGCAACAAATTGCACTGGGAGGAGGGGGCACAGCAGGTCCTATACTTTCCACCACCTGCCACTAGAGATTTCTGAGGCCAAGAGACAAAGTGTTTGGAAGAGAGGATGGAAATGGAGGGGGTCAGGGTGGCATACAGACTCAATCATACTGCCCTGCTCTTCCTTAGCTGCCTGCTTGAATGTTTAGTCCATTAATTTTGTCTTCAAGGCTGGAAATTCTCTGCTTGATTTACTCTGGTTGGTGGCACTTTCCACTGAGTCAATTTTTTTTTTTTTATAATTCGTCTTACAGAGCTTTTGACTTCTAAGATTTCTGTTTATTTCTTTTTCAAGGTTTCTATTTATTTGTGGATCTTCTTATTTGCATCCTATATTGTCTCCACTGGTGTAGTTGTGTAAGAGGATATTCAATATTTTTACCACACTTCATTTTTTTTTTAATAGAGAGAGGGAGGGAGGGACAGAGAATGGGTGCACCAGGGCCTTCAGGTGCTGCAAATGAATTCCATATGCCTGCGCCCCTTTGTGTGCATGTGTGACATTACATGCTTGCATCATGTGTGTGACTGGCTTACATGGGACCTGGAGTTTTGAACTTGAGTCCTTAGGCTTCACAGACAAGCACCTTAACTGCTAAACCGTCTCTCCAGCCTGCCACTCTTCATTTTGCTCTGTATCTTCTTGGTCCAGAGCAGGCGTCGGAAAGAAGAAAGTTACTTGCCAGTTGGTCAGTGAGAGCATCTTGGGCTGACATCTGGTTCAAATCTTAAAGTTCCACCAACTGGAGTTAATTTTTTCCAGATTAGCTCCATGGACCCAGGGCTTGTATGACACAGAGCCTGGCTGCACCCGTGGATCTCAGGCACACCCACTCTATGCCCACCGGGAGGATGCAGGAACAAAGTGCACTGGGTGGAGGGGGCACAGCAGGCCCTGTGCTGTCCTCCACCTGCTACTAGAGAGGCCAAGTAATTGCAGTTGATTGCACAAGCCTGCTTAGTTTCCAGACCTTTCTTAACTACTGCCAGAGCCACCAGTACTAAGGGGGAGAGAGTGATTCTCCCTTCTATGTTTCTGACTCACATCCAACTGCATATACTTTTCAACAAGCTTGCTTCAGTGGCATACTACTAGGGCCACCTTGAGTCACAAGTTAGGCACTTCCTGGCACATCATGGTAATTTTTCTTACTGATGCATCTTCTGGTACCCAGTGTTGTGGATGAGATTTGGTGTGATTTCTTTTTTATCTATAGTGGCTTTTACGACCTTCGCTTTGCCCTGAATTCTCTTGTTTCATAGAAATGGGTCTAGGGTTCTATTTTGTTGCCACACACATTTTATTCTCACCGTTTGGAGTTTTGGCCATGTAAAATCCAGGTGCTGCAACAAGCAGAGTGCAGACTTGGGGACTGAGTCTCAGTGAGTGTGTTTCAAGCCATAGCCTGGACAGGAAACTTACTTTCCCAGAGACTTCATGTGAGCAGACACGATATCCTCTCTTCCATTCATGGCAGCTAGCATATTTCTGCTTCCAAGGTCCACAAAGAGAAGATATAATTCAGTTTCCTTCACATATGGTGCCTGCTCAGATTCCAGTAAGTCTCTGGAAAGATAGCCCACCTCTGCACAGTCTCAGCTGCTCTCATCTGGAGCCTTCCTGGCTGACCAGGCTTTTCTATGGATCCTGGATCCCATGCAGAAGAGACAAGATCATCATCCACCCTTGCCATGTCAGCATCCTTCACTCCCACTTTTTCACCCCTCCAGGAGGTAAGGGGTTCATGAATGTGTTTGTGTTCAGCAGTCTATCAGACCTGACTCCCACCTGGAGAGAGAGGAAGCCATGATTTTTGGACATAGGATGAGGATGGGGTGAGGGTGGGACTGTGCTGAGATCGGGGATCTAAAGCACAGTGAGAGGCACCCAAAAAGCTCTCATCTGATGTCAGTTTTCATCACTTGGATCCATTTCCTCTCAGGAACAAGGCTGCTCCAGGTGACATCTGATAATAAATGTTTGACTTGTGCTGTGTTTACTGCCCATGAGCACAGAAGGGCATGAAGTAACTCCAGGGGAGCACACAGAAGTAAGTGGCACAGCCTGGCTAGGGTTCTGCTGAGCATAGTCTGTGGCCACCACAGGCCAAGCCTGCCTGACTTCACATCAGCAGACCTCCCAGCACTGTGTCCAGAACCCTGGCTCTTAGCTGAGCATCTCCCTCTTAGTTTTCCAGACCATGGGAGGATTATTTAGACAAGGAGAATGAAGGTCAGGGATGGGGGACTACTCTTCGTGTAGTGGCAGATGCTACGAAGAATCACCCCAACCCCAGTGCTGCTGGGAAAGTAGCTCTTTTCAGGGTGCTGTCACTCCTGGGGAGCCCTTGGTGACAGGCAATGAGCATAGTGTGGACTCATAAACCCAAGCTGTACTTCTCAGGCACAGCATAACCCTGGATCCTCAGGAAGCCTCCTTCCTGGTGCCGTTTCCACACGCTCTCATGCCTTCTTCCCCACGCTTCAACCAGTCTGGCCACCTACTCAGTCTCCTTCCTCCACCTCTGTCCATGCACCCAGACCTCTCTCCTGTCCCAAGTATCCAAACTTGTCTCTTAGCCTGGTGACCTCCTTCCCAGCCTTCCACTCTGTCCTGGGGCTCCTGTGCTCCCCCGACCTTCCTCCTCATCCAATCCTCCAAACCTCCCCCAGTCTACTCTCCTCTTGATCTTCCCTCCCCAGCCTCCTGCATTCCCTTTAAGTCTCCCATCCTCCCCTCTGAGGACCACACCTTCCTTCTCTTCCCTTGAGCATTATACCCTCCTGCTCAGCCTCACACCATCGCCCTGAGGGTCCTGCCCTCCCCTGTCCTGCCTTTCTCCTCCCTCTGTACCTCCTGGCCTCCTACTATCTTCCTGAGTCTCCTGCTCTTCCCCAACTACCTAGTCTCCCTGAGCCTGCTGTTGCTCCCAGCCTTCTCCCCACCGAGCCTCCTACCCACCCCTTGAATCTCCTGCTCTCCAGCTTCCCTGTCTCATTGATCTGCACCCCTTCTTCCCATGTGTCTCCTCCATCCTGGAGCCACCTGCCCTCAGCAAGATAGGACCCTGCCCTTCTTGCCATTCCTGACCTCACCCCAGCCCTAGCGTTCCTGGCTTCTCTGGGGAACTCCTGGGAGTGAAGGCCCGAGGAAACAGAATTCTAAGGCCAGGGGAGAGAAGCAGGCACTCAGCTCCAGCCTCTGATGGGTGGTCTATCTTCTCAGGATCCCCCAATCTGCAGTGGGAATGTTATCACCTGCTGTAGCAGCGGGGTCTCTGGCTTCACAAAGCAACCTACAGTCTGTTTCACTCCCCTTTACCCTTGAGGTTCAGCGTGAAGCAAACACTTTGACACGGGGCTCTAGAATGGAAGACAAGACACACGCTCGACACATGCTTTAGGTCATTTCACCAAAAGGTGTGAGAAGGACTAAGGGTGCCTTCTGGACCAGACTCCACAGGCGTCCTATGGCGCAGAGGGTAGACAGAGGGTGGTGGTCCAAGCAAAGAGGTCTGAAGCAACTGTGTCCCCCCTCAGCCCCGGCTGGCCCTCTGAGGCACCCAGAACTCTTGGCCCTGGGCCTGTTGTCCGCCGCTCTCCCCTCTCCATACACACAGCCCGTTCAGGAGACCACATCACACCCAGCAGAAACAGGAGGCATCCAGTCAGGATTCAGTATAGTGAACTCAAGGATTTTCTTAAAATTTGGGGAGACAAGACATGACAACACCAGAAACAAGAACGTGTCCCTGCATAGACATGGCAGTACAGTTTATCACACAAGCAAACAGAAGGTCGTCCAAGTTGAATCTTAATTTGCTCAAGCTCCACCACCTGGAATACAGACTGCAAATAAATAAAGTGCATGGCAACCCATCACACAGCAAGGGCCCCACGGAGGCGCAAATGAGCCAGGCGGGAGCAGGAAAGCAGAAGCTCACCAGCTACTCAGGTCAGGGAAGGCTGAAGCCAGCTTTTCTCTTGGTGGATGCAGCTGGGCCCAGAGCGGAGCCTGAAGCTAACTCTGTGGACCCAGAGCCACACAGCAGCCTGGGATCTGGGCAGGGCTAGGGCTTCCCTAACTGGGAGGGTGGAGCTTGCAGTCATCATGTTCAAAAAGGGCCTTTCTTCCAGGCTGGCCTAGGGAGAGCCTGGAGCTGGGAATCCTGTCACCCAGAAGTATCTGAGGTTTGAAAGGACCACATGTCAGTAGTATACACCCAGGGGACCCCTGGCTTTTGATTTCTTCTCTAGCCCTGGGGGCTTTTGTCCTCCAGAGACCCATGGATGGATCATAGGTCGAGCGCCCCTAAAATATGGTCCTGGGTGGGTAAGACCGACCAGCAGAATTGGGGGATCTGGGAGACTTGGCACAAGAAAGGAGGCCACCAGTTCAGGGCCAAAGGGAACAGCAGGGAAGATAGGGTAGCCACCTTTCAGCCTGTGTCCCCAGGGTGTGACAGAACAAGGTCTTCATCTGGATCCCTGGTTCCAAGTGGACATCTAGGCTACACTGCCCCAGACTGCTAAAGGTTTTCATCCCATGGGCTGAGTACATAAGCTTTAACCTACCAGTGCCAGGGGAAGGTGGTGGGAGACGGGTGGTAAGGGTGGCCCCTGAACCACTCCTGACCATTTGGGGACCACAATTATTATTCCACCCAGGGCCTCCTTGATCAACCTTTGGGTGAGATTTTCACATATGGTCCCAGGGCCACATGCCAAGCCTGGAGACAGAGAGATGAGTTCATTTCCAGGAGTTCCTGCCCCATTTCACCCCAACTTTATCTCTTTACTCTCCTAGTTGACATCATCACCTTATGAACCAGTGTCCCTCCATACACCATCAAAGTGACTGGTCCATCCAACGAAAGGATGAGGAACCCTTGGTCAGGCTCACGTGGGGTGGGCAGGCGTGGCTATGTGGGGAGGCCCTGGCTGTCCAGAGGGTTCTGATACCCACTGCCCTGTCCCCTACCTCGGCTCATTGCTCCCCTGTCTTCCCCATGATCTTCCATACCACTGTAAAAGACACCAGATTCTCAGCTTCCCTTGCTGTGGACCTCTGCGTAAGGGGTACAGCCAAGACTCCACTCCTCTCTGTGTGACATGGACAAATGCCAGCCCCTTCCCTAGAGGCCCAATTTAGTTCATGAGGTGGGAGAACAAATCTCCCTCACAGTGTTGCTAGGAGATGTCAGAGCCCAGGGAACAGGGACATCCTCTCCATGCAAAAGCTTGCGTCCCTGGGCCACTCCACCCCTCTACCACAAAAGTCCTTCCTCTCTTGGGCAGAAGCTTCACCCAGCTGCCTCCCAGGAAGCTGCAGGAACAGAGGCACCCTCAGGTTGGGCTCTGACTTGACAAGGCAGAGTAGGGTCCAAGGACCAAGGCCTGAAAAAGAAAGAAAGACTGACCAGGAGACTTCAGAGTTGCCTGGCTGCCCATGGGGGAGGAGTCGTTGTTTCCCCCTAAGGCATTCTCTGCAGGCCCCTTCCCCCCAATTCAGAGAGCTGCTGCCTGCTCATGAAGACCTTCCCATTTCCCCAGATGCAGGGGCACACGGTGGGGTGCCAGGGCTTCCCTTGGCTGGTGGATGGGCTTCTGTGGCCCTGGGGGTGTCACAGCAGGAGCTTCAGGGAGCCTGTGTGGACAGAGAAGGAGGCAGATCAGGCTGTGGGGGAGGGGACATGGAACCGCCTACCTCTCCCACTCTTGGACTGTCAGGAAATGCAGGGCCTCAGGCTGTCCTCAGCTGGGGCTAGAGGAGCAAGACGGGGGAGGCAGGGGCCCTCACAGACCACTTCCCTGGCCACCCACACAAGGCAGTCCCCGGTTTGCTAAAGGGCTGAGAAGAGCGGTAGAGAAGCCCTGGACCTGAGACCCGAGGAGGATCAGACCTGCGGTCTGGTTCCGAAGAGAAATGTCCGTCCTCTCTGCGCACCTGATGCCGGTGGATGCACCTGGTTTTTTTTCTCTTCCTGTAGGGGCCTCCGGGGTCTCGTTCCCCTCCGGGGTTCAGGTGACAGTGAGGGGCCTCTGCATAAAGGAGGGCATGAGGACTAGGTGGTGGATGGGTGCGGGGGGTGGGTTTCTGAGTGTTGGTGATGAGTTGACTCTCCGTGAATCTACAGGGGCTCCACTGACCCTCACCCCACCACCACCCCGGGGAGCAGGGAGTGCGTGCGCAACCTTTCTGCCCTTCCCCAGCTCCGCTGAGCACAGTTTTCCCCTAAGTGCCCCATCAAGCAGGGACCCTCCACACCTGGATGTCAGAACAAGCGACCCCCACTCCCCCCACCCCCCACGCCTAGCCACCTGTTGCACCCTACCTTTCCGTGGAGGCCCTGGCAAATCCAGTGTGCAGTAGAAGCCTTGTCTGGGTTCTGGCCTTTTGGCCAAAGGGAGGCAACAGGTCGGCGGCCAGACTGAAGCGCTTTTCGGGATCCGCTTGGGAAGGAGTCGGCGCGCGAGGGTTCCTGCGGTGTGCAGTGCCGTGGGGTCTCCGGGACCGAGGAGGTGTGTCGTGGAGGGGCCCGGGAGGCCCTGGTGATGGTGGCGGTGGTGATGGGACCGGTGATGGTGGTGGTGGCGGGACCGGTGATGGTGGCGGTGGCGGGGGCGGTGATGGTGGTGGTGGCGGGGGCGGTGATGGTGGTGGTGGCGGGGGCGGTGATGGTGGTGGTGGAGGGCGCGGTGATGGTGGTGGTGGAGGGCGCGGTGATGGTGGTGGTGGAGGGCGCGGTGATGGTGGCGGGGAGGCCGGCGGGCGCGGCTCTCACTCGATGCGCACCTGCAGGCGGACGTTGAGCATCACCGAGGCCACCATGTAGAAGTAGGGGAAGTTCAGGCGCAGCCGCCAGGCCAGGTCGAAGAAGGTGAGCAGCGTGCGCGTGAGCCCCTTGCAGAAGGCGCCGTAGGAGGCGCGGAGCGCGGCCGAGCGCGACAGGCGCACCGCCAGGCCCGACACCGCCGCCGCCGCCGCCGCCGCAGACAGGGCCGCCGACGCCGCCGCCGCCATGGGTGCCCGCCCGCAACACACAGCCGCCTTCCCTCCCTCCCTCCGCCAGCCTCCGCTAGCCTCGACCCCGTCTCCACGCGGCCACCCTCCCCCTCCTCCTCCAGCCCCGCCCGGACGGGCCGCACAGCTCCGCCCCCTCCGCCTCCTTAGAGCGGTAGGGATTCGAGGCCAGCGGGGTGATCAGCTCCTGGCGGTGGAGGTGGAATGGAGGGACCCTGTTTCCTTTCATGCAGAAGCAGCCACGGTGCAGCTTTCCTTCCTCATGGCCCCGCCTCCTGTCTGCGGCAGCTGAGTGATTGCTGCAGCCCACACTTGGTGCACTAGGTCACCCTGACCCACAGGACCCACCCACGTGTTCAACCCCCACCCCAGTCCAGGCTTCTCAGTGCATGAGCCTGAGGGCTGAGCGATTGGAAAGTATTAGTGCCAGGCCAGTGTTTTCTCTTCGGAATCCCCTAGGATGGAGTAGTGGAGAGTTCGTAGGTGTGGACTGCTTTTCTGATTTCCTACAGAAACCACATTGGCAAGCCTGCTTATGTCCACCATCATCCTTCTTCCACAGTCTCCCCAGGAAGTGCTTCTAAAGAGTGAGGAGGCTAAGCAGGCTTAAAGAAGTTAATTTTGACATTACTGCAAATAATTTCAAATGCCAATGACAGTAGATAGTGAGAGGTTAATATGTATGTTGTAACACCTAGAGCAGGCACCAAAATTGTCTACATTAAGATGTATTATATGGCACTACAGACAAACCATAATGTAATTAAAAAATTAAGCAACCCACAGGAAAGGAAGAAAATGACAGAGGAAGAATTAACAGACAGAAAGGATATAAATGTTAGACTCATATCCTAACATATGAGTAATTACTTTAAATTTAAGTATGTAAATATATTGAAAGATATTGTTAGAGTTGATTAAAAGTCACTTAAGAATTTATTATTGGGGCTGAGAGATGGCTTAGCGGTTAAGTGCTTGCCTGTGAAGCCTAAGGACCCTGGTTAGAGGCTCGATTCCTCAGGACCCACGTTAGCCAGATGCACAAGAGGGTGCATGCGTCTGGAGTTCGTTTGCAGTGGCTGGAGGCCCTGGCACGCCCCATTTTCTCTCTCTCTCCCTCTTTCTCTGTCTGTCGCTGTCAAATAAATAAAAACAAACAAAAGAATTTATTATTAAGTATTTACACAGATTTATATATTCTTCAGATGTTATTATGCTTCTTATAAACAAATTTTCCAAGAGATTATGTGTAAGAAAATTTCAAATTCTCTAATTTAATGTCCCTTAATGTCATTTTAAACTTGGCCAATGATATATTTCCAGGTGATGCTAAGTGAATTGACAGGAACTTTATGGATTCTCCAGACACTATTCTGTATGTTGTACAAAGCAGTTTGTTTTATATTTTATTTAATTTACTTGGGCAGGCCAGGCCCTCTAGAAAATGCAAACAAACTCCAGATGCGTGCACCACCCTGTGCATCCAGCTTACGTGGGTACTGGGGAATTGAACCTGGGTCCTTAGGCTTCACAGGCAAGCACCTTAACCTGTAAGCCATCTGTCCAGCCTCAAGGCAGTTTTAATCTACTGGTCTAAATTTCAAATTTTGGAAAACACAATGGTAGATTAATCCTTCTTTAACATGGTGGACTTTCCAGTGCTTAAAGGAGCACTCCTACATCTTTACTACTAGATCTCTAAACTACAAACTTTCTTTTCTTTTCTTCTTTTTATTTAAGTCTGTTCCTAATCATCTGCATTTCCTGTGTACACACTTGATTTTATTAAGAATTCTCTTGGTCTGGAGAGATGGCTCATTGGCTCAAATCACTTGTTTGCAAAGCCTGACAGCCTGAATTTGATTCCCCAGTACCCACTTAAAGCCAGATGCACAAAATGGCACATGAATCTGGAGTCCCTTTGCAGCAACAGGAGGCTCTGGCATGCCCATATTCTCTCTTCTCTCCTTGGCAAATAAATAAACAAACATTTATTTCCTTTTTCCATATAGATATTTGGCTCCAGAAAATATCAGATTAGAATATGCTTATGAGCAAACTAATATTACTTAAAAATACAGCTTTATTGAGATATAATTCACATAGCATAAGATTCATCCTTTTAAAATGTGCAAATCAAGCAGGAAATAGTGGCTTGTACCTGTAATCCTAGTACTTATGAGGCTGAGGTAGGAGGATTGCTACAAGTTCAAGGCCTGCCTGGGCTGCATAGTGAGTTATAGGCCAGCCAACAAACAAAACAAAAACTAAACAGAAAATATAAAACTAATGCTACAAAATGAACTATATTAATAATATATTCTGCAGTCATAAGAACTGAGTATAATGCCTAGCACATGCTAAGAAATCAGTTTTACCACTTTTAAAGCCCTTTTTGGTTGTTTCATTCACATCACTTGTCCATTCCTCACCCTCAAACATGGTGGCACTATGTTACCTGGCTAGCCTGGTACACTCAGCTGTTTACCAGGGTCCTTGCCCTCATGCTTGCATAGGAAGTGCACTTAACCACTGAGCCATCAGTTCTTAATATTTTCTGGATGTTGATTCTCTGTCAGATGAATAACTGAAAAATATGTTCTACTCTGCATTAATGTTCACTTTGGCAGTTTTTTGCTTTGACAAAAGTGTGTGTGTGTGTGTGTGTGTGTTGGTGGTGGTGGTGGTGGCAGTGTACTTATGCATGTGTGCAGATGTGTGGCCAGAGGAGAATAGTTGGTGTCCTCCTCTGTCGTTCCTCTGCTTTGTTTTCCTGGTTTCATGGGTACTGGGGAATCAAATCCAGGCCCTTACACTTTGTAGGCAAGTGCCTTAACTTATAAGCCATCTCTCCAGTCCTGAAAAGATTATTTCCTTTTATAGAAAATTTGTTTATTTTTAATTATTTATTTGAGAGCAACAGACACAGAGAGAAAGAGGGAGAGAGAGAGAGAGAGAGAGAGAGAGAGAGAATGGGCAGGACAGGGCCTCCGCCACTGCAAATGAACTCCAGACGTGTGCACCCTCTTGTGCATCTGGCTAACGTGGGTCCTGGGAAATCGAGCCTTGAATTAGGGTCCTTAGGTTTCACAGGCAAGCACTTAACCACTAAGCCATCTCTCCAGCCCAAAAGATTATTTCTTTTTTTTTTAACAATTTTTTTTATTTTTTTGGTTCATTTTTATTTATTTATTTGAGAGTGACAGAGAGAGAGAGAGAGAGAGAGAGAGAGAGAGAATGGGCACGCCAGGGCTTCCAGCCACTGCAAACGAACTCCAGATGCGTGCGCCCCACTGTGCATCTGGCTAACGTGGGTCCTGGGGAATCAAGCCTCGAACCGGGTCCTTAAGCTTCACAGGCAAGTGCTTAACCGCTAAGCCATGTCTCCAGCCCTCAAAAGATTATTTCTTAATCACATCTACTATGGATTCAAAATGTCTCCTGTGCTTGAATACTCACATGTCCCTTAGATTTGAGGTTTGACGTATTTTCTGCAATACCTTCATTGACTCTGTTTTCTGTGTCTTTAATTTGCATCTCAGCAATTTTAACAATCAAGATTTTAGGTTTTGTCAACAAGAGAACTTTAAAGTTTGCACATTATTGATTTTTTTCTTTATTACTGTCTGTGATGGTTTTAATCAGATAACCCCCATGACCTCATGCGTTTTGAATGCTTGGTCCCCAGCTGTAGTAGACAGCTTCAGGTCGCTGAGATGAACTTCCAGACCTGCCACAGTGGTGGAGGAAGGGATATTTATTGAAACTTACAGATCCAGGGGAAGTTCCATGATGGCAGAAGAAGAAGCTGGCCTGCTTTCACAGGACCAAATATATATAGAGAGAAGCCACAAGGTAAAAAACCCAAAGGTCACACCACAAACAAACACACTTCAAGAACTCCAGGCACTTTGCATATCTTTAGACTGGAGTTGTAAATCTATCACCACACCTTAGGGCTGGACCCTGAAATCCGCCCAGTGACACCTCCTCCAGCCAGGTGGCTATAGATGTAAATTAACACTGAATATATTGGGGGCCATCTATTTAAACTACCACACCAGCTGATGGAAACTTGAGCTGTGGATCTCTGTGGAGGTTGTATGTTACTGGGGATGGACCTTGAGGCTTATAAGCAGCTAGCTTCACAATGTTAGTTTGGTTCACTCTTCTGCTGCTGTTTTCTATCTGATGCTGGCAAGGAGGTGATGACCAGCTTCTGGTCTACCATCTTTCCTCTGTCATCATGATGCTTCCGTTGAGACTATAACCAAAATATTCAGATTTTTTTCTTCCATCAGCTTTTTTTTTTTTTTTTTTTTTTTTTTTTTTTTTGGTGTTTTGAGGTAGGGTCTCACTCAAGCTCAGGCTGACCTGGAATTCACTATGGAGTCTCAGGGTGGCCTCGAACTCATGGTGCTCCTCCTACCTCTGCCTCCCTAGTGCTGGGATTAAAGGTGTACTCCATCATGCTCGGCTCATCAGCTGCCTTTTTATGAGAGACAGCAAGAGTGAGAGTGACAGCAAGGGAGATGGGGCATGCCAAGGCTTCTAGCCACTGCAATCAATTTCCAGACACATGTGCCACCTTGTGCACATGAGTGACCTTGTGCACATGTATCACTTTGTGTGTCTGGCTTATGTGGGTTCTAAGTAATTGAACTTGGGGCCTTAGGCTTCACAAGCAAGCACCCTAACTGCTAAGCCAACTCTTAAGCCCCATCAGCTGTTTTTTGAATATGTGTTTTGACCCAGCAGAAAGAAGGTAACTACAACACTATATGACTATAACAAATCTTCAAATTTGATAGATTTTGATATACCTATGTAGTCTCAGGGTGGCCTCAAAATCACAGTGATCCTCCTACCCCTGCCTCCTGAGTGTTGTGATTAAATCCATGTGCCACCATGCCTAGACTTTATATTTTCATATATCTGATATATTTTGTTTTGTTTGATCTAATCCATTGGTGATGCTAACCATTTACTTATTTATTAAGCTTTTAATTTCTATGTTTTCTGGCTTTTTTTCTTTTCAGAATTGCTATTTCTTTCTTTTAAAATTTTAGTTTTTGATTAGCTTACCAGGTTTTCTTCTGGCTTTTTTTTTGTTTGTTTGTTTTTGTTTTTTTCGAGGTAGGGTCAGCCCAGGCTGATCTAGAATTCACTCGTATTCTCAGGGTGGCCTTGAAATCATGGCAATCCTCCTACCTCTGCCTCCCGAGTGCTGGGATTAAAGACGTGCGTCGCCATACCCGGCTTCTTCTGGCTTTTTCATACATCCTTAGTTTTGAATGATCCTCTTGTCTCCTCATCTCTTTGTCCCTCCCCCCACTTAAACCTCCCTTTCCAGTTTGCTCTTTAACTATCATATCATATGTGTTCTACTAATCCCAGCTTCTTCCCCCTTCCTTTAATAACTTCTTTCTAGTTACCTGGCCTTATATCTAGTCCCCCTACCTATATTCACATATGTAAATATTAGCTAGGATCTGCATATGTATGAGAACATGCAGTGTTTCTCTTTCTGAACTTGGGATACCTTACATAGCATAAAATTTCCAGTTCCTTTCATTTTCCAAAATTTTCATAATTTTATTTTTCTTTATGATTGAATGAAATTCTGTTGTGTATATGGAGCACATTTTCATTATCAGGTCATCAGTTGATGTACATCTAGGTTGATCCTATTCTCTTACTATTGTGAATACAGCAGCAGTAAACATATGTGCAAGTATCTCTGTGGTAGGATATAGAGTCCTCTGTGTATTGTTAGCATCTCAGTGCCTTGTACTCACACTTGTCTCCTTGCTTCCAATTGGCCATAACTGAGTCTTCAATGGCCCCACTTTTTCAAAAGGAGTCCACAGGAAGGACTAAACAGCCTTCATTCTTCCATAACCACCGGGCAACACAACCACACATCTTCCAAGGCCCTTCCTTCACAGGATAGTTCCCTCTCCTCCAAAGGGGGAATATAGAAGGCCTCCCTTAAGACATTCCACCCTCTCCTTTCCTCTTTCTTTCTTTCTTTCTTTCTTTCTTTCTTTCTTTCTTTCTTTCTTTCTCTCTCTCTCTCTCTCTCTCTTTCTTTCTTTCTTTCTTTCTTTTGTGAGGTAGGATCACACTCTAGTTCAGGGTGACCTGGAATTCACTATGTAGTCTCAGGGTGGCCTCAAACTCACAGTTACCCCCTACCTCTGCCTCCTGAGTGCTGGGATTAAAGGTGTGCACTATCATGCCTGATCTCACCCTTTCCTTTTCCTCCTTAACTCCCTGAACAGGTTTGCAACCTACTATTGGTCTCTCTATCCCTCTCTCCCTCCCTATCATAGTGCATTTTCCTTTCTTTCTCCTGTTCTTTTTCTTTTACTCTTTCAACACTCCTCAGTTCAGATCCAGTTCAGTTTTTCTCAGCCTCTTTTGCTTTCTTTGCTATACTATCCCAGGTTTTCTGAAGTCCTCGTATACCTGTACGTGCCAGCAGATTCCCCACTTTGTTCTTAAGCTGACATTTCCTCTGTCCCTTGGCCTTTCTCCCTGCCCTGTTCCCATTTCTTACCAAAACTGTGCTACTCACCCACTGATTAATGCCTCCTCCCACCCCTTTTCTTTCCCTTCTGGGCTCTCCCACTGTTACAACTTAAACTTCCCTACGCCAAGGAGCTGTGTCCAAGATACTCTCTTCTGAACTTAACAGCATTCCAAGGAGTGACTAAGTTTCTTGTCCAAGTCTTGAACTGATTTCTTTTCTTCAAACAACTATTTGTATGTCTCATGCTTGAGATCATTAATAATTTTCAAGATTGGACTTCTGAATTCTTTTTTGGGAATTTCATTCATTTTAGTATCTTTGGATTCAGATATGAAGGAATATAAGCTTTTGGAGGATTTACATTGCATTACTTTTTCATATTTCTTGTGAAAAAATATATGAATGAATGGGCATGCCAGGGCCTCCTGCTGCTGCAAATGAATTACAGACACATATCCCTCTTTGTGCATTTGACTTTACATGGATTTTGGGGAAATCAAGCCTGGGCCGTCAGGCTTTGCAAATAAGTGACTTTAATCACTGAATAATCTCTCCAGCCCTTTTTTTGAAATTTCTTTTTCTTCTTTTTCTATGTTGTGTTCTCTACATATTTGGGAAAGATATTTCTTCTGGTGTCATTTGGAGTTGTGCTTAGTAATAAGCCTTCTTTTGAGATGGTAATCACCCCTAGCCCTCAAAGAGAAAGTAGATCACAGTAACAACAATATTAACAGTTCATAAATATATTTTATATTTAAATATAGTAAAAAAACTGGAAACATAAACCATACATCCCAGTAAGGATAGGAAAGAAGGGAGCTTAGATTCTTATAGAATAAGCTAGGACTTTAAAAATTAGTTGTGGTAGTTTGATTCAGGAGTCCCTCATAAACTTAGATGTTCTGAATGCTATATCCCCAGCTGATAGAAATTTGGTAATTAAAGCCTTCTGGAGGCAGTGTTTAATTGGGGGCAGGCTTATAGGTATTATAGCCAGGTTCCTCTTGCTAGTGTTTGGCACACTCTCCTGGTGCTATTTTCCATCTGATATTGGCCAGGAGGTGATGTCCGTCCTCTGCTAATGCTATCATTTTACCCTGCCATCATGGAGCTTCCCCTTGAGTCTGTAAGCCAAAATAAACATTTTTTCCCCACAAGCTGCTCTGGTTGGGTGTTATCTGCTAGCAGTGTGAACCTGGCTGCAACAGTAAAGTTGGTACTGAGAAGTGGTGTCATTACTGCTAGAAAACTGACTGTGTGGCCTTTGGTCTTTTGGAACTGCTTTGTAGGAGGAAAAGACCCTTTGAAGTGCTGTAAGTACAGCTTGATGGACTATTCTGGTTAGAGTAGAAAGACTGTAATGTAGTAAGAACTATGGACTGCGAGGTTTCGCTTATAAGGGTGAGAAAGAGCTTTGCCTGGACTGGGCTAGAAGCAGTTTGCATGAGAGGCTTGCTATTATGTCTATGTCCTGAGAAATTGTTCAGGGTTGCTTTGTATAGAAACTGACTGATGTGAGCAGAGGGATATGGCACAGAAAAAAGTGAAATCTTTGGGCCAAAACTGCTGCCTGTTCAGCTGCAATTGTTTGAAGGTTACAACCATTGAGATTGGGCCCGCTGAACTACATTGGGACAACAGGAAGAAAGCATACACTTTGGAAAAGACTTGAATGCTGAAGGAGTGTCCCATTCTTCAAAGTCAGCATTATTCCCCCCTAGATTTACAAATTGGTAACCCACCTGGCATTATGAAGTATATATAACAAATGCAGGAAAGAGAGGGTCGTTGAATTTGCAACACAGTTTTGTAGTTTGGAGATCGCTATGGGCAGTGTGAAGCAGGCTTTTTGGATTACCTGCATGGAGATCTGATGGATTCATGAAAATGAACTGTGAGTTGCAATGGAGACCCAATAGAGATGACAGGTTTATGGGATGGCTGCCAAGGAATGCTGCTGGCACTGGATTAAGGTTTCTGGGACTGTGGAAAGCCTAGCTGGAGGGGCGGAATTGGAATGCCAGAGACTTGTCACTGGTTAGAATTATCAGGTTTGGAGACTTGTCACTGACTAGAGTTGTTTGACTTGGAGCTATAGAGTTTATTGTTTGCCTTGTTTAAATCTTGTATTGGTTGACTATTTCTTTACTATGTACAATGCCATTTTTGAAATTTGAATGTTTATTCTGTGCCATTATGGGTTTTGGTATTACAGCTCAGGTAAGAAACCTTGGATTATAGGATTGTTTGAACATTATTAAGATTGGCAAAAACTATGGAGACTTAACAGACTGAATGCATTGCATTTTACATCATGTATGGTTATCAGTTTATGGAGGCCAGGGGTGGAATGTGATGGTTTGATTCAGGTGTCCCCATAAACTTAGGTGTTCTGAATGCTGATGGCAATTTGGGAATTAAGGCCTCCTGGTGGCAGTGTATTGTTGGGGGTGGGCTTATGTATATTACAGCCAGCTTCCTCTTGCCAGTGTTTGACACATTTTCTTGTTGCTGTTGTCCATCTAATGTGGGCCAGGAGGTGATGTCCACCCTCTTCTCATGCCATCATTTTCCCTGATATCATGGAGCTTCCCCTTGAGTCTGTAAGCCAAAATAAACCTTTTTTGCCCACAAGCTGTGCTTGGTTAGGTGTTTTCTGCCAGCAATAAGAACCTGACTTCAGCATTAGTAAAAGTATTAATAATTAAGTAATAAAAAGGGCAAATGGAAAGAAGATGCAATACAGAGAGGAGAGGAAAGTTTATGGAAAGAAGCTATAATAAATAATACTGATGAAAAACAAAATTAAACAAATATAAAACAGAAAAGCTTTTGGATTTTGCTTTTACTGTTTTTGCAATCAAACAAAAGCAATGAGCTTTGGCCTGTTCTTTTTTTTTTTTTTTTTTTTTTTTTTTTGGTTTTTCGAGGTAGGGTCTCACTGTAGTCCAGGCTAACCTGGAACTCACTATGTAGTTTCACGGCGATCCACCTGCCTCTGCCTCCCAAGTGCTGGGATTAAAGATGTGCGCCACCACACCCGGCTGGCCTGTTCTTTAATGGAACTGTTCCTTCACTTTTCTTTCTGCAGTGCAGATTGAATTTCTCATCTAA
Organism: Dipus sagitta; assembly: GCA_036346955.1. Taxonomy (NCBI): domain Eukaryota; kingdom Metazoa; phylum Chordata; class Mammalia; order Rodentia; family Dipodidae; genus Dipus; species Dipus sagitta. The sequence continues at coordinate 127,282,235 of CM070776.1, forward strand.
TAGACCCATGACCCTGGGTCTGTGTCTAGTTTCCTGAGATCACACCAAATCTCAGGATATTTACTCACTTTGCTAGTGGAGCAGAAAGCCCTTGGTTCTTGGACATATAGCATGAACTTCTATTCCTGGCTGAAAATTTTGAGTGTAAGACCATTCTTAAGATGGTTCCCTATCATATCACCAGTGAGCAAGCTAGAACGTTCAGGTGCTTCTGCCTCCGTTATCTGCTTGCTGCCCAGATTACAAATCTCTCATCTTAAATTATATTTTGTAGAGGGCCAAACTGTAAATCTATGTACCTCACTGAAATTTTCCTTTTCTGTGATATTTACTTCAGAATCATGAAATTTCTAGAAATTACTTGGTGCCTCCAATCTAATTTCTACTCTACTTCCTATTTACCACTAATGATGAAAATGCAGAGGTTAGATTTCTTACAAATCTAGGCTGTCAGATAGTTGGTATGTGGGAGCAAGGCAGATGAGTAGGAGGAAGGGCTCCCATTGCAGAAAGAGAACCTTTGACTTAGGGAGAAATAGGAGCAAGGTAGCTTTTTATGAGCATTCAGCCAGAAACAAGGACCAAGGACAAGGAGATTCCACCTCGGCTGCCTTGGCAAAATTCAGAGTCTGTCCAGTCTCATCCAGGATGTCTATGAACAATTCCTCAGCAACAGTGCCCCTTACTTCATCCGCAGTGTAACACACCTGGGTGGATTCACCATACCTCAGTCAACCCCTAGGGTCCATGAACCAATCAGGTCTCTCCCTCACACACCTGAGTCTGACTACAGACTCCATCCTAATTAACTATAAAGGGTTTGCTGCATGTAGTACTGGTCTTATAGTCATGCAGATTTTATTGGATCCCAGCAGTCTACTTGCTGCGACAGTTTCAACTGGTTCTCTGTAGCATAATACAGAGTATGTGCTGGTGAGGACAAAGGTTAGGGAGGCTGATTCAGTATTCTGTCATAGATTTCAAGACTGCTGGAGTCCCTGACTTGTCAAGGTTGTATTGCGAGAATGAAGTATTATCTATATGGGCTTTGGGAAACACATGCCTCTCTTGTCCATAAAAAATTTTTATACAGTCTTGGGCATGTTAAAGATGTTAGGGTCTGCATACAAAAAGTAAATCCCCCAAAGTAAGCAGGGACACAATTCAAACTCCCCATATTGTGCTACACCACTTGACCAGAGCCATTCTCAACGAATGCGTTTGATGACCTATGTTTAAAATGTTTCTTGTGGGCTCGAGAGAAGGCTTATTGGTTAAGGCATTTGCCTGCAAAGCCAAAGGACCTAGGTTCGATTCTTCAGGAACCACATAAACCAGATGCACAAGGTGGTACATGCATCTGGAGTTTGTGTGCAGTGGCTAGAGGTCCTGGAGCACCATTCTCTCTCTCTGTCTCTCTCTCTCTTTCTCTCTCTCTTTCTTTCAAATATGTAAAAATTAGAAAAAAATATTAAAATGTCTCTCAGGACACAAATGAGTGCTTTGCTATGCCACAGTCAATCCCAGCTGCCAAGCAGATTTGGTGCTCAATGTTGTTTTTAAAATAATTTTCATTTATTTATTTGCAAACGAGAGAGAGAGAGAGCGAGAGAGTGAGAGAGAGAGAGCACAACAGACAGAACAGGCTTTCCAGCTCTTCTAGCTGGAGCAGATGAATTCCAGATGCATGTGCCACTTTGTGCATCTGGTTTTACACGGGTATTGGGGAATCGAACTCAGGTTGTTAGCCTTTTCAGGCAAGTGCCTTAACCAGTGAGCAATCTCTCCAGCCCCCAAAGTTTTTTTTAAATTATCATTTTCTATTTCAATTTATTATATTTTGTGTGTGTTGTATTCATGCTTATGTGTATGCATGTCTGTATGTGTGTGTGCGCGCACATGTGGATGACTGAGGTTGATGTCGAGTGTCTTCCTTAATGCTCAGTTCTCTTCACTTTATTTTTGAGACAGTATCTCTCAGTGAATTTAGGACTCACAGATTCACCTAGTCTAATTAGCCATTTTGCCCTAGGGATTTGTGTGTCTCCGTCTTTCCTGACTGGAATTACAGACACTGGCTACCATTCCCATCATTTACATGGGTGCTAAGGATCCAAACTTCAGCCTTTAGGCTTGATGGCAAGCAAGCACTTTACCCATTTAGCCATTGCCCCATGCTCTAACTTGTGTTTGTCCCAAGTTGGTGTGAAATTTTGGCTTTTCCATGATATCTATAGTATCTTAGAGTTGACCATTTAACTCTCTGTGGAATGTAATAAGGGTGGGAGGTAGGGCTGTTTTGAGGGTTGGGGTATGGCACTCAAGAGGGAAGAGAAGAAAAATGATCCCGAGGCAGTAAGGAGTGAAGTCTGAACACCTTGGAGCTACTCTGGGAGTCTCCTTTGTTTGGACAGTTTGCTACTTCACCTTGCAAGTCAGGCACTGGAGATCCCTGAGGCAAAGTCACACAGGTGAGAATCTCTGCTGTATGAAGTGCACAAAAGAGAGGTTCCAGCTGGTTGTGGTGGCTCATGCCTTAATCAAAGGATTTGGCAGGACTGGTGGGATGGCTACTCGTCCCTAGGGCTGGCCACCCTTAGAGGTTGCAGCAGTGCCAGGAGTTGAGGGTGGTAAAATGACCTAGGGGAAGAAAAAGAATTGGGCCAGGAAGCAGAGTATCACGCTGGCCTAGAAGATCATCATTAAGTCCAGAGGTATGCCTCAAGGAATAGGTTCTCCTAGTGTTTATCATGTGGTTATTGTAAACTTTCTGAAGTTTTTTGCTTGGGGATTATTGACGGCGCCAACATTGGTGGTATTACATGACACCTTCTCTAAACATACATTTCTGACGAATGGCCTAATTCAAGGAATAAAGGGTTTGTTGTTCTTCCTTAGTGCCCCAGTTGTTGGTGCTCTTTTTGCTATTTGGGGCCCAAAATCCTTCTTTCTGCTAACAGTTTTTTTTTTTTCACATGTGCCCCAATCCCTTTAATGATGATCAGCCTATGGTGGTACTTTACTATTATCTCTGTTTCTGGGGTTTTCACAGTGACATTCTCCGTGGTACTTGCATATGTAGCAGATATAAGTGAACAGCATGAAAGAAGTATGGATTATGGGCTGGTTTCAGCAACATTCACTGCAAGTTTAGTTACCAGCCGTGCTATTGGAGCTTACCATGGATGAGTGTATGGGGATAGCTTAGTGGTGGTCTTGGCTACAGCCATAGCTTTGCTTGATGTTTGCTTTTTCCTTGTGGCTATGCCAGAGTCGCTGCCTGAGAAGATGCTGCCAGCATGGTGGGTAGCATCAATTTCCTGGGAACAGGCTGACCTCTTTGCATCCTTAAAGAAGGTGGGCCGGGAGTCCATCGTGCTGCTCATCTGCATCACAGTGTCCCTCTCTTACCTGCCCGAGGCAGACTAGTACTCCAGCTTCTTCTTATACCTCAGACAGATAATGAAAATTTCACCAGAAAGTGTTACAGCCTTCATAGCTGTCCTCAGCATTCATTCTGTTATTGCATAGACCATGATCTTGAGTTTGCTTATGAGATCAATTAGAAATAAAAACACCATTTTATGGGGCCTGGGATTTCAAATATTATAACTGGCATGGTATAGCTTTGATTCAGAACTTTGGATGATGTGGGCTGCCGGGGCCTTTGCAGCCATGTCCAGCATTACCTTCCCTGCTGTTAGTGCCCTTGTTTCCCAAACTGCTGATGCTGATCAACAAGGTGTTGTTCAAGGAATGATAACAGGAATCCAAGGATTGTGCAATGGTCTGGGACCAGCCCTTTATGGGTTTATTTTCTACATAATCCATGTGGAACTTAAAGAACTGACAATCACAGGAATAGACTAGGAGACAAACACAAGCCCTTAGCACCACTTTGAACAGAACTCCTTCATTCCCAGCCTCACCTTCCTCTTTGGAGCCTATTCGGTACTGCTTGCTCTGCTTGTTCCCTTGTTCATTCCAGAACACACTAACTTAAGTTTAAGGTCCAGCAGTTGGAGAAAGCATTGTGGCAGCCACAGCCATCCTCACAGTACACAAGTGCCAGGACAGGCCAAAAAACCTTTACTCCAGGACACAAATGTGTAAGGACCATGCAGTGCCTGATGTGCTTGCCTGTGGTGAGCAAAACAAAATTTCAGGTGCTCCACTCTATTGCTCTTCCACCCATTCATAAATGAGCCAGAGTCTTTTACTGATCTGGGGCTTGCTGTTTTATTGGTGAGCTTCAGTGAATCTCCATTCTCCACCCCTACAGAGCATGGGCTACAGATGTGCTTGGCCATTTCCAGTTATTTATGTAGGTCCTTGGGATTGAACCTGAGTGGTCTCTCGGGCCTCCCTAGGCCCTCATGCTTGCATAGAAAGTGTTCTTAACTGCTGAACCATCTCTCCAGCCCCATTTTTAATTTTTGTGACGTGTGTTGTATGTGTGCATTGTTATTTATTTTTATATTATTTATTTATTTAATTTATTTTGAGTCAGGATCTTTCATTGGTCTGGAAGTTGTCAAGTAGGCTAGAAGAGCTGGCCAATAAACCCCAGGGATCTTCCTATTTCCACCTCACGGGCACTGGGGTTACAAACACATGCCATCATTTTCACATGGGTTTTGGGGATGAGACTCCGGTCAAGCAAGCAATTCACTGGCTTAGCTATCTCCCCAGATCAATCTTCATTTCTCTTTATGTGGTTTCTCTGAAGAGATGCTTAAGAATGTCTATATGCTGATTCATATGCTGCTGTGGATAATGACAAAATTCTATGACAATAATGAATACTTAAAGGCTCTCTAGATGCATACAGAATAACAATTAACTTGTACATTTTAAGCCATTCAGTTCTGAGAAGTTTACATGTGCGTCAATTAATATGTATAGCTAGGGCTGGAGAGATGGCTTAGCGGTTGAACACTTGCCTGTGAAGTTTAAGGACCCTGGTTCCAGGCTTGATTCCCCAGGACCCACGTTAGCCAGATGCACAAGGGTGCGCACATGTCTGGAGTTCACTTGCAGGGGCTGGAAGCCCTGGCGTGCTATCTCTCTTTCTCTCTCTCTCTCTCTCTCTCTCTCACTCTCAAACAAATAAATAAAAATAAATAAAAAATTAAATAAATATTGTTTAAAATATGTATAGCCATCCTACTTGGTGGATATACTTTCTAGTCTTTGCTGAGAACAGGGCGTTGTGCATCTAGAGTGCTACAAAGCTATATCATCAGTCAGACAGATGCTGTTAATATCCCCATTTTATAGATAAGAACAAGTTTGACTTGGTTAATAAATGAGCTTGTGATTATAAACATCATAAGAGGAAGAGTTATGACTTAAAGCCACACAGCCTGGCCTCAGACTCAGTGCTCTTTGCTTCAGCACCTCTCTATGGAGTCACTCTGCTCTATAGAGAAATGGCACAGCCCAGCCTGGTGACACAGGCTTGCAATACCAGCTAGATTGGAGGTCTAAGCAGGAGGATCACAAGTTTAAGGCTTGCCTGGGTACTTACAGAGTGAATTGCAGGCCAGACTGTGTTGCTCTATTTGGGGGACAGAGCCCTGAATTTAGCAAAGACCAACCTTTGGAACTTTCCTATTCAGAAGTGGGCAAACTGTTTCTAGGAACAGAGCCCGAGAGGTGTGACAGCTAACTCCTGGAACCCTCATCCCAGAAGTGGGCAAGCTGCCTGCTTCGAGAAGCAGCCTAAAGAAAAGGAAACTGAAGAGAAGGTTAGTTTAAGCCACTGATAAATTACTGTATCTGCTGTCACCACTGCTCCCAGGTTAATGTGACTGTGACTCCCTTTCCTGCACTTTTATTGAGTGAACAAGTAGTACATTGTATGAGCAAAGGGTAAGGAACTTTTGACCTTGGATTATCCTTAAACATTTGCTGAAGGAAGGGATTTAGGCGTATGACCTACTGCACTCTGCTTATCTAGAACACGCACACTCTGATCACAGAAGCAATCACATGAAGCCCACCTGTTGCCTTCAACAGATCTGTGGGCCCATAGTTACTGACCTCATTATCTTCAATGCTATGATCAGCACTTCTTATGCATGTATGTTTGTTCTGAATCTAGAGTACAACCAGGCTTCTGACAGGAGCATAGATTACAAGTTGAGTCCGCATTGCTAAACATTACTTATCAATATTGGTCGTCTGTGCTGTTCAATTCAAAGGTACACCAAAGCAGAGGAAACTTAGTTACATTGCCTTTAAGCTGTTGGAAGATTAACTTTAAGTAAGGCAAGTTACAAGTAAGGAATTTAGCATACATCAATAATATCACAAAAGCTATTTGTAAGGTCCATAAGAAATATTCCCAGAATTCTTTCCCATAGTTCATTCCAATAGTTCAGTCTCATAGTTCATTCCCACAGTTTGTTGTTATAACTCATCACTACACTGGACAACTTAGTGAGACCCTGTCTCAAAAGAAAAAGTGAAAAAGGGGAACTGGAAAGATGGGTCAGTGGTTAAAGGCTCTTGCACACAAAACCTGCAGTCTGGGTTAAATTCCCCAGTATCCGTGTAAAGCCAGATACACAGTGACATGTGCATCTGGAATTCATTTGCATCAGCAAGAAGCCCCGGTGCACCCATTTTTTCTGTCTCGCCTCACAAATATATATATATTTAAAGTGGAAAGAGAGGGCATTGGAAAGATGGCTCTGTGGTTAAAGGTGCTTGCTTTGTACCTGGTGGCCTAGGTGTGACTCCCCAACACCCTTCATAGGGCCAGATGCCCAAATGGTGCATTTGTCTGGAGTTCATTTGCAGTGGCAGGAGGCCCTGGCATGCCCATTCATTTCTTTTCTCTCTTTCAATCACCCCCTTCTCTCTACTTGCAAATAAATAAAATATTTAAAAAAATATATGGAAAGAGGGCTGGAGAGATAGCCCAGTGGTTAAGGCACTTGTCTGCAAAGCCTAGAGACCTGGGTTTGATTGCCCAATATTCACATAAAGCCATATGCACAGAGTGGCACATGCATCTGGAGTTCGTTTTTGATGGTTGGAGGTCCTGGAGCATCCATTCTCTCCATCTCTTCTCTCTCTGCTTGCAAATGAATAAATGTAAATTAGAATGCAGATTATTTTCTTTTAAAAAATGTAGAAAGCGGGCCAAGGATGTAGCTTAGTGGTAAAGTTCTTGCTTATGTGGGAAGCCCTAGACTCAATTTCCAGAAATGTAAAAGAAAGAAAGAATGAAAGAGACAGAATAAAAATTGAAAGCAGTATTTTAACTTGGGTCTCTCATTCCAAAATCCTGCATGCTTAATTATTTTGCTTTACCATTCTTGTCATCTCCATCTCAAATCAAATATCTTGTACTTCTAGATTTTGATAGATTTTTTTTCTAGATTTTGCCACAGTTCTTTTAGCAGGGCTTGTTTGGAGTATTTTTTTTTTGCATTTGAGAATAATTAATACAACGTTTTTGTTTATGCATCTCTTAGGTGATTCCAGATTACAAATGGCAGAGAGTTATGGCAAGGTTCTGTAGTAATTATGGCTGGATTAATGAATATATCTTCTTCAGCACAGACGTGACTGGTAATGTGCCTCTGTAAGCTGGAAAAGTTATTGCAGTTGTGGAAGAAGATAAAACCTCCTGTGCATTGAAAGCATTCAAAGTAAGAATTGTATGTCTTGAGTACTGTCTTTATTCCTGGGTTTTTTCAACCTTTCATCTATTTATTCTGCCTCAATTGAATAGGCATGTTATAGTGGATACAGAATGGAAGTTGAAGTTCAACTTTGAGAATTGTTCAGGGAGTCTATTTTTATTATTGTAGATATTTTATATGTAAGTATAAATTGGAAAATGATCAAAAAATAGTATAGCCGGAGGTGGTGGTGCATGCCTTTAATCCCAGCCCTTGGAAGGCTGAGGTAGGAGGAGTGCTGTGAATTTGAGGCCAGCCTGAGATTGCATAGTTAATTTCAAGTCAGCCTGGGCTAGAGTGAGTCCCTACCTCAAAACAAAACAAAACAAAACAAAACAAAACAAAACAAAACAAAACAATATGCACAAAAGACATCAATAAATAAATGTATAAATTTTATATCTACTATTAGGCATTTAAAAATGTGATTAACAATAAAAATTATTAGAATCTATCTCATCCTGTAACTTCATCTTATAATATAAGTAATAGATTTGTGCATTTATTGACATGTAATTGCTAGGTTAACAGACCTACACTTTAATCATTGTTTAAAAATAGCTTTATTGATATATAATTTATCTAGTAATCTAGTATGAAGTTCTCCACTTTTTAAAGTATGGATTAATGAGATTTTTTTGCGGATTTACAAGGTTGCATAGCCAGCTCCTCCGTTAAGGTATTTATCATTTAATTTGCATATGCAAAATATGCTTATTATTATTATTATTCTACTAATTGACACTCAGCAAAGAGTGCCTATATGTCAGCATTGAATAGGATGAGCATATTGTCAATTGTGAAAACTTAACATTTAAAAAGTGAAAAGTACCCTTCCAGTTTTATTTGCATTTCTGCAAATTAGTTGGTAAAAGTAGAACACCTTGTCGGAGTTACTTAGTTATCAGGAACTCTTTATGTTATGGAAATTAAAATTTGTTAGGCCATTTATGGTATGAATGTTTTGCAAATATTTCTTTCAAGATAGCCTTTCAACTTTGTTTTATGAAGTTTAATTTGAATATGCTACATGTGTCTATTTTTTCTTTATTTTTTTTATAAAATTGATTTATTTGCATGCATGTGTGTGTGTGTGTGTGTGTGTGTGTGTATGGGTGTGCCAGAATGTCCTGTTGCCACAAATGAATTCCATACACACGTGGCATGTTGTGTGTTTGGCTTTACATGGGCTATGGGAAATTGAACCTGGGTGGTCAGGCTTTGCAAGCAATCACCTTTAACTTTTGAGAAATCTCTTCAGCCCATTATTTTTTTTTTTAAGAAAGATTTTTTATTTATTTGTTTTTTTTTTTTTGCCGTTGTCAAACTGTTTATTATAGGGCCCTAAAGTTTTGTTTTTTTTTTTTCCATTTTTATTAATATTTTCCATGTTAACAAAAAAAATCCCATGGTATTACCCTCCCCCCTCTCCCCTTTGAAATTCCATTCTCCATCATATCCCCTCCCCATCTCAATCTTTCTACTCACATATATACAATACCAACCTAATAAAAGCCCTCCTCCCTTTCTTTCTTTTCCCTTTCTATCTCCTTTTTTAACTTACTGGCCTCTGCTACTGAGTTTTTTCCTTCTCACACAAAAGCCCAATCATCTCTAGCTAAGATCCACATATGAGGGAGAACATGTGGCGCTTGGCCCATTATTTTAATATACTTATTCCACTATCAACATCCACTATCCTTTATCTAACCAATTTATTTTACTTTTTGGTATGTGTGTGCATGTGCATTAGTGTGTGTAAGCATGTGCGTGTGTGCCATGGTTCATGTGTACAGGTCAGAGGAAAACTTTGGGTGTTGGTCCTCATTGTCCACCTTGTCTGAGGCAGGGTTTCTCATTTTTCACTGGCTGCATTTGCCATGCTAGCTGGCCCAGACAACTGAGTTTCCAAACAATTGCATTTCCATATAGTTCTCTTGTCTCTATCCCTACAGATGCTCACTACAGTGGCTTGCTTTAGGTGAGATTTGGGGTTCTGACTTCAGGTACTCATGCTTATGTGGTAAGCACTTTATCCAATGAGCCATCTCCATAACACCATAATGTTATTTTGAATGCATGTATGTGTGTGTTCGCGCGCATGTGTGTGTGTGTGTGTGTGTAGAACAGAGGACAATCTCAGGTGTCATCCCTAGGAATACTGTCTGTCAGTTTCTCAGTTAAAGACTCTGAGATAGGTAGTTTCATTGGGACCCAAGATTTTACTTAATTCCAGCGAGGGAGTGGTGTGGTTTGGAGCAGGAGGGAAGGATACAAAAAGGGATTGAACTCAGAATCAGAGCAAGAGGGACAGGTAGAAGGAAACTCTGAAAATCCAGGGTGGAGGGCAGGAGTAGAGCTGGAAAGAATTGAACTCTGAAGCAGGAGCAAAGAAAAAGGGGCAGAGTACTGGAGAGAGAAAGAGTGGTGAAGGGAGGGAAAAAGTTACATACGAGAGAGAGAGAGAGCGAGAGAGAGATGGAGAGGGAGAGAAAAAGATGGGGAATTGCATGAACCTTAGAACAGGAGAGCTAAGGAGAAAGAGCACATGCAGGAGAGGTTTTAAAGTCACTTGGGGGAAGGGATGGGGAGAGATTTGCCACATGGGCTGCAGTAGAAGGAGCCTGCAGTAGCCAGGATGGTTGGACCCCCTTCTCAACTCTTTTGGGGAAGTGAGACATTTGATGTCTCAATTACTGTAACAGGAGGTCATTCCAGAGTTAGAGAATGACCATTTGGGAGGGCAAGAGGCAGTTATGGGAGTAAGAAGTTCTGATATTCATACATCCCATCCTTTATGTTTATGTATGAAAGCTAGGGAGCCATTTTTTTGGGAGGGGGAAAGGGAAGGGGAAACCTCATGAAGACATGGATCAGTGTGATCATATCGTTAACTTCTTCAAGTTGAGATGAGATGGTACTTGTGGAGATAAACTACAAGAACAAACTGAGAATGAGCCATGAGAAGGAACTATGGGAAAACTGTGGGAATATTTCTTATGGACCTTACAAATAGCTTTTGTGATATTATTGTTGTGAGGTGCTAAATTCCTTACTTGTAACTTGCCCTAAAGTTAGTCTTAACAACTATATGATCCACCTGCTTAAAACAATGTAACTTGGTTTCCTCTCCCTTTGTGTATCTTTGACCTGAACAGTACAGATGACCAATATTGATAAGCAATGTTTAGAGATGCTGACTGATCTTATGATGTGCTCTATGCTCCTTTCCTCAGAGGCCTGCTTGGACTCATCTCAGGGGGAAAAAGGTACATGCATGTAGTGGTTTGAATAGATGCCCTCCAATATATTCAGTTTTTTATTAGTTTGTAGTTTCCATCTGCAGTCATCTAGCTGGAGGCAGTGTCACTTGGAAGATCTTAAGGTGAGGTGGTGTATTTGAGATTTCAATCCAAAGATATGCAAAGTGTGCCTAGCTGGAGTTCCTGAAGTGTGCTGTGCTGTGTGGCTTTTGGCTTTTAGGCTTGTACTTTTCTTTCTCCCTCTCTGCTTTGACCTGTCAAGGCAGGCCAGCTTCTTCTGCCATTATGGAACTTCCCCTGGATCTGTAAGCTTCAATAAATATCCCCTCCTCCATAACTGTGCTGGTCTGGAAGTTCATCTCAGAGAACCTGAAGCTGTCTGCTACAATTCATTAGAAGTACTGATCATAGCATTGAAGACATCGAGGTCTTAACTATGGGCCCACAGATCTGTTGAAGACAACCGGTAGGCATAATATGATTGATATTGTGATCAGAGTGTATGTGTGCTCTGAGTCAAGAGTTCATCCAGGCCTCTGAAAGGAGCATAGAGCACATCATAAGATCAGCCAGCATCTCTAAACATTGCTTGTCAATATTGGTCATCTGTGCTGTTCAGGCCAAAGGTACATCAAGACAGGGGAAACCTAGTCACATTGCTTTAAGCAGGTGGATTACACAGTTGTAGATTAACTTTAGGGCAAGTTACAAATAAGGAATTTAGCACCTCACAGCAATAATATCACAAAATCTATTTGTAAGGTCCATAAGAAATATTCCCACAGCTATTTCCCATAGCTCCTTTCCACACTGTGTTCTTATAGTTCATCCCCACAGTATTGAGCTGGACTGTTCCCCATCTTATGGTGTCTGAGTATGGGGACCATGTCTGTATTCTCACATCAGTAGTATAAGGAAGTCTGTGTGACATGTTGGGGTTGTCTGAATGAATCAATTTAGCGAAGACTAAAGAGGGGACTGTGAATATAAGAACCAAAGTGGTTATTGAGAAAGTAACAACTGATTTTTCTGAAAACATTTTGAATTGGATCTATTGAAATGGATTGTGTAATTAAGCAAATAAAAGACTGAACTGGCACTCTCAGAGAAGTGAGAGAACCCTGGAATATAAGAGAACGAGTTAAACCTTAGAAGAAACAAGCAGTGCCGTGCATAGGTCTAGCTAAATGGGAGTAGTCTAGGAGAACTATAACCCAGAACAAAGGGTGTGCTAGTCACAGAGAGGTTAAGTAATACACAAAAAAATAATAAGTTGGTTATATTAAAGGTTAATAGAGTCCCAAAGTAAAATTAACTCTCCACAATTGCTGGAGTCCATTGTCAATGCAAAAGACACAGCTCTCACCTCAAGAGGGATAAGAGTTTATCCTGGAGCCAAATATGAGTGACAATGGCCCTGGAACACAGATTTAGGCTACTCTGAATTCCATGTTCCAATTTTTAAATAATTTCATGAAGTTTTTATAGTTACGGAACAAAAGAAAGTCATAAATCTAGGTACTTTTCAAATACATTGGCTAACTATCAGGTAGGCCAGTTATATGAAAGCACCATAGGCCTCAGATGCTATCTGATGACATTCTTAGCCCTTGGGTTGGTGGAAGCTGAGGTCTATTCTTGCATTCCAAAAAGGTCACACCTGATCAACTGATAGTCACCAGGATGTTAGTTCAGACAAGGATGGACAATAAATGGCTATTAAGGGGCTAAAGGTAGCCCAAGGTAATTTGGCTCTGACTTGCAACATCTCTCTGCTGTAAGTAGGTGCAGCAGATAGAGCTGTTTCCTTGGAACTTTAGTTCACACCATCATTAAAATTCTAGTAACACAAGCTTGGGCTTCTGGGAGCCTCAGCTTTTTATTTACTTTCTGCCAAATATCATGTCACACTTTGGTGTACATGGCAAGCTGTTTTCCCACATGGCCAGGAGACTTCCTCCTAAGGTGTCTTATAGATGCTACTGAAGAGGCAGCTCCTCAGGAAAACTCTTGGATCATATGAAATCTGCTCATTATTATGATCTGGTACATATATACATATACATGTATATATATGATATAGACATATGCATATATAGTTTTGAATATGACATGATATTTACATGTGACATGTAAATAGGAGCTTTATATCTAAGGTTGAAAATAGTAACAGTATATGCAGTAGATGAGGAGATTAGTAGTATTGTCTGTAGAATAGAAGGCATTCTTAGTTTTGGATAAAGGGAGTTAATTAAAATTTCTGAAAATAAGAAGATTTGGCTTAGGTAAGGTAGAAAGTATAAAAAAACCAACATTGAGGCAACATGTGAAATATCCAGTATCATATTTAAACATGAAAGAATTTAAGAAATTACTCAATTTTGAAGTTTATAGTTATTAGATTTAGAAGTTCTTTATCATGGTCTTTAATACAAATGGTTCGAAGTTTTTACTTACTTGGTATAGGCTAAAGGTCTTAGATTTAGAAGAATGAATGAAAGTGTGTCAGGCTGAAAAAATTAAAAGCTTTCATCTTAATAATTTATTATTGTCAGTTGCTTATTTAGTCATGGGGCCATAAAATTTTGTATAATTTGGCCCAATTTTTTGTCTATTAAATTAAGTTCTTCATCAAAAATATTGTGTCACCCAGTAGGAAAATATACGAGCAAGCAATGTTTAAGAAAACCTTATATTGTAAGTAGAGAATCAAGTGCTATGTATAAAAAAAGATTTACTCAATGGGAAAACATTCAAGTTTGGCATTTGAATATAATTTAATTATAGGCTTGAAATGTTTAATTTAGTATTAGGATAAAATTTAAAATCATTACAAGCCACCTTTATAAACATTATTTTAACAATATTTAAGAAATCTTCTGGACAGAGAAGCTGTGGGGAACGTAAACTTAGCATTTGGATACTACTTAATCATGTTCAAGACTATGGACAATGAGTTATCTTTTAAGTAATTAAGGCAAGAAAGAAAATACAAAGACCCAAACTTTTCTCATGTAACCCTTTTTATCACAGTCATCTTTAACTAATAACTTTTTAGTTTAGAAATATATATTATATCTTTTAAAATAAAAACACAGAAATCTGTACTTAGGAACACTATTTAAATGAAAGCTTATGGGCTGGAGAGATGGCTTAGTGGTTAAGTGCTTGCCTGTGAATCCAAAGGACCCCGGTTCGAGGCTCGATTCCCCAGGACCCACGTTAGCCAGATGCACAAGGGGGCACACGCGACTGGAGTTCGTTTGCATTGGCTGGAAGCCCTGGCGCGCCCATTCTCTCCCTCTCTCTTTCTCTCTCTCTCTCTGCCTTTCTCTCTGTGTCTGTCACTCTCAAATAGATAAATAAAAAAATGAAAGCTTATGAGAGACAGAAAGCATGTATATTTTATTGTAACAGTTACAGATAAAATGGAGTAATAAAATACCTTTTCAATGAAAACTCAAGACAAGAAAGCATGTGTATTGTATTTTCATAGTTATATGCAAAGCTTAGTAACATTTTTAGAGGCAGTTTTATCAATAAACTTAAATTAATCAATTTAATAGATAGCAAGTAAGCACCTGAAAATTGTTTTTTGCTTAACAAAGGCAATCAAAGCAATATAACTTCATGGCATATCTGTTTTAAAAAACATTTTTGGTTAATCTGTATACCTCTGGAGGTGAACATATAAATAACTCAAGGAGCCCTAAAAGCAGAGATAATTCTCAGTCTTTGGATTGTCAGAACTATAAAGCTTGGAGGACCCCCCACACACACACATACACTAACAAATGAGGGCAACTTTTCACTGAAGCTGAAGCTGTAACCCTGATCAAGGTACATCATGTCCTGAAGGCCAGTCTAAGCAGGAGGGACTTATGGTGAAATTAGAATTGAAACATTGATTTAACTAATAAAATCTTGATTAAGTTTGCTTAATTACATATCTAAGGCATGTCTTTTACTAGAAATAATACAAAACATGGTCATTGATAAATCCTAAATTGGACAAGATAAAAACCTTGATATATCTTTTGAGAGAGCACTGAATCCTAACCACTAGACCACCAGGGAAGATTTGCTATATCTTTGGAAAGAGGAGAGCACAGGTAGAAGCACAATACTCTTTATATCTAGGTGTGAAATATAATTCAATATAAAGGTCTTTGAGAAGAACACAAAGTAAAACCTTACATTTGTTACCTGGATATCAATTAATCTGTTAAAAGATTATTTTTTGTTTTTTCAAGGCAGGGTCTCACTCTAGATCAAGCTGACCTGGAACTCACTATGTAGACCCAGGCTGTCCTCAAACTCACAGTGATCCTTCTATCTCTGCCTCCCAAGTGTTGGGATTAAAGGTGTGCACCACCTCCCCTGGCTATTAAAGGATTCCTCCCCCCCCCCCAGCCAGGTAGGGTTTCAATCTAGCTCAGGCTGACCTGGAATTCACTCTGTAGTCTCAGGATGGCCTTGAACTCACAGCAATCCTCCTACCTCTGCCTCCCCGAGTGCTGGGATTAAAGGCATGCACCACCACGCCCAGGAAGGATTTTAAAATCTTGATCTTTACAATGAATCTGTAAGGTAATTATGAAAAAGAATTGAAGTTTGGCATTTTTAAATTTTTTAAAATTTTCATTTACTGAGAGAGAGAGAGAGAGAGAGAGAAAGAGAGAGGGAGAGACTATAAATGGGACACCAGGGCCTCTAGCTACTGAAAATAAACTCCAAACCCATGTGCCACTATGTGCATCTGGCTTACGTGGGTGTCCTGGAGAGTTGAACCTGGGTTCTTAGGGTTCACAGGCAAGTACCTTAGCCACTAAACCATCTCTCCAGCCCATGTTTGGCATTTTTATTTACCCTTAAAACCTCTGTCTATTGTTTTGCAGTAAGCATGAATAAGCATTTTTATTTTAAGTTAAACTCATATTCAAAGCCAAAAGTACAGACATGAATTATTTTAAATATATTGTAAATATGTTTTCTACCAATTTAATGTCATCTTAGAATACATATATGTGCACATTTTAAACTCAAAACCCTTAATGGTCATAGACTTACTTATGTATCTTTTGAACATAAACACATAAAGACAGACTACACAAAAGGAACATGAACATGGGACAGTGGTGCCCAGTCTTAGGCAGTATGGCAAAGAACATGTAATGCAATTAAAGGAAAAAAGAGACATCTTCTCCATTAGATTCCTTGTTACACTTTAAATTGACAGGAATTTGAGTTAATCTAACATTTTAAAAAATTTATGTGAGTACTCACTTATAAGCCAATACAGAGAAATACATATGCCCTTAAAATGATATGAGAAGAGTCTGCATGCTCTGGGGGTTTGTGCCATCTACCTGGGGGTCACCATAATGACCAGTAAATGATGTTTCTGTGTAGCAGCTACAGGCCTGTATAGTTTGCTTTAAGCTTATGAGGGCAGAGGACATTTTTAGAGATTTCAATTAAAGATTAGTTAAGGGGGAAGCAGATCTTCTAATCCCATAATGTCTCACATATCTCAGCATAACCCTCAAATGATGCAGGGCATCAGAGAGTGTTGTTTTTGTTTCTGTATTTTTTTTTGTTTGTTTTTAGTTTTCTGTGGACTCAATCATTTTCAGTGGAGGCTCCTGGTTGGGTTTGAATATCGAAAGAATTACAATGGTGCAGACAGGGAGCGAGCCAGTGAAAAGGGATCAAGGAGAGAGAAGGAGACAGGTAGCCGTTTTGCCATTGCATTGTGCAGAGTGTTGTGGCAAGAGCCTTATTAGGGATGGGTCCTAATGAAGGAGAAATAGGACTAAGATAGCTTCTTTTAAGCAGTTCCAGTTAGAAACTGAGGCCCAGAAAGAACTTATGCCACCTTACCCTGGCATGAATAGAACTCTTGTCCTATCCAGATTCTTCTACAACAGCTACAGTGCCCCCTGCTGCCCACACTTCTAGCATGCTACCCAGATGGGCAGCCTTCACTATGCAGGTGGGCTTGGCTCTGGAGCCTGCCCCTTCATATCTACAGACTAATCGAGGGTCTTCCCTTCTGCATACCTGGATCTGATGAAAGAATACATTTCAATCTATGAAGGCTGTTGCAGCCCTCTTATTCTCTCTCTTCATTCTCTTTCATCTCTGTTTGGATGCACATGAGTGGCTTCCCCTCTCACCCAGCCTGGCTGGGTGGGGGTGGGGTGAAGGAAAGCAAAATAAAGCTTCTTGGTGTGGGTGGTTTTTCTGCTTGCCTCTGCTTTATAGTTTGGGGTAACTTCTCACTTTAATTAAGTGTATCATTTTCCTCTGGTCTCTGAATCTACTATGTGTGTATTTCCCTTATGCTCTAGATCTACCACGTGACTGTTTTCTCTAACTCTAGGCCTGTAACCTGTGTAACTTCTCTAAACTCAGGGTAACCAAGGACATAACTGTCTTTACTACTCATTTCTCATCTGAATTTTCTTATTTATTTATTTTTTTTTCTGTAGATAATTTTTTCTTTTCAATTTTTTTATTAGCAACTTCCATGATTATAAAAAATATCCCATGGTAATACCTTCCCTCCCCCCACCTTCCCCTTTGAAACTCCATTCTCCATCATATCCCCTCCCATCTCAATCAGTCTCTCTTTTATTTTGATGTCATGATCTTTTCCTCCTATTATGATGGTCTTGTGTAGGTAGTGTCAGGCACTGTGAGGTCATGGATATCCAGGCTATTTTGTGTGTGTGTGGGCGAGCACGTTGTAAGGAGTCCTATCCTTCCTTTGGCTCTTACATTCTTTCCACCACCTCTTCCACAATAGACCTTGAGCCTTGGAAGGTGTGATAGAGATATTGCAGTACTGAGCACTCCAGTCACTTCTTTCCAGCACCATGATGCCTTCTGAGTCATCCCAAGGTCACTGCCATCTGAAAAGAGAAGATTCTCTACCAAAAGTGAGAGTAGCATTAATATAAGGGTATGAACACTAAGAGAAGTGCTTACTGGGCAATTTGATAAGCATAGTATGTACATTTAGCCAGACAGCAGCAGACATTACACCCCTAGGGCTCCTGTTTTAAGTTTTCAGTATTAGGGATATATTCCCTCCCATGGAGTGGGCCTCCAGTCCAATTAGAGGGCAGCTGGTTTCCACCATGGCAGACATGCCACTATTGCACCCGTTGGCTCATTTGGCCTGGATGGAAAAATATAAGGCTTGCAGTGTCCATTGTTGAGTATCTTCACTAGTGATTTTTCTTTCTCCCATTGAACTGCTTGCAGAATGGCTTCTTCCAGCTTTCCGTCAGCTGGTGTACATGGAGGAGGTTATCAGCTCAGTTCCAGCAGGATTTCTCAGTGGCCTTGCAGCCCTAGTATGTGGAGTCTTCAGCAATAGGGTCTTACCATCTATTCCTGGTGGGAAACCAAGGGCCTCGGCAATGGCTTCTAACATTTTGGGGGCATCAGGGACCTCCCTGGCCAACAACTCACTGGAAGGTATCCCATCCATGGCACTGAAAATTTTCTAGCAACAATCTATGGCTCCTGAGTGTTCCATTGTCCAAAAAAGTAGGTTTCCATATGATTTATTTATATCCTCTTAGATTTTGATTAGCCCTCCCTCCACTTTCCTTTACTCAATCTCTTCCCCTGACCTCACTTTGGGCCTTTTCACCCCCATTAATCTATTCTTCTACTTACATATATACAATACCATCCCATTATTCTTGATCTCTGCTTTGATATTTTCCCACTGATATTCTTCCTTAAACCACCACTGTTTGCACTCTTAATGTCCTCCCATGGGGAAGCACAAGGCAGGTGCTATGTGTTTTCCTTGTAAGACTCCCTACCCAAGCTTCTAGGTTCTATCTTCCACGTGCTTGTGGCTCAATTCCAGTCTTTCCCTAAAGCCCCTAATCTCTCTTAAATGAGCTTTATAAACTATCCTCCATGTGCTTGTAACTCTACTCCATTCTTTCCTTTAAGACCTTAATTTCTATTAAATAAACTTTATGAACTATGCAGTTTTCCACATGAGTGTGTGTTTGACTCTGCTCTAGCCTTCTTAGTAGATCCCAACTTCCCTTAAATATACCCCACAACTTGTGATTTCTCCCTCAATCAACTTAATATCGATAATTTATCATTCTTGAGTCCATCTTGATAAATTCTTTGTTAAAGAGAGGATAGGACCCCAAATTGGGGTTCATAAGCTTGGGGGAATCCCTCCTGAACCTCAAAATCCTACATCATTTATGTTGGAGATATCTTTGGGAATAAGATTTGTCAAATCAACCAGGAAGAGAAAAGTAAAGTTAGTGCATGTCCCTGGGCTCTTAAAATCTCCAGTGTGTGACCCCAGGCCACGTGGAAACCATTAGAAATAAACAAATGTCTTTGTATCTCTGCCAGATGCACAAGAAGGCACATGCATCTGGAGTTCATTTGCAGTAGCTAGAGAGGTCCTGGTGTGTCCATTCTCTCTTTCTCTCTATTTCTCTATCTGCCTCTTCCTCTCTCTCTCTCAAATAAATAAAAGAAGAATTATGCATGGAATATGTGGTAAATATATATATATTCCCATCTTTTAAATTCATTATTAATTTAAGTATGGATAAATACTTTAATCATCATGGCCTCAGTTGTTTCATTATTAAAAATTGTGAAAAAAAATAAACAAATGTCTTTGTATCTCAACTGGGTTTGGGCAATGCATAGAGGGAAGTCACCCTGATGCTGGAGTATAAAGGCCAAGTCACTGAGATCATAAGAAAACAGCTTTATTAACCAGCTAAGATACAGGCGATGTAACTTCCAAAGAACTTGAGCCTGATTTTATAGTAAAGAACAACATGCACTAATGCTGAATATATTTGACAAGACATGATTGGTTCTTTCTATTTCTAGGCAGAACTGTGTTATGGAGAAGGGGGGAGGTAGGCCCAAGAACACTGACCAGCCTGCTGCATATGTTTCTTGTTTCCTTTCCTTCAGTTCCTCAAGCGCCCCCCCCCCATATCATCAGGGCCATCACTTCCCCTGCCACAATATAGAAACATACTATCCTAAGCTACTAGGCTTTGAGTTTGCTTGCATGCATACAGACAAGTAGCTGTGTTCTCTGTTCTATGAGGGCCCTTAATACAACCCCACTCAGCATTGAAGTTTTAGACCACAAACAGGAATGGTTACTGGCAGGTGGCATGTGTCCTAGCAGCAGACCTAGCAGACTCATTGAAAATAGAGGGTGTGACCGTGCACTAGTAGAGACAGAAGGAGGAAAATAAGATGAAAAGGGGGCCCAAGAAGGCAGTCAATCTCAGAAATACTTCTATCTGAGGCATCATAACATTTATGTCAGGCTTGGGAATATAAGACTGAGATTTTTTTTTGAGCAAGGAGGTTTCATTACCAGTGAGGGAGTGGCCTGGTTTGCAGTGGGAGAGAAGGGGATTAAACTGTGAGTCAGAGCAAGAGAGACAGGTTAAAGGGCACTCTGAAAACCCAGGGGAGAGAGCTGGAGCAAAGCAGGAGGGAAGGGCACTGTGAAGCAGGAGCAAAGAAGGGGGATCAAGTGAGGGAAAGAGAATTAGGAGAGAGAGAGAGAAAGAAAGAAGGTATGTGCAACAGGGAGGGAGTAATTGCATGCACTGTAGCGCAGGAGAGTGTGTGCATGAGGCAGGGGGTTTTTAAGCCCTTTAGGGGAAGAAATATGGGGAGATTGTGCCACAAGGGGTACATGGAAAGACTCTGCAATATCCATGCTGGCTAGATGCCCCCTCTTGTTTAACCCTTTTGGAGAAGCAAGACCTTTGAAGTTTTAATTACTATAACAGAAGGTAATTCCAAAGTGAAAGCATGGCTGGTTGGGAGAAGGAGATGGGGAGATGAGAGGAGGGAGTTCTGAGATTATTATGCAGTCTACTTCCTTTGAGACAGGGTCTTTCCATTGGCTTGGAGCTCACTAATTAGTCTGTACTAGCTGGTCAGTATGTCCCAGGGATCCTGTGCAATCACATCTGTCATTTTTGTGTGGGTTTTGGGGATCCAACTCAGATCCTTATGCTTGCAAGGTAAACCTAAGCTGTCCCTCCAAACCTATTTATTGTTTTAAAAACTGGATTTTTAAATTCTAAGAAGTTTAAATCATTTTCAGTTTATTTATATACTGAATTTTCAAACCAATGTTGCATTCCTATATCATAAGATGATTGCTATATAATTTGATAGATGACAAACTTCCTGAGTTCTTTTTCATGCCTTTTTTAAGTGGTTGAGATATATTTTATAATTACTATTATTTACAGACCAAATGACAACCAAATTCTAGCACAAATTTTCTTTCAATTTGAACAATTTTATATAAGCATAAAAATCATGCATATGAGGCCAGGCATGGTGCTGCATGCCTTTAATCCCAGTACTGGGGAGGCAGAGGTAGGAGGATCGATGTGAGTTCGCGGCCACCCTGAGACTACAGAGTGAATTCCAGGTCAGCCTGGGCTACAGTGAGACCCTACCTTGAAAAATCAACCAAACAAACAAACAAAAAATCATGCATATGTAATTCAGACTCTAGGAAGGATATAGTAGAAAAAATAAAAATAAAAAAAAACTAGCTAGGTTTGGTGGAACATGTTTGCAATGCCAGCATTAGGGATGGGGTGGGGTTGAGGCAGGAGGATTGCCACAAGTTTGAGGCTATCTTGCAATAGAGAATAAGACCCTGCCTCAAAAAACCAGTCTCCCCCACTAAAAAAAGTTACCTTTCCTCATGGGACTTGATAATACCACCTTATAATCCCAACTACTTAGTGGACTGAGACAGGGAGATTGCAAGTTCAAGGCTAGCTTTATTTATAGAGCCAGTTCAAGGTCAACCTGGGCAATTTAGTGAGACCTTGCTTCAAAATAAAAAGTAAAACTTGGGCTAAGGATATAAATCCGTGGTAAAGCACTAGCCTACTATGTTCAAGGGCTTCAACTCAATCTCTAGTACCATAATACATAAGTCAATTAAAGAAAATCACACTTTCTACTCTCTTGGCCAATTTTTATTCCTTAAACATGGTACTTCTTTGTGGTGTGCTTTTGGATTTTTAATTTCTAGTTTTTCATGTTTTTTTTTTTTTTTTGAGACAGGGCCTTACTGTCTTACTGCTTACTGGCCTTACTGCTAAAGCAGGTCTGAATTCAACATTTTCCTGCCTCAACTCTCCTGAGTCCTAGAATTACAAATGTACTCCACCACATCACAGGAAAGCAAGTGGAGAGTGTGATGTCTGAGGTAAGGCTGTGGGTTAGTGAGGAGTCGAGAACAGAGAAGTCAAACGGTACAAGGGATGGAGGGAAAAATCGATGAAGAAATGAAATAGACCAGGTAAGCTATTCACAAAGAAAAAAGAATAAAAGACAGGAGAATAAAAAAGAAACATGTAATGAATTTATACCCCTGTGAATCAAATTCTCATTAGAAACCTTTATTTCATAATAAAAACTAAATTTATCAGTAGATATTTTAAGAAATACTATAAATCAGGATCATAATTTCAAATACTCCCTTACAATGTGTACATACATAGCTTCCTCTAGAAGTTGAACAAATTCTGTTGAATCTAAGCAATTTGAAGCTTGTTTAGCTACCTTAAAGTTTAAGCATAAAGCCAGTGATTTCTTCTCCCTGAGACTCAAATTTTTAAAACTAATTCAGTCACTCACAAAGAGGTAGTAAGTGAGGAACTATGAGGACTTATTAAAAATCCAAGCATACAATGTCCCCAAGGGCTAAGTTAGGTACAGGTTGATGGAAGTCGGCCATAGTGAAATTGGTTTTCTTAATTATTAGGTTAACTCAACTCAGGAACTAGAATCTCAGACTTGTAGCAGTCACCAAAACTCTACTGAGCCAGTGGGTCTGAGTTCTTTGTCTCATGGAACTAAAAAAAATAGAATCTCACTGATAACAATAGGTGAGTTTAAAAGGAGAAACTTTATTACAGAGAGAAAGCAGGTTTATAGAAAAACCTTTTTAAGTTATCTTTGCCTGAGCCCAGTGGGGGCCTGAACAGGTTGCAGCCAGATGACTTGTCTAAGGGTCTATGAGACTTTCTGTCTAGGGAAATAAGTTGACCTTTAAAGTGAGTGGATTGAGATAAGGGCAAGTAAAGTTCTGGCTTAATCATCACTCCCATGAGATGTCCGTGTGTCTCCTTTCCAATCAGGGATCTATCACACTCCTCTTTATCTAGGTGACTGGAGCGAGGGAGGGGTCAGTGCATGCCTGCAAGCTTTGCAAAAGAGAAGCAGAACAGAATTAAGATCAGAGAACAAGGATGTGTTGGAGGGGGCAGACGAGCTGTTTAGTCCAACAGTCCAGCTCTAAATTCCCATGCGATGGCCGTGGTGGTTTGATTCAGGTGTCCCCCATAAACTTAGGTGTTTTGAATGCTAGGTTTCCAGCTGATGGAGATTTGGGAATTGACGCCTCCTGGAGGCAGTGTATTGTTGGGGGCGGGCTTATGGGTGTTATAGCCAGTTTCCCCATGCCAGTGTTTGGTATACTCTCCTGTTGCTATTGTCTACCTTATGTTGGCCAGGGGGTGATGTCCACCCTCTGCTCATGCCATCATTTTCCCTGCCATCATGGAGCTTCCCCTTGAGCCTGTAAGCCAAAATAAACCTCTTTTTCCCACAAGCTGCTCTTGGTTGGGTGATTTCTACCAGCAATGTGGACCCGACTGCAACAATGTGCCCTTTCATCTTGGTGATTAGGCTGAGACCCATACAAAGAAATGGGTTGTGTAGTCCTCCTAATCATAAATTCCCATGAGATGTTTATGTGCATTTCCCTACTGGTGACAAGTCCAGGACCTCTTTGGATATTTCCAGGGAACTAATGAAGTGTCTGGTCATATAGGTTGGCAGGCAGCTGTGCTCATTGGTGTGTTGCTGTTTAAAAGATTTAAAAGAAGAGGGAGAAAAAGGCACCTGAGTATGCCCTGGCCTCTGGCTAGGGCAAGACTGCTAATGGCACTAGGGACTGCTTATTTCCAGGTCTCCTTAACTGCCTAATAAATCTCTCCAGCTCTCAGTAATAGTTTCCTCTTTTTTTGTTGTTTTGTTTTTGGAGGTAGGGTTTCACTCTAGTCCAGGCTGACCTAGAATTCACTATAGAGTCTCAAGGTGGCCTCGAACTCACAGTGATCCTCTTACCTCTGCCTCC
The DNA here is from genome assembly GCA_036346955.1 of Dipus sagitta. Taxonomy (NCBI): domain Eukaryota; kingdom Metazoa; phylum Chordata; class Mammalia; order Rodentia; family Dipodidae; genus Dipus; species Dipus sagitta. The sequence continues at coordinate 127,306,411 of CM070776.1, forward strand.
TGAGTGCTGGTATTAAAGGTGTGTGCCACAACGCCCAGCAGTTTCCTCATTTTATTATAAATCCCAGCCCTGGGTGGCTAGAAAAGGCTTCAAGTGGCACAGATTAGCAGGGCTCATGCATTCTGCCATGCTTTCTGTTTTCTCAGACATCCTCACCCGGACAGGTAACTTCTCAGATGAAGGTCTCTTCCCAAACGCCTGCCCTTATTCCCTGCCCAGTTTAGGCTGTTGCGCCAATATGGAGACTGCAGCTTCAGCCACAGTTGTTGCTGTGAAGCCTGTGGAGGGGACACCTCTTCATCCTCTGCAGGGTCCTGGTCAGAGCAAGTTTCCCACTTGTTGGCACTGTCTGGGAACCCAGGGATGCTTTGGGGGCTCATAATGGGGTGGTCACTGTGACCCACCACAAGCTGGAGCCTCTGCACATCCTGTTTGGTAAGGCTTCCAGAGCACAAACTGCCACAGGAGTCCATATGCTCTAGTAGCCAGTGTGTGCTCAGACTGGTGTCTTTTCTCACTGCTTTAAGCCTGGGAACTGTGGGAGCCTGCAGTGTGCTCCACCACGCAGTAGGGTGCAACAGGGCCTACAGGCGATTGTAGCCCCTAAGTGCTCCCTTGATGCTGGATCTCCCTGTCCACAGATGCGGGCAGTGGGCAGGTGGTCCCATTGGCTGCACCACTGATAGCCAGGTCTAGTCAGCAGACTTAACTTTTTGAGGAGAACTGAGATTCAAGAAAGACACAGTGTTGGATGGCCCTTCATATAAAGGATTTACTAGAGAACCAGAATGGAAGGAAAAGCTTTAACCTAACACAAAAAGAGCAGAGGTAAGTCCCTGGTGAGAGAGATGGGAAGGAGAAGATATTGTGCCCTGAGAAAATGTCTGTGTCTCCTATCACATAAGCAAAAACCAGGATTTGAATCTTTTAATTTGCCTTTATTTAGAGATCCTGCAAACTGAGAAGACAGTGAACTAACATCCTAAAAATTTGTTTTGAATCTCGCTTTTTGCCAGCAGATTATATAAGGAGGAGAAACAAAGTCAATTATTCAAAGTTTAGTCTTGCCCCTTCTGGTCAGGTAGTTAGTCTTGTCTCTGAAATTTATGGTGTGATGCTTTGCTCGTGTTCTCTCTCTTTCTGTCTCTCTCATTTCTTTCAGGAGAGTATTTTGCTTTCCCTCATTAACATCTCAGTATATCAGGCGACAGTTTACATACCCTAAGGTCACTAAGTCCTGCTTTCCTTCTGAACCTCCCTTTGAATGACATCTAGATTGACGTTTAACTCAGAAATAAAAAACCACATTAGTAGCATGTCATACTGAGCTGCTAGCATTATGATTTCTTGTATTTCTGGTTGAAGCAGGTGTTTCAAAGATTCCATGGACATTCCTGGATAAAAGGGGTGTCTGGAATTACAATGGTTGCGGGGAAGAGGGAAGAGGAGAGGGAAAATGCTTGGCTCTTGTGAAGGCTAAGAAAAAAGAAAGACCGTAGGGGGTGTGGCAAATTTTGTAAGGCTCCTTTTAGCAGGTAGAGGATCTGTGTTCTCATACCTACAGTGCTGAGGCTGCCAATGCTTAGGTAGCATCACGGGGGGTGCACAGCAGAAGGCTGAAGCATCCCATCCCTTCTCACCAGTATGAGCTATCAAGCCAGTCCACCTCATTGAAGCTTCCTAGTGTTACCTACTGTTCAGTAGGAGGAAGATGTCTTCTTCCTCTCTGTCTGCTTCTTCTTGGTTCCTCTCCCCCTTTGCACAGTAAGTTCCCTGCCCCAGGAACCTGGTGCTTGAAGGCATTGCAGGAGGTTCAGCCAGGCCACAGGGCCAGCGTTTTTTTCCCCCTGGGTGCAGTTCATTGCCTCTCAATTGTGATGAATGCCAAACAAGGATAGTTGAAGAGGGGTAAGCAAGTAGTTTCATTCGAAGAAATGAAAGGGATAAAAAGATAAAAGAAGAAAGGTTTCTGCTAATTGCAGAGAGGGGACCTGAACAGGTTGCCATCAAGCACTCTAGATTGGAGTCTTATAAGGCTTTCTGGCTAAGGAAATAAATTGATCTTTAAAATTATTCAACTGGGGTTGGCTGGATGGTTCAGTGCTTAAGACGCTTGTCTGCAAAGCCTCACGACCCAGGTTTGATTTCCTAGTACCTACTTAAAGGCAGATACTCTACGTGGCTCATGCAGCTCGAGTTTGTTTGCAGTGGCTAGGGGACCCAGTGCACCCATTCTCTGTTGCCACAGCCCTGAGGTGCCTGGGAGGACACAAAATGAACAAGTAATACACAAAATGTCGGGCACTGCCAGGCACAGGCTGGAGCCTTCAGGAGAGGGGCCTGGGCTTCCAGGCACGGCTTAGGACCCCCGGGCTACAGGAGGCCACTCCCTCTCCAAGCCTGGCACACCTAAAACTTAGGCTTTGACCATAACCCTGCATAACCTTTGGCCAGTTGCCTAGGAAACTCCTTATCACCCAGCACCTTCACACAGCCCATGCCCCTGAGACCCTAGATCACCTGACCCCCCCCCCCCACCATTGCCTATGTGCTGGAATAAATGTCCCCATATGCTAATTAGGCATCAGCAATGAACCTTATGCATCCAATCCCCTTAGGACACTCCCCTCCCCCGCCATCAGATGCTTATAAACCCATTTCCCTGACAATAAACAGAGCACTGTTCACCGAAACTCCTCCAGAAAGTCTTTTCACTTTCGCGCTCACCCACACCCGGTTGCCTGGATGCCTTGCAGGGGAGGGGGGAACTGAGGCCGCTCTGCAGCAAGAACCCAGGAACCCACAACAAAATATAATTTAAAGGAGGGTCATGGGGAAGCACTAGAATGCCTATTGTACTCACATCTTTTATTCAGTTTCAAGCAGTCAAAGCTATGGGGAGTCTGAGCATAAGACAGATCATGAAATCAGATCATGAAGTTGTTTATGTTTATTACATCAGGAAATCTTTGGAGAAGATATGAGTTCCTTGTCTTCAAGAAGCTCCAGCCAAGGTACATAGTCTTCTATGCCTTTTTATGCCTGTACAAAGATTAACCTCTTGCCAATTATCTTGATATCCACATCTTTCTTCTATCTCTCTCTCTCTGCTTGAAAATAAATAAAAATATTTAAAATTATTTGACTGAAACATGAAAATGTGAAGTTTTGGGCCAATTATAAATCACAATAAGGTGCCTGTCTTCTTTACAATCAGGGAACTGGTCATTTTCTTCTTTGTCTCAGTGACTGGGCCAGAGGGGAGTTCAGCTCACACCTGGGAGCTTTGCAAGCAGAACAGAATCAAGGATGAAAAACAAGGAGGGCACAAGGAAACCTGCTGACTGTGAGGTTTGGCTTATGAGGGTGAGAAAGAGCTTTGCCTGGACTGGGCTAGCAGTTTGTGCAAAGCTTGCTGTTATGCCCGTGTCCTGAGAAGTTGTGCAGGGTTGCTTTGCATATAAATAAACTGGTGTGAGCACAGGGATATGGCACAGAAAAAATGAAATCTCTGGGCCTAAACTGCTACCCATGCACCTGCAAATTTTTGAGAGATTACAACCATTGAGAATGGGCCAGCTGACCTGCACTGGGGCAACAGGAAGAATGTAGGTTCCTTTGAAGGGGCCTGAGTGCTCAAGGAGTGTCTGTTCTTCAATGTCTGTTTTATTCCCCCCTGGATTAACAAATTGGCACCCTACCTGGTATTGAGAATATAAGAAATGCTGGAAAGAGAGTCATTGAGTTTGCAACATGGTCTTGTGTTTTGGAAACAGCCATGGGCAATGTGAAGCAGGCTTGCTGGATGCCTGCATGGAGACCCCATGGGGCCATGAGGATGAACCATGGATTGCAGTGGAGACCCAGTGGAGATGCTGGGACCAAGAGATGGCTGCTAAGGAAAGCTTCCAGCCCCGATGAAGCTTTCCAGGACTGTGAGTAGCCTAGCTGGAGGGGCGGAATTGGAATGCCAGAGACTTGTTGCTGGTTAGAATTATCGGACTTGGAGACTTGCCACTGACTAGAGTTGTTGGATTTGGAATTTCAGTTTGATGTTTGCCCTGGTTGTTTTAAATCTTGTATTGATTGAATGTTTCTTTACTATGCCCAGTGCCATCTTTTGCAGTGTGAATGTTTATTCTGTGCCATTATGGGTTTTGGGGGGATTTTTTTTGGTATTATGGCTCAGTTAAAAGATCTTGGACTATGGGGATGTTTGAACATCATTGGAATTGATAAAAAATGGGGTCTTTTAAAGTTGGATGAATGCATTGTATTTTATATCATGGATGGTTATCAGTTTATGGGGACCAGGGGTGGAATGTGGTGGTTTGATTCAGGTGTCCCCCATAAACTTAGGTGTTTAGCTGATGGGAAAGCTGGTGTGGTGGCGTTATTTAAGTGTTCGCCCCAAACTTATGTGCTCTGAATGCTGGGACCCCACCTGGTGGCAATTTTAGAACTGAAGCCTCCTGCTGGTGATGTGTTCTTGGGGGGGAAGGCTTATGGGTATTATAGCCAGCTTCCACTTGTCAGTGTTTGGCACACTCTCCTGTTGCTGTTGTCCACCTGCTTTTTGGCCAGGAGGTGGTGTCCACCCTCTGCTCATGACATCATTTTCCTCTGCCATCATGGAGCATCCCCTCAAGTCTGTAAGCAAAAATCAACCCTTTTCTCCCATATGATGCTTTTTCCCAGGTGTTTTCTTACAGAAATGTGAAGCTGATTGCAACAGTAAAATTTGTACGGAGAGTGGGATCATTGCTGCTAGAAACATGATTGTGTGTCTTTTGGGCTTTGGGGGCTGATTTGAGGGGAAATTTGGAAGGATTTGAAACCTTGGCCTAAGAGACACCTTTCAACACTTTAAGTAGAGCTTGATGGACTATTCTGCTCAGAGTTTTGAAATACCTAAACACAGTAAGAACTAAGGACTGTGAGGTTTGGCTTATAAGGGGAAAAAATAACTTTGCTTAGCCTGTGGTAGAAGCAGTTTGTGTGAGAAGCTTGCTGTTATTTCCATGTCCTGAGAATTTGTGCAGGGTTGCATTGTGTAGTAATGGATTGTTGTGAACAGATGGATGTGGCACAGAAAGAAATGATGTCTTTGGAGTTAAACTGCTGCCTATTCAGCTGCAATTGTTTGAGAAATTATAGCTATTGATATTGGGCCAGCTGATCTGCATTAGAACAGCAGGAAGAATGCAGACTCTTTTGAAGTAAGGGGCCTGAATGCTGAAGGAGTGGGTTATCCTCTAAAGTGGGATTTATTCCTCCCCTGGGTTAAGAAATTTGTAGCCCACCTGGTACTATGGAGAATAATAAATGCAGAACAGAGAGGGTCATTGAATTTGCAGCATGGTTTTGCCTTTTAGAAACTGCCATGGGAAGCGTGAAGCAGGCTTGCTGGATTATCTGCACAGAGGCCTGATGGAATCTTATAGATGAACCATTAATTGCAGTGGAGACTCAGTGGAAATGCCAGGATTATGGGATGGCTGCCAAGGAGAGCTGCTGGCACCAGATGAAGTTTTCTTGGACTGTGTGTAGCCTAGCTTGAGGGGCAGAATTGGAACTCCAGAAACTCATCACTGGAGAGAATTATCCAAATTGGAGACTTGTAATTAAAATGAAAATTTACCCCAAAGTATGAAGCAGAGGCAAGCAGAAAATCACCCAGGCCAAGAAACAGTACTTGCTCTCCCTTCACCCAGCCTGGCTGGGTGGGAGGGGAAGCTAGACTCACATGTGTCCAGGCAGAGATCACAGGGCAGGACAAGGAGAAACAGAGGAAGAAAGAGGACTGACAAGACCTTATAGTCTATTAAAACGTATTCTTTCATCAGATTCAGGTATGTAAAAGGGAAGATCAGATTGGTATGTAGATTTAAAGGGCAGGCTCCAGGGCCAACCCACCTGGGTTTGGTCACCCATCTAGGTAGGTTGTTAGACTGTGGGCGGCAGGGGGCACTATGGCTGTTGTAAATGAGTCTTGATCAGACATGTGTTCCATTCCTGCCAAGGTGGGGTGGCTTTTCTTATTTTTTGGTTTCATCATTTGGTTTCTGTCTATAAGTGAAACTGCCTTAAAAAAATGTGAGCATTCTCCTTAGTCTCTTACAATTTATAGAAGTATAGTGTTAAGGAACTGAGCTAGGAGTAACAGATGTCTCAGCTAGTCACAGAGATGACAAGTCATATACAGAAAGATAATGCAGTAGCTATTCTGTAAGGCTAATATAGCCCAAAATAATTTTGGTTTTGGCCAGGCAACATTCAATTCTCCACAATTGTTGTAGTTCATCATTGAAATTCTAGTAACATGGGTATGACTTCAGAAAGCCTCAGGTTTTGGTTCCCTTTTTGCCAAACATCACAGTTTTACTTTATATACCTGGCAGTATGTTGTCCCTTGTGGCTAGGAAGCTTCCTCCTAGGGTGCTAAAAATGGCAGCTCTTCAGTAGAGGGATAATTTTTATATTTTACTTTTATTTATTTTAGAGAGAGAGGGCACACTAGGGGCTAACCACTGCAAACAAACTCAAGATTCATGTGCCATCATGTGCATGTAGCTTACATGGGTTCTGTGGAGTTGAACCTGGGTCCTTAGACTTTACAGGCAAGCACCTTAACCACTAATACATCTCTTTTTAAAAAAAATATTTTATTTTTTTACAGGAGAGGGATAATTTGCAGAGCCACTATGGAAAGAAATTCCTGGATCAGATAGAATGCAAGGAATTATTTCAATTTTCCTGAATTTGTTAAGATTTGCTTTGTGTCCTAATATATGGTCTATTTTAGAGAATGATCCATGTGCTGCTGAAAAGAATGTATATTCTGCAGCATTTGGATGAAATGTCCTGTATATGTCTGTTAGGTCCATTCCTTCTATGACCTCGTTTAGTCCAGATGCCTCTCTGTTTATTTTTTCCCGGGATGACCTGTCAATTGATGAGAGTGGGGTGTTAAAGTCACCAACTACCACTGTGTTTGGTGTTATCTGTGACCTTAGTTCTAACAGTGTTTGTTTGATGAATTTGGGAGCCCCCATGTTAGGTGCATATATGTTTAGGATTGTAATGTCCTCCTGTTGGAGTGTGCCCTTAATCAATATAAAGTGACCTTCCTTATCTTTCTTGACTAATGTTGGAGTGAAGTCTGCCTTGTCAGCTATTAGGATAGCAACCCCTGCTTGCTTTCTGGGTCCATTTGCTTGAAACACTGTTTTCCAACCTTTCACCCTAAGATAATGTCCATCCTTTGTAGAAAGGTGAGTTTCTTGGAGACAACAAATTGTAGGGTCCTGCTTTTTAACCCAGTCTGCAAATCTATGTCTTTTGGTTGGAGCATTGAGGCCATTGGAATCAAACTACAAATCAATAGCAAGAAAGGATATAGAGCATACACAAAATCATGGAAACTAAACAATACATTACTAAATGATGAATGGGTCAATGAAGAAATCAAGAAGGAAATCAAAAAATTTATAGAGTCAAACAATAATGAGAACACAACATACCAAAATCTCTGGGACACAATGAAGGCAGTTCTAAGAGGTAAATTTATAGCTTTAAGTGCCTATATTAAGAAATTAGAAAGGTCGCAAATAAATGACCTAATGCTTCACCTCAAAGCCTTGGAAAAAGAAGAACAAGGCAAACCAAAAATCAGTAGACGGGAAGAAATAATAAAGATTAGGGCAGAAATTAATGAAATAGAAACCAAAAAAACAATACAAAGAATTAATGAAACAAAGAGCTGGTTCTTTGAAAGGATAAACAAGATTGATAAACCCTTAGCAAATCTGACCAAAAGAAAGAGAGAAGAGACACAAATTAATAAAATTAGAGATGAAAAAGGTAACATCACGACAGATGCCAGAGAAATTCAAAAAATCATAGGGACATATTATAAAAACATATACTCCACAAAGTATGAAAATCTGAAAGAAATGGATGATTTCCTTGATTTATATGACCTACCTAAATTAAATCAAGATGAGATTAATCACTTAAATAGACCTATAACAAGCATGGAGATCCTAACAGTTATCAAAAATCTCCCAACTAAAAAAAGCCCAGGCCCAGATGGATTCACTGCTGAATTTTACCAGACCTTCAGGGAAGAGCTAACACCATTGCTTCTTAAGCTTTTCCATGAAATAGAAAAAGAAGGAATTCTACCAAACTCCTTCTATGAAGCCAGCATCACTCTGATACCAAAACCAGGCAAAGATAGAACAAAAAAGGAAAATTACAGACCAATCTCCCTCATGAACATAGATGCAAAAATTCTCAACAAAATATTGGCAAACAGAATACAAGAATACATTAGAAAGATCATTCACCCTGACCAAGTAGGCTTTATCCCAGAGATGCAGGGATGGTTCAACATACGCAAATCTATAAATGTTATACATTATATAAATGGGTTGAAGGACAAAAATCACATGATCATCTCATTAGATGCAGAGAAAGCATTCGACAAAATCCAACATCCCTTCATGATAAAAGTCCTACAGAGACTGGGAATAGAAGGAACATATCTCAATATAATAAAGGCTATTTATGATAAGCCTACAGCCAACATATTACTAAATGGGGAAAAACTGGATGCTTTTCCACTAAAATCAGGAACAAGACAAGGATGTCCACTGTCCCCACTTTTATTTAATATAGTTCTGGAAGTCTTAGCCATAGCAATAAGGCAAGAGACATGCATAAAAGGGATACAAATCGGAAAGGAAGAGATCAAGTTATCATTATTTGCAGATGACATGATTCTATATATAAAGGACCCTAAAGACTCTACTAGCAAACTGTTAGAGCTGATAAAAACCTACAGTCATGTAGCAGGATACAAAATAAATACACAGAAATCAGTAGCCTTCATATATGCTAACAACAAACACACAGAGGATGAGATCAGAGAATCACTCCCATTCACAATTGCATCAAAAAAAATAAAGTACCTTGGAATAAACCTTACTAAGGAAGTAAAGAATCTATACAATGAGAACTTTAAAACACTCAAGCGAGAAATTGCAGAAGACACTAGGAAGTGGAAAAACATCCCTTGTTCCTGGATTGGAAGAATCAATATTGTGAAAATGGCAATCTTACCAAAAGCAATCTACACATTTAACGCAATCCCCATCAAAATTCCAAAGGCATTCTTCACGGAAATAGAAAAAACAATCCAAAAATTCATTTGGAATCACAAAAAACCTCGAATATCTAAAATAATACTGAGCAACAAAAATAAGGCTGGTGGTATCACCATACCTGATTTTAACCTATACTACAGAGCCATAGTAACAAAAACAGCATGGTACTGGCACAAAAGCAGACTCGTAGATCAATGGAACAGAATAGAGGACCCAAATGTAACCCCATGTAGTTATAGCCACCTGATATTTGATAAAAATGCCAAAAATATTCATTGGAGAAAAGACAGCCTCTTCAGCAAATGGTGTTGGGAAAACTGGATATATATCTGTAGAAGGATGAAAATAGATTCTTCTCTTTCTCCGTGCACAAGAATTAAGTCCAAATGGATTAAGGACCTTAACATCAGACCTGAAACTCTGAAACTGCTAGAGGAAAAAGTAGGGGAAACCCTTCAACATATTGGTCTTGGCAAAGACTTTCTGAATACAACCCCAATTGCTCAGGCAATAAAACCACAGATTAACCACTGGGACCTCATGAAAATACAAAGATTTTGCACTGCAAAGGACACGGTGAAGAAAGCAAAGAGGCAACCTACAGAATGGGAAAAAATCTTCACCAGCTATATATCTGATAAAGGATTAATATCTAAGATATACAAAGAACTCAAGAAGTTAAATAATAAGGAATCAAACAAACCAATCAAAAAATGGGAAACGGAGCTAAATAGAGAATTCTCAAAGGAAGAAATACGAATGGCATATACGCATCTAAAAAAATGTTCTACATCCCTAGTCATCAGGGAAATGCAGATTAAGACTACATTGAGATTCCATCTCACTCCTGTCAGATTGGCTACCATCATGAAAACAAATGATCATAAATGTTGGCGGGGATGTGGAAAAAGAGGAACCCTTCTACATTGTTGGTGGGAATGCAATCTGGTCCAGCCATTGTGGAAATCAGTGTGGAGGTTCCTAAAACAGCTAAAGATTGATCTACCATATGACCCAGCTATAGCTCTCCTAGGCATATATCCTAAGGACTCATCTCATTACCTTAGAGATACTTGCTCAACCATGTTTATTGCTGCTCAATTTATAATAGCTGGGAAATGGAACCAGCCTAGATGTCCCTCAACTGATGAGTGGATAATGAAGATATGGCACATTTATACAATGGAGTTTTACTCAGCAGTAAAGAGAAATGAAGTTATGAAATTTGCAGAAAAGTGGATGGATCTGGAAAGAATTATACTAAGTGAGGTAACCCAGGCCCAGAAAGCCAAGCGCCACATGTTCTCCCTCATATGTGGATCTTAGCTAGAGATGATTGGGCTTCTGTGTGAGAAGGAAAAAACTCAGTAGCAGAGGCCAGTAAGTTAAAAAAGGAGATAGAAAGGGAAGAGAAAGAAAGGGAGGAGGGCTTTTATTAGGTTGGTATTGTATATATGTAAGTAGAAAGATTGAGATGGGGAGGGGATATGATGGAGAATGGAATTTCAAAGGGGAAAGGGGGGAGGGTAATACCATGGGATTTTTTTTGTTATCATGGAAAATATTAATAAAAATGGAGAAAAAAAAAAAAGTTCTTTTTAAAAAAAAAAAATCATTCCAAATAAATTCATGCTGAGATTTAAAGATTTTTTTTTACTAATCCTTTAGTTGTTTTCTCATTTGCTTTAAGCTTGGCTTCAAATAAGAATGGTCATTTTAAAAAGCTTATGATGAAATATTCTGAAAATAATAAAAGTAATGTTTTCTTTTGTTGAAATACAAAAAAAAAAAAAAAAAAAAAAAAGAAATTCCTGGATCATATTTGAATACAAAGACATTTCAATGTCTGTAAGTTTACAATATCTGTTTAATTTATTCCGATATTTTATATGTGTCTAATAAACGTTTAAGTCAGTATAAGTGTCATTAATTAGAAACTTCAAATGGCCTGCCTGTGCTCCCCACAGTGACCTAGGCAACCTGGCTCCTAGAGCCCATATCTCCCACTTTCCAGTTTCCATTGGCCTGTACTTACTGACCAGCCTACAAACCCCAAGGGGCATAAAAAGCCCTTCTGCCATTAACTTTGCTCTCTTTCCTGACTGTTCCAACCCCCAGGTGTATATTTTCAGTCCGTAATAAGATGTTATTAATGTGGTGGCAGTGTGGAGCATTCAGTCCCATTACTGCTGGAGAGCACTTTGCATGATCCCAGAGCAAATGTCATGGGAAGCAATTCCTCTTGTTCGTTTTTCAATGTTACTTCTTTTCTTTTAATTTTCATTTTTGAGAGAGAGGGGGGGAGAGAAAGAGAGAGAGAGAGAGAGAGGAGAGAATAGGCATTACAGGGCCTCCAGCAGACATGATTCTCCAGTACAGACATAATGCCAGAAGAACAAGGTGGCACATGTATCTGGAGTTCATTTGCAGTGACTAAAGGCCCTAGCACACCTATTCTCTCTATCTGCCTCTTTCTCAATAGCAACTAATAAAATGTTTTTGAAATAAATAAAATTCCAACAAACAACACTGTCTAATTAGTTTTATATTCTTCATTTTCCATGGACATGAATGCATTTGGGGCTTCCAGTGGCCTTGTTTGTCTGTTGAACAATAAGCTCAAGGTGCACTGGAGCCAGCAAGTGAAGGGGTATGATTTAAAATTGTAGATGCCTTCAATTTTGAGTCACTTTATGCTGTGTCCAATGTCTATTTGTCCAAAACATTTTCCTTTTTTATCAGCTACTCAGTATTTTTCTGTGGCCCTTCTTCCTATGCTAGAAGGCCAGCTGCATAAAGATAAAGTGTTTATAGTATGTTTTCTATTAACCCATAGGCAGTGCCTGTCAGTTCAGGTACACTACTTGTTACTAACTTCAAACTTGGTTTCACTTGGTTGTGTGACCATCTATATGGCTTATTTGTCTGTGATCCATTTGCCATTGAGTCTCTAGGTAGGAAATTATTATGGATGCCACCAGGAGCTTAGTTGCTTAAAACACAACAACAACAAAGCTGGGTGTGGTGGCACACGCCTTTAATCCCAGCACTCGGGAGGCAGAGGTAGGTGGATCACTTTGAGTTCAAGGCCACCCTGAGATGACATAGTGAATTCCAGGTCAACCTGAGCTACAGTTAAACCCTATCTCATAAAAACAAACAATAATAACAACAAAAATAACAGTTAAAAAGCAATAACAGGGGACATTGCCAAATGTTGTGCTTCTATGAGTGACTTTGTGGGAGAGGTGAAGCCCATCATCAACAGACATGAATCAGGATGCAAACCTTGAGCCCTCTGCAGGAAAGGGGCATTGCTTACCCATGAGGAAGGTGTGAGAATGGTCAACTTGTATACTCCATTTAATTTCTCCTTTCTTTCTTTCTTTCTTCCTTCCTTCCTTCCTTCCTTCCTTCCTTCCTTCCTTCCTTCCTTTCTTTCTTTTTTTTGCAAACCCAGCAGACTGGCCTTTTTTGTTTAATGTGTCCCAAATACTAGTAAGCATTTTCTTTATTGAAAACTTATTTGTTAAAGCATTTACTATGTGCCAAGCCCTGAAAAATTAGGAATTAAAAATATATTGGCCCATGTGGAAATTGTATTTTTTATTAGTTATGTACTCAGTGTGTATCAGTCATGTTGGTGCCATCGTTAGCCTCCTCCCTCCACTGGGATCCTCCTCATTGGGGAATATGGGTTGTGAATTGTGGGATTAGCCATCAGTTATGGGTAAGAGGTAATGTCTCTGTGCATAATGACCAAACTTGTAGCTCTAACAATCTTTCCATCCCTTCTTCTGTAAATTTCCCTGAGCCATGTTGGGTTTGTTTTAGGTCTACCTCAGTGATAAGGTCTTGGGAGCCTCTGTGTCTCTGGATATCTGATTTGGTATGAGGTTAGTGCTCTCTGTGCTTATCTCCTTCAATGTTGTGCCAGGTTCACCAAGAAAGCAGCACTCTTGCTCATTTCTCCAATTACTCTTGGTTTTAGCTGGGGCCCTGTTGAGGTACGAGAGGCTGATTCTTTCATCAGGATTTGTGTTCATCTGAAAAAGAGAAGCAAATTCTCTAACGGAGAGTGAAGTCAGCACCAGATAGATGGGATAACCCTTATTTTTTTAGAGAGAATTTAATAGGTGCAGGCCCTCTTGTAGCCCATGATTGGTGGGAGCTTGATAGTGGAGAATGGGTTCATTTTTTGGATATGGTTCTGACTTGTTTCCCAGCTCTAGGTATGGGTTCCATTCCACTGAGCAGATCAGTTAGCCAAAAATGAGCAGTTAGTTACCCACCATGGCTGTGTGCCACTATTGCATTTGTGTGAGCATCACATCAGGTTGTTTGCTGCTGGGTAGCTTAGACCACGAGATGCTAGAAAAGATATTGGTCATTTTTCCCCAGTTGCTCATGTAGCACCTTTTGGCACTAGAGGAGCTAACTGTCTGGGGACTGACTCTCTTCCAGATTCCAGCCATGTCACTCCATGTTCCGTACCAATGGCATATGGTGTCTTGAGCAATAGGGTCTTACCACTAACCCTTGGTGGGTCATCAAGTACTCTGACAGAAATCTGTCTTCTTTTGGGAAACCTTGTAGGTCTGTCTGATCAACAGCTCATTGTGGATGTTAGCTACATGCTGGTACTGGGAGTTATAGGCCAGGGCAAAAGAAAAGAAGGAAGAAAAAGACAGGTATTATGAAAGAGATAGAGAGAAGAGAGAGAAGAAGGAGGGAGAGAAGGAGGGAGGGAGGGGGGGGGAAACAGGAGAAGATTGAGGTCAGTCTTCATCTTACCCTCTCCTGGGCCCTGTGATTCAGGTATTCCTTCTAAAGACCTGATGAAGGTTCAAACATTTCAGACTGGCCTTTTTTGCTGCAAGGGAGAGGGAGAGAGAAAGAGAGAGAGAGAGAGAGAGAGAGAGAAGAGAGAGAGAGAGATTGAGAGAGAATTAGCATGCCAGGGTCTCCAGCCACTACAATTGAACTGCAAATGAATGTGCCCCCTTGTGTGCATGTGTGACCTTGTGCATTTGTGTCACTGTGTGGAGAGGTGTCTTTGCACACTGGTTTCATCTATGAATTCCTACTACCCATGCCCTAGCCAAGGGAATTAAGCCCAAAACATATCCTTCCAGGCTTTCATGGAACTTGGCTCATTTTACTGCCCAGTGATCTTCCTGACCCCAGGAGCAAAGTGCCATAGCACAGAAAGGGAAAGTGGAAACTTTTGCAGCTTCAGATCCCTGTGAAAATAATTTTAAACAGGTTCACACCTTTGAGAATCACAGAGAAGGCCACCTTTGTGCATAAGAGAAAGGCCAACCTGTGCCATGGATTCTACCACCTTCCATTTAATTCTCTAGCTGGGTGATATTAAAGCCTGTTCTTTGGCAGCAACCTTGGATACAGTCAGCCCAATCTGTGATTCAGTCACAGCCTCTGTTGGGTATCCTCACTGAATGGAGGGAATCTCTTCAACTGTTGGAAAGCAAAGATTTTGTGGGAGGTATATGCTTTACTTCAATTTATAAACAGAAAATCACAACATGCATTGTTTTCTTTGATGGAAATCCAGGAGAATATAATGACATACCATTACAAGGTTCTGGGGGACCAGAGTCATAAACATGTGGGAAGTAGGAAACATGCATAGTTTATAAGGTCCATTTAAGAGAAATTGAGGTTTTCAAACTGGAGTAGAGATGCCAGCATGTGGAGGGGAGTTAAACTGAGTCTTTGAAGGAAAGACTGAGGTACAGCCACAGGCAAATGGAAGATATAATTTAGGAATTTCTGTAGGGAGACTTAGAAGGAACACAAATGACATCTGCCAGGTGCTTTCCTGTGGAAGGAAGTTAAGAGGACAAATGGTTAGGCTCAAGTAAAAATAGGGAAAATATCAAAGCAGAGACCAAGAAATCCAGAAGAGAAACAAATAATGAAAAAGGTTACACTATGGGTGTGGTGGTCATGCACGCCTTTAATCCCAGCACTTGGGAAGCAGAGGTAGGTGGATTGCCATGGGTTCGAGGCCACCCTGAGACTACAAAGCGATTTCCAGGTCAGCTTGAGCTACAGTGAGACCCTACCTAGAAAAAGAAAAAGAAAAAAAAAAAGGTTGCATTCATGGTTACCCTGAGCTTAAAGTAGAAGACTGAGAGTTTGTGAAAGCTCCCATGTGGTGAGTTAGTGAAAGCATCCAGATGGTAGATTTGGGGTGTAAAGGAAATACAGACATGATAGGTTAGGAAAATCAAGCATGTAATCAAAGTGAGAAGTTACATCAAACTATAAAGCAGAAGCAGAGGTAAGTGAAGAGTTCCCCCATACCAATAAACAGTTTTATACACCCCTCCAACCCAGCCAGGCTGGGTGAGGGGGAACCTAGACTCATGTGAGTCCCTGTGGTCCTAGCAAAGAGAGGCAGGCAGAGCTGAGTAGAGCCAAGCATAGTCTATCTGGAGCTGAGCAGGGTGGAACTGGGCCAGCCCAGCTAGGCAGCCCACTAGATTGTGGGCAGCAGGGCAGGAGTTGCTGTAGATCAGTCTGCATCAAACAAGAGTTACATTTCTACCAAGAGTTCTGTTCTTGTGCCAGGGTGAAGTGGCATGTGAGGTAACATTTCCCATGCAGCACAGGCTGCCCTCAGATACTTTATGTAACTGAGGCTGATCTTGAACCCCCATTTATCCTGATTCTACCTCCTAAGTGCTAAGATTACAGATGAATACTGTCATGTTCAGCTGAGCTCAATGAATTTTCACTAATATATATGGTTTTGTAAGGCAACATCATAGTAAGAATATTAAATATTTGCATCATCTCAATAATTGCTCTTATGTCCATTTGTTAGTCTCCTACCTACAGATGTACAGTGATATGATTTATGTCTGCTCTTTCTATTCATAAATACATATAAGTGGAATACTATACTATGTAGTCTTTTAAAAATATTTTTATGTATTTATTTGAGAGAGAGAGACAGAGAAAGAGGAAGATAGAGAGAATGGGCATGCCAGGGCCTCTAGCCACTGCAAATGAACTCCAGACAACCTCGTGCATCTGTCTTATGTGCATACTGAGTAATCAAATCTGGGCCCTTTGGCTTCACAGTCAAGTGCCTCAGTGCTAAGCCATCTCTCTAGCTGTATCATGTAGTCTTTAATATTTATCACATTTTAATAAGCATGATGCATTTTTGTGATCCTTCTGACTTGTTACAGGTATCAATAGTAACACTACACTTCTGGACTTATTCCCCAGAGATGATATGACACTGAGGAAGGTGAGGATCCATGTCTTTCAACATTTTTCTTCAGAAACAGAGCCAGTTTGTTAGATCCATTGTTATTTTGATATCCTTGAGTCTAGTGTTATTCTTGCAGAATATTCCCACTTGTCTGTTCTAAGACTTACCTCTAAGAGGAAGAATAATGACACTAGTTTAATTTTTGCTTTCTTAATAGAATGAAAATTCTCTAAATAGTGAAAACTAAATGAAATCCCTAACCCTAGATGGTAAGAAGACTGGAAAATGTAGTTGTGGTGTTTGATTCAGGTGTCCCCTATAAAGTTAGGTGGTCTGAATGCTAGGTTCCCAGGCTGATGGTAATTGGAAATTAAAGCTTCCTGCATGTGGTGTATTGTTGGGGGCAGGCTTATGGGTATTATAGCCAGTTGCTCCATGCCAGTTTTGGCACACTCTCCTGTTTTTGTTTGTCCATTTATGTTGGCTAGGGGGTGGTGTCCACTCTCTGCTCATGCCATCATTTTCCTCTTCCATCATGGAGCTGTCCCTCGAGACTGTAAGCCAAAATAAACTCCCCCCCGCCAAAGCTACTCTTGGTCGGTGGTTTCTGGCAGCAATGCAAACCTGATTGCAACAGTAAAGTGGTACCAGGAATGGGGTTGCTGCTAGACACCTGACTGTGTAACTTTGTCCTTTTGGAGCTGATTTTCAAGAGGAATGTGGAAGGATTTCAAATCGTGGCCTAGGAGATGCCTTTCCATGCTGTAAGTACAGCTTGATGGACTATTTTGATCAGAGTTGAAAGAACTGAATGCAGTAAGAACTATGGACTATAAGGTTTGGCTTATGAGGGTGAGAAAGAGCTTTGCTTATACTTGCCTTAAAGAAGTTTGTGTGAGAGACTTGCTGTTATGCCTGTGTCCTGAGAACTTGTACAAGATTGAATTGTGTAGAAATGAACTGCTGTGAACAGAGGGATATGGCACAGAAAAAATAAAACCTTGGGTGGAACTACTGCCTGTTCACCTGCGATTGAGAGATCACAGTTATTGAGATTGGGCAAACTGACCTGCATTGGAACCACAGAAAGAATGCAGTCTTTTGAAGGGGCCTGAGTGCTCAAGGAGTGTCCCGTTCTTCAAAGTCTGCTTTATTCCCCACTGGATTAACAAATTGGCACCCTCCCTGGTATTGTGGAGTATAAGAAATGCAGTAAAGAGAGGGTCATTGAGTTTGCAATGCTGTCTTGTGTTTTGGAAATGGCCATGGGCAGTGTGAAGCAGGTTTGTTGGAGGCTGGCATGGAGACCTGATGGAGCTATGAGCATGAACCCATTAACCGTAGGTTGCAGTGGAGACCCAGTGGAGATGCGAGAACCACAAGATGGCTGGTAAGGAAAGCTGCCAGTCCTGGATGAAGTTTTCCAGGACTGTGAGTAGACTGTCTCGAGGGGTGGAATTAGAACTTCAGAGTCTTGTTGCTGGTTAGAATTATTGGACTTGGAGACTTGCTACTGACTAGAGTTGTTAGACTTGGAGTTGCAGAATTTGATGTTTGCCCTACTTAAATCTTGTATTTGTTGCATATTTCTTTGCTATTCCCAATGCCATCTTTTGCACTGTAAATGTTTTTTCTGTGCCATTATGAATTTTTTTTGGGGGGGGGGGTTGGTACTATGGCTCAGTTAAAAGACCTTGGATTTTGGGGATGCTTGAACATCATTAGGATTGATAAAAATGTGGGGTCTTTGAAAGTTGCACTGAATGCATGGCATTTTATATCATATATGGTTGTCAATTTATGGGGGTCAAGGGCAGAATATGGTGGTTTGATTCAGGTGTCCCCCATAAACTTAGGTGTTCTGAATGCTTGGTTACCCAGCTGATGGTAATTGGAAATTAAAGCTTCCTGGAGTGGTGTATTGCTAGGGGTAGGTTATAGGTGTTACATCCAGTTTCCCCATGCCTGTGTTTGGCACTCTCCTGTTCCAATTGTTCACCTTATGTTGGCCCAGGGGGTGATGTCCACCTTTTGCTCATGCCATCCTTTCCCCTGCCATCATGGAGTTTCCTTTGAGCCTGTAAGCCAAAATAAACCCCTTTTCCCCCCAAAGCTGCTCTTGATCGGAGGATTTCTGCCAGCAATGAGAACCTGACTGCAACAGTACTTTTGTCTTTATAGCCTTTGTGGTACGGGAAGATACCCTAGAAAGAGACTATACTAGGGGAAGAACATCATGCCACAATAATGAAGGCCATGAATATAGGGTGTGAGATAGCCACAGCCCATACAACATGCTTAAATTTTTGATCAAAATAAAACCTGGTTAAATAGATATTGTAATATTATTTTACAACTCTGTTAATAAAGTCACATTTTGTAACCCATTATTGTAGTCTGAAAATGCAGGATTATGAAGTCTTGAAACTAAAAGACTTTAAAAAAATACATCATGAAAAAAGAGTTGAAAATATTCAAAAGTCAACATTAGAGCTTCAATTAACAACTTGGAGACTATTTCTACATCTTTAAAGTAATACAAAATAAACTACATAGGGAAATTTTCAACTCTAAATTTCAGTGATTAGAAATTCTAGTTTATTATATATATGTTTGGTTTTTCGATGTAGGGTCTCACTCTAGCACAGGCTGACCTGGAATTCACTATGGAGTCTCAGGGTGGCCTCGAACTCACGGCAATCCTCCTACCTCTGCCTCCCGAGTACTGGGATTAAAGGCGTGCACCACCATGCCCGGTCCTGAGTCATGTTTTTGTTCATCAAGTTTGAAGAATGAAATTCACAGATCACAGAGTGAGGCATAGAGATATGTTATTATAAAACTTAAGAGAAGGAAAGAAAGCAAATTTCTGTATAGTAGGAGGGGTCCAGAGTGGGTAATCTGCTTGTTAACTCTGATCAGGGTTTCTTATAGGAATTTATTGGATGGGGGCTTTATTGGATGGGGGATGAGATTATTAGTCTAGTTCTCATGCCAGGTGTGTAAGCAACTTGAAGTCTTTCATAAACCTGGTTTCTAGAGAAAGAGAACTCCTTTAGAGAAAAAGAGATAAAAAAGAATTGTATCTTCTATTCTGAGTTCAAGGACATTTCCCACTTATAGCCAAGGAAAACACTGTTCAGTTTGGGGGCCCTGTTAACCATAAACTACTTAGCCTATTTTGTTCTAAGAACTATTTTTCTGTATTACAAGGGGATGGAGTGAGGGGAGGAGAGAGAGAGAGAGAGAGAGAGTGAGAGAGAGGGAGAATATGGATGTGACATGGTCTCTTACCACTATAAATGAACTCCAGATGCATATGCTCTTTTGTGCATCTAGGTTTAAGTGGGTACTGGGGAATTGAACCCAGGCCATCTGCAAGGAAACACCTTTAACTACTCAGCAATTTCTCCAGCCCTGCCTAGCCAATTTGTATCTCCTATCTTCATCAACACTTAATGGTAACATACATGACTGGAGGGAATACATTAGTATGATTCAAATGTGTTTTTAGAAGGTGGGTTTTTGAAAAAAAATCAATGAATAGTTGGGTAGTTGTAATTTATGAAAATATCCAGTGGAGAATAATGAGCTCTGCCTCCGCTTATTAAGGAAAGTAAGACATTAAATGTTACCAAAGGAGGCCAAAAAATCTTCTGCAGTGTAAGCTCTTCCATCAGAAAGAAATTTGCCTTTCTGTAGGGGATTAACTCTAGTTGTCTCAAGATTAGAGATATACATTTCTAATGCTCATAGCACTAGTAACAGAAACTTTCATATAATATCACTATACCTGGCATGATTCTGTTCATCTGTGCAATCTATACAAATACAACTTCAAAATAAAGATTCACTTTTCCCTGGTAGTAGTTCTGTGTTGCTAGGATGACCATCCAACCAGACACAATTTATGAGAGAAAGGGATTTATTTCAAACTTGCAGATCCAGGGGAAGTTCCATCAGTGGTAGAAGAAGCAGGCTCTATTTTATAGATCCAAGTAGAGAGATAGCCAACACCACAAGCAAGCATGAACCACCAGAACACAAACTACTCTGCACACACCTTTGGGCTGGAAAAAAGATCACTCCCAGTGACACATCCTTCAGCAGTCTGCTAGAGACTTAAGCAAGAAGCCAAACCTTAATCAAAAATACATGAGACTATGGGGGGGGGTACATACATTCACATTCAAACCACCACACCTTCCTCCTCTTCCTATTCACTAGGGTGGCAGCTACTTCCCAGGGCTACTTTTTTCTCTTAGAGTTTTGAAAAATTCTCATATACTCTATTTTATGCTAAGGAAGACTGCTGCGGGGGTTGTCTTTCCTAAGGAAAAAATCTGATTATGATATCCTCCTGCTTTAACCCATAGCTGGAGCTGGGAAACAAGTCAAAACCATATCCAAACATAAGCCCACTCTCCAATATCAAGCTACCATCAATTGTGGGCTACAAGAGGGCCTACACCTATTAAATTCTCTATATAAAAAAAAGTAAGGGTTATCTCATTTGTCCTGGTGCTAACTTACTCTCCGTTGGAGAATCTGCTTCTCTTTTTCAGATAGATGTAGATCCTAAGGAGAGAGCCACCCCATCATACCTCAAAAGGGCCCCGGCTGAAACTAAGAAAAATTGGAGAAACAAGCAAGGGGGCTGTTTTCCTGATGAACCGGATACCAGCACAAGGGGGAAGGAGATCAACACAGAGAAAAATCAACTCCTATCAAATCAGAGAGCTAGAGCCCCAGAGGCCCCCAACACCTCATCACTGAAGCAGACCAAAAATGAACCCAACATGGCTCAGGGAAATTTTGCAGAAGAGAGGGTGGAAAGAATGTCAGAGCCACATGTTGGGTCATGATACGCAGAGACATTTATCTTACCCGTAACTGTGGGCTAACTCCACAATGCATGACCCATATACCTCAACCAAAAGGGCCAAGGGGAGGGGGTATGTCACGGATGAGCCTAATAATGGTACCAAACTGACTGTATTTGCTGAATACAAAACTAACTAATAAAGAAAAAAAATATAACCACTGTCACTATAACAACCATTGCCACTATTAAATGTTATTTTGTTGCTGTCTACAGAAGAAAATGAAAACTTCTAAACTTTGAACAGTGTCTTTCCTTAACACTGGGGAAATGGCCCAGGTATTTGAAAGAGTGATAGAGGACATGATTCAAAGAGCAGATGTAGGGCTGGAGAGATGGCATAGCAGTTAAGGCACTTGCCTGCAAAGCAAAAGGACCCAGGTTTGGTTTCCCAGGACCCACGTAAAACCAGATGCACAAGATGGAGCATGAGTGTGGAGTTCATTTGTAGCAGCTGAAGCCCCTGGCTCACCCATTCACTGTCTGCCTCTCTTTCTCTCTCAAATAAATAATAAAATAAGAAATTAAAAAGTAAAGTATTGAACTGAGACAGCTTTTTTAAAAAGGCAGATATAATAGGGGACATGCCAGTGTTATCAAAGTTTTTGTTTTTTTTTTCCTGGGCAAGCTCTCCATTGTGGGTCACATGTCTATAATACTCTACAAAGTAATAATTTAGGGCCAGAGAAATACCTTAGTTGGTGTGGTAGTTTGAATAGAATAGATGGCCCCCAATATATTCAGTTGTTTATTTGTTTGTAGTTTGCATCTCTAGCCATCTGGCTGGAGGCAATGCCATTGTGTGGATCTTAAGGTGTGGTGGTGGGTTTGAGATTTCAATCTAAAGATATGCAAAGTGTGCCTGGCTGGAGTTCCTGAAGTGTGCTCTGGCTTTTGACCTTTAGGCTTGTACTTCTCTCTCTCTGCTTGGGCCTGTGAAGGCAGGCCAGTTTCTTCTGCTTTTATGGAACTTCCCCTGGATCTGTAAGCTCCAATAAATCCCTTCCTCCATAACTGTGCCTGGTCTGAAAGTTCATCTCAGCGAACCTGAAGCTGACTGCTACAGAATTTGGTACCGAGGAGTGGGGTGAGATGAACCTTACTATGTGGATGTTGATCTTGTGGAACCTTTGTTTTGGAGGAATAGGCATGGACTTGGTGCTTGCAACTGAAGATGTCTTCTGGAGTGGTAAGCCAAGTTTTATGGACTATTCTGATGAGAGTCTGAGAATGCTAAGTGCAGATAGCATTGAACTTCAAGGCTTGGCTTTTGAGCTTTCTAAGGGGAACGAAAGACTGCAGAGGACTTTGTTAGAACTGGGCTACTGGCATAAGGGCTGGCTGCGTCCTGCTGCCCAGGCCCAGAGTGTTTGATCAAGGTTAAATTTGTAATGGACTGATGTGCTTGGCTAGAGATATTGGACTGAGAGATTTAAGATTTTAAGCTGGAAAACCTCAAGCAAGTTAAAATTACAGGCACTGAGATTGGCTTTAGGTTACTGACCCTGCTATTGTCAAACACATTAGCAATCTTAAGGAAGATGTTCCAACTGCTTTACATTAAAAAAATGGAAAGGATGCCTGAGGAAAGACTATCATAGAAATGCAAACACTTTTGGAAAGAGTTGACTGGAGAAGGAACCTGCTTTTCAAGGCTATGATTTGTTTCATCCCTGAATTAAGAATATGGCTGTGTCCTGCACACCTGGTATTGGTTTCAGAAGCATGAAAAATGCATGGAGTGGCCGTGAATTGCACATGCTTCCAGGAGCCGCTGCTGAGATGCAGCATGAGGTAGGGCCTGATGCCCTGATAGGCTGAAAGAGCCTTTGGAAAATGTGAGGAGTGGTCATGAATTGCACACGGTTCCAGGAGCTGCTGCTGAGATGCAGCATGAGACAGGGCATGATGCCCTGACAGGCTGAAAGAGCCTTTGGAAGATGGACCATGGTTTGCATGAAGACCTCAAGATGTTTTGAATATACCAGGACTGTGCAAGGGCTACCATAGAGCACACTGTTGGCCTGGGATGGAAGTGTTCCCCGGCTACTCTGCCCAGCTGGAGGGGCGGAATTGGAAAGTCTGGAGACTGTCAGTCTCTGGGTATATTGAACTTGAACTGCAGAAGTTTGATGTTTGTTTGATGGTGGTTGAGTTTGCATTGTTTTAGTCTCTCCTTGCTGTGCCTTATACCAGTTGAAAATGTTTACTCTGTGCCTTTATATGTTAGAAATGTTTAACTTGTTTGATTTTACAGGTCCATATCTTAAATTGGTCAAGACTGTGGGGACCTTTTGAAATTGAACTGAGTACAATTTACAATGTGTGATTGTTATAAATCTATTGGGGGCCAGGGGCGGAATGTGGTAGTTTGAATAGAATAGATGGCCCCCAATATATTCAGTTGTTTATTTGTTTGTAGTTTGCATCTCTAGCCATCTGGCTGGAGGCAATGCCATTGTGTGGATCTTAAGGTGTGGTGGTAGGTTTGAGATTTCAATTTAAAGATATGCAAAGTGTGCCTGGCTGGAGTTCCTGAAGTGTGCTCTGGCTTTTGACCTTTAGGCTTGTACTTCTCTCTCTCTGCTTGGGCCTGTGAAGGCAGGCCAGTTTCTTCTGCTTTTATGGAACTTCCCCTGGATCTGTAAGCTCCAATAAATCCCTTCCTCCATAACTGTGCCTGGTCTGAAAGTTCATCTCAGCGAACCTGAAGCTGACTGCTACAGTTGGTAACGTGCTTGCCTCATAAGCATGAGGACCTGGGTGTGATCCCCAGAAGCCATGTAAAATGCCAAATGTGGTAGTTTGAATATATGTCTCATATAGATTCACACATTTTTAAATTTTATTTATTTATTTATTTATTTATTTATTTATTTATGTATGTATGTATGTATTTGAGAGAGAGAGAGAGAGAGAGAGCGAGCGAGCATGCCAGGGCCTCCAGCCACTGGAAACTCCAGATGCATGTGCCACCTTGTGCATCTGGCTTACATGGGTCCTGGCGAACCATGGTTCTTTGGCTTTGTGGGAAAGTGCCTTAACTGCTAAGCCATTTCTCCAGCCCGATTCATGTGTTTTATTAAAGCTTGCAACTTGGGTTTTCAGCCACCTTTCTGGAGAAAATGTCACTGGGATCCAGGCTAAAGGTGCATTTGAGTCTGGATATGAATTCCAGCCCAGAGGTATTCAGAGAATTCTGAGCTCTGGTGGAATTGTGTGCTTGCTATTGTTTTGGCATTTGCTGGCTGCTGGTGATTGCTCTCTCTGCTTGGATTTATGAATGGGAGTCAGTGTCTTCCTTGATTGATGGAACTTCCATTGGATCTGTAAGATGAAATAAATCCTGATCCTCCTATAAGCTGTGTCTGGTTTGGATGTTTGTCCCTGCCACCTGGAACTATCTACACCAGGTATGTTGGTATGTGCCAGTAATCCCAGCCCTGGAGAGGTAAAAGCAAGTGGATCCCTGCTGTTTGCTGGCCAGCCAATTTAGCCTAGTTGGTGAGTTCCAGGCTAATGAGAAACTTTTAAAAGAGGTGGATTGTTGCAGTCAGGTTCACACTGCTGGTAGAAATCACCCAACCAAGGCCAGCTTGTAGGAGAAAAGAGGTTTATTTTGGCTTACAGCCTTGAGGCGAAGCTCCATGTTGGCAGGGAAAAATGATGACATGAGCAGAGGGTGGACATCACGCCCTGGCTAACATAAGGTGGTCAATAGCAACAGGAGAGTGTGCCAAGCACTGGCAAGGGGAACCTGGCTATAGCACCCGTAATCCCGCCCCCAACAATACACCACTTCCAGCAGGCGTTAATTTCCAAATCTCTATCAGCTGGGAACCTAGCATTCAGAACATCTACATTTATGGGGGACACCTGAATCAAACCACCACATTTTGCTCCTGGCCCCCATAAACTGATATTCATACATGATATAAAATACAATACATTCAGTATGACTTTAAGAGTCTCCATAGTTGTTATCAATTCCAATGATGTTCATACATCCTCATAATTCAAGGTCTTTTAAGTGAGGCATAATACCAAAAAATTCCCTCCAAACCCATAATGGCACAGAATAAACATTCATACTGCAAAAGATGGCACTGGGAATAGCAAAGAAATATTCAACTAATACAAGATTTAAAACAACCAGGGCAAACATCAAACTCTGTAGCTTCAAGTCTAACAACTCTAGTCAATGGCAAGTCTCAAATCCAATAATTCTAACCAGCAACAAGTCTCAGGAGTTCCAATTCTGCCCCTCCAGCTAGTCTACTCACAGTCCTGGAAACTTCATCGGCCAGCATCTCCTTAGCAGCCATCTCATGGTCCTGGCATCTCCACTGGGTCTCCATGGAAACCTATGGTTCATCCTCATGGGGTCTCCATGCAGGTATCCAGCAAACCTGCTTCACACTGCCCATGGCCATTTCAAAAACACAAGACTGTGTTGCAAACTCAATGACCCTCTCTTTCCTGCATTTCTTTTACTCCACAATACCAGGTAGGGTGCCAATTTGTTAATCCAGGGGGGAATACAGCAGATTTTGAAGAACAGGACACTCCTTGAGCATTCAAGCCCCTTAAAAAGAGTCTACATTCTTCCTGTTGTCCCAGTGCATTTCAGCTGGCCCAATCTCAAAGGTTGTAATACCCCAAACAATTTGCAAGTGAATGGGAAGCAGTTTAGGCCCAGAGATTGCATTTTTTTTCCCTGTGCCATATCCCTCTGCTCACACCAGTCCATTTTTATGCAATGCAACCCTGCACAAGTTCTTGGGACACGGGCATAACAGCAGCCTCTCAAACTGAATTTAGCCCAGTGCAAGCAAAGCTCTTCCTCACACTCATAAGCCAAACTCACAGTCTGTAGTTCTTACTGCATTCAGGTCTTTCAACTCTGACCAGAATAGTCCATCAGGTTGTACTTACAGCACTGCAAGGCGTCTCTTAGGCCAAGGTTTCAAATCCTTCCACACTCCTCTTGAAAATCAGCTCCAAAAGGACAAAGTCACACAGTCAGGTGTCTAGAAGCAACCCCACGCCTCGCTACCACTTTACTGTTGCAGTAAGGTTCACACTGCTGGTAGAAATCACCTAACCAAGAGCAGCTTCTGGGAAAAAAGAGGTTTATTTTGGCTTATAGGCTCGAGGGGGAAGCTCCATGATGGCAGGGAAAAATGACGACATGAGCAGAGGGTGGACATCACACCCTGGCCAACATCAGGTGGACAATAGCAACAGGACAGTGTGCCAAACACTGGCAAGGGGAACCTGGCTATAGCACCTATAAGCCCACCCCCAACAATACACTGCCTCCAGGAGGCGTTAATTCCCAAATCTCCATCAGCCGGGAACCTAGCATTCAGAACACCTAAGTTTATGGGGGACACCTGAATCAAACCACCACATGGATTATGTTCCTGAGAATGATACCTGAGATTATCCTGTCTTCCATGTGCACATGCACACAGATAATGCACACATACAGGAATGATGTAGGATTTTAGGTACAGGGAGGGATTATATTCCATAAAGATGCAGGACATCCCAAGCCTGTGGGCCTCAACTTTTGTATTCTTTCTTTCTTTTTGGTTTTCATGGCAGGGTCTCACTCGAGGCCAGGCTGACCTGGAATTCACTATGTAGTCTCAGGGTGGCCTCAAACTTGTGGCAATACTCCCACCTCTGCCTCCCAAGTTCTGGGATTAAAGGTGAACACCACCATGCTTGGCTTAACTTTTGGATTCTTATACAAAGTTAACAAAGAATTTGAAACACAGACTCTGAAAGAGTAAATTATGAATAATGAGGTTTATTTTATGGAAATTAGAATCCACAGGAAAGGCTAGCTGAAATATTCAGGCCAGAAGGGAATTCTCCCACTTGCCTGGCTGGAAAGGGGGAGGGGTAATGGACAGAATCTTTTTCACAGAGAAATCTCTGGGGGGAAACATCTGGGGAAGACACACATACACACAGCAACCACAGAAGTATCCAGTCTCTGAATTTCCCTAATGGCAATAGCAAACTTCTTGAGTATGCCTGCTGGCAATTACAGATTGATTGATCACTGCCCAAGGATTATGATTTTGAAACCACTCACTCCACATCATCTGCACAGATATAGCTGCTTCAGTGACTTCAAATATGATGGATTGACTTTGCTCTTGAAGGGGCCATTATTCAGAAGTACAATGAGGGATCTGAGGTGATAACTCAATTGTAGAGTGTTTGATTTGCAGTACTGAAAATAATATTAATTATAAATCATACTATGTAGTGAATTTCATTACATGGGAGGGGTGTGTATTTGCAGAGAATGACTGCCTTTTTTACCCAGTCCTTTTTTTGGCGTATTTGTGTATATTCAGGTGTGTAAGTTTAGGCTCATCTGCTACAACACTTGGATGGAGGTCAGAGGATGATTCCAGTTATTAGCCCTCACCCTCCACCTTATTTGAGGCAGTGTCTCTTATCCTTATAGTTGTTCACAACCTCATTTACCAGGCTATCTGGTCCACAAACTTCTGGGTAATTCTGTCTGTGCCTCTTTTTTTGTGCTTAAGTGCACTGTGATTACAGATGTCTGCCATAGCATTTAACTCTTACCTGGGTTCTGGAGATCTGAACTTAGGTAACAGTTATGTGGAAGGATTTTATTCACTGAAGCATCTCACCAGCTCCTTTTTTCAGTTTTTCTTTTTTTTTTTTTTTTCGAGGTAGGGTCTCACTCTAGCCCAGGGTGACCTGGAATACACTATGGAGTCTCAGGGTGGCCTCGGACTCACAGCGATCCTCCTACCTCTGCCTCCCGAGTACTGGGATTAAAGGCATGCACCACCATGCCCAGCTCCTTTTTTCAGTTTGAGAGGGAGCTGTAACTGTGTAACAGGAGCCCTAGGGAATAACAAAGGTGGTAAAGAAATAAAAAGTTCCTCCAGGACATACCATGATAAAAGAGAGAATAAGTAGAAACACTGGTCTGAGGGAAAGAGAAACTCTCCTCCAGGGAGAAGTTTTACATTGTTCTGATAGTTTATCTATGCTTCCATAAGTATATACATGCATATTTACTGGCTTTTTTCATCTTTTCTATAAAATTGTAGCACTGCCATAGAAAATAAAGAGAGAAACTAAGAACTTTACTCTTTCCAGTTGTGGCCTAAACTAAAATAAATCTATTTGTTTTTGTTGGTCCCTGCCTACTGATTTTCTTTTGGTATGATGATAAGCTACAGACCACACATTCCCCAGGAGGTGGCCATCCAGAGGCAAGATCTGGAGTTAGAATACTGGGGAATTTCAATAAGCTTGAGGATCCTCATGTTTTCCCAGTTCCCCAGAAGGGCCCAAAGCCACAGTAAGGTTTCATATTTCTAGCAGTAACACCCCACTGGTCTGGTTCCAATTCTCTGTTGCAGTTACCTTCTTGTTGCTTGGAAAAAACACTTGACCAAGAGCAGCTTATGGGAGGAAAGAATGTTTTTTGGCTTTCAGTCTCAAAGGGAAGCTCCAAGATGGCAGGGGAAAGCATAGCATCAGCAGAGGCTGGCCATAACTGAGGCCACAGCAGATGGAAACAGCGACAAGGGAGTGATCCAAGTTCTAGCAATGGGGAGCTGGCTATACTACCCCTAAGTCTGCCCCCAGAAACACCCCTCCTCTAGCATGGGTCTACCTCCCAAATTGCCACCAACTGGGAACCAAACATTCAAAACACATGAATTTATGGCTGACACCTAATTCAAACCACCATATGGGACATGATGGATATCTCTACAAAATGGCCACAGTGAAGAGTTTTTGGTATTTATTGGCCACATGCTGCAGAGTAATGTGTACAAACACATTTTTCAGATTAATGGTGGAAGAGATGTGAGCTACAGCATGATCTCACCATTCCTCCTTTTGTCTGAAAACTTGTTTGAGGAACATTTGAATGCATGGAATTTACCATCCAGTACAACCCAGGAAAGCCAAGTTAAGAAACACAAAGTAGTAAACACCTGTTATAACCAGGAGTAATTTAGGGCATCAAACATAGGGCGTACTTGCTTACAACTTCTTTGTAAAATACATTCTAGGTCATGTCAAAAGTAAATAATGAGTTTTTACAAAGATCATTCCACCACGAAGCTCCTTATGTTGGCATCCAAGCCCATTTGAACACACTCATCACATCTGGGCCTCCCTAGCTGTTTACTGATGAAATCAATCACTGTGTTATTGGTGGCCTTGTTGTTTTTTAATTCTTTTGTGAGATTGCCATCATGTTCAGTTCAGGTAGGCTTGAATTGGCCTCCGATTTTTCTGTATACATGACTAATAAACTCCATCAACAGCTTCAGGAGAATAGACTAACTAAGAAAGTCTGAGAAAGATGATGAGACTCATATAATCAGGTAGGTGGCCTGCAGGTTCTGGCCACCACTTTGGGGCTGTGTAGCTAGGGGCATTTTAAAATTCAGATCCATGTGCTATTGTTCTAATGTGTGTGGTCCAAGGTAGTCTACTGAAGGTTCCCCTTATTTCTACAGTTGTTCCTTGAGGGAAGACAGGGAACTTCTCATGGTAGGTGACTTTGTGGCTGGAGGTAGGGATAGACAATATGCTACTCACATTAAGAGATGGGCATACAGGCTTAGGAACTTCTGGAGGTAGGAATCTCCTATCCAGTGTGATTCAGCATACTTCCCAAGCTTGGTCGTGGCTATATGACCTGGGTCCTTTGGTTCACATCTCTGGATACAGCAGTTTTGGGCTGCAGGGAGGCAGAATATGTCCCTGGTCAGTCACTCTGTAGTGACAATATTCAATTTTCTCACCTCTAGGTGTCTCTGGGTCAGGGAGGAGTTTCTCAACTTTGATGAGGAACATGGTAATTATTAGGCTGATAATTATTGTGCAAGGCCTCATTTGCCAGTGTTCTGAGGGAGAGATGCTGTTGAAGAGAGCGGAATGTACCTGTGACCTGGTAGGGAGTGTGTCCTACTCTATGGCTTCCCAGGACTGAGTCATGACTGCAGACGTGAAGCTCAATAGGCCAGCAGGGCATGTCTGTGTTGTTCCATTGCTCTGGCTCCATCATTTAAAATATTGTGACACCTTTATTTGCTCTCATTTTCAGCATGTTTAGCCCTGAGAAGCAGAAAATGGGTCTTGGGGAATGGATCGCAAAGTAGTTTAATCTGTGGAAAGTCAGGAACCACCATGTTATTCTCATTGTGAATTCTCCTGCCTTCAGGTCTACTTTCTTTCTGCCTTTCACTTTCCTCCTTAAGGCACAAAAGGAGGTGAGATTTTTTTTTTTTTCCTGGAATACTAGTTTCTGTTAGAGGCACTTGAATGGTGGAAGGTAAAAAAGGTTCATTTTGACCTTCCTTATCTTTATTCAAAGCATGGGACTAACTTCACTTGGGAATGATGTCCTCCCTACACTAGAAGAATAATGGTTTTGGCATCAAGAATTAGAGTTTGAGGCTGACGGAATTCTGTAGAGTTATTAAATATTTTGCATCTTATACCTCCCACATGCTTTGTTGGTTTTGTTTTAATAATTCACTGCTCTGTGCTCAAAACAGTTCTTGCACAATGGGTCCTTATTTTCATCATGTAAAATTGATATGAAACAAAGATATGTGTGATTTTTCTCCTATTCCTCTACACAGGTTATTTTAATTGTCAAAATCAGCTGAAAACTCCTATGAAGGCAGAGGAAAAATGTTAGTTCCCCCACAGTATCCCAAGGGAAAAGGAGATGACCAACCCCCCAAGTGATGTGGAAATCCCCATGGTCCCTCCAGTGCCTTACTCCTCCTCCTCCTCCTCCTTCTCAGAGGTTTCTCTTACAGGAGTCTGTTCTGCCCATTGTCAAGGATCCTAGTACTCTCATTCTCACTTCTCCCTTCCTTTATTTATGTCCTTCATACTTAAACTGTAGGATTCTACCATTCTCCTCCTGTAACTACAGCCCCATTTTTTGCTTATATCTATTATGACTCTTAGATCTAGTCTTTGATGCTTCTGGGACTGTTCATTTCCCATTAGGAGTGAGCACCAGGATGTTTAGTTACACTGTGGTTATGAAGGAGAAATAGGAGTAAGGTAGAATTTTACAGGCAGCTAACCAAGGACAGAAGCCCAAAGAGTGAGCAGGCATGCACCATTCTGCCAGTCCTGGCAAAACTGGAACTCATGTCTGATCCTATCTCACTTAAGATGGCTGCCGGCCATACTCCCCAGCAAGAACTTCCTGCTTCATCCTCAGCTCAGACCCTCCAAGATAGCTGCTGGCAGCATGCCCAGCAGGACCTTCCTGCTTCTTCCTCAACTCAGTTTCTCTGAGGAAGGGAAGGCATGCCAGGGACTCTGTTCCAACTCACTTGGTTAATGCCTGTAGGAGCAAAGGAAAGATCCACAAGGAAGAATCAGGACATAGCAGTAAACTGTGGCAAGACCAGGTCTGTCCTGAGTGCCCACACATGGATATTGACAAAGGAGAAGTAGTCCAGAGCACTTCAAAGCCCTCACTACTACCTAGCCCTACATAAGCCAGCAGTAGCCTGATATATTCTCTGACATAGAAGAAAGATACATATATCTCAATGCTAAAAGCTTTTAGCAGGGGTTCATATATAATTTCCAGTAAAGTATTTTATTTTACAAAATCTTGAGTTTCATTATGACATTTTATGCATACTTATCATTAAAAATATTCATATCCCCTATTTGAATTTCAAAAAATACCATGTCAAAGGCCAGATGCCCATGTTGTTCTCAGTTTGGATCTCAAAGGAACTGAAAGGACTTTCCCAAGGTGATATAGCTGGGATACAAAGTGAGAGTTTGTTTCTACAGCGTGGACTCAAGCCCTCTTCTCTGTGAGAATATGTCTAATTGTCTAATCAGTTTGAAGGCTCAACTGTACTACTGTATTCCCACAAATACATATAATCAGAATTTATCTGGCAGATGAGTTAGGTGATGGCATAAAAGCAAGTCATAATATTTGCTTATGTCAGGATGTTTTTGTCATCTCAGACCAACATTATTGGAAGAGGGAGATTGAAGGCACAACCAGGAGTGAGAATAAAGTTTTCTGTCTAATGATGTTTCTCCAACTTATGTCTCTATCTTATGTTTATTAATGTTTCTCTGAGTCCCAGAACCTAATCGAATAGTTTTCACGGCAGTCATGGAGATGCACATTGCACTTTAAAACCCTGGAAGCACAGTCCTTTCTAGGACCCAACACAGTAGCCATTAATCCTGCTTAAGAGTTGACTGCAGTGAGTTGAAGGTGCCATTGGAAAGACAGGATCTTGACAACTTTATGCATGTATAATACAAGAGGGACTAGTTGGAAAGAAGGGACTGGAGGGGTCATATGAGAGGGGTAAAAGGGAGATTGATGCTAGGGGTTTATGATCATGGTATATTGTCTATATGTAAGGATTTTGTCAATAAAATGTATTTTTATAAAAAAAAAAGCAGGCTAACCTTCAGACACAGGTCTGTTGCATACAGCCACCATTTGGATAGGATGATCAGTTAACTTGGACTGAGAATGTTTCCCTGGCTCCTTCAATGTCTTTCCATTAAAAACTGTGTGTGAAGGGTTCATAGTACCTGCGGCATTTCAGCAGGTACCCTGGCAATACTTATCCCATTTGTCTTCACTTGCAATCAAGAATTTGAACATATTCATTTTTTTTTTGTCTAGTTTCTCATATTGAAGCAGCAGGCTTGCTCATGACTCTGAGGTTACTTCCTTCATATTACACAGTTTGTACCAGTGGAGTGTTTAATTGCTGAAATACTGGCCATAAGTAGTCATGCTTCTCCTACCACAGTACTTTCAGCACCTCTGGCCTACACAGTGGAGTTATGCTGCTAGCACTGAAGTTTGAACCAGGTGGGCACTGTCTATAGGTGGACCTGGATTCTTGAAAGCTGTGAAAGGATTCATTCCTAAGGACACTGTTTTGTATTTTTTTTATCATGCTGCTTCCTAGGGGAACTGAAATAAGCTTTCCATGCAAACTGAGGGAGCTGAGACACAGGTATCAAATACAGAATTATACACAGGAGGCAAGGAAGGCCCTGTCATTTGTGTTCCCCCTTCCCCACACAGAACCACACAAAAACCTTCAGTCAGCATTGTTCAATACCCCAAACCCATTGCAGATGGATGGTGACTTAATGTGAGAGCTATTGCTAACAAAAAATGTGGTAAATAGATTTTTTAAGGGATTACCTAACTCAAAAGCTCAAGCAATTACCTGAATGTAGAATAGGAGAGCTTGGTGGATATTCATTAAAATGCATACACATCCAGCAGGTTTGTAATGTACTAGAAATAAAAATCTCCTTATATTGGTCATAAACATAAACTTCATGCAATAATGATTAACAAAATAGGAGGGAAATATGAGACCTTAATGAACTTCCTGTTTGTGGGCTAAAATGTTTTAAATCACAGTATTTTTTGGAAATGAAGATTGACATTGATATACATTCACTGTTCTCTCATTTATGAAATCAGTGCAAGGTGAAGTTTTGATGAGAACAGAATTTTGAGTGTGTGAGGAACAGGATGGCCATATTGTAAGCTATCTTGAAGAGAAAAAAATATGTGAAGGATTAACCCAGAGGTAACTTACCTTAATATATAGAAAAATCCACATATATGATTATCAGGTGAAAGAATGAAAGCAAATTTGATAACTATGTATTAGGGTTCTTTAGAGGAACACTACTGATGGCATGAATATATAACAGAAAGGGATTTATTAGATTGCCTTATACATGCAGGATGGGCAGTGCAACAGTAGCTGTTTGCATGCTGGAGAGTCCAAGAACCTAGTAGTTGCTCTGTCCACGAGGCTGGATGCCTCTGTAGCTCCAATCTGGCACTAAAGGACTAGAGAATCCTGAAGACCCATTTGTACTCAGTCGCCATTGGAAGGCTAAAGAAGGTGAGTTGTCATATCAGTGAATAATGGCAGGAGCAGAGTAGTGACTTTCATCCCCTTGCAATTAGCAAGGGCTGTCTGACCAAAGGAATTGTTTTCTCCTGGAGTTTCTTAATAGTCTGCCACAAAATGGGTGGCACTGGAATGATGTGCACATAAGATAGTTGTGGTCACTGACACAAGCAGTACCGGACAAGAGTTGGCCTGTGCCAAAACATCCCTTGCCTTATCCACCTGTGTTCCCTGAGGATGATGAAAACTCCATGGAAATTATATGGATCAACAAATCCTTCCCCAAATGAATGAAACCATTAAAAGGTGAGATGTGTTTTTATTTCTTTAACTTGCTGTGCATTCTTCTAATGGTATGGTCCTCCTGATCCACCTAGGTGCTACCCAAGGGTTAAGTGTATGTGATCTCAAGCCATTCTCCCTTGAAATTGTATGATTCCATTGCAGAGTAAAAGGGTTTGGAGCAATGAGTGGCCCTGTTCAGTGCACCTGTGAGGTCCACTGTGGGTACCAAATAAGCTCTATTCATCTCCTCAGGATGAGATGAATGGCCTATAGGAAACCTCTGGGAGATTCCATCTGTTTCTCGTCAAAAGTACCAGTGACAGTAGGACAGTAGGAGTCAAGATCACACCTTGAAAGATTAAAAGACTAGGGGTGGGAGGGAATTCTCCCACCTGCATGAAGCCACATATCAGGGACTGCAATGAAATAAGGCTTTACTGAATGCCTCTATATAGTAGGCACAGTAGGAGCTCCCAACTTAGCAAGAAGGCAATTTAAGTAGAAGCTAAGCTCCATTCAGTAAAGGGAGGATTTCACTCTCTCTGATCTCTTGTTCCTCCTCATGTTCACCATCAGTGCGGGATCTGTGGATACAGCAAGTGACAATGCTGGTTGAGTGCCAGAGAAAGGGTCATACCCCATCCCACTTCCTGTGCTACTGCACATATTAGCCTATGCCTCTCCTGAGCTGAAGGAAGTTAAAAACTGTGGGATTGAGAACTACGAAGTATGATTGTCACCTTGAACAGAATATAGAAATTGTTGCACACTCTACAGTAGGTATACTTACTTGACCATAGACATACTGTGACCTGAATTATCATAAAAGTCCCAGGACTGCTCCTGGATTAATAAGGGGGCATGTAGGTGAAGCAAGGCAGCAGAATGGACATTAGGAGGGTTATGGGACGAAGTAGATTGCTGGTAGCATCTGCTTGCTCTACATTACCATCAGACAGACATAGAAATTGCCAAGTCCCAATATATAATGGTGATTTTTTTGAGGCACAAACTAAGTCCTTTTGTTTGAAGTTCCATTTCTATAGGTGGGAGGTGAGTATGCAGGCATTCTTTGTGCTATTGCCTGTACATTTCATTCTTCCTGACCCATGTCACAAGCTGAGAAATATCACAAAGGAGATAATAAACTAGAAGAAATTAAAAAAGGAAAAGAATGCCAAAGAGTTGAAAAGATTGCTGAGTGGTTAAAGACACTTATTTTCAAAGCCTGCTGGCCCAGCTTTAGTGCCTGAGCCACTCACATGAAATCAGGTAGGCATTCCCTTACAGTCACCATTTATCTTGGCAAGTACACACACACACACACACACACACACACACCACACCACACCATGTACATAAATATATATTTTTAAAAATAATGGCAAATAGCCATTCTCTCAAATTGTTGCTACTGGAAGCCTTGGAGCATGCAGTTCCACTTCCTGATTGACTTTCTGGTGGGTGGAGCAGTAACATGGGAGAGTTTCCTGTGGAAGATGCTTGAAATCAGACATGCAGGTTATTATAAATATTTGATTTGAGTACAAATCCAGACAGCAGGAATAGGGCAATGGTGACATAAGGAAGGAATACAAGCATTCCCTGAAGAGAGGGGGTCTAGCTAGCAACTCTGTGAGCAGTTTGTGTATATTCCCAGAGTGACACTTTGGGAGAGTGTGTCAAAAACAAATGCCTCAGATTAATCCCAGCACAGCATAATATGGGACATAGATGAGTATGTGAGTGCAGGCTCCCAATTCCAGGAATCACTGTTGGAACACAATTCAATCCCAAAAGGTCCAGAAAATAACATGTCAGCATCAGCTTGATTCCCCTTAGGGATCTTGCATTCATTTTCTCAATCAATTAAGGTATTAAGAGGCAGGAAAAAGAGCCATTCAAACCTTCCATTGAAGTAACTTTGGTAATAGTAGCTGTACAGAAGGAGAGAGACACCACCCTGGGTCATCTAGAATGCATACATTTTTAAATGCCAAAGCCAATTCTTCTGGAGAATCATGTGGGCTTTTCAGGTGACAGGAGGGAGTCTTCCCACAAAATGAGACATCCTATATCGCCATTTGAAACTCTTTTGGCTTCCAACTTAGCTGCCCTGTTTCTCTTAGTTACTGGGTTATCTTCCTTTTGTTTTCCAGGACAGAGACTCATGGCCACCTGTGCCAGTAGGAGAACTGGATGGAGGAGTCTGGAGATCTCTTGGGAATACTAACAGGGTTCTCAGTTGTACCAAAGAGGCCCGCTACTTTCCATAGGGCAGCATGGGCATGGAGGGTTAAAAATGCATACTTAGAGACCCTGAACAGATTGACTCATTTTCCCCGAGACAATTCTGGAATCTTAGTGAGGGCTAGGAATTCTTCCTGTTGAGTAATGGAGGTTTGTGACAGTGGCCTTACTCTAGAGTGTCAATATGGGGGATCACTGCATGGCCTGTATTCTTGACTCCTTCTTTTACAAAGGAACTCCCATCCGTGTACAGCATTAAGACAGGGTTTTCGAAAGGTTTGTCTGAAAGATCAGGCCCAGCTGCATAACTCTCCATCAGGACTTCTTCTCAGCAGTGAACGGGCCCCTCTTCTCCCTCTGGTAGGGAAGTGCCTTCAGGTTTTGTCAGGATTTAAGAGTGATTTGAGTTGGAATTCACAAAGGAAAAGAGACGACAGGGTCTCCAACTGTTGGGGAAATCGCCATGGTCTCCTCCAGTGCCTTCCTCCTCCTCAGAAAATCTTCTTAGTGGTGTCTTTTCAGCCCCTTGTCAAGGATCTTACTACTCTTACCCACACTTCTCCCCTGCCTTTCTGTTCCCTCCACACTTGAACTGTAGACTTTCTACCTTTCTCCTCCTGTAACTGCACCCTCTGCCCATTTTTGCTTCATTCTCGTGTGACTCTTAGATCGATCTGGGCTTTGATGCCTCTTGGATGATTCATCTCCCATTGGTAAGGAGCACCAGGAAATTTACAATGTGGTTAGGAAGGAGAAACAGGACTGAGGTAGCTACTTACAGGCAGAAAGTCAGAAACGGAAGCCCAATGAGGGAGAAGGGTGAGGCAGTCCTGGCCAACCTTGAACTCATGTCTGATACTGTCTCATCTAAGATGGCCGTTAGTGACACTCTCCAGCAGGAACTTTCTGCTGCTTCCTCAGCTCAGCCGCTTTGGGTTAGCCCCCTGATTACATGAACCAATCAGGTCCCTTCCTGGGTCAGCTACCGAGTCTACAAACCAATCAGCTCTTTGCTCACGCACATGGGTCTGATAATCTGGCTCACCCTAATTGGATGTATAGATCCATATAAAAAAGTTTAACCACATGGGCCGCCTTAATTTCCCAGTGACCTACCCTGGACAAACGTGGAAGTCAGCTTTTCTCCTTCCTAGGCAGGCTGGGAAGGGGAGAACATGTCTCTTGGCCTGGGTGCTTTTCTGGTTATGGTTTTCTTAGATCTCTGAGTCCTTTTCTATTTCTTAATTCTTTCATGTCTTTTATTTGAATGGAAACTTTCAGTTCTTGTGCGTTGAATTCCCCTCGAAGGTGTTTGTGCCTCTTCCACAGAACGTTTATCCCTGAGCATTCTCTGTGATGGACATTCTCTCCATATCCTCTCTCCCTTTCCAAGGGTAAGAAAAGGGGAATTCTCCTCTGGCTTGACCCTTTCAGCTAGCCTTCTCCCTGGGTCTTAATTTTCATCCTGCTTGAGTCTGTCAGCTAGCCATCTCCCTGCATTTAATTCCCCCTATATAAAATCCCCTAACTCATCTTTTCTCCCTAAACTTCATCATAATTTAAAGATATTTGATTCTATAATAATCCATTGCTATAATAGGATAAGGACCCAAATGTTGAGTGTCACAGCCCTGGAGGGTCCCCTCCTGCATTCCCAAATCTTGCATCAATTAGTGCATAGAGGCGTCTGGCTTTGTGAGGCAAAAGCACACTCTTCCTCGACTTTCATTTTGCTGTGTGGTATCCAATCATGGCTTCAAATGCATCCTCTGTGACACACCCATAGCATATACTCTGGGACTGTCCCAGCTTACCTGGGTTTAAGGACAGAAAAGTATGTTTAGGGACCATATTGTGTTTAAGAATTGAGATTGTGTGTGTGTGTGTCACACACTGATCATAACCTCAGCAACCAGTAGGCAATGACTCTGTAATATGCATCACTAGTCTATTCCCAAAGTCTGGGGTATGAGAATTCAGGCCATGTATTCACAGTCTGTGAAACTGTTCATGAGAAGGGACATAGTTTCTACCAACTATTCTGAGAGTTCAACTGAGTCTGAGACTGGCCATTTCCACCTGAACCTTTGGATGCACTTGTGTGTCTCTTTGAGACACGCATAACCTTCTCTTGAGCTTCAGTTACTCTTTCATATGTACCTCTGGCCACATGAATCCTCCCCTCACTCTAAGGAAGGGAAGACATGCCAGGGACTCTGTGCCAATTCACTTGGGTAAGTTCTGCAGGAACGAAGGGAAGATCTATAGATACCAAGGAAGTGAGGGTATAGAAGTAAACTGAGCCAAGGCAAGGCCTGTCCTGAGAGCACACACCAGTATACTGACACAGGAAAAATAGAATAGACCAAGTCCACCGCCCCCCGCACACTCATACCTAGCCCTACACAACCCTGCAGTAGCCTGAGCCCTCCTGAACATAGGACACCTATAACTGACTGCTAAAAGCTTTGAGCAGTGTTTCGTATATATTATTTCAAGTTCACTATTTTATTTTAAAAAAAAATCAATGGTCTCCAAGGACAACCAAAATCTATCATAAAGACCAGAAAAGATAGATGACTTTCTGGAAGGAAATGAACCACTCTCTCTCTCATCAGCTCAAGCCCAGGTGAAACCACAGAGGAATTGGTGAGATGAGCAAGAGTGTTGTTTCCATTGCAAGCCTGACAACCTGTGCCACGATGATGGAGACAGACGCTGAGAATGCTCACAATGCACCAAAGCAGAAATCCAGAAGCTGCTGTGAGCTCAAAAGTGAAGTAGACTTAAAACACAACCACAAAGCTCAGGGAATTTTGTGAAAGAGGGAGCAGAAACATTGTAAGAGCCACAGGTGTGAGGGAATATCTGGAGGCATTGCCTGCACCCCCCCACACACACCCACAATGACTGACTGCTGATCTTAACAACTCATAACCCACAACCCCATGGTGAATACCAGCAATTTTACTGAGGAGGGCCCTCAGTGGAATAGGGTCAGGGAGGATGGCAATAACCATACTAAGTCATGATGTATCTATGCAAAGTTCCTGCTAAATTAAAAAAAAATCATGGGTTTCATTATGACATGTTTATGCATTTATATCATAATAAATTTTCATGCAACCCAATATTTTTTGTATTCTACAGCTTTACTAAAATAATACATTGAGTTTTATAATTTTATTCATTTTTCAGATTATTTTACATCAAACATGATATCATCTGCAATCATAATCATATAGTTTTATTTATTTTCTAATATTTTTTTTCTTTTCATACTGTATGAG
Source organism: Dipus sagitta (assembly GCA_036346955.1). Classification (NCBI taxonomy): domain Eukaryota; kingdom Metazoa; phylum Chordata; class Mammalia; order Rodentia; family Dipodidae; genus Dipus; species Dipus sagitta. Next base: position 127,346,529 of record CM070776.1, read on the forward strand.
CTAGGACTTCCATACAACATTTAAAAATCAGTGTGAGAAAGGCTATTTTTACCTTTTTCCTGACCTTATAAAGAAAATTCCAAGCTTTTCACTATCAAATATAACGGTAGCTTTAAGATTTTTTTTCTTTATTAGTTAGTTTTGTATTCAGCAAATACAGTCAGCTTGGTACCATTATTAGGCTCATCCGTGACCTACCCCCTCCCCTTGGCCCCTCCTTGTTGAGGTATATGGGTCATCATGCATTGTGGAGTTAGCCCATAATACCTCAAAAGGGCCCTGGCTGAAACTAAGTAAAATTGGAGAAACAAGCAAGAGGGCTGTTTTCCTGATGAACTGGATACCAGCACAAGGGGGAAGGAGTTCACACAGAGAAAAATCAACTCCTACCAAATCAGAGAGCCAGAGACTCAGAGGCCCCCAACACCTCATCACTGAAGCAGACCAAAAATAAACCCAACATGGCTCAGGGAAATCATGCAACCCAATTTTAACCTTACAAAATGCGAGGTCCAAACCCAACTACTTATGGCGTTCTTTGTTTGGGTCTCAGCAGAATAGAAAAGTTTTCCCAAGTTGATACAGCTTGAGTACAAAGTGAGAGTCTGTATCTATGGATTCTATTCCAGCACACTTCTCTGATGAGAATGTGTGCATAATCATTTGGAAGACACAATTGTCCCAGTCATTACTCCTGAACCCAACATAGTCAGAATTTATATGGCAGATGATTTAGGTGACAGCACAGAAACATGTCTACAGAAATGCGTCATGTTATTTGCTTATGTTGGGATGTTTTAGTCATCTCAGACCTTCAGCATCTCTAGAAGAGGGATATTGAAGGCACAACAAACAAGGGAAATAAAGTTTTATGCATAAAAGTGTTTCTCTGCATTGCAGAACTTGATTGGGCACTTCTCAAGGGCGTCATGGAGATGCACAATGGACTTCAGAACCCTGGAACCCCAGTTCATTCTAGGCCACAGCACAGTGGTCACTACTCCTGGTTCAGAGCTGACTGCAGTGAGTTGAAGGTGCCACTAGAAAGACAGGTTCTCGACAATTTTATGTAAGTACCATAGCAGAGGATATAGCTGGAAAGAAGGAACTCAGGGGCGGGGGCATAATAGTGGGAGAAAATGAAAGGGGATGGTTGAGGATTATGAACATGGTATGCTGTCAATATGTAAGAGAGAATGTTGTCAATAAGTGCTTTGAAAGAAAGGAAGGAAGAAGAAAGAAAGAAAGAAAGAAAGAAAGGAAGAAAGAAAGAAAGAAAGACAGAAAGAAAGAAAGAAAAAAAAAAAAGAAAGGCTATCTTCCAGGCACACGTACCTGCTGTACAGCTCCTATATAGATAGGATTGTCATTTCACTGGGCCTGATAATGCTTCCCTAGCTCCTTCAATGTCTTCCCATTAAACACTGAGCATGAGGACAGCATAGCACCTGGGGCATTGCAGCAGGTCCCTTGGCTATGTTTAGCACTTTGGGCCTCCAGTTCCAACAATGAACTTTGCCCAGGTACATTTTTATTCTTGTTTTTCATTCTGTAGTGCCAGGCTTGCTCATGATGCTAAGATTACTTACTTCCCATCAAACGGATCATACCATTGGGTGTTTCATTTCTGAAATGTTGTCCATGAGTCCTCATGCTTCTCCTTCCACAGTACTTTCAGCATCTCTGATCTAAATGAAGGGAATGTGATGCTAGCATTGAGGTATGAACCAAGTGGGTATTGGCTCCAGGTGGCCTTTTTTCTTGACGGCTGTGAAAGGATTAATTTTTGAGGACACATGTTTGTATTTTTGGTAATGTTGCTTTCTAGGGGAACTAAAATGAGCTTCTCATCCCCATAGGGGTGCCCCACGCAGTGGAATGTAACCTGGGGTTGGGGGCAGTGACACAGATGCCAAACACAGAGCGTTATGCACAGGAGACAAGGAAGGCCCAGTCATTTGTGTGCTCCTGTCCTAACCTAGGACCACACAAACCCCTCAGACAGCGTTGTTCAATGTCACAAACATTGCTGAGTGATGACAACTAAGTCTGATTAATATTCCTAACGAAGGGATGTGGCAAGTCATCTTACTCTTAAGAGAATTCCTAAGTCAAAAGACAAACAATGGCCTCCATGAGGACTAGAGCATTTTAATGCAAAACCTCCTTATATTGTCCAAAGTGTAAACTGCATGCAGCCAGGGTTAACAAAATAGCTGGAAAATAAGCACAAGACAATCATGACCTTTCTGTTTTGTTGCTAAAATAATATTATAAATCACCATTTTTTGCTGCAATTGAAGAGTGACTTTGAAATATGCCCATTCTCCTCTGCTCTGTGATTTCAGTGAAAACGGAAATTCTGAGTGGGTGCAGGATTGATCTTGAGTGTGTGGGGAACAGGCTGGCCATGTTGAAGAAAACATGTAAAGGATTTTCCTAGCAGGAACTTACATTAATAGAGAGCAAAAGCTATGCACATGATTAGCAAATGAAACAGGATTTGGTAAACATGTCTGTATTAGGCTTCTCTAGAGGAACAGGGCTAAAGGGATAAATATATACTAGGAAGGAGTTTTGTTAGATTTCCTTATAGCATGCAGGCTGGGCAGCCGAACAATGGCTGTCTACATGCTGGAGAGTCCAAGGACCTTGGCTTATCTCAGTCCATGAGGCTGGATGCCTCAGTACTTACAATCTGATGTCAGCGAAGAATTGCAGCACAAGGGTGGCAACCTGCATCCCCTGCAATTACCAACGGCACTGTGGCCAAAGCCACTGTTTTCTCCTGGAGTTTATGTGTAGTTAACCAGCGGTTGGGGGCAGATAATCACCCCTAAGTCTATTTTTCCAGGAAAAGCCCACAGACACCCATCCAAGAGTTGTATCTCTTACATGATCACTAAACTAACAAAGTTGACAACAGATTTTAAACTGATAATAGCATTGTGCAAAATAAGAGATTCTGCAAATGGAAGCCTGTATATGTGGCTCAAACAGGTAGAATTTGGCTGTGTTAATGCATCAAGGTATTCTGTTAGGACCGTGTGTGTGTGTGTGTGTGTGTGTGTGTGTGTGTGTGTGTGTGTTCATTCATGTTTGTGTTTATTGAGGTCAGGTAGATGCAGAGGGGAATCTTTGGAGTTTCCTTACAGGTGATCTGCATTCCAGTGACACTGACAAGTATGCTCGGCTGTGTTCTCTCCCCGCAGCCATCTGTGGAGTCAACCATCATGAATGAAGGACAGTCTACAGTCCGCGCCAGCACAGCCACCCCAAGCCTCAAAAGGAAGGCAGATGAATACCTGAGAGCCAACCTGGGCTCCCGACCCGTGCTGAGTGTTTTACTTGGCAGACAACTGGGCAGACACTGGAATGATGTGCACATGGGAGAGTGGCTGTGGTCACTGTCAAAGGCAGGGCCAGACTCAAGTTGCCCTTTGCCAAAACATAACCTTCCCTCAATGCCTTTCTTCTCTGGGGACAATTAGAAATCCAAGAAAATGGTGTGGATCAAAAAACTTCCCCTGAATGAATGAAACCATTAAATGGGAAGTTGTGTTTTCCCTTCTTTAACTTGCTGTGTAGTTTTTTCTATATGGCTTGGTCCTCCTGACCTACCTAGGTGCCAGTCAGGATCCACACACATGTGATCTCTAGCCACTCACACTTAAGGGAGTGATTGTTTATATTTCAGAGTGAAGGGGGTTTAGAGTGATGAGTTGCACTGGTCAGAGCACTTGTGATGTTCACTGTGGGTAGGAAATGCCCTGCTTGGGGTGAGGTGACTGGACTCAAGGAGGCCTCTGTAGAGTCAGTGTTTCTCAATTCAAGAGTACCAGTGACAGTGGGAAAGAGTCTGGATCACACCTTTACAGCTTACAAGACTGAGGGTGGAAGGGAATTCTCTCACCTGTGTGGAGCCACATGTCAGGGACTGCAAAGAAAAAGGCCTCACTGAGTGCTTTTACATAGTAGGCACCAGAAGAGTTCGCTATACAGCAAGTAGGCAATTTAAATAGCAGATAAGCTCCATTCAATACATGGAGGCTTTCACTGTCTCAGAGTTCTTGTCCTACTCCTCGTTCACCATGCTCTGTGGGATCCATGAGCACAGGAAGGGGCAATGATGTTTGAGTCCAAGGGGAAGGGTCTCACCCCATCCCAATTCCTGTGCTACTGTACTCATTCTTCATGACCTGAAGGAACTGGGACAGTGTGAGATTGAGAACTAAGAAGTGTGATTTTCACCGTGGACAAGATATTGAAATTGTTTCGCACTCACTCTATGGTATACTTGTATCACCATAGACATGCTGTGGCCTGAATGATCATAAAAATCCCAGGGCTGCTAGCTGGATTGAAATAGGGAGTGAAGGTGAAACAAGGCAGCAGAATGGATAGTAGGAAGGTTATGGGACTCCGTAGATTGGTGGTAGCTCCTGCTTTCTCCCCATTACCATCACACAGATATAGAAATTGCAAAGTTCCAATACAGAACATTGCTTTGCTAAGGATCCAACTGAGTCTTTTTGTTTCACATTCCATTTCTATAAGTGTGAGATGAATACATAGGCATGTTTTTGCTGTTGCATATACACTTCCTTGTTCCTGACCCACCTTACCAGCTGAGAAATAGCACACTGACATTGAAAGCTGGAAGAAAATACAGGAAGAATGGAATACCAATGGAGTCGTTGAAGATAGCTAAGTGGTTAGAGGCCCTTACTCATTTGTAAAGGCTACTACCTCAGGTTTCATTCATCAGCCACTCGCATAAAGGCAGTTGGGGATTCCCTTCCAGTGGCAAGAGATCCTGACAAGCCCATAAATAGTACACACATATGCACTCATGCACATGCATACACACATACAAACACACACATATGCACATGCACACACCATGTACATAAATGCCAATTAAAAATATAGCAAAGAGCCTTTCTCTCTGTTTGTGACTGACGCCTTGGGACATGCAGTTCCCGCTCCTGACTGACAGTCTGGTGTGTGGTACAACACAGGGATGTTCCTGTGGGAGTTTCTGAGAGTCATACCTGCATGTAATATTAAATAGCTGATTTGAGAGCTAATGCAGGCTAGAGGGTTAGGGCAGTGGTGACATGAGGTGCAATGCAGACATGCACTAGAGGGGAAGGGTCTAGCTAGATACTTTGTGAGCACTTGGCATTCATTCCCAGGATGACTCCTTGGGAGGATGTGTTGAGAAAAATAGCTCAGATTAATCCCAGCCAAGCACAGTATAATATAGGACATTGCTGACCATTTGAGTCCAGGTTCCCATTCCCAGGAGTCACTGTGGGAACATCCTTCAACTCACAAATGTTAAGGGAGGTGCACCTCAGCATCAGCTTGATACCATCTAGGGGTCTTGAGTTCATTTTTTGTCACAATTAACCTATTATGAGGAAAGATGAAAAGACTGTCAGACTTTCCATTGAAGTGACTTTGGTAATATGAGTTTTTCAGAAGGAGAGAGACATCACCCTGGGTCTTCTAGGAGGCATCTGATTTCAGATTCAAATGCCAATTCTTCTGGAGAATATTTGGGCTCCTCATGTGGCAGGAGTTACCCTCCCCATGAGATGAAACATTTATATTTCCCATTTCAGCTCTTTTGCCTTCAGGGTCATCCACACTCTTTCCATTAGCTACTGGGCCTTCTCACTATTGGTGTCTAGGCAGTGAGTCCTGGCCACCTGTGCCAGTAGCAGAATTGCATCTAGGAGTCTGACAATCTCCTGGGAATTTTCTCTGTTGCACTTCAGTGGCCAGTTGCTTTTCATATTTCTGTGTGGGCATGGAGGATTAGAAAGGCATATTTGGAATCAATGTAAGCATTGATCTTTTTCCTTGAAACAATTCTGAAGCCTTAACGAAGGCTATGATTTTGCCTGCTGAGCACTGGAGTTTTCTGACAATGGACCCAACTCTAGAGTGTCAAGATCAGAGATCACTACATGGCCTGTATTCTTGACTACTTCTTCTAAAAAGGAACTCCCTTCAATGTACAGGATTAACACAGGGTTTTCTCAAGGCTGATATCAAAGATCAGGGTGAGCCACGGAACAATCCATCAGGACCTCTAAACAGCAGTTATTGGGCCCCTCTTCTACCTTTGATAGGCGGGTGGCTGTATTTAGATTTCGGAAGCATTTGAAGTTGATTACAGGTCCCTCAAACAGCATGCCTGATATTTGAGAAATCAGCTCTCTGATACCTATAGATTCCTGTCAGAATTTAAAGTACAGCCCGATATCATGTGGTATGAGAACCATAAGGGGTGCACCCTAGAATGAAAATTTTGGCTTAAGGGACAGGAGTTCTGTATTCAATCATACCAGCCTTTTGTTACCTGGTCTAATTCTTTACATAAATATCCTATTGGTTGAAAGGAAGAGCCTAAATTTCAGTAATTACTCACAGGGATGTCCCTCATTTTTCTTGTAAACTATTGGTTGAATTTAGGCTGAGTCAGTAAGCTCAGGACTGGGGCACAGGTCAAGGCACTCTTTAGCTCCTGGAAGGCTTGTTGAGTGTCTGGGGTCCACCAAATCTGGAATAGCCCTTGTACTTGCGTCTCTTTAAGGGCCTGGTAGAGGAGCCTTTCTAGTTTAGCATATTCCTGTATCCAGATCCTGCAATATCTCGTGATCCTCAGGAATGCTCTCAATTGTTTTAGGGTATTAGGATGTGGAGAGGAGAGAATCAGCTGAATTCTCTGGCCCTACATCTTTTAGTCCCTTTAGTTAAAATCAGACCCTGAGTGGTGAGTGAAGCTGTTCAGATATGGAGATTCAGACAAAGAAATAGATGCAGATGAGTTGGGGCAGAGGATCTGAAAGCCAGGAGCAGTCAGATGCTCTCAACTTTTCAACTTTTATTCACTTCATAAGATCATATCAGGACAATCATAGTGTGTCACAAATACAATTATGAAAAAATTTGGTTTTGATTCATCACCTTGTTTAAACAGAAAACACTGTACACTTATTCTAATGGAAAGATTATACTCAGTGACCACAGTTCCAGCAAGACGTTCTCAAGAATGAGCAAGAACACTTTTCCCAGAAGGTGTTCCTTCTGGTTACCCTGTGTGCAGTGTTTCTTCTGTGCCTTGTTCTCTCAGTGAACTCAAGCTTGAAGGCTGCGTGACACATATTATTTATTGGCTGACTACAGCTAAACTTAGTGTGGCACAGTTTAGCCTTCTCATGGGATAGATTTTATATCCCCTGTTGGCCAAAAAAAAAAACTTGATATGAGACTCAGTAGGTATAGAAATAGTCACTTCAGGGGCCCACCTAATAGGAGATCATGTACATAACTGAAGGAGAGTGGCCTCTGGATAGGTCCACTCTAGCAAGTCCCGAGAAAGAGCTGGGCCTAACAAAGGGGGACTATCTCAGAACCCTTGTGGGAGGAAAGTCCAGATGACCTACCCTGACATCTGAGTGGGGTCCTCAAATGCAAACTGGAGCTGACTGTCAGCGTGTAGCAGGATGCAAAAGAAGACAACCTTGAGGTGCAACACTATGTAATCAGTGGTGTTAGATGGGATCTGTGTGTTGAAAATGTAGGGATTTGGGACAGTTGGGTGGAGGGGCATGACTGCATCAGTAATGTCTGAGGTCTTCTACTAGCTTCCATGGTCCAGACACCTTTTTCACTCCCCAAATAGGCGTGCTATACGGGTGGATACATTCAATCAGAGGCCCTGTTACTGTAGTGGTTTTAATTATTATAATTAAGGCTCATCTAACCTATAGCTTTAAGGCATATATTTGTGGATAAGGGAACTGGGTTAGATGTTGGAGGTGTATGGTGACTGGGATAGCTTACGTGGCTTTATCGTCAGGTTTATAATCAGTCCAGACTTCAGTGTCTACCTTGATCTCTATTAAAGGAAAGTATTAGCCGGGTGTGGTGGCGCACGCCTTTAATCCCAGCACTCGGGAGGCAGAGGTAGGAGGATCACTGTGAGTTCGAGGCCACCCTGAGACTCCATAGTGAATTCCAGGTCAGCCTGGGCTAGAGTGAGACCCTACCTCGAAAAACCAATAAATAAATAAATAAATAAATAAATAAATAAACAAATAAATAAAATAAAGGAAAGTATTAGAAATCTATAGGGTGTATAATTATTTGGCTTATAGACAAGGTGGCATATCTTCTCCCAGTAGGAGAACTGGCATTTAAAGGACTATCAAGCAGGAGATCCAGAAGTGGAGACCAGTCCCATGGACAGGCAAGGCACTATGTGATATAAGACTCTAGGTGGCTTGCCCAGTATGAATGGTTACTCCGTTTGGTAATCTAGTGGATTGCTAAGGGCCATAATCCCAAATTCTGTATCAATAAGGCAGTCAAAGTGTAAACCTCCAACAGTAATCACTACCTGGATCTCCTCAAATTGTGTATCTGCTACAGCAGCCATGATGAGCAGCCCCAGGCTGTCTCAGTAAGCTCCCCATGGAGGTGACCACAGAGCCTTTGTTCCTTGGGGCAACTGGCCTTTCAGTGGCTTTTCTTGCAAACAAAGCAGGGCCTTGGGGAGGCTTTCACCTGCAGGAACACTTCTGCTTGTCATAGGCAGCTTCCTGCAGAGGAAAAAAGCCCCTCAGATGAGACCTGTTCCCTGAGGAGTTCACCCCTAGTAGCAGGGATGACCCCATGTCTCTGGTTCTTCCACTTCTCTTTTTCTAAATCCTTTCCCTCCCTCTCTAGATCCCAGATATAAAGTACTGTCATAGCAGTTTAGGTCAACTGATCCAAGGACATGCCTTTTTCAGCTGCCAGTTTCTGAATTTTTAAAAAAATTATCAAAGTGTATTTTGTCCTAAATTTATATTTCAGGATGGTCTCCTCCTCCTGGGATGTTGGCATTATTCCATTTATTTATTTATATATTTATTTCTATATATTTTTTAGAGAAATGGGTGGGAATGGGCAAGCCACTGTCTCTAGCCACTGCAAATGAAACCCAGATGCATGTGCCACCTTGTGCATCTAGCTTTAAGTGAGTACTGGGATATCAAACTCGGGTTCTTAGGCTCTGCAGGCAAGTGCCTTAACAGCTGAGCCATTTCTCTAGCCTGACCCTGGCACTGGCTCTATTGTGTGTGTTTTAATATGGCATCCTTTACATGCTGCACAAATACCACAGGGGCTCCTTCTTTCCCCTGACAAACCGCAGCCAACTAAGAGTAGTTCAGTGGCTTAATCTGAGCTTGCCTTAAGTCCTTTAAGATACAGTATATGAAGTTATTTCTATTCCATTCTCATTTTTCATCATCATATTTCCAAGCAGGATCAAGTAGTGGGACTGTCTGGTACACTGAGGGAATTTCCCCTTTTCCCTATGAGTTAGAGCCCTGAGAATGACAGTAATCATTTTCTATTTCAGTTGCTAATACTGACCTTATGTTTATCTAGAGAAGTCAGAGTCTGGTTTGAATCAGTATCACATCTTTACAGGCCAGATCATATAAGTCAGTGAAGACATTAAAATATTTGGGTATATACATTAAGATTGTAGAGAAGTGTAACTCCTTTGTTCTTTGGGTAATTTTTTAAATTCTGTGAGGGAGGAGGGGTTAGCTCCTGTCCAAATTCTTCCCCTAGGATTGCCCTAATGGAGAACACTCCCTGGGGCTGTCTGGTAATTTCTTATTTATTATTGGATAAGGAGGAGGGTCCAGCTTGTTGGTAGACAAATTAAGGACTTCTGGTGGGGGAGTTAAACCCTGGAGTTGGAGGATCAGACTTGCGGTAACTTTTTTGATTTGGCCTCTGATTGTTATCAGGTGCCTTTTGGGGTTTCTCAACTGGACCAGTACAAGAATCTGTCTATTTTACAATTCTTGACCATATCAGGAATTTTTTTTCAAAAAAGAAGCAAAGCTGAACATAGGATATACCATAGAAATAGGATATACACCATAGAAAATTTCCTTCTCATTTTTTTAAGGTGTGGCATTCCAATTCTTCTCAGCGACTTAGAAAACAGGAGGTGCCTCATGAGAATTTGGAGGAGGCTTTTCCCATCTGTAGGGCATGAGAGAGAAATATAAGCCTAGTTAACCTATCTAGATGTCTCTAGCAAAGCTTTGGCACATGTCTGAATGAAGAGACATTTCCCTTCATGCTCGGTACTGTTGGGCATTGCCAGGCACAGGCTGGAGCCTTCAGGAGATGGGCCTGAGCTGCCAGGCATGCCTAAGGGCCCCTGGGCTACAGGAAGCTACTCCCTCTCCAAGCCTAGCACACCTGATCTTAGGCATCACCCATAGCCCTGTTACCTTTGGCCAGTTGCCTAGGAAACTCCATATATGGTATCAGACTGCTGCCTTCACACAGCACATCCCTCTGTGACCCTCTTCAAGCCACTATGTAGATCACCTGACAATCTCCCTACATGTTGGAATAAACATTCCTAGGCAAGTAACCTTTGAACCCACCAATCCCCTTAAGACCCTCTTCCTGCTGTCTCTCAACTGGTTATAAATCCATTTCTCAAATGTCTAAACCTGGCTAAATCTGAACTGGTCCACTGGGTGTCCATCGTGTCGCAGTCACAACCGCTCAAGACCCTGCTCTACACGGCCCTGAGGATCCAGGCACCCACAGCTGGTACCTGAACAGGGATCATCATCTGAGATATGCCAGGGTAGGCTGGCCCTCTCCCAGAAGGACAATTGTTGTCTGGTGGACATCGGCCCCTGTGGCCTTGCCTCCGCGTTATTGAGGGCTGGCAGGTTAACCTTATTCCTCCTAAATTTGGTTCACTCCATTGGGATGCACCCAACACGATGGACTGAAAACTGACGTCTCTTGACCAAGGCCACTCTTTGGCATTGACTAAAGGCCAACCATCCTCTTCCTGGAACCTGACAGCCCATTGGGCATTGACAAAGACCTTCTATATATTTCTCTCCAACACAAAAAGCTGGTAATGCATTAAACTCTTCAAAGCATGTAGGGGACATTGCTCCTCTTGTAAACTTGTGGACAGACTTGCATCCAAACATTTGGGGCATCCCCCGCAGTGCTACTCAGCCCTTGGCAACATTGCCCCCTGGTCTGGGCATTTCAACTCTTTTCCCATCATGATCAATATTGTTTCCTAACAAAAGGAATCACCGATTTGGTGATTAAGGGCTCTCCTGAATGTTAGGGGAATTAAACTCCCCAGAGAGAAGCTATCTCCTTAGACTTAGAAGAAGTCCTCCAGATCGCCCCCCTGGATGATTTCTGGAGATCCTTGTGACCCAGACATGTGGACCCTCCTAGCTTATCTAATTTGCTTCTTGTTTTGTAAGGTGTAACATTCTAATTCTCCCCAGTGACTTAGAAAACATGTGAAGGAGGTCTCTTGGGGAATTTGAGGAGGCTGTGACCATATGTAGGGCATGAGAGAGAAATACAAGTCCTGGTACCCTATCTAGATTTCTCTAGCAGAGCCTTGGTACTTGCATGCATGAAGAGACATCTCTCTTCATACTCTGTACCTATTCCTGCAGCCAGAGAACAGGACACCAACGGATTGGGACCTTTTTCTAGACATTTTCCTAGGTCCCTGATGTCAGGGCGCAGGTTACTTTGAAAGAGAAGACTGGCAGAGATAGGAGTTGTACTTCCAAATGCCACCTCCCATAGACCCCAATAAGTGACTTTTAACCCTTTGAATGGCCCTGCGCCAGTTGGAGGCTGATTTAAATGTGGCAGGAGTCCCTACCAACCCTTTAACATTAGCATCCAGGAACGTGGGGAATGTAGTGCCAGTTTGTGAGGCTCATGGATCATGAAGGACACCGGTGTGTTTTCAGTGTCAAGATAAAAGGTGAGGATGGATTATAAAAGTGCCATGGTAACCAGAATGTATCAAAAAGATGCAGCAGAACTGTGTTGCCATGGTAGCCAGAGGATGTCCAATACATGTAATGAGCTCCATCGTCACCCTCTGAGGTGTTTTTTCATAACAGCAATTTCCCTGTGTTCTGGATCTGAGAGTTCCAGGTAACTTTCTCAGTAAAGACTAGAGCCTGTTACTGGTTTTCTCAAACACCACCCACATACACAGCTCCCAGTACTTGAGCTGTAACCCTGTTTAGGGCCCAGTCCTAATCAGAAGCTGAAAAGGAAGACTGAGGCTCTCCCCACTCTTATACATGTGCACCTGGGAATTTGGGGGATATAGGGAAAGTTTGTGAGGTTCCTGGACCTTAGGGGACCCAGCAGTATTTTAAGAGTTAAGGTAGGAGGTGAGGGTAGACTATTGACATGCCATGTGTGGTGGTCCGATTCAGTTGTCCCCCATAAACTTAGGTGTTCTGAATGCTAGGTTCCCAGCTGATGGAGATGTGGGAATTAATGCCTCCTGGAGGCAGTGTATTGTTGGGGGCGGGCTTATGGGTGTAGCCATTTTCCCCATGCCAGTGTTTGGCACACTCTTTTGTTGTTATTGTCCACCTTGTGTTCGCCAGGGGTGATGTCCACCCTCTGCTCATGCCATCATTTCCCCCTGCCATTGTGGAGCATCCCCTCGAGCCTATATGCCAAAATAAACCTCTTTTTCCCAGAAGCTTCTCTTGGTTGGGTGATATCTAGCAGCAATATGAACCTGACTGCAACACCATGCCTGACACAATATTCCCTGTTAACAAAGGGGCAGTTTTGAAAATGAAGTTTTATTACATGCAGCTCAACCCAGTTAGTAATTCCATAGAGGTTTCCAGCTGTGCAGTGCTATTCATGTTTGCCTTGGCTGAAGCTGTTTATCTGGATGACTGTGGTTTTTGGTTGAACCAGGTCAAAATGAAAATCTAGATTACTGTTTGATAGAGCTGTATTTTGTCATATCAGTTATTTTTGTGTATTTGGGGGGGATTACCTACATGTTTGGTGCTTAGGCCCCTAGGAAGTGTAACAGACCAAAAGTTCATATTTGAATAAGATTAATAGGCAATCTTACCTTATAAATATAATTAGGATTCAACTCCCTTTTAATAAGTTTGTAAATTTATGTTTCATGTTCCTCAATGTCATGATGCTAAGGAAAAATACTGTATGATAAAATAAGATTTTGCCCTAAGTTAAAATGACTTTTTTCCCCAAGCTCTTAGGGAAGGAGAAGAAAACAACAGAATGATTAAGATTGCCACTGGCAGACATTGTCACTCCTTGGGTTTTTAAAACATTTTATTGATGATTTTCATCATTATATATAATGTATTTTGGTCAGAAACCTCAAGTATTTCCTTCTTTCTTCCCTCTCCATAGCCACTTGATTTTTAATTCTTTTTGTTTATTTGTACAGATGCATGTCAAGAGAAAGAGACATAGAGAGAAGGAGATAGAGAGAAATAGAGGAAGGGAGAGATTGAGAGAATGGGTGTACAAGTGTCTCTTGCTGTTTCAAATGAACTCCATATGCATGTGTCACTCTTTGCAACTGGCTTTATGTGAATCTGCACTAGAGTCCCAATTGAGGAAAAGCTTTATGTTTAAGGCGACCACTAGAGAGACTACATTACCCCCATAATCTCATAGGGTATGTGGTGGTAAGTTGAAGGATGAGATTTTGTATCTCAGTTTCTCAGAATGCATTCCTAGCAGTGTGGCAGAGGTTTTAGAGAGCTAGTTCCCTATCTGAAAAAGACAGTTGGAGAAAAGTGCCTTGGATCCCCATGAAACATGCTGTTCTTTGCGAGAGCCTTCAGTTCCCACTGTAAGTTGAGTATCCATAGTGAAAACAGAGATTTAGTTCCTGCTACTAGTCAGGGTCCCCTTGTCACACAGTGGTATACAGAATAATCTATTTGGGGCTTCCCTGATCAGTCTCAAGGATCAGGTGTCACCAGTGGTGTTCACCTTGATTTAACCCTCTACCTCCTTATTGACATTCTTTAAGCATAAAAGTCAATTTAGGTTGTTTTCATTATTCATCCAGAATCTGTGGGAAAAAGGGAAAGTAGATTCTATAGCCCCCAGTCCCACTTAAGTCCTGTGGAATCCATGTTGAACTGAGGCAGGGAATTGGAGGAGATAGATAAAATCTGGAGTGCAACCAGGTTTGATGGCACACACCTGTAATCTCAGAACTTGGGAGGCAGAGTTAGGAGGATCTCTAAGTTCGAGGTCAGCCTGAAACTATAGAGTGAATTCCACGTTGGCCTGTGCAAGAGTGAGAACCTACCCTGAAAAACCCCAATAAATATATAAAATAAATATTGATTCTAAATTGGCAAGCGAACAAATGGCAACATGTATGTAGCACAGGAGTTAGAGAAACTTAAATGTTATAATTGTCAGAGTGTAGGACAAGAGAATGATTTTGTTTCCTGAAAATACTGGAAATATGATCAGGGTATCAACCTCTAGAATCAACTCTAACACAGTATGCCATCTACATTAGTAAAGAAACTTGCTTCATACATAACATTGTTTATGAAGGTATGATTTATATGTTTTGAAAAGAACATCCAAGCTATAATATACTAAGGTTGAGTTGCCAGCTTCTCCAAATGTGAGAGTTGTTCTTTTGAATCGAAGTTGCATAGCTCAGGGCAAATAGGCAATATTTATTTAAGTCCCAGCTATCATTTCTCATGTATGAATGAATGCAATCTCCAATGTGTAGCAAGTTTGTACTCAAACATGTACTTATATTCTTGCATAGTGTAGTGATATGTTTTGGTGAAGACATAAAAAATATATAGACTTTGTCAAAGATGAGACTGTTTAATTGTTGAAAATGAGGTAAGCCCCCCCCCCATAGAAAATTGTATAGAATGCCAATGTATTTTATTTGGAAGATATAGAGATCATTTGTTACTGGAATACAGATCTCAATCTTTTAGGTTTTATGAACTTTCTATTCACTGGAATTTCTAATTCAATGTGGATTCATGTTGATTGTTCAGTGTAGCAAAATTTTAACTTTTTGTCCATGCATTGTTTGACAGAGATGATATGAGGAGGTGTATTTTATATTCGCTGTGCGCATGGTGGGCTCAGGTATTTGATGTTCCTGTGAATTCTGACAAGAATGTAGCTAGCTAGCTGTGCAAGGATTCTTCCATCGAAAAGCACCTAGGTGGAAATTGTGGACAGGTGTAATTCCGTCCTCCGGTCTGCAGGGGCGCTACTTTGTCCGTCATCATGCGGTGCACCTGCCCTTCTGGCATCCGTGTTCTCACTTCTCTCCAGATATCATTTCCGGTGAGAACGTGAGGCAGTAGCAACGGGTTGTTGGCGTTGCCAGCAGCGAGGAAAGGAGAAGAAAGGAAGCACACTCGTGGGGGCTGTCTTTCTTCCCTCAATAAGTGCTTTCAGGTAGGTGGGTGGGGCAGTTTTGATAAGTGTTGTATTTTTTTTGGTGCCAGTGTGAAAAGAAAAGCGTTTTGGGTGTGGAGTTGTGTGGACAGTGGGTTTCTCTATTCCCTGAGGAGGGAAGGAGGGAGGGAGGTCCAGTGAGAATCTTGGCTCCACTCCTCACTAACTACCTAACTGACTAACTAACGGTTGTTCCTGAAGGCTATGTGGAGGCGGCCGCCAAGTTGCTGTAAGGATTCCTGGCACGCCATGGGATGGATGGATGGATAGATAGATAGAGAGAGAGAGAGAGAGAGAGAGAGAGATAGCAGGCTCTCCCTGTAGAGAGCCCTGGTGACTGATGTCTACACACACGGCCCTCCTCCTCCTCTTCTCCTTCATACTGCCTGACCATGCCTCATATATGGGGCGGGTCCTCTATTGACTTCCACATACTTCAACATTGGAGGCTCACTCAGGGCTGCAGTCAGGGGGCGATAGAGTGTTCCCTGGGATGTGAGAGACAGACAGACACACGAAGAGAGAGAGGCTCTAGGTGTCCTCCACAGCTCTGCCCAGAAAAAACAGCACTGACAGGGCTTAGGGGGCTTGAGGTGTGTGGTACATGAGAAAAATCAAAACTAGTCAGATGCTTTAAACGCTTCTCTTGGTCAATCACAGATACATCCACATGTCCCATAAGTGTAACACCCTAAATTCATCCACCCCAGCACCTACAAAAAAGGGACAAAAATTAAAATGTGTATTAACGAGTTTTCAGCAGCAGAATTGGAATTTGCTGTTGGTGTGTACCTTCACAGGCTGAGGTAGCTTAGTGCTGTAGAATTGGGTCCTATTCACAAGGTACAAAGAAAAACGGATAAATGAGTAAATGCCTTTGCAGGAATACAAGGACCATTTATGTGACTTGAGATAACAGGTCTTGTTGAAGTATGTCATCTGTGAGTTGAACGTAATTTGCATTTGCTGTAATGTCACGTTGAAATATCAAAGATGACTGGAGAGCTTGTTTTTGTGTTTGTGTTTTAAATCAGGAAACATCTAAATATGTTTTCCCATGGAAGAAAGCGCTCTAAGAAATCTGTGGCATCAGCACCCTGTGAGGACCCACGTCTTAGAGTCTTTGACTTTAATGAAGACGATGAAGATCAAAACCTGAGTGTTTTTGAAGGTAAAACATATCTAAGGATGCACCTGGATGGGGCCATGCACTTCATTTGTTTTGAACCTATTACACTTAGAAGTGAATACAAGTTTCCTACACCTTTTCATGTACCTTCTCTCTCATTTCATCTTCATATTCCTGCATCAGAGATCAAGAACTTGATATCATCTCCCTTGCCTTTGCAGCACCAACATGTCTGTATGTAGGACGTGACTGGTATTATTTACTCAAAAAGTTTTGAAAATATTTTCTTAAAATGATTGTGAACGTGATGTAGTTTCATACAACCTTCATAAAAAAGATGTATATCTGCTTTCGATGTTTGTGTTGACAAACATCTAAATGAACCTCAAAGACAGAATTTATTTTGTTAAGAGTTTATCAAAATGCCTTACATAATCTCAAGTGTCTTTGTTTTCTTTTCCATACAGTAAGTCATTCTAGGATGGAAACCATGTCGTCCGAAAAAGTTGGTGATGAGAGGTAATATGTTGAAATGTAACATATGCTTATTGAAAAAAGTTTCTTTAAGAAAAGTTTTTTGTGGTGGTCAAACAACTAGAGTATATAGACTACATGCTGTGTCAAAGACCTTCTAAATCAAATCTAATACGTTATGAATTCTTAGTTTAAAAAGAATGATTTTGGTAGTGTTTAGTGATAAAATGGATCCATTTTACTGCTTGGTATAGATTTAATACTGTTTAACCAGAGAAGAGAAGATTCAAAAAATCTAAATATCTGTACTGTACAATGTAAATGTGAGTAAAATTTGTTTTTGTAATTTCCTCATAGTGGTGAAGTACAGAATATGGTGAGAAACTTTGGAGGTATGCTTTGGAGACATTTATACTTTATATATGATTGTTTAAAACCCTGTCTTTAATTCTATGATAGCATATTTTAATTGATGACTGTATGTGTTTATAAGAATTTCAAAGCATATTTGTGTTTACCATTATAGATTTTTTTTAACATTTGCCATGATAGGAAAAGTAGAAGTAATCCTTTTTTAATATTAAATTTATTTATTTGAGAAAGAGAGAAAGGGAGAGAGACAGAAAGGGCACGACCGGGTCTCCAGCCACTGAAACAGCCTCTAACTAGGGTCCTTAGGTCTCACAGGCAAGCATTTAACTGCTAAGTCATCTCTCCAGCCCAAAGTAATGCTTTTTTAATATTGTATTTATTTATTTGAGAGAGAAAGGGAAAGTGAAAAAGAACACAAAAGGGTCTCCAGCCACTGAAAACAAACTCTAGATTCATGGGCCACCTTGTGCCTCATGACGTACGTGGGTAGTGGGAAATGAACCCTGGGTTCTCAGGCTTGGCAAGCAGGCACCTTGACCAATAAGCCGTCTATCAAACCAAAGATAATGTTTTTTGACAGTGTGACTTTAATGGAATTTTAGAAGAAAATAAGGAATAGAAAAATACGTGCAATACCTTGTTGAAATTCAAAGTAGAAATAATTTGATAGCCAGCAGCCAATTTCAAATGATGCAAAAGAAGTACAGTTGTAAATATTCATAAATATCAGTGCTATGAAGTTTGCCAGGAGACAAAATCTTAGCCATATTTGCTAGAAGACAATTGGTGGCTTGCTTGATTTTGAAGAAGGCACTCATTGTAAGTCACAGGCTGGCCTCAAACTGCAGATCAGATGCTTCAGCCTCCCAGGTGCTGGATGACAGGCACAAGCCAATTTAATCAACTGAGGCGACAATAATCTATAGGAGGCTAATGTATTCTTCCTTTATAGGGGTTAATCTTATCACCGAGTCTTTTGTTTTTGAAAGATTTGCACCATTTTATAGTGACAAACTACTCCCTTTATAATCTGCTACATGTGTTTGTTATCATGAATGCTAAAAGTATAATGTTGCAGCAGTGCACATACATCAGGTTACTGACAGGTAGCTATTGGAGAAAGGCCCCTGGTTAGCACACAGTATTTGAAATGTAACATGTTTCTGAACACCTCACTATACATAGGAGTAAAAAAATGTCTTGTAAGGGCTGGAGAGAAGGCTTAGCAGTAATATGTTGCACAAATGTTTCATTTTTCAAACCTTTTTGAATTGGCTGTTTCATTGACTTCACTGGCCGCGCTTCCCCTTTCTGAAAATTTAAACTTTCAAGTGTTATAAAATATGAACCATGTGGGGTATCATGGTTGCTCTGTTTTAAGATTAAATTTAAATATATTTGATACTATTGGATGAGCATTGCCCATTTTATATTTCCTTGAGCATGTGTTAGGTAAATAATTTTCAACAACAATATATTATTTTCCTTTCATATGAGCTTAGAAAGGGGCAGGTTTCCTACAGACTTTTCCTCTATATCTAAATTTTGCTAAGTCTCCATCCTATCATCATCTCCTCTTTCTCATTCCTGATTGAGCCCTTCAACCTCCACTGGTCCCCCTTCCTCTTGCATATAGAAGGCAGCACTAGATACTAATGAATATTTATTTCCATTACAGCTCACATTAACAAGGCTGTTGTTGCTAAGAAACAAAGAATGGAAGCTTGTACTGAAGCTTCTTCCAATGCCTTTGACAAAGAAATCAAAGAAGTTTTCAAAACTGAAGAAGAGCAAATGTAAGTTTGTATCTTCCTTACTTCCATGCTTATATCAGTCCACTGTATTTATGTATATATGAATATATTTATGTATATATGTATGTTGCAAAATATTTATGAAAAATGCTCTTGTCTTATATTTGTTTATACCTCTAATGGAAATTTTACACTTACATCTTCACTAAGAAGTTAGTTCTGTGGAGTCCAGGTTTCACAGAGTGGATATATTTCCAGGCAGTCAGTGCTGATTATTTTTTTCTCCATGAAATAACAACTGAGTGACAATTATTTTCTTTTAAAAAATACTGTATATGATCCTGGATAATAAACAAGATCATGAAAAGAAGATATCATACAAACTGTTAATTTTCTGATGGTCTATTTTTGACAATATAAGAAAATATTTTATATTTTAAGTAATTTGCTTATTGTAAAAGACTTTGCTCCTTGTATTGAAACTCTGTTGTGCCTAAATATGGAAAACTAATATTTGAACTTGGAAGTCTTTTAATCTTTTCATCAGAATCTATATTCTGTAAAGGAAGTAAACAACAAACTACTTGGAGGTAAAAATGAAGTTTCTGGAAAATCGAGAGATATAAAAATTTCTCAGTTTTCAAGAGCCAAAGTATGTGAGGGATTTTATGTTATATTCTTTGCAAAATACTTGAGACATCATCATAATACTAGTATTTCTTCTAAGGTTTGTATCAGAATATTCACACTGATATACTATTTTCCTTTTAGAGTTGAGAAACAGTAAGCCATAACTCAATAAAATCTAAGGCATTTTGACCCAAATGGGCTTTGTGTGTACAGCTTTAGAAAGTGGTATTATCCATTGTTATGTTTTATAGGCAGATGCTTCACACTGAACATGGCCAGCAGTTTAAGATGCTGCTTCAACAGTTGGATTCGGAGAGGCCGGAATTTAAGGAACAGCAAGAAAATGTAACTGTGGGTATCACAATGACTATCTATTATAACCAAGTCGCAGTAGGAATAGAGAAGCTGGCCTTGCATTGGGCCCAAGGAACCGAGCCAGGCTTCCTCACCCACTTGACTATGTGTTCTGTTTGTACCAAACTGTAAAGCACAGAAGTATAGGCATATGCCTTACTCATAAAAGCCACTGGGATTCTTAGGTCAGTTGGGAGTCTGAAGAAGGAGTGCTGGTCTGTGTAAAAGAAATAACTGGTCTGTTAGGTGCAGACACAGTTGAATGGTTAAAGGCAAGGGTTGCTTAAGTAGTCATTTGGCGTCCCTTGAAAGTCATTAGTGGGCTTCTTCATTATAATGAGTCAGCTATACAATTCCCTCTTAGTGTTGACATCATTGTGTCCCATAAGTTTAGGTATGTTGTGTTTCCATTTTCATAGAGTTCATGGAATTTTTTCACTTGCTTGATTTCAGTAACCGATTCTTCATTCAATAATGTGTTTTCTCAATCTCCAGAATATAGTATATTTTTTGGTTGTCCCTTTTCTTTTTTTATTTCTAGCTTTCTTGCATTACGGTCTGGTATGACACAGTTAGTTTTGTCAGTTTCCCTAAATTTTTGGTGACTTGCTTTATGTCCTCAAATGTGATGTATTTTAGAGAAGGTTTCATAATCATCTGAGAAGAATGTATATTCAGTAGAGTTTGGGTGAGATATTATGTAGATGTCTCTTAAGCTGGGATCATCTCTGGAGTCCCTACTATAGTACAGTGTTGGCAGAGGTTCAGAGATCAGCCTTGGGGGGAGGGATTTGAGGGATTTGAGGTCAGTACCTACTATGACTAATACCAAGTCTCAGCAAATGAGAGCCAATGTTGTTACCAAGGTAAGTGAGTGTGCTCACTTGGACCATGGTTGGCCTTACCTACTCAGTGTCTCAGGTTTTGCAGTGCAATCACCCATGAATCCTGACTGTGGTGTCAGTGTTCTGGTGAAAGCTCAGGTGGTAGGGTGGAAAGGAGGTCCATGCCTAGTGTGGCTACTGCCCCATACAAGGAAATTGATGAGTACAGAGTCAATGCTGGGAGAAAGGAAAGTAACACCACAGATATGAACGGTTGGAATACTACCTTGGTACTGGTTGAGGACACAATGTTGGGAGAAATAATTTGTGTAGTGATTTGTGTCTGCATTCCAAAGCGTAGTGTTTGGGACCAAATTCATACTGGTACAATAGGTAGCTGTGAAACAATAGGCAAGTGATTTACTATTATGCCTCATTTATCTCATCTTTGAGAGTGTCTGGTGTGAGTTTATCTCACATAGTTGCTTAGAGTACTGAATTCTGTTTATTTATTTATTTAAGGAAGAAAGAAAAGCAGATAGAGATAGAAAGAGAATGAACATGCCAGGTCCTCTAGCCACTAAAAGCAAACTCCAGATGCATACCTCACCTTGATTATTTTGCTTTATGTGGGTGCTAGAAAATTGAACTTGAGCCCTTAGGCTTTGCAGGCCAACACCTTATCTGTGGAGCCATCTCACCAGTCCCAAGAGCACTGAATTCTTCCATATATAATAAACGTAAATAGATGGATTCATAATTGCTCTGACAAATGGTTATATGCTTAAAATATTCAATATATACAGATATTATGTTCCTTGATACAGCAAAGTCTATTTCTGTATATGGATGTATACAGTAGTAATGAGGTCAGTTAGTAGTAGAGAACTGGATTAGCTTAGAGTGAACTGAGAGACTACTGTTAGAAATCCCAGCTCAGATTACTGCACTATATTCAGATGCTGTCCTGAAATAAGGAAAAATATAAACCATTCACCAATCAGTATCTAGTAGAACCATTATATTGCATGTTAGTGGTAAAAAGTGGCATACCTTAAACATGAAAATAAAAGTCATTAAACTACATGTTTAAAGCATTGATTTTAGGGCGGGGGAGATGGTTTAGTGGTAGTAGAACTTGTCTCTGGGGTTCAGTATAAGGAGTCCTGAGAGAACAATCAAGTTGGCTCCCCCAGTTCCACATGAACAGCTGAACATGGTGACCTGCCTATTTAACCTCAGATCCCTAAGAGAGCACAGAACCGAGCATCACCAGAGTTCATGTAAAACAACAAGTGGGATTAGCAAGAGACTGTGGTTCACATTAGGTCAAAAAAAAAAAAAAGACTGAGGAATTGAGGACGCTCCGTGTTCCACTCTGGTCATCTCAGGTGAGCACATGGGGTGCTATGTATTTTTGCTTTCGAGACTATGTGGGAGAGCTGGAAACATGGCTCAGCAGTTAAAAGAGGCTGCTTCAAAGCCTGATGGTTGGGGTTCGATTCCTCTGTACCAGTGTAAAGACAGTTGCACAAAGTTTCACATCCATCTGGAGTTCCCTTGCAGTGCCAGGCATCACTGGCGGGGCCATCCTCACTCCTTCTGTCTGCCTCTTTCTCTTTGTGTCTCTCTCTCAGAAAGGTAAATAAATAAAAATGTTTTTTAAAAGGTCATGGATGGCTGGAGAGATGGCTTAGAGGTTAAGATGCTTGCCTGTGAAGCCTAAGAACCTGTGTTCAACCCCGAGCCAGATGCACAGAGTGACACAAGTGTACAGGGTCGCATATGTGACAAAGTGGCACACACATCTGGAGTTCAATTTAAGTGGTTGGAGGCCTGTGCACACCAATTCTCTCTCTCATAAAAAAGTTCAGTCTGTTTTTCTTGCCACCAAAAAACTTTAGAAAAAGGTTATGTGGCCGGGTGTGGTGGCACACACTCTTAATCCCAGCACTATGGAGGCAGAGGTAGGAGAAGCGCTGTGAGTTCAAGGCCACCCTGAGACTACATAGAGAATTCCATGTCAGCCTGGGCTAGAGTGAAACCTTACATCAAAAAAACAAAACAAAGATTATGGGGAAATATTTTCATTAAATATTTAGAAAGTTAAGTGCTTTTTATTTTAAGTTGTTTCTGGCTGAAGTGGCAACTATATCTGGAGCTTAGTAATAAATTTGTGATAAATGATGAAGGCAGGAGATGGAAAGTTAGGAATTTTACATAGAAATGAAATTTCCCTACATGAAATCTAGATTTTATTAACATGGTAGTGATTATTCTCTGTTTAACTAATAATAGGATTCTGTATATAATTTCTGTGCCATTTTTATGTGCATGTCCTGTGCTTATTAAGTAAGAAGTACTGTATTGAATTATTCAGTCTATCTGTAGTTTTCATATATACCAAAAATGGGTTTCTGTTATGTTAGCACATTAATTTAGTAAAGTGGCAAAATTAAATTGATAATAGAATTTATAGTCATAAAATAAAACTTGCAATGTGAAAGAGAGCTATAAAATAAAAAATGCAGATTTATGGAATGCAGTGATGGCTTAGTGGTTCAGGTGCTTGGCTGTGAAGCCTAAATACCCAGGCTCATTTCCCCAGTACACAAATAAACCAGATGTGCAAATTGTTGCCTGCATCTAGAGTTTCTTTGCAAGGGCTAGAGGCCCTGGTATACCCATTCTCTCTCTGTCTGCCTCTCTCTCTCTCAAATAATATGAATAAAAAATGTAGGGGGCTGGAGAGATCCTTAGCAGTTAAGCGCTTGCCTGTGAAGCCTAAGGACCTCGGTTTGATGCTCAATTCCCCAGGACCCATGTAAGCCAGATGCACAAGGGTCACTTGCATCTGGAGTTTGTTTGCACTGGCTGGAGGCCCTGGCGTGCCCATTCTCTCTATATCTATCTGCCTCTTTCTCTCTATGCCTGTCGCTCTCAAATAAATTAATAAAAATAACGGAAAAAATTTTAAATGTAGTTATACAAGTAATAATGATATGTGCGTGCGTGTGTGTGTGTGTGTGTGTGTGTTTGTGTGTGTGTGTATTAGTAAAAAGGCCATAAGTAATTTTAAAATAAATATTTTCAAGGAGAGTAAATGATTTATATGAACACAATCATATTGGTGAGAATAATATATGCATTTATGCAGACAAGTGCAGGCTTTATACCCCTATCGCTCATGACCTACCCTGCTATAGGCTTTTGATTAGGTTTTCAGTACCAGGCATGTATTCCCTCCCATAGAGTGGGCCTTCAGTCCAGTTAGAGAGCAGTTGCTTTCCCCCAGAGCAGACATGCCACTATTGCACTTGTTCAGTCATTTGGCCTATCTGGCCAAACTTGAGGCTTCCATTGTCCACTGTATTCACCACTGATGACTTCTGTCTCCCATAAGTCTGCATGTAGTGCAGCTTTATCCAGCTTGCAGTTGGCTGGGCTACAGGGAGTAGGTTTTCTGCTCAACACCAGCTTGATTTCTCAGTGACTTTGCTGCTCAGGCATGTGAAGTCTTCAGCAGTAGTGTCTTACCATCTCTTTCTCAAGGGAAACCAAGGGCCTTGGCAATTGCCTGTAATGTTTTGGAGGCATCAGGGACCTTCCTGGCCAACAGCTCACTGGAAGGTATCCCATCCCTGGCACTGAAAATTTTCTGGTAACAGTTTATGGCTTCTGGATGTGCCATTACACAAACAGTAAGTTTTCATATATCTTATTCAGAATATCTTGGATTTTGCTTGACCCTGCCCCCGCCCTTCTTTTACACAATCTCTTCTCCTGACCTTGCATAGGCCTTTGCGATCCCTGCAATCTATTCTTCTACTTACATATACACAACACAATCCCCTTAAGTCACTCCTACTCCTCCCTCACTTATAGCCTTTTGCTAGCTTACTTGCCTCTGGTACCAATTTTTGGTTCCAGCTAACACAAAGTTCGATATATATGTAGCTAGGATCTACATATATGAAAGAGATTATGTGACAATTGGCTTTCTGGGCCTGGGTTACCTCCCTTAGTATAATCCTTTCCAGATCCATCCATTTCCCTGCAAATTTCATACTGTCATTTTTCTTTGCTGCTGAATAGAAGTCCATTGTATAAATGTACCACATCTTTATTATCCATGCATCTATTGAGGGACATCTAGGCTGGTATCATTTCCTAGCTATTGTGAATAGAGCAGAAACAAACATGGTTGTGCAAGTATCTCTAAGGTAATGAGAAGAGTCCTTATGGTATATGCCCAGGAGTGCTATAGCTGGATCATATGGTAAATCTGCTTTTAGCTGTCTCAAGGTCCTCCACACTGATTTCCACAATGGCTGTACTGGAGTACATTCCAACCAACAGTGTAGAAGGGTTCCCCTTTTATCACATCTTCTCCATCATTGATTGTCTTTTGCTTTCTTGATGATGGCCTGTCTGACAGGAGTGAGATAGAATGTCAAAGTAGTTTTAATTTGCATTCCCCTTATGGCTAAGGATGCAGAACAATTTTTTAGAGGTTTATATGCCAACTGTATTTCTTCCTTTGAGAATTCTCTATTTAGTTCCATAGCCCATATTCTAATTGGATTGTTTGATTTCTTCTTGTTTTCTTTTTTGTGTTCTTTGTATATTTTGGACATTAATCCTCTGTTTAAGGTGCCAAGTGTGGCTCTTGTACTCTAATCCAACTGCAGACATAATGCTAGGTGTTGAGCTTGCCTGCTATTCAAAGTATTCTAATGGTCTGGGTGGAGCAATTTACAGGGTTCCACTTCTTCCACATACACTCCAACATGTATTGTCATTTGTTTTCTTGATGATGGTCATTCTGACAAGAGTGAGATGATATCTCAAAGTAGAATTAATTTACATTTCCATAATGGCTAAGGATGTAGAACATTTTTAAAGATATTTATACGCCGTCTGTATTTGTTTTGGTGAGAACTCTCTATTTAGTTCCAATTCCCATTTTATTTGAGTTGTTTGATTTCTTATTGTTCTGTCTTTTGAGTTCTTGAAATCTTGAAATTCCCATTCATACCTTCCTATTAGCTTGTCTTTCTCTTTGTTGAACTGTATTAAGTCTGCCATCTGGTCTTCTCGTTTAGATATTCTATTCTTACCTTCATCCATTCTGATGGTGAGACTTTCCACAGAGTTTTTTATTTTGCTGACTGTGTTCTTCAGAGATAGAATTTCAGCTTGGTTTTTCTTCAGTATTTCTATTTCCTTACTCAATCTGTGTTCCTATGTTCTCTTTCTGGAGTTTGTTTTCTTCTTTAATTCCTTTGTTTTCTTCTTTGATTTCTTGGAGTATAAATACAATGATTTTTTGAAATCTTTGTCAGGCATTTCATCTAAAGCAGTGTTGTTAGTGATCATTTTTGATGGATTTATAATTTTTGGTGGGACTGTATTGTCTTGATTCTTTGTGCTTCTTGTATTATAATGTAGTGACTTTTGCATCCTGAATTGATTTCATGCTTGGGTTTTCTACTTATCTGCAGTGTTCTTAGATGTGGTGATCTGCCTTTATGTACTTTCAGGATAAGAGTTTAAGGTGCCGGGTGTAGCTCTTGTACCCCAATCCAGCCACAGAAGTAATCCTAGGTGTTGAATTTGCTTGCTAAGTAGGTATTCTAGTGGACTGGGCGGAAAAATTTACTGGCAAATTCTAAACTGCAACTGGGTAATATTCATATTCAATGAAAACCAGCAAAGAGTAGGCAATTGTGCTAGTTAAAACAAACAGGTAGTCTTATAAAGCCAAAATCCCTAAGGGTGTGTGTTGTTCGACACCCTTCATATTGTCAGTTGGGAGGTAGAGATTTCTGTTTGTAATTGAGTTCCAGGTCAGCCTGGATCTGAATCAGACCCTGCCACCAATAATGACAGAAGAAAAAGAAAAAAGGCCTTATAAATCTGAAAGCATCAAAGGTAACAATAGTCCCCCCCCCAAATATAGCTTATTTGCAATTGGTAATGCCAACCAAGAATATGTCACCCATAACCTGCCCTGCCATGGAGGGATTAGCGCCTCCAATGCAGGCCTATGTACTTGTTTATTTTTTGTCAGTCAGCCTCGTTACCTTTTGGGGTGGCTTCCAATCACACCAATGCTGAGTGTCCACCTCGATCACTTCTTGTTGTGCTGGGGAGCTGGCATTCTGATCAGCTGTGCTGGCTGCACTGCCACTGGGGGTGAATGCTGAATCTTCGTGGTCCTGATAGTTGGGGGATGGGAGAGTGCAGACTCCTGGAGTTGCTCACACAGATCTGCCTGTGTCCCTTTCAGTAGCTCCTTAGTTGATCTCAGCTGTCTTTCCTTCAGATTTCTTGACTTTGCAAGAAGGCTGATGAGGTTGAAATATCCCCTTGTTTGGTCTCTGCTGCTGCTGCTTGCCACCCCTGGTGGTCTGGTGCTGTGTGGGTTTGCGAATCACAGGGATCTGCAGGCCGCAAGCGCCTCAGTGGGATTCTGGCTGTTGTCGTCCTTTCTGGTACATCTAGGTCTCTCCTGCTTCTCCACTGTGTCCAAGAATAACCTATACTCCTTCACTTTTCAGAAGAAGAGTGTATTTTCTGTGGTTTTGCTTAAATCCCTTCCTTGGCTGCTTTGGACATGGCTTCTATGCTGCCATCTTACCTGGAAGTCCCTTGATTACATTTTGACTCCACCAATTCTTTATATTTAACATTCAGTTTTTATAAGATTGTATAAGCTTTACATCTACAATTATTTGTTATTTCTTTTAAGTACTACTGTTATTTCCCTACTTCATTCTTTCCTGTACTACTAAATTTTCACTATCCTTTGTACTGTGAGAACTCCTATGTGATCAGTTCTACCTTACATCCTACACAGGCATGCCTATTACCTTTCTAAAATATTTCTTTTTTTCTAGGAAATCATTCAGCAGTTGGCAGTATTGAGTTACTTTCTCAATTATTTTCTCAATTTCAATTAATCAGTTTCGAGTATTGAATTACTTTCTCAATTCCTTGACCAAATACTATAAGGAAGGAAGGGTGTATTTGAGCTTACTATTCAATGTATCAGTCCATCTTGGTAGGGAAGATATGGGTGCAGGGGTTGAGTTCGCTGATCATTCAGTCCACTGTGTGGAAACAGTTAGAATCTAGGTTCTTGGGTATTTAGGGCATAAATTGCTTTTAAAGTTTAAGTTGCATTTTTCTTTTACACCTCCCTGCACAAAAGCTTTCTCTGAACCTACTATCTGTGCACTATGATGTTGTGGTAAGACTCTTAACTATACATTATTTCTATTTCCTTTTCTTAATTGAAATCTTAACTGTCTTCCAATTAAACTGGCATTAGTCCCAACTTTTTATTTTGTAGTTATAGTTACATGAATTCCCAGTATAAAGATTAGAGTTATTTTTTTTTCGATGTTTCTCCTTGCTGGAAAATATTCCAGTTGCAGTTTATCATTTTAGT
Organism: Dipus sagitta; assembly: GCA_036346955.1. Taxonomy (NCBI): domain Eukaryota; kingdom Metazoa; phylum Chordata; class Mammalia; order Rodentia; family Dipodidae; genus Dipus; species Dipus sagitta. Next base: position 127,374,876 of record CM070776.1, read on the forward strand.
GTCTCCATAGCCTTCAGCATAGAATGTGTTTTATAGTATGCAGTAGAATAACTATATATTGAATGAATATTGAAGATTCAAAATGTAAATTTTTCACTGGGTCCTGGCACATGTTTATAGTATCAATTCTGGGGAGACTGAGGCAGGATGATAGGAAGTTGGAGGTTACCATGGGCTACTCAATGGAACCTGTCTTCAAATGAAAATACTTGAATAGGGTTGGAGAGATGGCTTAGCAGTTAAGCGCTTGCCTGTGAAGCCTAAGGATACCGGTTCGAGGCTCGATTCCCCAGGACCCACGTTAGCCAGATGCACAAGGGGGCACACACATCTGGAGTTCGTTTGCAGTGGCTGGAAGCCCTGGCGTGCCCATTCTCCCCCTCCCTCTCTCTCTCCTTCTCCCTCTCTGTCTGTCGCTCTCAAATAAATAAGTGAAAATAAACAAAAAAAATTAAAAAAGAAAATAATTGAATATACCATATATATTCATAACATAAAAAGATCTACTACAGATTATTTTCTTCTTTCAGGGATTAGTGTGATATTGATGGTTACAAGTAGGTTTTAACATAACCGCAAAGTAAATTGCTAAAATAGTACAAGTTTATATTTAGTGATGAGATATTATAGCCTTTTATATCTGGACTTTTTTCCTTTTCTTTTATTTAATCCAGGTTATCACTGTATTGCCTAGGATGGCCTGAAACTCTTGATCCTTGAACCTGAGTTGTTAGAGAACTTTGCATGTTGAGGAACTATACCTGCTTTGATTCCCTGTCTTGACCTTAACAATTTATTAAAATTAGTATTTCAGCGGAGAAATTATTCAAGTTTTACACCTTCTATTATTACATTTGATTTGTATCTGGTATATTGTAATTCATTATATAGGAACTTCAGTCGTACGTAATATTAAGAAAATTTTCAACTTGACATAATTAATGACCATTATTTGGTCATTTAAAAAGATGTGGAAGTATGGCTAGGGTGTCTTAGAAGTTACAGTACTTGCTTGCAAAGCCTAAGGACTCATGTTTGACTCTCCAGGTTCCATGTAAGCCAGACACACAAGGTGACACAAGTGCTCAAGGTTGCACATGCACACAAATGGACGTACACATCTGGAGTTTGACTGCAGTGGCTAGAGGCCCTGGTGCACCAGTTCTGTCTCTTATACTCTCACACACACACACTCTCTTGCCGGGCTCCGCCGGCGGGGCAGGTAGTGCCGAGGGAAGGACCAGGCCCGCTGGTTCCTCCCAAGGGGCTGAGGAGGAGATGAGCGTCCGACGACTCAGACCTCTCCTGGCCACCGGAGAAAAACCACACTTGAGTTGGGAGTCTTGTCGAAGCAGGAACTCGATTTATTGCTATGAACAGTTGTCTATATAATGTTGGGGGTGAAGGCGGGGATTGTAGGATGGTGGGGAAAGGTAAGGGCCAATAGTAAACTGTGACTATTGAAATGATAATTCTAACTCCCATGTGGAGGTAGCAGGTAAGAAGCCATTAGGCGTCTTGCTGAGTCACGTCTGGCCAGAGGCAGATCACCAAACTTTAGCTAGGCTCAGGAAGTTCCACTAGGCCTCACACTTGGGCCTCAGAGGCCAACACTCTCTCACACTCCAGTTCTCTTCCATAAAAAAGGCATCTGTTCTGCTTGTCTCACAAAAAGAAAGGTTGTGAAAATAAGAGGAAACCTAGCTGGTGTATGCAGAATGGGTAGTAATACAGGGAGTTATGATAAAGATAACTATATTATATATGAGGATGGAACAACTGAAATATTACTATATGAATTTAATTAAAGTTTTTCACTTTTGATAATTAACTTAAAATTTTGTTTGTCTTATTTTGAGATAGAAGAGAGAATGGGTGCAACAGGGCCTCCAGGCACTGCACATGAACTCCAAATGCATGTGTCACCTTGTGCATCTGGCTAATATGGGTATTGGGGTATTGAACCTGGGTCTTTAGACTTCCCAGGCAAGCGCATTAACCACAAAGCCATCAATTCAGCCCCTAAAAGTTAATTTTTTTCTTGTTTGTCGAGGTAGGGTCTCACTCTAGCCCATAAAAATTAATTTTACTTTAAAGAACCCAAGATGAAAAATTGCATTTTATACTAAAGTAGACTTTTATCTTTTAGGATTTGGATGAGTTGGAAAAGAATATTATGAATCAACTCACTTATAGTCTAAATGGACTTAAGGAAAGTTTGACTATGTTACCAAAGTAGATGATGACGAAAACTGTAAGTTATGCTTCCCCTTGGAAAGATTCAAATAATGTAAGCATGAGAAGATACAATTCGATGATACATGTATGAGATACATAAAATTAATCTTGTTTATTATCTATTATCTACTTTTCTGAAACAGCAAGAGCAAGAAATGGGAAACATTTAAAATTCAATCCAGTCCATGCTAGAGTGAAGAGATGCCTCCGAAGAAGGAATTTGAACTAAGTGATGTCATTCCAATGTTAGCTAAAAAGCATGTCTATAACAAGAAATTCTCATATCAATTACACTGTATTTAGTCGTGAGTGTGAGTCTAGTCCTGTTATTTCTCAAATAAAATCTAACAAGTTTTGTGAACAGCAGTTATTCCTGCATATCAAGCATTGAGTTCTTTTGTAGTAATGGGTAATTTCACTAACACTTCTCATTGACTTTCCCCCCCAAAAAAGTTGACTTAAAGCCGGGTGTGGTGACGCATGCCTTTAATCCCAGCACTCGGGAGGCAGAGGTAGGAGGATCGCTGTGAGTTCGAGGCCACCCTGAGAATGCATAGTGAATTCAAGGTCAACCTGGGTTAGAGTGAGACACTACCTTGAAAAAAAAACCAAAAAAAAAAAGTTGACTTAAACTTATATTTTTGCTTCAGGATACCTTCTATCACCCTCAGAGCACACAAAGTACACTCATAGATTATTTTATTGAACATTGTGTTTTATTTATTTTTTCTTTATGAGTCAGATTCCCATCACAATTACCCAGACTGTTCTTCAACCATAGGGTTCAAGTGACTCTCACCCCTCTGCCTTACATCTACCTGAGACTATAGGTGTGTAGCACAATGCTAGAATCATGTTGTTGTTCTTGAAGGGAAAGACCCAAAAATCATTCATATATGCATATATATATGTGTATATTTACTAAGATATATAGATTATATATATGCATATATATGTGTGTGTGTGTATTTACTAAGATATATAGATTTTATGTATATACAATTGGCAGGGTGACCTTCCCATGCAGGAATGCAAATATAATTTCATCATGGAGCCTGCCTAGGAAGCCTGTTTAATCTCCCACTCTTGCTGCTACATACCTTCCTCATCAACACCAGCAAGTGTGCAGCAGCTTGTCTAGATCTGGTAGGTCACCTCAGGCAGAGCACTACAAGGTCTGTGCAGATGTCAGGCCATGTATCCAAAGTTGTCTTCTATTCTGTATGTGCATATCAGGTGAGTACTATTTTGAGGCATTGCTCCAGCATTCTACCTGCCAGGAGGTCACCTGCTTTCCTCTTGGACCCTTCCCTGTGACTCGGCCTCCTGCCTTCTTGTACTTACGTGCATGGGGAAGAAGGTCACCTTCACACTCCATGTAGAGTGTTCTAGTTCTCCTGCAAGTACTCAAAGGTACTTTCCCAAGGAGAAAGCAGTGGTGGGCTTTTGTGTAACAGACTATGTGCTGATCCAAATACCTTTCTGTTTTGGCTCACACAGAGAGTTTTGAGATCAAATCAATGGTGGCTTATCTCTTAGCATCGGAGGGACACCTTTCTACATGACAGGCATTTCAGATGGCAGCTGCTTCTCAGCATAGTTTAGGGGGCTTATCCATGGCCTACACTCTTGGGGACTCAGAGACTCCTTTCCCCCAGACATGTACTCAAGATGGCAGCTACCCCTTTTCCAGGTTCCTGCCCCTGGGAGGCTCAGGACACAGGAGAGCCCTGATCAGGACCCTCCAGAGAGGAGGACAAGGAGACTTCCACAGGAAAGTACTTGTGAGCCGCCCCTACTGTGCTTCCTCATTGGAGTTCTTCTTCCTCTGGAAAACTTCTAAAGTCTGGCATAGCAGTCTCCACATTCCCTTGATCCTAGGGTCCTAGGAGACGTCCAAGCCACAAAGATGAGGCAGGAGGCCTCTCTGCTTGACCCTCAGATTCCAAGTTCCTGTTTCTGTTCTTCATCCCTTCCAGATGGTACTGGATGGCTAGAAGCGTGTCCCTTATGAGATCCAGGGACACGACCTATACACTACATATACCTAAAAGGTTCCCTTTAAGCTCTGTCTCCAGAGAGGCCAGAGAACAATCCATGTCTTTATTCTTCCCAGACAATGAAGGTCAATGTCACTTATATGACCAATGTGAGGTGCTTCTTAGGGAAAGTGTGGCCCCTCCCTTTCAATGTAACATGACACCTATGGTGTATCCCCCTATGACTTACATGTCTAAGTTACTTAAAATATCATCCTCTAAATGTTGGCTTCACTGGGGAGCAGCAGTTTCAGAAAGTGAGTTTTTGAAAGCATACATCCATATGAGTTTTCAAAGCTGTGTGGGTTTATATTGGTAAATCAGATACAATAGCACCCAGGAAGATAAGGCAGGAGAATAATGGAGAACTCCGTGCTGCTCTACCTGCTCTGTTGAGGCAGGAGAGAAAACAGCAAGGCACTGACATCACAAGAAAACAGCTCTATGAGCTGAGTACTCAACCTGGTGTAATCTCTCAAAATATCTGTGCCTGTTTTAAGGTTGTTTTTAACATATTTTTTCTTTATTTATTTGAGAAAATGAGAGAGAGAGAGAGAGGCAGAGAGAAAGCAAATAAGTATGGGCCTCCTATCACTGTAGAGGAACACCAGATGCATACACTAATTTGTGCATCTGGCTTTACCCAGACAATCAAAAACCTTTAACTGCTCAGGCATCTATCCAATAGTATTTATAGTAAAGAATACACGGTAATGTTTACCATATTTGACATTGCATCATTGGTAACTTCTGTCTGGAGGAGGGAAGGGTTACAAGGAACAAGTTCAGACAGAAGCTCAAGGACACTGACCAGCCTTGTGTGTTACAGATGTTTCTTGTTTTTCCACTGTCCAGGTCCCCCTATCATCCTCATACCAGGCTGCAAGTTGGCTTACATGGCACAGACACATATCTGTCTTCTCTGTTCTGTGAGTGCTGTTATCACATCCCCCTCCCCTTTCCTGCCCCCTACTTGACTAACTAAGGGTGGCAGCATGTTATATGAAATCATGATCACACTGAGGGATGCGCACCTACCTATGGAAGAGCAGCCATAATTATATAATATTATAGGATTATATAATACTGTGCATATATGATTATTACTTGTGTTTATTATGTACTCATAATTGTGTATATTAATATGCTCTACATATTAAAATATTAATATATCATAACACATTAATATCTAGCTTCAATCTGCCTTTTAGAAAAGCAGTGTTAAACAGCCTGGCATGAAACTGAGGCCCAATAGTTACAATGAATACTTCACCTTGTGTTTCCAAGTTTTTTCATAGGAGCCATTTTCTGAACCTCAACATGAGAGGGACAGGACACCTTGTAAGACCAAATTGGATGTTGGGAGTGGTTCTGTCAAGTTCCACTCCCCAATAATTGACTTTTAGCGCTGTTGATGGCCTTGTGCCAACTGAAGTCTAACTTCAGTCAAGAGCTTCTCCAGCTCTCCACATCAGTATCCTAGGACTTGGGGCTGTGGTGCTATTTTGTCAGGTTCCTGGAAGTCAGAGGACCGTGCTGTGCTTCAGAGTCAAGGTTAAAAGGTGGGGTTGTAATGTTGAAAAGCACGTGTGACAGTGGGTCCCCAAATAATGATGCACCCCCTCTTTGTCATCCTGGCACCAAAAGGAGCATGAATAGTTGTCTTGAGCCCTGTGACCAACCTCTAGCTATGGTTGTCTTTTAATAGCAGCTATTTTCCTGTGTTGATCATCTGATGGAGCCTGGTCACTTTCTCAGGAAAGATTACATCCTAAGAGTGGGTTTCACAAGCCCTACCCCACATACACAGGTCGCAATGGTTGAGTTGTAACTCTGATGCGGGACCTATACCAATCAGAATCTGTAATGGAGGAATGAACCCCTCTCTACCCTTCTACCTCAGCATCTGGGGAGTTTAGAGATGTGGAACCATTTTGCGAGGTCCCTGGGTCTTAGATGTGGCCACTGTGCGCTAGCAATTGGCGTGAGTGCTCAGGGTGCATAGTCAAGGCTTTCCCCAGATAGAGGGTTCCCAAATACAGACTTAGCACCTCTGTTTCAGAATGGCACCTAGACTAGGGGCCCTCAATTATTGGAAGGAGGCTGCCCACACACTGCTTCTGGTGTGTTTGCATAGTAAATAGTTTCAGAAGTTCAGGATCTTAAGACAATCAGATCATGTACTAAATCAAGAGTAGGGCCTGGCAGTGGGTGGGCAAAGACCCTCCCCTGGTGGCCAGGGCCTGATCATTCAGTTGTCACTTTATAGATGCTCCAATGAGAGGTTTGATTTGAGGGGAATGAGATCTTTGGAACCCTTACACATCTACATCAGGGATCTTGGGGGCTGTAGTACAAGTTTTCCAAAATATTTCACTTATTATTTGAGGGAAGGAGGGAGAAAGAGAAATAGGCAGATAGGGTTAGTGAAAATGGGCAGGCCAGTACCCCTAGTCACTGCAAACACACTGTAGATGCAGGTGGCACTTCGTGCATATGGCTTATGTGGGCACTAGGGAATCACACCTGGATCCCCAGGTTTTGCCAGCAAACATGTTAACCACTAAGGCATCATTCTCGACCCCTTAGCACCATTTTATGAAGTTCCTGGATATTTTTTTATTAGTTTTGTGCTCAGCAAATACAGTCAGTTTGGTACGATTATTAGGCTCATCCATGTCCTACCCCCTCCCCCTGGCCCCTCCTTGTTGAGGTATATGGGTCATGTATTATGGAGTTATCCCACAGTTATGGGTAGGATAAATGTCTCTGCATATCATGACCCAACATGTGGTTCTGACATTCTTTCCACCCCTCTTCTGCAAAATTTCCCTGAGCCATGTTGGGTTCATTTTTGTTCTGCTACAGTGATGAGGTGTTGGGGACTCTGTGTCTCTGGCTCTCTGATTTGGTAGGAGTTGATTTTTCTGTGTGTTGATCTCCTTTACCCATGTGCTGGTACCCAGTTCACCAAGAAAACAGCGCCCTTGCTTGTTTCACCAATTGTTCTTAGTTTCAGCTGGGGCTCTTTTGAGGTATGATGAGGTGGCTCTCTCCTTAGGATCTACATCTATCTGAAAAAGAGAAGCAGATTCTCCAATGGAGAGTAAGTTAGCACCCGTCAAATGAGATAACCCTTACTTTTTTATAGAGAATTTAATAGGTGTAGGCCCTCTTGTAGTCCACAATTGGTGGTAGCTTGATAATGGAGAGTGGGCTTATGTTTGGATATGGTTCTGACTTGTTTCCCAGCTCCAGCTGTGGGTCCCGTACCACTGAGGGGATCAGTTAGCCAAATCAAGAGCAGTTGGTTTCCCAGCATAGCTGTGCGCCACTATGTTATTTGCTGCTAAGTAGGTTAGACGATGAGTTGCTTGGACAGATATTGGTCATTTTCCCCCAGTCACCCATGTAGCACCTTCTGTCACTAGATGCACTGACTTGTCTGGGGACTGACTCTCTTTCAGCTTCCAGCCATGCCATTCCATTTTACGTGTCAACCACATAAGGTGTCTTCAGCAGTAGGGTCTTACCACTAATCTTTGGTTGGTCATCAAGTACTCTGACAGATATCTGTCTTTCTTTTAGGAAACCTTGTAGGTCTCTCTGATCAAAAGCTGATTGTGGATGATACCCACATGCTGGTATTAGGGAGTTACAGGTCAGTGCCCACTAAGAAAAGGAAGAAAAAGACTAAGAAAAGGAAGAAAAAGATAACTAATATAAAAGAGTTAGAGAGAAGAGAGAGAGAGAGATGGTGTGGTGGTTTGAATAGAATAGATGGCCCCCAATATATTCAGTTGTTTATTTGTTTGTAGTTTGCATCTCTAGCCATCTGGCTGGAGGCAATGCCATTGTGTGGATCTTAAGGTGTGGTGGTGGGTTTGAGATTTCAATCTAAAGATATGCAAAGTGTGCCTAGCTGGAGTTCCTGAAGTGTGCTCTGGCTTTTGACCTTTAGGCTTGTACTGCTCTCTCTCTGCTTGGGCCTGTGAAAGCAGACCAGTTTCTTCGGCTTTTATGGAACTTCCCCTGGATCTGTAAGCTTCAATAAATATCCCTTCCTCCATAACTGTGCCTGGTCTGGAAGTTCATCTCAGTGAACCTGAATCTGTCTGCTACAGGTGGAGAGAGAGAAGCTGTATATTAAGGTCAGTTTTCATCATACCCTCTCTGGTGTCTTGTGGCTCAGGTGTTCCCTCTAAGGGCCTGGTGAATGTTCAGCCATTTGGGCTGCCTTTTAGTATGTAGAGTTTTATGGTACCACTGCCGTTTGGGTCTAGATTTGTGTTTCCCACCCCTCGCTTACCCTCCCCCCCCTCCCCACCCATTCTATTGTCTAGTCCATGAGATGCTTGCTGGGTATGTAAGGCATCTTGGATAGATTTAGGTTAGGTGCTGTAGATGAGTGAGACTATGTGGCGATTTTGTTTCTGTGACTGGGTAAGTTCAGTGAGAATAATGTGTTCCAGGTTCAACCATTTTACCTCAAATTTCATTGTGTCATTTTTTCTTACTGCTGTATAGAATTCCATTGTGTAGATATACCGCATCTTAGTTATCCATTCTTCTAGTGATGGACATCTGGGTTGACTCCAGCTCTTAACTATTACAAATTGAGCCACTACAAACATGATTGATCAGATTTCTCTGGCCTGTGGTTTAAAGGTTTTAGGGTAGATGCCCAGTAAGGGAATAACTGGGTCTGTTGTTATCTCTATAGTCAGCTTTTTCAGGAGTCTCCATATTGCTTTCCAAAGTGGTTGTGCCATCTTACATTCCCACCAACAGTGAATGAGTGTTCCTAATTCTCCACATCCTCGCCAGCATTTATTTTCATTTGATTTTCTGATGTTTGCTATCCTTGCAGGGGTAAGGTGGAATCTCATAGTTGTTTTAATTTGCATTTCCCTGATGATTAGGGATGATGAACATTTTCTTAAGTGTGTGTTTGCCATTTGTATTTCTTCCTGTGTGAACTGCCTGTTGAGCTGTTTGCCCCATTTTGTGAGTGGGGTGTTTGACTTTTTACTGTTTAGATTTTTGAGTTCTTTGTAGATTCTAGAGATTAGGCATCTGTCAGTTGGATAACCAGCAAATATTTTCTCCCATTCTCTGGGTAATCTATTGGCTTTGCTTATTGTATGATTGTCTGTAAAGAAACTCTTCAGCTTCATGTGATCCCATTTGTTGAGTGACTGTTTAAGATCATGAGCTACTGGGGTTTTGTTCAGGAAGTCTTTTTCCATTCCTATATCATGGAAAGTACTTCCTATATTTTCTTCCAGTAGTAGTTAAAGTTCCTGGATCTTACAGTACCTCAACATGCTGTCTGAGTTCAAATGAAGAGATATTGTTAGACTGTAAAAGTCCCATGCCAGACACATATTTTTCAAGCTTTATGGCCCAGTGCTAAGTGGGGGCTAATTTGTGGCACAAAGACCTCCCCACACTTTTACCTTAACATCCAGGATCTTGCGGGATATAGCACCATTTTGTGAGCTTCCTGGTTCTAATGAGAACCTCCGGTGTTTTCAGAGTCATACCAAAAGGGTGGACTGTAGACACCGTATGCCAGACAGAATGTCCCCAAATATTTATGTGGTACCCTTCTTACCAAAGGAGAGCCCCAATAGTTGCAATGAGCCCTCTATCCTCTCTTAGGGTGTATCTGCCTACTAGTCAATACAGAAAAACTTGATCTGAGAGGGAGGGAGGTGGAAGTGGAACACCCGAACCACTCTTGACAAAAACACATATTTGCATTGTAACCCTGTTTACAGCCCAGTGAAAATCAGCAGTTGATGCAGAAATGACCCGCTTCACATCCTCCTTCACCAGCATTCACTAATTAGGGGGATGCAGCCAAATATTAAGAGATCCTTGAATCTTGGGTCCATAGTACTAGCACAGTCAGGATTAGACCTTAAAGGAATTGTAGCAACTGCACTCCAGATAGACGTTCCTCACATGTTATAACCTCCCAATGTCAGCCTGACACCAAAGGAAGGACTACTCCTAGAGTAGTCCTCCTTGGGGGCTATTGTCTGAAGGAGGCATTTTTGGAGGTGCCCAGAAGCCTAGAGCACCAAGTCCTGGCAGGCTGAAAGTGAGACCTCAGAGGCGGGTTGCAGAAAGGCCAGTCTCCAAAGAGACTCCCGAATTAATACAGTTAGAGCCTTGTTGGTCTTCCTGCACCACATACGGCTGGCTTGTCCCAGTGACGGTCTTGCCCTATTTCATGTAGTCATCTTACATCTTGGAAACCTCCTTTGTGAGGTTCGCAGAAATGAGATGGATATATGCATTCAGAATCAGGTGTGATTCTTGAGGGTGGAGAGCTGAAAACCCACTCCAGGTACAAGATCCCTAAATAATGCAGTTGAACATCTATGATCAGTTTGAAATCAGCTGTACCACTAGTGTGGTGATGCATTTCATCTCCCCTTATCTCAGATTGTCTCGGTGTAGTAGTCACTGTAAGAGATTCCAGGAGCCAAGATAGGCTATCTGAGTGACATACACTGTACAAGACCTGTAACATGTAGAGGATTCCCAGATAATATATTTGAGCCCTGTCATTTGAAATCCATCATCAGGGGCCCTTTTATTGGACTGACAACCTATTCTCATTAATCTTTAGTAACTGTGTATATTGGAACCTTTTCCAGCATATCCAGGGTTTGGTATCATTCTGAATCATAATGAGATTGGAATGTGTGTGATCCCAGTATATCTTGCCCAGTAATTCCACTGCCACCCTTAGACCAGGATGCACCTAATTGATTGTAGAGGGGGTGGGCTGACTTTCAGGATGAGACCCTTGCAGTCCCTGAAACAAGGACAGTACATATGAGCCATTTCTCCAGGATCCTGACTGCACACAAGTTATCCCTGCCTGCTCCTGCCATGTCTGCAGGAAGTCAGGGTTCTCCTACAAACAGCAGTAGAAGAAGGAGAGCCCAGATCCTGTGAGGAGTCTAGGTGAGAAAATAAGCTAGGACAGTGGGGGCTTGAGTTTGACATCAGCGAGATATCCACCCCTTCTTTCAGCCCTGAGAGGGAGGCTCTTCTGAGTAACCAGTTGGTCTGCATGTTCAGTTCAGGTTGTGGGGTATCAGAGAGCTTTGGGTCTTTCTCTGAGTTATGTGGGCACAGGTGTCAGAGGTAATGTGACAAAGTCCTGAGGGGGAGCACAAATGCCCCATCTAAAACCAAAAGAGACATGTTACATCCACTGGGAGGATCTCAAGGCACAGCCTGACAGAGAGGATTACCTCTGGCCTTGTGGCATTAACCAAGAGGAACCATGTAATAGGACTTGATGAAAGTGGTCAGAGGAGGGATAGTCAGCAGAGGCCACACACACACTGCTCTATATTCCACAGGTCTCTGTGTCTACATCCCAGTGCTCCTACCCATTGGTTTACACCAGAGCCAACATGCCCCCACCTAAGACAAAGGCAAGCTGCACGGCCAGGGAAGATGTTCAGTTCCAGAGTGACACACAGGTTCCAGTGATTGTGTGTCGGGCATGGCCAGGCACAGGCTGGAGCATTCAGGAGACAGGACTGAGCTGCCAGGCATGGCTAAGGACCCCCAGGCTACAGGAGGCCATTCCCTCTCCAAGCCTGGAACACCTGAACTTAGGCTTTGCCCATAGCCCTGTGACCTTTGGACAGTTGCAGAAGAAACACCTTATCAGCTCGCAGCCTTCACACAGCCCATCCCCCTGAGACCCTCTTCCCGCCACTATGTAGATCACCTGACTCTTTCCCTAAGTGCTGTACCTGACTCTCTCCCTACCTGCTGGAATGAACATCCCTTCGGCATCGTCTAGCAACCTTTGGACCCACCAATCCCCTTAGGACCCTCTTTCCACACTCTCTCAACTACTTATAAACCCATTTCCCTATTGAATAAATGGAACTACTCTCTGAAGTCGTCTCCTGGGTGTGTAACATCCCTTCATGCTCATGGCTGCTCAAGACCCTGCTCTCCACGGTTGCCTGAGCAACAGATAGAGAGTAAAAGAGGCAGAGAAAGAGAGGGAGAGAATGGGCACTCCAGGGTCTACAGCCACTTCAAACGAACCTTGTGCCTCTGGGTTACATGGGTCTTGGGGACTCGAGCCTCGAACTGGGGTCCTTAGGCTTCACAGGCAAGTGCTTAACCACTAAGCCACCTCTCCAGCCCACAATATATATTCTTTTTATTTAATTTTTTATTTGCAAGTAGAGAGAGATAGAAGTGAGTCAGAGAGAGAGAATGAGTGCACCAGGACTTATTGCCCACAAACAAACTCCAGATACACAGCCCTCTTTGGGGATCTGGCTTTACATGGGTACGGGGGAATCTACTTTGGTCATTAGGCTTTGTAGGCAAGCGCCTAACCTGCTGAGCCATCTCTCCAGCCTCTAAACAATATACAAAATTACTAAAATACATAGGCTTTGTCTAAGAAAGAAAATCTATTCGTTTGACTTACAAAATTTATTAAATTACATAAGGTTGTGTCTTGGAATAAAGTAAACTAGTACAATATTTAAACGAATTGACAAGATTCATGGATATTAGTTCCAAATCAAAGATTTGTGACTATCACTTCTATAAAGGCATTTATACTCCGTTTGGTCTGCACTTAAGTTTCATATGGCCATAATAATGAAAAGAGCACATCATGAACAAAGCTAATTATTTAACAGGTTAAGAACTTCACATCTGTTTGTAAATATAAATTTCCTAGAATGAATCATCAATTTTTATGTTCAGTAACTGCATTTTTTTATGTGCCGTATCCCTATGCTCACTCCAGTTCATTTCTATGCATAGCAACCTTACGCAACTCCCAGGACACGGGCTTAAGACCAAGCTCCCCACACAAACTGCTAGCCCAGTCCAAACAAAGCTCTTTCTCACCCTCATAAGCCAAACCTCACAGTCCATAGTACTTATTGCATTCAGGTCTTGCAGCTCAGACCAGAATAGTCCATCAAGCTGTACTTACAGCATTGCAAGACATCTCTTAGGCCAAGGTTTCAAATCCTTCCACATTCCTCTTGAAAATAAACTTTCAGGGCTGGAGAGATGGCTTAGTGGTTAAGCGCTTGCCTGTGAAGCCTAAGGACCCCGGTTCGAGGCTCAATTCCCCAGGACCCACGTTAGCCAGATGCACAAGCGGGCACACACATCTGGAGTTCGTTTACAGAGGCTGGAAGCTCTGGTGCGCCCATTCTCTCTCTCTCTCTCTGCCTCCTTCTCTTTGTCGCTCTCAAATAAATAAACAAACAAAAAAAATTTCAGAAAAAAAAGAAAATAAGCTTCAAAAGGCCAAAGCCACACAGTCAGGTGTCTAGCAGCAATCTCACTCCTCGGTACCACTTTACTGTTGCAGTAATGTTCTCACTGCTGGTAGAAATCACCTGACCAAGAGCAGCTTGTGGGAAAAAGAGGTTTATTTTGGTTTACGGGCTTGAGGGGAAGCTCCAGTGTGGCAGGGGGAAACGATGGCATGAGCAGAGGGTGGACATCACTCCCTGGCCCATATAAGGTAGAAAATTACAATAGGAGAGTGTGCCAAACACTGGCAAGGGGAAACTGGCAATAACACCCATAAGCTGCAACCAACAATACACTTCCTCCAGGATGTGTTAATTCCCAAATCTCCATCAGCTGGGAACCTAGGATTCCCAACACCTAAGTTTATGGGCAACACCTGAATCAAACCTCCACAATTGTTATAGCCACATTTGTTATAAGTAGGGACACAGTTAGAAATGACACAGTGGTATATGATGCTGATAATAACTTAGTAGAATCTTAGAAGCTTGTGTGCCTCTTGCTGTGCTCTTTAAGACACAGAAAGACTCCAAGGAAAACTAATGCAAGATGGATTTTAGTGAAGTTACTTGTCTAGATTGGCTTCTTGTTGCCACTTCCTGCTCAAATTAGATCACGTTTTCATGATGAATCCTTAGTCAATTCAATCACATCAAATTTAGTCTAATTTTTTTTACCCGAATTGTTAACATCTGAGAGGGCATGTTTCTCATTGACTTTATCCTTCCATTTTTTATTTTATCACATACATGTATCAAATAAAATATAGTGTAAGCTCATATTTGCAACAACTGAGAAATTTCTACACACATGTAAACTTTTGATATATGCAATATCTTTCTTTTGTCTCATTTCTTATTTTATCACATCAATACTATCAATGATCATGTCAATATAATTGTGGTTTAATTTCTGATCATTCAATATTTACAATGACTCAAATATTAACTAGGTATATAATGGGCCAGACATTAGATAGTGAAGAGTTTTTGGTTGTCTGCTCCCCTATTCCCAGGTTTTGTTTGTTTGTTTGTTATTTTGACAAGGCTGAGTTAGTATGAAGATGTCTTGCAAAGGTCTCCCCAAAGATGCATAGGGGTCACCCAATAAAACCAAATAATGTATTTCTTATGGAGTTGCTCCTTGGTGGCAAGAAAGAGGAAGCTCTCCAGTCAATAATAGAAACTCACACGCACCTGAGAGACAGATAAAGTCAAGTCGGGTGACCACCACACACTCTTAAGTCTAGGCACGGAAGAGCAACGAACCTTCACCTTCACTGGAACATGGAAGTGCAGACCCTTCTTCTGTTCCCACTCCCCCACTTTGCAACAGATCACATTTCAAGAAACGGGATGAAAGGAGGAAACCTCATTTAAAAGGCAAAACAGTCTTTTCCTATTTGGAAGGATGATCCACACAGAGGGAGGCAGAGACCTGGACCACTGCAATGGAGGCAGGAAGGGAGGGGTGGGATGAAAGATACTGAAGTGGTTGTTTGTGACAGAACACCATCTTGAAAGCAGGGATAGAAAATGTCTCTGAAGTCTTCACTCTTGTTCTCTAGAAATCCTTATCAAGAAGGATGGGAACATTTGTTCTGGGACCACAGAAATACCGAGGCCTCTAAGCAATACCACTGTGGAAACATTGGACTCCCAGACAAGGCCAGGAAGGTTGTCCAACCTTGGCCTGATTCAGCCCCGTCTAGACCCCGGAGTAGATACCTGACATGCTCCATAGTGAGACAGTTCTACCTTCATCTTGACTTTACTTATGCTTAAGAAACTTTCCTCACTAGGCGACATAAGAACGAGAAAATTTCTGTGTTCCACATGAGAGTAGCACCTCTCCCTGCTGGAAAAAAGCTGGTATGGAAGCTGGCCCTGCAGGTGACCCTAACAACAGTTGCAATGCACTAAGTGTAGGTGCAGAACAAGACCACTGGGGATCAGACCTCTCCTGTGAGGACTTGGGTACAATCTGTCTTCTGAACTCAAGGGGCCACTGGGGCTGCATTCTCTTGACCATCAGATTGCAGCACAAGGTGCCTCTCTGACACATGCAGAGCACCCCTGTTTACACTGCCCCTGTCCATTTATGTTCAGGAACAGGAGAACATAATTAGTGCCCACGCCGTAGTTAGGGGGACATGTTTCTTTGTGAGGACTAACTGTATATCTGGATGACAAGGGGATCGTCAGTAGGCTCTGAGGGAGACCCATCAACCCTTGTGGCCCAGGTGCGGCTGTGTGCAGGGGTGTGTTCAGGCTCCGAGTAACACCTAACATGTCTGTGCTGCCCTGTGCTCATCTAACCACACACCCACAGCAGCATGCCAGAGATTGCTTGGAGGAGGGGCATAGATGGGCACCACTCTGTTGACCAAGGTGACATGAGGAATGATGGAGGAAACAAGCAACAGCAAAAGGGACTGACACACCTGAGGCACTGGGAATTTTCCAGGAACATAAACAGTGTAATATGGGTTGTCAGTAAAGTTGGATAGTGCTACTATCATATTAAGGGCCATGACATTGGGCACTCTGAATGGCTACATTGCATGCTTCAGGTCTCAATGGGCCCTTGAAAATATAACATGAAACAGTTGAGATTTATGATGTACCTCACAGTGTGACAAACCCTTCTCAAGTTTGTCTTGTTTCCTCTTTTTCCTGTGGAACATATGACCTAGAATGTACCGATGAGCACATAACCCAGCACCTCTGCCTCCATTCTCAGCATATCACTTGGAAACCACTTCAGATCACTGGGGTCCTCGGCCTCAAGGGGGTGACAGGGCCCTTTTATTTCACAGCCTTTCTCTCAGAAATAGTAATCCTGAACAAAACTTCCTGTATGCTGAGCCATGTGTCACTAACAGACACCCTGCTGATTATGAAGTGATTAAGGCACCTCCTTCCAAATTATGGTAAAATGCTTCAGAGGTGACAACTCCCAGAAGTAAACTGCCCAAAAGTGTGTCTGTGCTGGCACTGGTCTAAGAAAGCAAATGGGCTTTGCTCTTCTCAAAGGTAAAGGGAAATGTATCTCCCCAATAAATCCCTCAGTCCAGGGAGGATGTTGGGCCAACAGGGGCTCTGACTACATTACCTCTCATTCCTCTCACCTTTTTTTCCATGATATCCTGAGATCAGGCTTCTCATCAGGGAAGGCTGAGAACAAAATGGGAGTTGGTGGAATAAATGTCCCAGACACATTGCCCTTGCAAGGGTGTCCTTCTCTGTGATTTCCGCAGTTATAGGAGCTGTGAAGAATGCTGACTTTCACAAGGAACTGGGCCTCTCAGAACCCCTTGCTATCTTAGTGCCCTCTGCTCGGGGTCACAGCACACAAGGTTTCATATTCAAAAGGCAAATTCTCTTTGGACCACAGGGCTTGTGGGCTCTGGGATTTACGGTAGTACCTAGAACATGTTTACACACAGACCCTGAAGTCAGTAACAATTTCTGGAGTGAATCAATGAGTTAAAGTCCAAATGGAACATGTTTCACTTCTACTGGCTTTTATTAGGTAGAAGTGCAGAAATCAGTGGATAGTAGAGAGAACACATAGAACCATAAGTCAAAACCTCACTGACACTCTTGTCTCCGCAGGGTCTGGGCCTAAGGGTGCAGTAATGAATTGAAGGCCTAGGGTGAGCCCAGAGTCACATGCTGATGACAGGGAGAGCAATGTCACCTGCATACAAGAGGCTGTGGTTTTCCTCCTGATTCTTGTCTGCAGTGCGGATCCACCTCTCCCATGAAGTGGGTCACACAGCTAATGTCCCATCCATGTAGTCATGGTTCTGTTTGAAAGAGTAATTGTCCTCTTAATGGGATGTGGGGCCCTTGCTTTTCTAAGAGGAAAACTACAGGTAAGCACGGTGTTGCTCAGAATCCTGACTGAGTGAATTGCATGAATTAGGTCTCCATAGGCACTTTATAGGAAAATGAGACAGTTGGGACTTGGGGACATAGACCAGAGTGTGCCAACCCTGCTGAAGATTGTCTACTTATTAAAATTTCTTGTTGTGTTGTTGTTTTGTTATTCGAGGTAGTGTCTCACTCTAACCCAGGCTGACCTTGCATTCACTGTGCAGTTTCGTGGTGGTATCTAACTCACTGTCATCCTCCTACCTCTGCCTCATGAGTGTTGGGATTAAACGTGTGTTCTTTTACGCCCAGCTTAAAGTTCTTAATATGTAGTCTGCTCCTAGTCTCTACCAAGTAACTATTCTAAATATGAACTGATGGAGTATAACACACTCTAACACTCACTCAACATGTAGGTAGCTGGCATTGTAGTTGGAGAAGATGGTTCATGAATAATCACTGAATTTAAGAGATGGAGAAGTTGACAGGAAAGGCAAGAAGAGCTGAACAAATAGTGGGCACAGCAAAAGAAATGCCATATGAGGGGCCAGCTCTAAGTTTAATTTGCATATTGGCATGCACCTAGGGCCTGAGTGAATCTCGAGTTCGTTGATTTTCTTGTGTAGGTGACCCGAGACACACAGAAGGTCACTGGGAGCACAGAATGCACCACAGGCCATTGGAAATGGGGTATTTCACCTAATGGCAGAGTTACCTCTCTTCTCTCACCAATAGCTGGCACTGGTAAGCCTTACTATTGCTGAGACATTTTCCGAAAATGAGTTTGTGTTCCCAGTGAAGCCACCACATCACATATAAGCAGAGTCTCAGGTGACGTATGTTGGCATACACACTCAGACTGTTTTCTTACTCCCCATGCAGGAAACATTTGGGAATGAATTTGCAAGTTGGTTTCACAAACTGTTTCACTAGTTTAATGGAGAATGCTCTCCAGGAATAATGGGACAGACTGTTGTCCACTGCTTCCACATTAACAATGTCATTCAGAAGGATAAATGAGGGAATCCAGGGTTGGAAAAAGACGAAGCTTTCCACCATATCAATTCTTCCATGTTTGCTTCTAATACAGACTTGTTATGGAAATGACCACACAGAGTCTGGAAAAGCAGAACTCATGACAACAGGCTTGGTAGACTGGTGGGGGGTGCTCAATTGTGGGAAGGAGGCTGCCCACACATCAGCTGCTGGTGTGCCTGTATAGTAACAGTGTCAGAAGGTCAGGATCTTAGAGGATCAGATCACTTACTGGATCAAGAGTAGGCCTTGGCAGTGGGTTGACAAATACATGCCCCATATACACAAGACCCAATCATTGAGTTGTAACTTTTTAGAAGTTCCAAATCAAGGTTTGATGTGATGGAATGAGCTCTTCAGAACTCTTCCACAACCACACCAGGGACCTTGGGGACATTAACACCATTTTTCAAAAATATTTTACTAATTTATTTATTGGAGAGAGAGAAAAATAGGGATATAGGGAGAGAGAGACTGGGCAGGCCACGGCTTCTAGCCACTGTACACGCATGCCAGATGCATGTGGCACCTTGTGCATCTGGCTTATGTGGGTACTGTGGAATTTCACCTGGGTCCTTAGGCTTCACAGGCATGCACCTTAATGGTTAATCCTTCTCTCCAGTTCCCTTTGCAACATTTTTTTGAGGTTTCTGTTTCTTAGAGTACCTTAACCTGCTTTCTGAGTTCAAACTAACAGATATGATTGGATTGTAAATGCCCCACGCCAGACACAAAATCTCCAAATAATGATGTGGCACATCTTTGTCAACCTGTCACCAAAACAAAGCTCAAGAATTGAAAAAAAAAAAAGAAAAGAAAAGAAAAGAAAAGCCCTCACACAGCTTGGTTTACTGGTGGCTTTGTAGGAGCCATTTTTTGAGGTCACCAATTTCATACAGACAGGTCACTTTCAACACAAGATTGAAGATGGGAGTTGTTCTTCCAAGGCCCCACTCACATAGACCACAACAAATTGAAGTTTTAAAACTCATTGTGGCCCAGTGACACCTGGGGGATAGTTTGTAGCACAACGACCTCCCTTCACTTCCACCTTAACATTTGGGAACTTGCAGGATATAGCAGCATTTAGTGAGGCTACTGGTTTTTAGGTGAACCTTTCAGTGTTTTTAAATTCAATGTAGGCAGTAAGGGTGAACTGTAGACACCACATGCCAGACACAATGTCCCCAAATAATTATGTAGCACCCCTCTTAACAAAGGGGAGGCAATAGTTGTAATGAGTTCTCTATCCTCTCTAAGGGTGTATCTGCCTACCAGCCAATACAGACACTCCACAGGATGGGACATCCTATATATCCCATTGCAACTCTTTTGGTGTCCGACTTAGCTGCCCTTTTTCTCTTAGCTACTGCGTTATCTTCCTTTTGGTGTCCAGGACAGAGACTCATGGCCACGTGTGCCAGTAGGAGAGCTGCATGGAGGAGTCTGGGGATCTCTTGGGAATACTAACAGGGTTCTCAGATGTACTGAAGTGGCCCATTTCTTTCCATAGTGCTGCATGGGCATGGAGGATTAAAAAGGCATACTAAAAGACCATGTATAGATTGACTCTTTTTCCCCAAGACAATTCTGGAAACTTAGTGAGGGCAATGAATTTTTCCTGTTGAGTAATGGAGGTTTGTGACAGTGGCCCTGACTCTAGAGTGTCAATATGGGGGATCACTGCATGGTCTGTATTCCTGACTCCTTCTTTCAAAAAGGAACTCCCATCTGTGTACAGCATTAACACAGGGTTCTCAAGAGGTTTGTCTGAAAGATCAGGCTCAGCTGCATAACTCTTCCTCAGGACTTCTTCTCAGCATTGAATGGGTCTCTCTTCTCCCTCTGGTAGGGAAGTGCCTTGATTAAGGTTTTGTCAGCATTTAAGAGTGATTTCAGTTGGAGTTCACAAAGGAAAAGAGACGACAGGGTCTCCAACTGTTGGGGAAATCGCCATGGTCTCCTCCAGTGTCTTCCTCCTCCTCAGAAAATCCTTTTACAGGTGTCTTTTCAGCCCCTTGTCAAGGATCTTACTACTCTTACCCACACTTCTCCCCTGCCTTTCTGTTCCCTCCACACTTGAACTGTAGACTTTCTACCTTTCTCCTCCTGTAACTGCACCCTCTGCCCATTTTTGCTTCATTCTCTTGTGACTCTTAGATCGATCTGGGCTTTGATGCCTCTTGGATGATTCATCTCCCATTGGTAAGGAGCACCAGGAAATTTACAATGTGGTTAGGAAGGAGAAACAGACTGAGATAGCTACTTATAGGCAGTAAGTCAGAAACGGAAGCCCAACGAGGGAGAAGGGTGAGGCCATTCTGCCAGTCCTGGCCAACCTTGATCCCATGTCTGACACAGTCTCATCTAAGACGGCCATTAGTGACACTCTCCAGCAGGAACTTTCAGCTGCTTCCTCAGCTCAGCCGCTCTGGGGTAGCCCCCTGATTACATGAACCAATCAGGTCCCCTCCTGAATCAGCCGCTGAGTCAACAAACCAATCAGTTCTACCCTCCTGGGTCAGCCTTTGAGTCTACAAACCAATCAGCTCTGTCCTAACACACATGGGTCTGGTAATCTGGCTCACCCTAATTGTATGTGAGATCCATATAAAAAAGGTTAACCACATGGGCCGCCTTAATTTCCCTGTGACCTAGCCTGGACAAACGTGAAAGTCAGCTTTTCTCCTTCCTAGGCAGGCTGGGAAGGGGAGAGCATGTCTCTTGGCCTGGGTGCTTTTCTCCTTATGGTTTTCTTAGATCTCTGAGTCCTTTACTATTTCTTAATTCATTCTTGTTTTCTATTTGAATGGGAACTTTCAGTTCTTATGCTTTGCATTCCACGTGATGGTGTGTGTGCCTCTTCCACAGAATGTTTATCCCTGAGCATTGTCTGTCATGGACATTCTCTCCATATCCTCTCTTCCTTTCCAAGGGTAAGAAAAAGGGAATTCTCCTCTGGCTCAACCCTTTCAGCTAGCCTTCTCCCTGGGTCTTAATTTTCATCCTGCTGAGTCTGTAAACTAGCCATCTCCCTGCATTTAATCCCCCCTATATAAAAACTCTTAACTCATCTTTTCTCCCTAAACTTTTCAAATCATAATTTACAGATATCTGATTCCATATTTATTAATTCATTGCTATAATAGGATAAGGACCCAAATGTTGAGTGTCACAGTCCTGGAGGGTCCCCTCCTGCATTCCCAAATCTTGCATCAGTTAGTGCATAGAGGCGTCTGGCTTTGTGAGGCAAAAGCACACTCTTCATCGACTTTCATTTTGCCATGTGGTATCCATTCATGGCTTCATATGCATCCTCTGTGACACACCCACAGCACATATTCTGGGACTGTCCCAGCTTACCTGGATTCAAGGACAGAAAAGTATGATTAGGGACCACATTGTGTTTAATACTTGAGATTGTGTGTGTGTGTGTGTGTGTGTGTGTGTGTGTGTCACACACTGATGATAACCTCAGCAACCAGTAGGCAATGACTCTTTAATATATATCTGTTGCAGACAGGACCGAATTGCTGGTAGAAATCACCCAACCAAGAGCAGCTTGTGGGAAAAAGTGGTTTGTTTTGGCTTACAGGCTTGAGGGGAAGCTCCATGATTCCAGGAAAATGAGGGCGTCAGGCGGATATCAGCCACTGGCCAACACAAGGTGGACCATAGCAACAGGAGAGTATGCCAAACACTGGCATGGGGAAACTGGCTATATCACCCATAAGCCTGCCCCCAACAACACACTGCCTCCAGGAGGTATTAATTTCCAGTTGCCATCAGCTGGCGAACCTAGCATTAAGAACATCTAAGCTTATGGGGAACAACCTGAATCAAACCACCACATCACTAGTCTATTCCCAACGTCTGGGGTATGGGAATTCAGGCCATGTATTGATAATATGTGAAACTGTTCATGAGAAGGGAGGTAGTTTCTACCAACTGTTCTGAGAGCTCAACTGAGTCTGAGACTGGGCATTTCCACTTGAACTTTTGGATGCACTTGTGTGTGTCTCTGAGACATGCATAACCTTCTCTTGAGCTTCGGTTACGCTTTCATATGTACCTCTGGCCTCTTGAGTCCTTCTCTCACTATAAGAAAGGTAAGAGATTCCAGGGACTCCTGGCCAATTAACTTGGTTAATGTCTATAGGAGCGAAAGGAAGATTACTGATACCAAGGAAGTAAGGACATAGAAGTAAACTGAGGCAAGGCCAGGGCTGTACTGAGAGCACACACCAGTATACTGACACAGGAAGAACAGAATAGATTAAGGCTACCTCCCCTCCCCTGGACACTCGTACCTAGACCTACACAAGCATGCAGTAGCCTGAGAACTCCTGAACATAGGATACCTATAACTGACTGCTAAAAGCTTTTAGCAGTGTTTTTTATATATTTTCATATATTATTATAGTCATAATTCATATGGCAGATGATTTAGGTCATGGTACATAAACATGTCTATAGAAACATTTCATGTTATTTGCTTATACTGGGATATTTTAGTCATCTCAGACCTTCAGCAACTCTGGAAGAGGGAGACTGAAGACACAACAAACAGGAGAAATTAAGTTTTATGCATAAAAGTGGCACTCTGCATTGAAGAACTTGATTGGGCACTTCTCAAGGGCGTCATGGAGATGCATAATGGACTTTAGAACCCTGGGTCCACAGTTCTATGTAGGCCACAACACAGTGGTCACTACTCCTGGTTCAGAGCTGACTGCAGTGAGTTGAAGGTGTCATTAGAAAGACAGGTTCTTGACAATTTTATGTAAGTACCATAGAAGAGGATATTGCTGGAGAGAAGGAACAGAGTGGAGGGGGCATAATAGTGGGAGAAAATGAAGGGGGATGGTTGAGGATTATGAACATGGTATACTATCAATATGTAAGAGAGAATGTTGTCAATAAGTGCTTTGAAAGAAAGGAAGGAAGAAAAAAGAAACAAAGAAAGAAAAAAAGGTTATCCTCCAGGCACATGTACCTGTATAGAGAGGATTGTCATTTCACTGGGCCTGATAATGCTTCCCTAGCTCCTTCAGTGTCTTCCCATTAAACACTGAGCATGAGGACAGCATAGCACCTGGGGCATCGCAGCAGGTCCCTTGGCTATGTTTAGCACTTTGGGCCTCCAGTTCCAACAATGAACTTTGCCCAGGCACATTTTCATTTTTGTTTTTCATTCTGTAGTGCCAGGCTTGCTCATGACGTTAAGATTACTTAGTTCACATCATACGGTTCATACCATTGGGTGTTTCATTTCTGAAATGTTGTCCATGAGTACTCACGCTTCTCCTTCCACAGTACTTTCAGCATCTCTGATCTACATGAAGGGAATGTAATTGTGGTATGAACCAGGTGGGTATTAGATCCAGGTGGCCTTTTTTTCTTGAAGGCTGTGAAAGGATTAATTTTTGAGGACACATGTTTGTATTTTTGATAATGTTGCTTTCTAGGGGAAGTAAAATGAACTTCTCAGCCCCATAGGGGTGCCCCACCCAGTGGAATGTAACCTGGGGGCGGGGGCAGTGACACAGATGCCAAACACAGAGCGTCATGCACAGGAGACAAGGAAGGCCCAGTCATTTGTGTGCTCCTGTCCCAACCTAGGACCACACAAACCCCTCAGACAGCGTTGTTCAATGTCACAAACATTGCTGAGTGATGACAACTAAGTTTGAGGGATATTGCTAATGAAGGGATGTGGCAAGTCGTCTTACTCTTAAGGGATTCCCTAAGTCAAAAGACAAGCCATGGCCTCCATGTGGACTAGGAGAGCTTGGGGGATACAAGTCAAATGCATTCAAATGCATAAACATCTAGCATTTTCATGCGAAACCTACCTATATTGTCCAAAAATGTAAACTGCATGCAGCCAGGATGACAGGACTAGCAATTAAAACAGGATTTGATTAACAGGCCTACATTAGTTTTCTCTAGAGGAACAGGAATAAAGCACTGAACATCTGGAAAGGGGGATTATTGGATTGTCTCATAGCATGCAGGCTGGGCAGCCCAACAATAGCTATCTCCATACTGCTGAGTCCAAGAACCTAGCAGTTTCTCAGTCCATGAGGATGGATGTCTCAGTACATATAATCTGCCATTAAAGGCCTGGAGGATGCTGGAGACCCACTTTTCTTCCTTCCACATTGGAAGACTGAAGAGGATGTGTTCTGATGTCAGGGAGGAATTGCAGCACAAGGGTGGCAACTTGCATCCCCCTGCAATTAGCAAGGGCACCGTGGCCAAAGCCACTGTGTTCTTCTGGAGTTTATTTGAAGTTGGCCAGTGGCTGGGTTGTTCTCTCTGGGGTGTAGGTAATTATAACTAGATCTATTTTTCCAGGAAATACCCCCACAGACCCAGCCAACAGTTGTTTCTCTTACTTGATCGCTACACTAACCAAGTTGACAATATAATTTAAACTGATAATAGCATTATGCTGTGTTCTCTCCCCGCAGCCATCTGTGGAGTCAACCATCATGAATGAAGGACAGTATACAGTCCGCGCCAGCACAGCCACCCCAAGCCCCAAAAGGAAGGCAGATGAATACCTGAGAGCCAACCTGGGCTCCCGACCCGTGCTGAGTGTTTTACTTGGCAGACAACTGGGCAGACACTGGAATGATGTGCACATGGGAGAGTGGCTGTGGTCACTGTCAAAGGCAGGGCCAGACTCAAGTTGCCCTTTGCCAAAACATGACCTTCCCTCAATGCCTTTGTTCTCTGGGGACAATTAGAAATCCAAAAAAATGGTGTGGATCAAAAAACTTCCCCTGAATGAATGAAACCATTAAATGAGAAGTTGTGCTTCCCCTTCTTTATCTTGCTGTGTAGTTTTTCTATATGGCTTGGACCTCCTGACCTATCTAGGTGCCAGTCAAGATCCACATACATGTGATCTCTAGCCACTCACACTTCAGAGAATGTGTGTTTATATTTCAGAGTGAAGGGGGTTTGGAGCAATGAGTTGCACTGGTCAGAGCACTTGTGATGTTCACTGTGGGTAGCAAATGACCTGCTTGGGATGAGGTGACTGGACTCAAGGAGGCCTCTGGAGAGTCAGTGTGTCTCAATTCAAGAGTACCAGTGACAGTGGGAAAGAGTCTGGATCACACCTTTACAGCTTACAAGACTGAGGGTGGAAGGGAATTCTCTCACCTGTGTGGAGCCACATGGGCAATGATGTTTGAGTCCAAGGGGAAGGGTCTCACCCCTTCCCAATTCCTGTGCTACTGTCCTCATGCTTCATGACCTGAAGAAACTGGGACAGTATGAGATTGAGAACTAAGAAGTGTGATTTTCACCGTGGACAAGATACAGAAATTGTTTCATACTCACTCTATTGTATACTTGTATCACCATAGACATGCTGTGGCCTGAATGATCATAAAAATCCCAGGGCTACTTCCTGGATTAAAATGGGGGGTGAAGGTGAAACAAGAAAGCAGAATGGATAGTAGGAAGGTTATGGGACTAAATAGATTGGTAGTATTTCTGCTTACTCTCCATTACCATCACACAGGCATAGAAATTGCAAAGTTCCAATACAGAACATTGCTTTCTTAAGGTGCCAACTGAGTCTTTTTGTTTCATGTTCCATTTCTGCAAGTGTGAGATGAATATGTAGGCATGTTTTTGCTATTGTATATACACTTCATTGTTCCTGACCCAGCTCACCAGCCAAGAAATAGCACATTAAAAATGAAAGCTGCAAGAAAATACAGGAAGAACGGAATACCAATGGAGTCGTTGAAGATAGCTAAGTGGTTAGAGGCCCTTACTCATTTGTAAAGGCTACTACCTCAGGTTTCATTCATCAGCAACTCGCATAAAGGCAGTTGGGGATTCCCTTCCAGTGGCAAGAGATCCTGACCAGCCCATAAATAGGCACACACATATGCACTCATGCACATGCACACCCTCACACACCAACACATACACACACAAGTGCACACACCACGTATATATATATGTCAATTTAAGAAAAATAGCAAACAGCCTTTCTAACTGTGTGTGCCTAATGCCCTGGAGCATGCACTTCCAGCTTGTGACTGACTTTCTGGTGCATGGTACAACTCCCAAGGGATTTTCCTGTGGGAGTTTCTGAGAGTCATACCTGCATGTAATATTAAATAGCTGGTTTGAGAGCCAATGCAGGCTAGAGGGTTAGGGCAGTGGTGACATGAGGTGCAATGCAGACATGCACTAGAGGGAAAAGGTCTAGCTAGATACTTTGTGAGCCCTTGGTGTTCATTCCCAGGATGACTCCTTCGGAGAATGTGTCGAATAAAAAAATATCAGATTAATCCAAGCCAAGCACAGTATAATATAGGACATAGCTGAGCATTTGAGTTCAGGTTCCCAATCCCAGGAATCACTGTGGGAACATATTTTAACCCTCAAATGTTAACGGAGGCACACCTCAGCATCAGCTTGATGCCATCTCGGGGTCTTGAGTTCATTTTTTTTTCTGACAATTAAGCTGCTATGAGGAAAGATGTAGAGACTGTCAGACTTTCCATTGAAGTGACTTTGGTAGCATGAATTCTTCAGAAGCAGAGAGACATCACCCTGGGTCTTCTAGGAGGCATCCGATTTTAGATTCAACTGCCAATTCTTCTGGAGAATATTTGGGCTTTTCGGGTGGCAGGAGGGACTCTTCCCATGGGATGGGACATTCTATATTTCCCATTTCAGCTCTTTTGTCTTCAGAGTCATCCACAATATTTCCATTATCTACTGGGCCTTTTCTTTGCTGGTGTCCAGGTAGTGAGTCCTGGCCACCTGTGCTGGTAGGAGAACTGAATCTAGGAGTTTGAGAATCTGATGGTAACTCTAACAGGGTTCTCAGCAGCACTAAAGTGGCCTCTTGCTTTTCATATTGCTGCGAGGGCAAGGAGGATTAGAACAGCATATTTGGAGTCAATGTAAACATTGACTCTTTTTCCTTGAAATAATTCTGAACCCTTAAGGAAGGCTATGAATTCTGCCTGCTGAGCACTGGAGTTTTGTGACAGTAGCCCCGACTCTAGATTGTCAAAATTAGAGATTACTGCGTGGCCTGTGTATTAGTCAGGGTTCTCTAGAGGAACGGAACTGCTAGAATGAATTATTTTAAGAAGGAATTTATTGGATTAGTTTACAGTAGTCCAATAGCATTTGCAGGCCTGAGAATCAGGGAACCTGGTCATTGCTCAGCCCACATGGCCAGACGCCTCAGCAGTCCCAATCCGGCACTGCAGATGGCGCCAGAAGGCCTGCAGGCTTCCTGAGGAGCCACTGGGTTTCAATCCAGGCAGGTCTTCAGTTGGCCCTGGTCTTCAGTCCGTGCTCCTCTTCAATCCACGCTGGAAGGCAGAGAGCAGCTCTGGCAGCCAAGTGGGAAGAAGAAGGGATCTCTTCACCCAAAGCTTCCTTATATAAAGTCCCCTTCTGAGGGGGCTGCCCGCTCTGGGGGAAGTGCTCACTCTGGGGGAAGGACTTCCTCCTTTAGTTGAGCCTTCCTGGAAGCAACCTTGGGGACCCACCCAAAAGGGATTACTGTGGATCACTAAACAGATCAAGTTGACATCTTAACTATCACAAGTCCACCCCTTGTCAACTTAGCACCAAAACTTATCTCCTTAAATCTTACTTAAATTCCAAATGAAAACAGTAACAAGCTCATAATTATGCCTAACATGATATAACTATCCCACATACAACCAGAACCACAAAATCTTCCCCCCAAGACTAGGCAAGGTTCCTTGAGGAATGCTTAGTCTCTAATATAATAAGTCTAATATAAATTCAACAGTTAGCTAGTGATATCTCCATATAGGTGTAGATATGTAAAAACACTCAGTATCAAGGTAGGACAGAAATATTGCAACTACAATCCTCGTTTCTATAACTGGTCATATGGCCTTAGCTGGTATTTGTAACTGCATTCTTCTACTACCCATTCTGTATTTCCTCCACCTTCAGCAAGCACTTCAGCAGGTCTTGGTTGTTTACCTGGAGGGGTTAACCATACCTTCACTCCTGAAGGATCTGGGCCATTTATCACACTACCTCGATTGCATTGTTGCAGTTGTCCATTGACTTTGATAACAGGGCATGGTAACACTAAGAGATGCCCTAAAGGATCTCTTGGGCTCCAGATATACTCTTCCATACCTCCATTGTGGAGGAGCAGTCCAATTTCTCCCTGTTAGTCAGAATCAACCACCCCTGCTATCATGGTAACTCCTTTGTCAGCCTGTTATCTCAAGAGCATTAGGAGCCCAATGTGGCCAGGGGGAAGTCTTAGCTTCCAGTTCAATGGAATGCTCTTCAAGTCTCCTGGAAAAAACATCCCTCCTCTAGAACCAAGACTTGTAGGCCAGCAGAGTGTAAGGTTGCTGGAACAGGAAGCAAAAATTTAGCTAATGGGTCATTTGGGGTGATGGTAAGTGGGACTGTTCCCATTTCCACCCCTTGATTCCTGGACCCGTGAATCCGGGCTATAGGAGAAACAGTACCATATATAGGACGCTGATTCAGAGCATATACAGCCAGCTGGAGGACACTCCTACAGCCCTCCAAGAGACTGCCATCTAGTTGGTGCTGTAGCTGTTTCTTTAAGAGGCCATTCCACCGTTCTATCAAACCAGCTGCTTCAGGGATATGGGGCACATGGTAAGACCAGTGAATTCCATGATCACGAGCCCACTGCCGTACTTCCTTGGCAGTGAAGTGAGTTCCTTGGTCAGAATCAATACTGTGTGGAATGCCATGATGGTTGATAAGGCATTCTGCAAGCCCATGGATGGTAGTTTTTGCAGAAGCAACGTACAAGAAAGGCAAATGCATACCCAGAATAAGCGTCTATTCTTGTAAGGACAAAACGCTGCCCTTTCCATGATGGAAGTGGTCCAATGTAGCCAACCTGCCACTAGGTTGCTGGCTGGTCACCCCGAGGAATACAACTATATCGGGGGCTCAGTGTTGGTCTCTTCTTCTGGCAAATTTGGCACTCATCAGTAGCCATAGCCAGGTCAGCCTTAGTGGAAGTCAATGTTGTTGGGCCTATGCATATGCTCCATCTCTGCCACCATGGCCACTTTGTTCCTGGGCCCATTGGGCAACGACAAAGGTGGCTGAGGGAAGAGGTTGACCACTATCCACAGTATGGGTTAGCTTATCTACTTGATTATGAAAGTCATCAACTGATGAGGTCACCTCATGATGAGCATTAACATGGGACAGAAGTATCTTTATATCCTTTGCCCATTCAGAGAGTTCTAGCCACATACACCTTCCCCAAATGTCCTTCTCACCACTTATCCAATTGTGCTCCTTCCAAATCCCAGACCACCCAGCCAAACCATTGGCCACAGCCCATGAATCAGTATATAATCGCACATCTGGCCATTTTTCTTTCCAAGCAAAATGCACAACCATGTGCACTGCCTGAAATTCTGCCCATTGTGAAGACTTCCCTTCACCACAGTCCTTCAGAGTTGTTTCATAAAGCGGCTGTAATTTTGCCGCTCTCCACTTCTGGGAGGTGCCCATATACGTGATGAACCAACTGTAAACTATGCCCTAGTCCTCTCCTCCTCAGGAAATTGACCATAGGGCACACCCCATGATGCCATAGGTGCATGCCTGGGGACAGAAGGCATGGGAACAGGAGTAGGAACCATAGGCATTTACTAGTACCTTCAGGGCCTGCTCGAGCCCGATCACATATATACCACTTCCACTTAATGATGGACTGCTGCTGTGCACATCCAACTTTATGGCCTACTGGGTCAGATAACACCCAGCTCATAATGGGCAGCTCAGGTCACATAATAACTTGATGGCCTATTGTCAAACATTCAGTTTCCACTAAGGCCCAATAGCAGGCCAAGAGCTGTCTCTCAAATGGAGAATCATTGTCTGCAGATGATGGCAGGGCCTTGCTCCAAAAGCCCAAGGGCCTCCACTGTGATTCACCTATGGGGCCTGCCAAAGGCTCCAAACAGCATCCCTGTCTGCCACTGAAATGTCAAGTACCATTGGATCTGCTGGATCATATGACCCAAGGGGCAGAGCAGCCTGCACAGCAGCCTGGACCTAGTGAAGAGCCTTCTCTTCTTCTGGGCCTGTGGTGGTTTGAATAGAATAGATGGCCCCCAATACATTCAGTTGTTTATTTGTTTGTAGTTTGCATCTTTAGCGACCTGGCTGGAGGCAATGTCACTGGGTGGATCTTAAGGTGTGGTGGTGGGTTTCATATTTCAATCTAAGGATATGCAAAGTGTGCCTAGTAGGAGTTCCTAAAGTGTGCTGTGCTGTGTGGCTTTTAGGCTGGTACTTCCCTATCTGCTTGGGCCTTTGAAGGCAGGCCGCTTTCTTCTGCCATTATGGAAATTCCCCTGGATCTGTAAGCTTCAATAAATATCCCTTCCTCCATAACTGTGTCTGGTCTGAAAGTTCATCTCAGTGAACCTGAAGCTGCCTGCTACAGGGCCCCAATGAAAACTAGTAGCTTCCTTATCACTTGGTATGTAGGACAAAGTAACACACCCAAGGGAGGAATGTGCTGTATCCAAAATCCAAAAAGGCCCACTAGGCATCGTGCTTCTTTCTTAGTGGTAAGAGGGGCACTTATCCTTGACCTTAGAAGGCATATCTCTGCATGCCCCACACCACTGAACTCCTAGAAATTTCACCGAGGTGGAAGGTCCTTGAATTTTGGATGGATTTATTTCCATCCCCTGATGTGCATATGATGTACCAGCAACTCCAGAGTGGTTTCCATCTCCTGCTCATTTGATCCAATCAGCATTATGTCATTGATATAGTATGTGGTGGTTTGAATAGAATAGATGGCACCCAATATATTCAGTTGCTTATTTGTAGTTTGCATCTCTAGCCACCTGGCTGGAGGCAAGGTCACTGGGTGGATCTTAAGGTGTGGTGGTGGATTTCAGATTACAATCTAAAGATATGCAAAGTGTGCCTAGCTGGAGTTCCTGAAGTGTGCTGTGGCTTTTGACCGTTAGGGTTGTACTTCTCTCTCTCTCTGCTTGGTCCTGTGAAAGCAGGCCAGTTTCTTCTGCCATTATGGAACTTCCTCTGGATCTGTAAGCTTCAATAAATCCCTTCCTCCATAACTGTGCTTGGTCTGGAATTTCATCTCAGTGAACCTGAAGCTGACTAATACAGAAGGCATATCTCTGCATGCCCCACACCACTGAACTCCTAGAAATTTCACCAAGGTGGAAGGTCCTTGAATTTTGGATGGATTTATTTCCATCCCCTGATGTGCATATGATGTACCAGCAACTCCAGAGTGGTTTCCATCTCCTGCTCATTTGATCCAATCAGCATTATGTCATTGATATAGTGGACCAAAGTAACACCCTGTGGAAGCGAAAAGCAATCAAGGTCCCTGTGAATTAGGCTATGACACAGGTCTGGAGAGTCAATATAACCTTGAGGTAAAACAGTAAAGGTGTACTTCTGACCTTGCCAGCTGAAGGCAAATTGCTTCTGGTGGTCCTTATGGACAGGTATGGAGAAGAAAGCATTCACAAGATCAATAGCTGCATATCAGGTACCAGGAGATGTGTTAATCTGTTCTAGTAGAGAAACCACATCTAGTACAGCAGCTGCAATTGCAGTAACCACTTGATTAAGTTTCCAATAATCTATTGCCTGTGGAGCCTAAGGATCCAGGTTCGAGGCTCGATTCTCCAGGATCCACATAAGCCCAATGCACAAGGTGGCGCATGCATCTGGAGTTCCTTTGCAGTGGCTGGAGTTCCTGGAATGCCCATTCTGTCTCTCTCTCTCTCTGGGTCTAGCTGCCTATTTCTCCATCTGTCCCCCTCAAATTAATAAAGAATAAGCAAAACAAAAAGAAAGAAAGAAAATGGAGATGTAGGGGAACCACCACCCCTGCATCCTACAAGTTCTTTACAGGGACACTAATTTCTAAAATCCCCCCAGGGATGCAATACTGTTTTTATTCACTGTTTTCCCTGGTGGTGGGAGCCTCAATGGCTTCCATTTGGCCTTTCCAACCATAATAGCCCTCACTGCACAAGTCAGGGAACCAATGAGGGGATTCTCCCAACTCCTAAGTATATCCATCCTAATTATGTATTCTGGGACTGGGGAAATAACCACAGGGTGAGTTCTGGGACCAACTGGACCACTGTCAGTCTAACATTTGCCAAAACTCCATTGATCACCTGACCTCCATAAGCACCTACTTTAATTGGAGGACCATGGTGTTTTTTGGAGTCCCCTGGAATTAATATCAATTCAGAGCCCTGTAGTCCCTGAAAGGTCTGATTTTCTCCTTTCCCCCAGTGTACAGTTACCCTAACTAAAGGCTGCAGGTCCCTCTGAGAAAGGATCGGTGTAAGCTTAATAATGAAACTTTTGGGGGTTGTAGGAGGGTCCTTCCTCGAAGGGACCAGACCACCCCTTCAATCAAGCAGCTTAGGATCTGTAAACTGGCTCAAGTCTGGAAACTGATTAAGAGGTCTTGATTCTCTGTTGCCATAATTCAAAGTGGCTTTATGTTCCCTTGCTCTGGAACTTTTCTGCTTATACAGATCAAGAAGGCACCCAGTAGGCTTCTTATCTATTTGACTTCTGGGAACACCAGGATGAATCAGCCAATTCCAAAGGTCCATATGAGTCATAGCTTTATGTGCATAAGTTTGCCTATGCTATTATGCAAAACATGTTCACCCTGCTTTTGGTGATTCAGCACTGCCATGTGGCCCTTGATACCCTGAGATCCAGTTATGCCCATGGCATCTAAATCACCTAATGCAGCAACTGCAGCTCCCACTGTGAGGTCTTCTTTACATAAAAGAGCAATGATGGAAGACTTTAAGTATGGTGGCGCTCCCCTCACAAATCTGTTCCTTATAGTCTTAGTGAAGGCCACATCTTCTGGACACTCCCATTGTGGGGGCAACAATGAGTTTACATGGCAAATCCACTCCAGCATTCCAAGTTTTCTGAGCTTTTTAATCCCTTCATCAACATTAAGCCAAGGGATATCAGGCAGGTCGAGCTCATTCACAGTAGGCCATCTTTGGATCCATACTTCAGCCAACCAATCAAATAAACTCTTGACACCTCATCCAACTGCACGAGCTTCAGTGTTAAATATAGAATCTCTGCTCAATTGGCCTATTTCAGCAAATTCAGTCTGATCTAATCTTATTTTCCTTCCTCCATCATCCCACACCCTTAAAATCCACTCCCACACATTCCCCATGCTTCTGCCTGTACAAGAGGAATTAATTCCCTCAAGCAAGAGTGGGGAGGGTAATAATTCAGTGTGTGGAGGTGGGGATACAACTTCTGCTAAGGGAGGGGCAGTCATATCTTCACCCAAAACTACTTCTTCAGAATCTGACACTTCCATGTCCCCAGGTTCTTCAGGATCTTCTCACACATCCCCATCCCAAGTAACAGGATCCCACCCTTTTCCAATCAGTGCCCTCACTTTAACTTCTGGTAGCTGGTGAGGCTGGGACTTGAGTTTATGTTGTAAGTTAGCCTTGAGTTGGAGGATCAGACTTGAGATAACTTTTTTCTATTTGGCCTCTGACTGTTATCAGGAGCCTTTTGGGGTTCCCAATTGAACCAGTACCAGAATCTGTCTATTTTAAAATCCTTGATCAAATCAGAAATATTTTTATCAAAAAAGCAGAAAAGCTGAACAAATACCATAGAAATAGGATACATGCAATAGAAAATTCCCTTCTTTTTTTTATTTTTTTTACTTTTTTGGTTCATTTTTTTATTTGTTTATTTGAGAGTGACACAGAGAGAGAGAGAGAGAGAGAGAGAGAGAGAGAGTCAGATAGGTAGAGAGAGAATGGGCGTGCCAGGGCCTCCAGCCACTGCAAACGAACTCCAGACGCGTGCGCCCCGTTGTGCATCTGGCTAACGTGGGTCCTGGGGAATCGAGCCTTGAACCGGGGTCCTTAGGCT
This sequence comes from Dipus sagitta, assembly GCA_036346955.1. Classification (NCBI taxonomy): domain Eukaryota; kingdom Metazoa; phylum Chordata; class Mammalia; order Rodentia; family Dipodidae; genus Dipus; species Dipus sagitta. The sequence continues at coordinate 127,409,401 of CM070776.1, forward strand.
TCACAGGCAAGTGCTTAACTGCTAAGCCATCTCTCCAGCCCCAATTTCCTTCTTCTTTTGTAAGCTGTGGCATTCCAATTCTTCACAGTGACTTAGAAAACATGTGAAGGAGGATACTCGTGGAATTTGGAGAAGGCTGTTCCCATCTGTAGGACATGAGAGGGAAGTCTGCCAGGCACAGGCTGGAGCCTTCAGGAGATGTGACTGAGATACCAAGCATGGCTAAGGGCCCTCGGGCTACAGAAGGCCACTCCCTCTCCAAACCCAGCACACCTGAACTTAGGCTTCAAGCATAGCCCTGTGACCTTTGGCCAGTTGCCTAGGATACTCGTTATATGGCATGGTGGTTTGAATAGATGGCCCCCAATATATTCAGTTTTTTATTGTTTGTAGTTTGCAATTTGCATCAACCTGGCTGGAGGCAGTGTCACTGGGTGGATCTTAAGGTGTGGTGGTGGGTTTCAGATTTCAATCTAAAGATATGCAAAGTGTGCCGAGCAGGAGTTCCTGGAGTGTGCTGTGGCTTTTGGCTTTAGGCTTGTGCTTCTCTCTCTGCTTGGTCCTGTAAAAGCAGGCCAGTTTCTTCTGCCATTACGGAACTTCCCCTGGATCTGTAAGATTCAATAAATCCCTTCCTCCACAACTGTGCCTGGTCTGGAAGTTCATCTCAGTGAACCTGAATCTGTCTGCTACATATAGTATCAGCCGACAGCCTTCACACAGCACATCCCCCTGTGACCCTCTTCCTACAACTATGTAGATCACCTGACCCTCTCCCTACATGCTGGAATAAGTGTTCATAGCCAAGCACACTTTGAACCCACCAATCCCCTTAGGACCCTCTTCCCACTATCTCTCAACTGCTTATAAATCCATTTCCCTATTGAATAAACATGAGCCCCTCTCTGAAGTGCTCTACCTGGTGTTCATCCCATCGGGCTCCCATTCGCTCAAAACCTTGCTCTCCATGGTTGCCTGGACTCCTTCAGGGATCCGTGGCCCTGAGGATCCAGGCAACCACAACTGGAACCTGAACAGGGATCCTGTGTGACATGCCAGGGTAAGTGGCCACTCTCCAAGACAGACAATTGTTGTTGGAGGACATCGGCTCCTGTGTCCTTGCATTGACGTTTTTGAGGGCTGGCAGGTTTCTCTTTTGCCTCCTTTACTTTTCGTTCATGCCATTGGGATGGACTGGGCACAATAAACTGACAACTGACGTCTCTTGGCCAGTCTTCGGCATTGACTAAAGGCCAGCTGTCCTCTGTCTGGAACCTGACAGTCCGTAGGGCATTGGCAAAGATCTTCTATATATTTCTTTCCAACACAAAAAGCTGGTAATGGATCAACCTCTTAAAAGCCTGTAGGCAAGGTCGCCGGATTCTTCAGCTGTGGACAGGCTTGTGTCCAGACAATTGGGGAATCCCTCGCAGTGCTATTCAGCCCTTGGGAACATTGCCCTCTGTTCTGGGCATTTTCACTCTTTTCCTATCATGAGCAATATTGTCTCACGACAAAAGGAGTCACAGATTTGTGGATTAAGGGCTACCTGAATGTTAGGGGAATTAAACTCCCCAGAGAGAAGCTATTTCCTTAGACTTAGAAGAAGTTTCAAGATCGCCCCCTGAATGATTTCTGGGGATCCTGTGACCTAGACATGTGGACCTGCATAGCCTATTTAATTTCCTTCTTCTTTTGTAAGCATTGACGTTCCAATTATTCCTCACTAGAGAACATGGGAAGGAGTTCCCTTGTGGAATTTGGAGGAGGCTGTGAACATATGTAGGACATGAGAGAGAAATACAAGCCTAGGCACCCTATCTAGATGTCTCCAGCAGAGCCTTTGCACTTGGTTTCAAGAAGAGACATCTCTCTTCATGTTTTGTACCTATTCCTGTGTTGGGACCCCTCCTCAGGGAGGGGTTCCGAACCTCGGAGATCGAGCGGGACCCAAAGACCAACACAGGCGCTTCTCGATGCAAAACAGCAAGAGGTGTTTTATTGAGGGACCGGTGCACCGGGGCTCGACACAGAATCCTCACGCAGGAGGGGTGAAGAGCCCCGACCCCCTGAAGGAAAGGGTTTATAAAGGGAGAAGGGCAGGAAAGGGACAAAGGGGCTACATCACATCGCATCCTCCAAAATGATTGGCTCCAAGAAGGCGCGCGCGGGAACCCCATGAGCTGCCCTAGGGAGGGGAGCCTGCCCCAGGGACTTTCCATACAGAACGAGTCCCGACCGGCCGGATCCACCTGGCGTTTCCCAATCAAGTCAGGCGTCCGCAGGCAATGTGATGGCCCCAGGAAACAGGGGCAGAGTTCAGGGAATGGGTGGCTGAGCAAAGCACATCCTAGGTGACTATTAACTGGCAAAAGAACAAAGCATATCTTAGGCAACTTATTAACTGGCGAAAGGTCAGGTTCCCATTCTCTGGGTTAACTAAGAATGGGGGATATCATAAAATGGCAGTTCTTTTTATTTAGTGGAAGCAAGCAAGCAACGTTACAGAAGCTGAATAGAGCATGTTTAGCAAAAGCAAAAACTTTTAGTCTTTCACCTGCAGCCAGAGAACAGGACATCAAAGGGCTGGGGCCTTTTTCTAGCTATTTTCCTAGGTCCCTGAATTCAGAGGGCCAGCTCACTTTGAAAGATAAGATTGGCAGAAATGGGAGTTGTACTTCCAAAAGCCACCTCCCATAGGCCACAGTAAGTGACTTTTAACACTTTGTATGGCCCTGGGTCAATTGGAGGCTCATTTAAATGTGGCACAAGTCCCTACCCACCCTTTAATATTTGCATCCAGGAACAGGGGGAATGCAGTGCCAGTTTGTGAGGCTCATGGATCATCAAGGACCCCGGTGTGTTTTCAGTGTCAAGATAAAAGGTGTTGAGGGATTGTAAAGATTCCATGCTAGCCATAATATATCAAAAAGATGCAGCAGAACTGTGTCGCCATGGTAGCCAAAAGATGTCCAATACATGTAAAGAGCTCCATCCTCACCCTCTGAGCCTATCTGTCTTTTTCATAACAGCAATTTCCCTATGTTCTGCATCTGAGAGTTCCAGGTAACTCTCTCAGTAAAGACTAGAGCCTGTTACTTGTTTCCCCAAATGCCACCCACATACACAGGTCCCAGTACTCAAACTGTAACCCTGTTTAGGGCACAGTCCCAATCAGAAGCTGAAAAGGAATAATGATCCTCTCCCCACACTTACATGAGCACCTGGGAATTTGGGGGATTTAGGGTGAGTTTTGAGGTTCCTGGACCTTAGGGGATCTAGCAGTATTTTCAGAGTCAAGGTAGGAGGTGAGGGTAGACTATTGACATCTCATGTTGGTTGAACCAGGTAAAAATGAGAATCCAGATTACTGGTTGATAGAGCTGTGTTTTGTCGTATCAATTTTTTTTTTTGTTTTTGTTTTTTAGGGGATTACCTACCTGTTTGGTGCTTAACACCATGTAGGCCCCTAGGAAGTATTACAGTCAAAAGTTTACCTTTTAATAAGACTAACAGGTAATCTTACCTTATCATAAATATAATTAGGATTCAACTCTCTTTTAATTAGTTTGTAAATTTATTTTTCATGTTCCTCATTGTCATGATACCAAGGGAAAATATTGTATGATAAAATAAGATTTTGTCCTAAGTTAAAGTGACCTTTTCCCCCAAACTCTTAAGGAGAGATTAGAAAACCACAGAATGATTAAGATTACTACTTGGAGACTTTGTCGGTCCTTGTATTTTAAAAAACATTTTACTGACAATTTTCATAATTGTATGTAATACCTTTGGTCACTGTGGTGGTTTGAATAGAATAGGTGGCCCCCAATATATTCAGTTGTTTGTTTGTAGTTTGCATCTGCAGCCACCTGGCTGGAGTCAGTGCCATTGTGTGGATCTTAAGGTGTGGTGGTGGGTTTCAGATTTCAATCTAAAGATATGCAAAGTGTGCCTAGCTGGAGTTCCTGAAGTGCATCGAGAAGCGCCTGTGTCTCTGGGATTAAGTATAAGGAGTCCTGAGGGAATTCAAGTTGGCTCCCCCAGATCCACATAAACAGCTGAATATGGTGACGTGCCTGGTTAACCTCAGTTCTCTAGGAGAGCAGAGAACTGGGCATCACCATAGTTCGTGTAAAACAACAAGTTCCGGGATTAGCAAGAGGCTCTGGCTCAAATTAGACCAAACAAAAGACTGAGGGAGTGAGGACACTCTGCGTTCCTCTCTAGTCACCTCAGGTGAGCACATGGGGTGCTATGTATTTTTGCTTTTCAAGACTATGTGGGACAGCTGGAAACATGGCTCAGCAGTTAAAGGAGGCTGCTTACAAAACCTGATGGTCAGAATTTGAGTCCTCCTCTGTACCAGTGTAAATCAGTTGCACAAAGTATCACACCATCTGGAGTTACATTGCAGTGGCAGGGGGCACTGACGGGGTCATCCTCAGCCCTGTCTGCCTCTTTCTCTTTGTGTCTCTCTTTCTCTCAAAATGGTAAATAAATAAAAATGGTTTTTAAAAGTTCATGGGTGGCTGGAGAGATGGCTTAGAGATTAAGATGCTTGCCTGTGAAGTCCAAGAACTTGTGTTCAACTCTCCAGGCCCCACAAAAGCCAGATGCACGAAGTGACACAAGTGCACAAGGTCACACACGGGACAAGGTGGCTCACATGTCTGGAGTTCAATTTTAGTGGTTGGAGGCCTGTGCACAGCAATTCTCTCTCTCACAAAAAAGTTCAGTCTGTTTTTCTTGCCACAAAAATACTTTAGAAAAAGGTTATGGGGCCGGGTGTGGTGGCACACACTCTAAATCCCAGCAGTAGGGAGGCAGAGGTAGGAGGATCGCTGTGAGTTCAAGACCACCCTGAGACTATATAGAGAATTCCAGGTCATCCTGGGCTACAGTGAAACGTTACATCCAAAAAAAAAAAAAAAAAAAAGATTATGGGGAAGCATTTTGATAAATATTTAGAAAGTTAAGTGCTCTTCATTCTAAGTGGTTTCTGGCTGAAGTGACAACTATATCTGGAGCTTAGTAATAAATTTGTGATAAATGATAAAGGAAAGAGATGGAAAGTTAGGAATTTTACATAGAAATGAAATTTTCCTACATGAAGTCTAAATTTTATTAACACAGTAGTGATTAATCTCTGTTTAACTGATAATAGCTTTCTGTATATAATTTCTGTGCCCCTTTTATTTGCATGTGTTGTGGTTATTAAGTAAGAAGTACTGAACTGAGAATATTAAATTTTATGTAATTTTCATATGCACCAAAGATGGGTTACTGTTATGTTAGCACATTAACTTAGTGAAGTGGCAAAAATAAATTGATATTTAAATTTGTAATCATAAAAGAAGACTTACAATATGAAAGAGAGGTGTAAAATAAAAAATGTAGATTTATGGAATGGAGTGATGGCTTAGTGGTTAAGGTGCTTGGCTGTGAAGCCTAAGTGCCTAAGCTCATTTCCCTAGTACCCACATAAACCAGATGTACAAGCTTTTGCCTGCATCTAGAGTTCCTTTGCAAGGGCTAGAGGCCCTGGTATACCCATTCTCTCTCTCTCAGAAATAATATGAAAAAAATGTAGATTTAGAAGTAATAATGATATATATGCATATTAGTAAAAAGGCCATAAATAATAATTTTAAAATAAATATTTCCAAGGATGTTAAATAATTTATATGAACACAACCTTATTTGTGTTTTCAACTACACTTTTTAAATTTTTTTTAGAGACAGCATAATAGAGATAGAGAGAAGAGAATTAGCGCACCAGGGACACAGACACTGCATTCAAGTTCCAAATGCTTGCACCACCTAGGGGGTACCTGTGACTGTGTGCTTCCCTCACATTTATGCATCTGGCTTAAGTGGGATCTGGAAAGTCAAACTTAAGTCCTTGTGCCTTAACCTCTAAGCCATCTAAACTTGCTCTAATGTTTCCTGAGAAGAGTTTGCTAATTGGCATGATGGCTTCATAAAGAAGTAGCTAATATTTCAGGCAAATACTATCAGAAAACATTATATGTCACTTAGCGTAGGAATTTTAGAATAGCTTTTTTGCCTTCTACTTAATTTTTTAAATCTTTTAATATATATATATATATTTAAATATTTTATTTATTTATTTATTTATTTATTTGATACAGAGAAAGAGGCAGAGAGAGAGAGAGAGAGAGAGAAAGAGAGAGTAAGAATGAGAATGGGCATGCCAGGGCCTTCAGCCACTGTCAACAAACTCCAGATGCATGTGTCCCCTCGTGCATCTGGCTTACGTGGGTCCTGGAGAGTCGAACCGGGATCCTTTGGCTTTGCAGGCAAATGCCTCATCTGCTAAGCCATCCCTCCAGCCCCGAATTTTTTTAATATATATTTTTATTGACTGCCAGGCTCCGCCGGCGGGGGCAGGTAGTGCTGAGGGAAGGACCAGGCCTGCTGGTTCCTCCCAAGGGGTTGAGGAGGAGATGAGCGTCCGACGACTCAGACCTCTCCTGGCCACCGGAGAAAAACCACACTGAGTCGGGAGTCTTGTCGAAGCAGGAACTCGCTTTATTGTTACAGGCGGTTGCCTATATAATGTTGAGAACGAAGGCAGGGATTCTAGGATGGGGGGAAAAGTAAGGGCCAATAATAAACTGTGACTATTGAAATGATAATTCTAACTCCCATGCGGAAGTAGCAGGCAAGAAGCCATTAGGCGTCTTGCTGAGTCACGTCTGGCCAGAGGCAGATCACCAAACTTTAGCTAGGCTCAGGAAGTTCCACTAGGCCTCGCATCTGGGCCTCTCAAGGCCCAACAATTGACAACTTCTATACTTACAGACAACAAACCATATATCCCTCCCCTTCCCCACCTTCCCCTTCATAAGTCTGCTCTCCATCATATCCCTTCCCTCTCTCCATTAGTCTCTCTTTTAATTTGATGTCATCATCTTTTTCTCCTGTTATGAGGGTCTAGTGTAGGTATTGCTAGGCACTGTGAAGTCATGGATATCGAGGCCAATTTCTGTCTGGACAGTTGTAGGTAAGGAGTGGTACCCATCCTTTGGCTCTTACATTCTTTCCGCCACCTCTTCCACAATGGACCCTGAGCCTTGGAGCATGTGAGATGTTTCAGTGCTGGACACTCCTCGGTCCCTTCTTCTCAGCACTATGTTGCCTTTTGGGTCATCCCAGTGGTCATCGCCATCTGAAAAGAGAAGATTCTCTAACCAAAAGTGACAGTAGCATTAATTTATGAATATGAACATTAAGTGTAATGCATTCAGGGCAATTTGTTGAGAATAATATATGCATTTATCCAGATAACAGCAGGCTTTCTACCACTAATGCTCATGACCTCTCCTGCCATAGGCTTTTGGTTAGGTTTTCAGTACCAGGCATGTATTCCCTCCCATAGAGTGGGCCTTCAGTCCAATTAGAGAGCAGTTGCTTTCCCCCAGAGCAGACATGCCACTATTGCACTCGTTCAGTCATTTGGCATGTCTGGCTGAAATTGAGACTTCCAGTGTCCACTGTTTTCACCACTGATGACTTCTGTCTCCCATAAGGCTGCATACAGTGCAGCTTTTTCCAGCTTTCAGTTGGCTGGGCTATGGGGAGAAGATTTTCTGCTCAGCACCAGCTTGATTTCTGAGTGACTTTGCCGCTCAGGCACGTGAAGTCTTCAGCAGTAGTGTCTTACCATCTCTTTCTCAATGGACGCCAAGGGCCTTGACAATAGCTTATAATATTTTGGAGGCAACAGGGACCTCCATGGCCAACAACTCACTGGAAGGTATCCCTTCCTTGCAATGAAAAATTTCTAGTAACAATCTATGGCTTGTGGGTGTGCTATTATACAGAAAAGTAGGTTTTCATATACCCTATTCAGAATGTGTTGAATTTTGATTGACCCTCCCCCATGCCCTTCTTTTATGCAAACTCTTCCCCTGACCTCACTTAGGCCTTTCCCCTCCCTGAAAACTCTTCTTCTACTTACATATATACAATACCATCCCCTTTCCTTCCCTCTCCTCTGTCCATATAGCCTTTTTTTAACTTACTTGCCTCTGCTACCAATTTTTTGGTCCAGCTCACACATAGTTCTATATATTTGTAGGTAGGATCCACATATGAGAGAAATTATGCAACATTTGGTATTCTGGGCCTGGATTACCTCACTTACTATAAATTTTCCAGATCCATCCATTTCCCTGCAAATTTCATGTTTCTTTACTGCTGAATAGAAGTCCATTGTATAATGTACCACACCTTTATTACCCATTCATCTGTGGATGGTCATTGTAGCAGACAGATTCAGGTTCGCTGAGATAAACTTCCAGATCAGGCACAGTTATGGAGGAAGGGATATTTATTGAAGCTTACAGATCCAGGGGAAGTTCCATAAATGGCAGAAGAAGCTGGCCTGCCTTCATAGGCCCAAGCAGAGGCAGAGAAGCACAAGCCAAAAGCCAAAAGCCACAGCACACTTCAGGAGCTCCAGCTAGGCACACTTTGCATATCTTTAGAATGAAATCTGAAACTGACCACCATACCTAAAGATCCACCCAGTGACACTGCCTCTTGCCAGGTGGATAAAGATGCAAACTACAAACAATAAAGAACTGAATATATTGGGGGCCATCTGTTCAAACTACCACAGTCGTCTAGGATGGTTCCATTTCCTAGCTATTGTGAATAGAGCAGCAATAAACATGGTTGTGCAAGTATCTCTAAGGTAGCGAGAAGAGTCATTAGGATATATGCCTAGGAGTGCTATAGCTGGATCATATGGTAGATCTATTTTTAGCTGTCTCAAGAACCTCCACACTGATTTCCACAATGGCTGTATCAGAGTACATTCCCACCAACAGTGTAGAAGGGTTCCCCTCTTAGCACATCTTCTCCACCCATTATTGTCTTTTGTTTTCTTGATGATGGCCATTCTGACAGGAGAGAGATGGAATCTCAAAGTAGTTTTAATTTGCATTTCCCTGATGACTAAGTATATAGAACACTTTTTTAGATGTTTATCTACCATCTGTATTTCTTCCTTTCAGAACTCTCTATTTAGTTCCATAGCACATATTCTAATTGGGTTGTTTTATTTCTTATTGTTTTGTTCTGTGAGTTGTTTGTATATTTTGGATATTAATCCTCTGTTTAATGTGCCAAATATAGCTATTGTACTCTAATCCAACTGCAGAACTAATCCTAGGTGTTGAGTTTGCTGCTATTCAAGTATTCTAATGGGCTGGGTAAAGCAATTTACTGGGTTCCCCTTTTTCTGCATCCTTACCAACATTTTTTGTCATTTTTTTTCTTGATGATGGCCATTCTGGCAGGAGTGTGATGGAATTTCAAAGTAGTTTTAATTTGCATTTCCCTGATGAGTACGCAGGCAGAACATTTTTTAAGATGTTTATATGCCATCTGTATTTGTTCTGGTGAGAACTCTCTATTTAGTTCCATAGCCTATTTTTTAACTGGGTTGTTTGATTTCTTACTGTTCTGTCTTTTGAGTTCTTGAAATCTTGAAATTCCCATTCATACCTTCCTATTAGCTTGTCTTTCTCTTTGTTGGACTGTATGAAGTCTGCAACTTGGTCTTCTATGTTAGATATTCTGTTCTCTCCTTCATCCATTCTTATGGTGAGACTTTCCACAGAGTTTTTTTTATTTGACTGACTGTTCTTCACAGCCTGGTTTTTCTTCAGTATTTCTATTTCCTTACTCAAGTCTTGTAATGATCTCCTTATTTCATTAATCTGCTTTCCTGTGTTCTCTTTCAGGAATTTTTTTCTTCTTTAATTCCTTTGTGTTCTTCTTTGATTTCTTGGAGTATAATAGATACAATCATTTTTTTTGAAATATTTGTCAGGCATTACATCTAGAACAGTCTCATTAGTGATCATTTGTGATGGATTTATAATTGTTGGTGGTACTGTATTGTCTTGATTCTTTGTTTTTCTTGTATTATAATGTCGCAACTTTTGCATCCTGAATTGATTTCATGCTTGGGTTTTCTACTTATCTGCAGTGTTCTTAGATGTGGCAATCCACCTTTATATACTTTCAGGATATGAGTTCAAGGTACCAGGTGTAGCTCTTGTACCCCAATACAGCCACAGAAGTAATCCTAGGTGTTGAGTTTGCTTGCCAAGCAAGTGTTCTAGTGTACTTGGTGGAACAATTTACTGGCAAATTCTAAACTTCAACTGAGCGATATACACATTCAGTGAAAGTCAGCACAGAGTATGCAATTGTGGGGATTAAAACAAACAGGTAGTCTTATAATGCCCAAATCCCTAAGGGTGTGTGTTGTTCTAAATCCTTAATCTTATCAATTGGGACATAGAGATTTCTGTTTGGAATTGGGTTCCAGGTCAGCCTGGATCTGAATCAGGCCCTGCCCCCAATAATGACAGAAGCAAAAGACAAAGGCCCTATAAATCTGAAAGCATCAAAGGCAACAATAGTCAACCCCCAAATACAACTTATTTGAAAATGGTAAAGGCAACCAAGAATATGTAACCCATAACCTGCACTGACATGGAAAGAGAGATTATCTCTTCCAATTCAGGCCTACGTACCTGTATATTTTTTTTGGTCAGTCAGCCTCGTTACCTTTTGGAGTGGCTTCCAAACACACCAATGCTGAGTGCCCACTTCGATCCCTTCATGTTGTGCTGGGGAGCTGGAGTTCTGATCAGCTGTGCTGGCTGCACTGCCACTAGGGACTGAATACAAAAACTTCCTAGTTCTGATGGTTGGGGGATGGGAGAGGGCCGACTCCTGGAGTTGCTCACGCAGTTCCACCTGTGTTCCTTTCAGTAGCTCCTTAGTTGATCTCAGCTCTCTTTCCTTCAGATTTCTTGACTTTGCAAGAAGGCTGATGGGGTTGACATATCCCCTTGTTTGGTCTCTGCTTCTGCTGCTGCTTGACACACCTGGTGGTATGGTGCTGTGTAGGTTTGCAAATCATGCAGATTGGCAGGCCGCAAGCGCCTCAGTGGGATTCTGGACATTTTCCTCCTTTCTGGTGGATCTTGGTCTCTCTTGCTTCTCCCTTGTGTCTAAGAATAACTTATACTCTGTCACTTTTCAGAAGAGTGAGCCTGGCATGGTGGCACACGCCTTTAATCCCAGCACTTGGGAGGCAGAGGTAGGAGGATCACCATGTGTTCGAGGACACCCTAAGACTACATAGTGAATTCCAGGTCAGCCTGGGCTAGAGTGAGACCCTACCTTGAAAAACCAAAAAAAAAAAAAAGTGTGTATTTTGCTGTGGTTTTGCTTAGTTCACTTCCTAGGCTGGATTGGTATGACTTCTACGGCGCCATCATACACAGAAGTCCCCTAGCTTAGTTTTTGACTGCACCAATCCTTTGTATTTAACATTCAGTTGTTACAAGATTGTATAAGCTTTATATCTACAATTGTTTATTATTTCTTTTAAGTTCTACTGTTATTTCCATACTTCATTCTTTCCTGTACTATTAAATTTTCACCATCCTTTGAACTGTGAATCAGTTATACCATCCATCCTACACAGGCATGCCTATTACCTTTCTAATATATCTCTTTTTTATGGAAATCATTCAGCAGTTTCCAGTATTGAATTACTTTCTCAATTCTTTGACTGAATTCTTTAAGGCAGGAAGGGTTTATTTTAGCTTACTATTCAAGTTATCAGTCCATCTTGGTAGGCAAGGTATGGGTGCAGGAGTTGAGGTCTGATCACATTCAGTCCTCTGTGTGGAAACAGAGAGCATCTAGGTTCTTAGGTATTAGTGCATAAATTGCTTTCAAAGTATAAGTTGCATTTGTCCATGACATATCTCTGCACAGTAGCTTTCTCTGAACCTACTGTCTTTGTACTATGATGCTGTGATAAAACCCTAACTATAGATTATTTCTTTTATTCCTTCTTTTTTCATTTTTACAAATTTATTTATTTGTTTATTTTATTAATTAGTTTTGTACTCAGTGAATACAGTCAAGTTGGTACCATTGTTAGGCTCATCCATGTCCTACCCCAGCCCCCTGGCCCCTCCTTGTTGAAGTATATGGGTCATGCACTGTGGAGTTAGCCCACAGTTATGGGTAGGAGAATGTCTCTGCGTATCATGACCCAACTTGTGGCTCTGACATTCTTTCCACCCCCTCTTCCGCAAAATTTCCCTGAGCCATGTTGGGTTCATTTTAGGTCTCCTTCAGTGATGAGGTGGGGCCTCTGTGTCTCTGGATATCTGATTTGGTAGGAGTTGATTGTTCTCTGTGTTGATGTCCTTCACCCTTGTGCTGGTACCCGGTTCCTTTTCATTGATACTATTTGTCCCAAAGAATCCCCACCCCTTTTAGAGGAAAATGGTATTTAGAGTTCTCGGCCTAAGTACTAGGAGAAATCACTGCTCTTAGAGTGGTCATAGATTTTTAACAGAAAGAACTAAGAAGTAGTTCCATTTTCTTCATGAGAAAATATGTTCAGATTTGCCTTCAAAGTTACACAGTTTTGCTTAACCTCTTTGATTGCATATTTTTACAATTAAAATATTATTTCTAAACCTAAATATTAATATAATCATATACGTTCTTTATTGTGATTGATTTCAGAGCCAAAATTTAGTATTTTAAAAGGAATTGTTATCATGACAAAATGGATTATGGTAAGGAGTTTAATAATTTTATGGCAATGGGATCTGAAACAGTAAAACCCAAATAAAACAGTGTGAATGCACAGATAATGTATAGTTATTTTAAAGTCACTTGACATAATTCTCCATGTGCTTTAAATTAAGAGGTTTATTTGTTTTATCTTATTTCTGATTTCTAAAAATATATTTTATTTTAAGGTTGCTTAATTTGGGTATATAATTACAAAATTGTAACTATTGTTTTATAATCAGATCTTTAAAATAAAGAATGTTCAGAAAAGTCTAAAAAAAAAAAAGAAATCTTAACTGTTTTTCAACTAGACTGGCATTAGTCCCAATTTTTTATTTTATAGTTACATGAATTCCAAGTATAAATTTTAGAGTTATTTTTCTTTTGATGTTTCTCCACACTGGAAAACATACCAGTTGCAGTTTATCATTTTAGTGTCTCCCTAGCATTCAGCATAGTACATGTTTTATAGTATGCAGTAGGATAACTACATATTGCATGTATATTAAAGATTCAAAATGTAAGTTTTTCACTGGGTCATGGCACATACTCATAGTATCAATTCTGGGGGGGACTGAGGCAGGATGATAGGGAGTTAGAGGTTACCCTGGGCTATTCAATGGAACCTGTCTTCAAATGAAAATACTTGAATGTACCACGTATGTTCATAACATAAAAAAGATCTACTACAGGGGACTGGGGAGAAGACTTAGCAGTTATGGCATTTGCCTGCGAAGCGTAAGGACCCGGGTTTGATTCCCCAGGACCCACATAAACTAGATGCACAAGGGGGCACAAGCGTCTGGAGTTCGTATGCAGTGGCTAGAGGCCCTGGTATGCCCATCCTCTCTTTCTCTGTCATAAATAAATAATTAAAATATTAAAAAAGAGATCTACTCCAGACTACTTTCTCCTTTCATGGATTAATGTGTTATCGACTGTTACAAGTAGGCTTTAACATGACCACAGAGTAAATTGCTAAAATATTACACGTTTACATTTCATGATGAGAGATTATAGACTTTTGTATCTAGACCTTTTCTTCCTTTTCTTTTATTTAATCCAGGGTATCACTGTATTGCCTAGGCTGGCCTAAAGCTCTTGATCCACCAACCTGAGCTACTAGAGTACATTCCATGTTTGGGGAACTATATGTGCTTGGGTTCCCTGCTTGACCTTAATAATTCATTAAAATTAGTATTTCAACAAATTATTCAAGTTTTATACTTTCTATTATTACATTTGATTTATATCTGGTATATCATAATTTATTATATAGGAACTTCAGTCATACGTAATGTTAAGAAATTTTTCAACTTGACATAATTTATGACCTTTATTTAGTCATTTGAAAAATGTGAAAGTATGGCTGGAGAGATGGCTGAGAAGGTACAGCACTTGCCTGGAAAACCTAATGACCCATGTTCAACTTTCCACGTTCCACATAAGCCAGACACACAAGGTGACACAAGTGCTCAAGGTTGCACATGTGCACAAATGGACGTACACATCTGGAGTTTGCAGTGGCTAGAGGCCCTGGTGCACCAGTTCTGTCTCTTACACTCACTCTCTCTCTCACTCTAACTCTCTTGCATAAAAAAGGCATCTGTTGTACTTGTCTCTCAAAAAGAAATATTGTGGGCTGGAGAGATGGCTTAGTGGTTAGGCGCTTGCCTGTGAAGCCTAAGGACCCCAGTTCAAGGCTCGATTCCCCAGGACCCACGTTAGCCAGATGTACAAGGGGGCACACACATCTGGAGTTCTTTTGCAGAGGCTGGAGGCCCTGGCGCGCCCATTCGCGCTCTCACTCTCTCTCTCTCTGACCCTTTCTCTCTCTGTCTGTCACTCTCAAATAAATAAATAAAAATAAAAATAACCAAAAAAAAAAAAAAAGAAGAAATGTTGTGAAAGTAAGAGGAGACCTAATTGGGGGAAGAAGAAGGAGTAGTAATACAGGGAGATACGATCAGGATAACTACATTATATATGAGGATGGAACAACTAAAATATTAATATATGAATTTAGTTAAAATTTCTCACTTTTGAAAATTAATTTAAAATTTTATTTGTTTGTCTTATTTTGAGATAGGAAAGAGAATGGGTGCAACAGGGCCTCTAGACACTGCATATGAACTCCTAATGCATGTGCCAACTTGTGAGTCTGGCTAATATGGATACTGGGGAAATGAACCTGGGCCTTTAGACTTCTGAGGCAAGCACTTTAACCACTAAGTCATCACTCCAGCCCCTAAAAATTAATTTACTGTAAAGAACCCAAGATGAAAAATTGCATTTTATACTAAAGTAGACTTTTATGTTTTAGGATTTGGATGAATTGGAAAAGAATATTATGAATCAACTCACTTATAGTCTAAATTGACTTAAAGAAAGTTTGACTGTTACCAAAGTAGAGATGACGAAAACTGTAAGTTGTGCATCTCCTTGGAAAGATTCAAATAATGTAAGCATGCAAAGATACAACTTGATGATATATGTATTAGATACATAAAAATTAATCATGTTTATTATGTACTTTTCTGAAACAACAAGAACAAGAAATGGGGGGCTGGAGAGATGGTTGGGGGCTGGAGAGATGGTTTAGCAGTTAAGTGCTTGCCTGTGAAGCCTAAGGACCCCAGTTCGAGGCTCCATTCTCCAGGACCCACGTTAGCCAGATGCACAAGGGGGCGCACGCGTCTGGAATTCGTTTGCAGTGGCTGGAGGCCCTGGCGTGCCCATTCTCTTTCTCTCTCTGTCTGTAGCTCTCAAAATAATAATAAAAATAGGGCTGGAGAGATTGCTTAGCCGTTAAGCGCTTGCCTGTGAAGCCTAAGGACCCCAGTTCGAGGCTCAATTCCCCAGGACCCACGTTAGCCAGATGCACAAAGGGGCGCATGCATCTGGAGTTCGTTGGCAGTGGCTGGAAGCCCTGACACGCCCATTCTCTCCCTCTCTCTCTTTCTCTGTCACTCTCAAATAAATAAATAAAAATAAACAAAAAAATTAAAAAAATAATAAATAAATAAATAAATTAAAAAAGAAAGAACAAGAAATGGCAAACATTTGAAATTCGATCCAGTCCATGCTAAAGTGATGAGAAGGCTCTGAAGAAGGAATTTGCACTAAGTGATGTCATCCCAATATTAGCTAAAAAACACGTCTTTAACAAGAAATTCTCATTTCAGTTTTACTATATTTAATCATAACTTGTTTAAGTGTGAGTCTAACCCTGTTATTTTTCAAATAAAACATAACAAGATTTGTCAATAGCAGCTATTCCTGTATATCAAGCGTTGAGTTCTTTTGTAGTAAATAGGTGATTTCATTAACACTGCCCAATGAATTTTCCCAATAAAAATGACTTAAATTTAGAGTTTTGGTTTTTTTGTTTGTTTGTTTCAGAATATCTTCTATCACCCTCAAAGCACACAAAGTATACTCATAGGTTATTTTATTGAACATTGTGTTTTATTTATTTTTTCTTTATGAGTCAGATTCCCATCATGTTACCCTGACTGTTCTTGAACCATAGGGTTCAAGTGACTCTGACAGCTCTGCCTTCTATGTACCTGGGACTATAAGTATGTAGCACAATGCTAGAATTATGTTGTTGCTCTTGAAGGGAACTAACCACAAAATTCATTTATGTATGCAAATATACTTGTATATTTTCTAAGATATATAGATTTTAACAATACATATTCTTTTATTTAATGTTTAATGTTGAAGTAGAGATAGAAGTGAGTCAGAGAGAGATAATGAGTGGACTAGGACTTCTTGCCCTGCAAACAAAATCCAGGTGCACACGCCATTTTGCACATCTGGATTTACATGGGTACTGGGGAATCAAACTTGGGCCATTAGGCTTTGCAGGCAAGTTCCTAACCTTCTGAGGCATCTCTCTAGCCTCTAAATAATATATAGACTTTCTAACATACATGGGCTTTGTCTAAGAAGAAAATCTATTCTTTTGACTTACAAAATTTATTAAAAGAACATAAGGTTGTATCTTGGAATAAAATAAACTGGTTGAATCATTAATCAAATTAACAAGATTCCTGGATATTAGTTCGAAATCAAAGGTTTGTGACTGTCACTTCTATAAAGGCATTAATATGCCATTTCCTTGGGTTTGGTCTGCAGTTAAGTTACATATGGCCATAATAATGAAAAGAGCACATCATGAGCATAGGTACTTATTTAACAGGTTGAGAACTTCACATCTGTTTCTAAGGATAAATTTCCTAGAATGAATCATCAAATTTAAAATCGCATTTTTAAAAACATGAATAGATGAAATTCAGACCTTGTCCTATAAAATGTGCATTTTTCAATGGTCAACTTACAAAACCTTGATTGAATAAATACTAAGCCTTGTGGCACATGTCTTTAATACTAGTGCTTGGGAAAATTAGGAGAATCACCTTCAGTTTGAGGCCAGCCTGGGATACATACTGAGTTCCAGGTCAGCCCAGGAGAGTGAGGCCTTGACTGACAAATAAGTGACAGAATAAATAAATATTAAAGTATTTAAATATTTATTTGTAGTGAGCTAAACTTCCTATTTTGTTCTGAAATTGCCTTTAGTGAATTTTCAGGGTCAAGGTAAGAGGTGAAGGTGGACTATAGACACCCCATGTCAGATACAACATCCACTATTAATTATCCACCACCTCTCTGTCCTACTCGTACCAAAGGGACGTGCAATAGTTGTAATGAGCCCACTCTACTCTGAGTAATGGTGTGTCTCACTGCCAGCCAATTCAAAATTTCTGGATCTCAGAGGAAGGGTGTGGAAGTAGAACACAGAAACCTGCCTCAACAAAGATGAATTCCAATATTACAGCTGTAACCCTGTTAAGGGCCCTGTGAGAGTCAGCAGCTGATGGGGAAATAACTGCTCCATACACTTCTACACCATCACTCAGAAAATAGGGGGACATAGCAAAATTTTAAGTGATCCTTGGATCTTAGGCCCATGGTGCTGGCATTGTCAAGATGAGAACTTCTGGGGGATAATAGAAACCCCATTCCAGATAAAACTTCCCCTTATGATATAACATTCCAGTGTCAGCATGGCCAGAATGTTTCATCAGCACCTAGACTACTAGTCCACCTCATGGGCTATTGTGTGAAGGGACGTTTTTGTATGTCCCAGAAACCTAGAAGGCTGAGTGCTGGCAAGCTGAAAGTGAGACCTCAGAGTGGAATGTAGAAGAGCCAGTCTCAAAACAGGGTGCCCAAGAATATAGTTCGAGCTTTGTGGGTGGTCTCACACCACATTGGGCTGGCTTGTCCCAATGCCACTCTTGCTAACAGTTCATTTATTCATCCAAAGCCTTAGGAGATTTAGGGTCATTTGTGAGTGTCCTGGAACTGAATGATATATGCATTCAGAATCAGTGTGATTCCTGAGGATGTACAGCTGAAGTCCCAACCCATGTAGAGGCCCCTAAATAATGCATCTGAAGCTCTGTGATCAGTTTGAAACCAGATGTAGCCCAAATGTGGTAATATGCTCCACACTTCCTTAATCTCTGGTTGTCTGGCATACTAGCCACTTTAAGAGATTCCAGGAGACAAGACAGGCTATCAGAATAAAAATAAATCTATAGCATGTATTGAAGTAGAACCATACCTCATAGAGGATTCTTAGATAATACATTTTAGACCTGTAATTAGAATTCCACCAACAGGGACCCTATTATTAGAATGATCTCTTTATCTTATTAATCTTTAGGATCTGTGTATATAGGAGGCATTTTTGAGACCATCTGGGGTCAGGATGCACTCTGAATCAAGATGAGAGTGGAGAGTGGGTCAGGAGAACGCATAGGACAGGATCTCCCGCGTTTCTGACAGTCCTCTCCCTTGAAACCTGAGGGAGGCAGTAGCATGAGTCCTCATAGTGAAGCTGGGTCACAGACCAAGAGATTCTGGGAATACTAGAACAATGTGTGGGACCAGACAATTTAGGATCCCATGTTTGGGAATGAAATCTTTTCTACTATTCAGCGTGTACAACTCACCTTGACTCCTGAACCTTCTGGGCTTCCCCAGCTATTGGACCTGAGGGCGCTGCCTCAGAACAAAGCATTCACCCTGTGATTCTATAACTCTAGTGCGAGCCATAGAAGCACCCACAGTGCAGATTGGAAAGCCAAGACTCTGTCCCAGTTCTTGAGAGGATAGGTGGGCTGGACTCTGCACGATTCTCCCCACCCACTCTATCATGTATGGTCCCCTCTGTTCTTGCTTTGAGGCTCCACATTCCCATGGCAGAGTGTGGAAAACACACTGATCTTGGTAAACTGCTGTCCATTTTTGTCATCTTGCACTCATGGATGCTGTGCTCCACAACAGACAGAGTGGAAAGGGCTGGGATTTGGATGACTTCTGTCCATCTGTGGAATCTTTGGTGAGCTCAGAGGATTCTCAGGATGCCTGAGTCTTGGGCCCACTAACTTTTCATCATGGAGTAGGGAGTGGGCTTATGATTCCATGTCCCACATCATGGTTCATTGTCAGTTAACAGTTATTAGGCAAGCCTCTTACAAGAATTTATTAGGCTGTTAATAGGTGCTAGGAGGAAGAAAAACTAATAAGGGTCTACCCTTGCCCTAGGATCTATACACAGTTAAACTTGATTAAGAGGGAGAGAGACTTTCTTCAGTGATGGAGACAAGTCTGAGTTGCTCAAGACAGCAACTTCTAATCAGCAATCTTTTTGGTTTGTTTGTTTGTTGATTTTTCAAGGTAGTGTCTCTCACTAGTCCAGGCTGACCTGGAATTCACTATGTAGTCTCAGAGTGGCCTCAAACTCATGACGATCCTCCTACCTCTGCCTCCCGAGTTCTGGGATTAAAGGCATGCACCACCACACCCGGCTTAATCAGTAATCTTATAAGTACTGGTAATTAAACTCATTGATTGTAAGGATCATTGGATGAGTTGAGAATGAGGTGCTATGTGAGGAAGCTTAGGCTCAGGATGACAAGGACTTAATTTCATGCATGATTTATTCTGATTTATGTGCCCTTATTTGTCCCTTGGGAGAAAGTTTGCATCCCAGCCTACTGGAAAGACATAGGAAGAACATGGGACTATGGTGGGAGAACAACAGACATGATCCACAATGTCATCCCAGTCTACATCGCGAGGATTTCACTGAGTTCTGAGTGATGCCACAGAAGTTATTGACAGGTTCCAGCAAGAATGTTTAGAAATATGCCACCTGGACTGTTAATTGCCCATTGGAGGGGAGGGGCATGTGGGTATGTGTCAGTGGTCAGGGCAGGATCTAGGTTGTTTAGGGAGAGAAGGGGAGGGAGTAGGGTCAGGGAGCTCTTCTACCCTCACACTAAGTATGCCCTTCCACTGGTTCAGGACCGCTGCTCCTGTCTTTTAGACCACTGCTGTGTGGACTGGAGAGCAGCATGCTGATGCTTAATGTCTGATCACTGCATCCTGGAAAATGGCGGGCTTCAGGTTCTTCCCTGATCCTCACACTTCTCGTGTCCTGATGACTGCCTTTGCCACAGTCTGCTTCTGCTGTCACCTCACACAAGGCTCTGGAAACATTCCAGCAGGGAAGAACAAGGTGTCTGGGGTGTGCATGGGAAGAACATTCCAGCAATGGCAGTTCATCTTCATAAATCTCTGCAGATGAGCACAGTTCACTAAACATACAAAGTCCGAGTGAGCAACTCAACCCAGAGCAGTTGTTCCCCATAAAGGACATCTGTGACATCTGACAAGACAATGTCAGATAACTGTAAAGGAAACAGCCTATACGACCTTCTATCCCTGAACCATTTTACAAAGGCCAGGACAATCCATAACCCAAAGCAAGAAAGTGCGACATCTTCAGTAGTAGCCAAGTCCAGAATTCTCATGGGGAGGGGAAAACGATGGCTTATATAACACACTCATCTGCAATAAGACCACACTTTCCTGTGTTGCACACAGTAACATAAAACATTGACCTCTTGAGCATGCATTGCCTGTCAATTAAAAGTCACCTGAGGTCATCTGTCATGAGCAGCAAATTGCATGCTGAAGCTTCTCAGTCTTTTTAAATTTAATCTCAGTTCTCAGGAGGCAGAGGTAGGAGGAGCACCATGAGTTTGAGGCCACACTGAAACTGTGTAGTTAATTCCAGGTCAGCCTGGAGCAGAGTGAGACCCTACCTTGAACCCTCCCCCGAAATTATTTATTTGCAAGCAGAGAGAAAGAGAGACAAAGAGAATGGGTGTGTCAGGGCCTGCAGCTGCTGCAAACTCCAGAATCATGAGCCGCTTTTGTGCATCTGACTTTATGTGGGTACTAGTGAATCGAGTCCGATTCATTACTCTTTGCAGGGAAGTGCCTTAACCACTGAGCAATTTCTCTGACTTCTCTCAGTCTTTTAAAATATATGTGCTTTTTAATTTATTTTTATTTATTTATATGTGCATATTACAGCCCCAGATCTCATATTTTCCAACCTCAAAACTTTGTGACTTCTGTCTGTAAAACTCTAATGAAATTGTGTGAATATTGATCATGGGAAGCATGGAAAAGGGAAAAAGAAAGGTTTGGGCATTTGGCTCTGTGGTAGAGAGTTACCTAGGAAATGCAAAAACCTGTGTTTAGCCCCTAGCACACGTAGATTAAATAGCTACTTAGAAAGATAAATGGATGGATAGATAGATACATGGATGGATAGGGATATGTGAAATATATCTTGGAATAATTCATGAAATCCATGTAGTTCAAGATATTCAATCCAAGTGTTGAGGGAAAACAAAATCCTAAATGATCCCGAATTATATTCAGAGATACCAGTAGGCATGTGAACCATAACTATTGTTTAAAAAAAAAGTGAAGCCGGGCATGGTGTCGCACTCCTTCAATCCCAGCACTAGGGAGGCAGAAATAGATGGGTCAAAACTTGTTCAACACGATGTCCAGAGAATGTTAGTAGGCAAAATTTATTAGAGTGAAGCAAAGTACCATAGTCTGAAAGCACAGATACACATCCACTCTTCTGTGTTTTGGTTGCTGTCTTTAAAATGGGATATTTTTAAAAGTTGATATTCCTGTACATAAGCTCCTACCCATAACCCACTTGAAGCAGGATTGATGATAACATGGATACCCAATCATGGAATCATCTATTCCAGTTCCATGAATGTCTGCCTACCCAGGCATCCTGTTGCCACTGAGCAAAGATTCAATGACAGACTTTTGCCCAAAGCCCCCTTCTTCTCCACCAAGCATATCTCCCTCCTTCCTCACATCACCTGCCGAAGACTGGAAACCCTAAACTCTTTTGAAATATAGTCTTATCTAGCTACTTCCTGTAGTGAGGTTTGGAAGCTTATGGGACCAGGATTTCTAGTTTTTGCTGTCAATGGGGTCAAGGCCACCCAGGGAACTCCTATAAAAGGAGATGGTGACATCAGATAGCAGTTGGTATCCCAAGGCCATCATTATCTGAAGTTTTTGGGACCTAATGTCTAAAAACAATAACATCCATTTCTGGAAGCCAGGAGTTAGTTAATGTGACTGATGTCTTCTTCTGTCTTACAGCCTCCTCAGCTTTTTTAGATGATACATTGCTTGTGTTTTATGTGACCAACTCTACTTTTTAGTGTCAGTATTTACATTTTGATGATTTGTGATTTTGGTAAATATTGTGTGAGATACTATTCCCTATAACCAGTTTCATGTTGCTACATTTCATGTCATATACATTTATTTAAATATTACTTAAGGGGCTAGAGAGATGGCTTAGCAGTTAAGCACTTGCCTGTGAAGCCTAAGGACCCTGGTTTGAGGCTCGATTCCCCAGGACCCACGTTAGCCAGATGCACAAGGGGGCGCATGCGTCTGGAGTTCGTTTGCAGTGGCTGGAAGCCCTGGCGCACCCATTCTCTCTCTCTGTCTCTATATGCCTCTTCCTCTCTCTGTCTGTCACTCTCAAATAAATAAATAAAAACAAAAAAAAAATATTACTTAAGCCAGGACCCTCCAGAGTTATGCTGATAGCCCTTCTTTCTGGCTTGTGTTATGCTTTTAGTTAGTAGCACATCACTTATAAAGTTATTACTTCCTGATATGCTGATCAAGTTAGAGGGTAAACAGCTTGAAAGTTGGGGTCATGTCTTGGAAAAAATGTTGTAGCTCTTATTATTAGTTCTTGTCTATCTCCAAAATATTAAATAGATATTTAGAAATAAACAGTGGGGAACTATACTTATTATGTACCTCCAATTAACACTAGATCAATACTTTGAGTTCAAAAAAATGTGAAAACTCTTCCTGAAAAGGGCCCCCAACAGGTAGGCAAACTGGGCCTTGAGTAGGGTGCTGGATTCCTGAGCAGTTACACATGAGTCCTGTGGGGAACCATTGGGCACTAGGAAACCAAAAGTGCCTCCATCTTAAATAATGACTCCATTTTGTGATAAGCTGTCTGTTCTGGAAAGTCACAAGGTCTGCAGTTGTTTGTTAACCCATGCACAGAGAAAGAACAATGTAACCCATAAAGAATGAGGGAGTCATTATCTTGTGGCTTTGGGGCTGGGGCCTTATCCTGCAGCTGTGGAACATCTTGTGGCCTTGGGGCCGGGACCTTATCCTATTGAAACAGAACTGTAGCAATACCTAAACTGCTGACAAACTTCCCTATTCTGGTATATAAAAGGCACCCTGAGAAAAATAAAAATTGCAGCTTCATCAGACTCCTGTCTTGCTGTCGGTTCCTTGTGTCTCTTGTCCCTTTCATTTCAGGTTTTCTGGGGTCCATGCTCCCATTGAAGCCCCGCTGGCCGGAGCAACTGGCGCCCAACGTGGGGCTCGAACCTAGGATCACCTGAAACATTGTCTGCTACCTGCCCATTGGGATCCCACACGGAGGCCGCCACGACCCGAAGATGGGGTTAGACACTGGCCCACTGGTGATCGCCACGGAATTGCCTGCCCGTGAGACAGATCCACTCGAACACTCGGACAGTGAGGTAAGATTTTTTCTTTACCATGGGAGAAGCATTTTCAAAAGAAGACTCTTTTGTGACTGGGCTAAAACAAGCTCTCAAGGTACGAGGAACTAGGGTTAAGAGAAAAGACTTAAAAATATTCTTAGATTATATTGGTGATCTCTGTCCTTGGTTCCCAAAGGAAGGGACTATAAATGAAAAAACTTGGTTAAGAGTTGGAGATTGCTTGCATGATTATTATGATACCTTTGGCCCCGAGAAGGTCCCTGTTTCTGCCTACTCTTATTGGAATCTTATAAATGATGTTCTTAAGGTCCACAATCATTCTATGGCTATACAGGTCCTTGTCAATAAGGGAGAGGCTGCTCTTAAACGCTCTTCTAGGCCCCCTTCTGCTTGCGCCTCTGTCATTGTTAAACATGAAACTCAAGAGAGACCTAAATCTCCTGCCTCTGAAAAGCCTTTCTGTCATCTTTATCCCTCCCTAACAGATATTGAAGCTGGGTCCCCCCTTCCCCCGTTGCTTGATGTAGGCCCCACAAGTACAGCTCCTCTAGTATCACCTCCTCCCTATTGTCCACCACTCTGCACTCCCGTCCTCGACCGCTCTGCTGCCCTGCTTCCCTCTGCACCTGCTGAACCTCTCGCTGACTCTCCCTTCATGGAATTATGATATGCCACATTAGCTTCTGTCTCTGACCTCCGTAGGGCGCTTCAGGATAAAAATCTTCAGCTGCAGCTTCTCCAGAAACTTGATTCTGTCACAAAAGAACTTGCTGCCTTTTCTAATCCTTCCTCTGACAGCCGTAGGTGCAAAACAATAGCAGACCCACACACCCGCAATACTGGCCTTCTTGCTTTTCCTGTTACTTGCACACAGGCCTGCTCTGATCCCGCTTCTGCTCCCTTCCCTGCATCCAATATGGACTCTAATGAGGAGCCTGCCCCCTCGGCTACTCCAGCTGATGGGAATGCTGCCTCCTCTGATTCTGAAGATGAACCTGCCCCAGAGCCTGTTCCCCAACCTAAACATAAAAGTCTTAATTTAAAGTTTCTTGAGTGGCTGAAGGCGGCCGTCCCCAATTACGGGCCCACGGCTCCCTTTACTCTTCCTCTTCTGGAAAGTTATAGTGACAAATGGCTTACGCCTAATGACTGGTATCGCCTTGCTCGCGCGGCTCTCTCCGGTGGAGATTTTGTTCTATGGCGCACTGAATTTAATGAAAACTGCTCTGACTTTGCTTGCCGTAATTTACAAAAGGCTGTCTCTAGAAATTGGCCAAAACAAAAATTGTTGGGGGAACATCCCTACAATTCCAATGAACAGCAAGCACGCTACCCCCCTGGACTTTTAGCCCCAATACAACAGGTAGGCCTCGCCGCCTGGCGGAACCTCCCTCCTAAAGGGGCCGCCACCGCCTCCCTGGCTAATATTAGACAGGGTCCAGAAGAGCCTTGCAGTGACTTTATTAGTAGACTTAATGAAACTGCTGAGCACCTTTTTGGTGTTGGGGAAACCAACAGGCCCTTTATCAAACACCTGGCCTTTGAGAATGCTAATCTTGCTTGTCAGTCTATTCTCCGCTCTCACAAGCGGGAGACCATATCTGATTATATCAAGTTATGTGCAGGTGTGGGCTCCTCCCACGCCATGGGTTTAGCAATTGGAGCTGCTCTCCGTTCTGCTGGTCTCACTCAGGGTACGAAAACATGTTATAATTGTAAACAACCTGGACACTTCTCTCATGAATGCACTGCTCCTAAACAGCTTTCTGCTTCTCTTCGCCCTCCCCCTGCTACACCCTGTCCTCATTGCCAGAAGGGCAAACATTGGGCCTCTGAATGTCGCTCCAGGACTGACATTCATGGCCATCCTCTGTCAGCCTCTCAGGGAAAACCTCTTCCTATCCCGGGAAACTTCCAACGGGGCCAGCTCCAGGCCCCTACTCCACGGACAAATCTTGGGGCGGTCAGGTTTGTCCCTCCCTCCAACCCACCGGAGAATCAGTGTCCACCCTCTGGCGCGCCACAGCAGGCAGCACAGGACTGGACCTCTGTGTCACCTCCCGCACAGTATTAACCCCTGAGACTTGCCCTCAAGGAATCGCAACAAATGTGTCCGGCCCTATGCCCCCCAACATGTTTGGCCTTCTCCTAGGCAGGGCTAGCACTTCTCTCAAGGATATTCAAGTCATCCCTGGAGTTATAGATAACGATTTTGCCAGCAATATCCAAGTTTTAGTCACCTCCCAGAGAGGAACCCATCTAATTTTGCCTGGGGATCGAGTGGCCCAACTTGTCCTGTTGCCCCTCACTTTTCTTAACAATAATATGTCCCCAAGTCGTGGTAACAATCAACCTGGCTCTTCTGACGCTTATTGGGTGCACACTGTTACGCTGGATCACCCTACTTTAAGGTTGCTTCTTGATGGCAAGCCCTTTGATGGAATTGTGGATACTGGTGCTGACGCCACCGTAATCTCCCTCAAACATTGGCCTAAGTCCTGGCCCCTGACTGCCTCTCATACCCATTTACAGGGCATTGGACAATCGAATAACCCTCAACAAAGCTCTCATGTCCTTACTTGGACTGACAAGGAGGGTAACTCAGGACAAGTCACCCCCTTTGTTTTTCCAGGCTTGCCTGTCAACTTGTGGGGAAGAAACATTCTTTCACAAATGAATATGGTTCTCTGTAGCCCCAATAGTGTTGTCACTTCCCAACTGCTTAGTCAGGGTTTTATTCCAGGGAAAGGACTTGGAAAAAATTTACAAGGCATAACAGGGCCCATTTCTCCTCCCCCAAAACTCTATCGCTCTGGCCTTGGGTATGCCCCTGAGTCTTCTTTTCCCTAGCAGCCATTGCCATACCTGCACCCCATGCTGACAAAATTACTTGGAAAACCCAAAGCCCTATATGGGTTGACCAATGGCCACTTTCACATGAGAAAACAGAGGCTGCAATGTTGTTAGTGCAGGAACAACTTGCCGCTGGCCACATCGAGCCTTCTACCTCCCCCTGGAACTCCCCCATTTTTGTCATTTGGAAAAAATCTGGCAAATGGCACTTGCTACAGGACCTGAGAGCTGTTAATAAAGCCATGGTCCCCATGGGGGCACTCCAACCAGGACTTCCTTCCCCGGTGGCCATTCCCTATGGTTCCTTCAAAATAGTTATTGATCTAAAAGATTGCTTTTTTACCATCCCTCTACACCCTGAGGATAGGCCCTGCTTTGCCTTCAGTGTCCCACAAGTAAATTTTCATGGCCCTATGCCTCGTTTTCAATGGAAGGTTTTACCCCAAGGTATGGCTAACAGCCCCACCCTCTGTCAAAAGTTTGTGGCCATGGCCATTGACCCCCTCAGGGAGACTTTTCCCTCTGTCTACATTCTTCATTACATGGATGACATTCTTTTACCTGCCTGTGACCAGAACCTGCTTTCCTCCTGCCTCCAGTGCCTACTGTCCAATTTGCAATCATATGGACTTCAAGTTGCCCCTGACAAGGTTCAAACCGCTGACCCCTACCTTTATTTGAGCTATGAGCTCAAAAATAACAGGTGCTAACTCCCCGAATTCAACTTCGCACCTCTCATCTCTTCACTCTCAATGACTTCCAGAAATTGCTTGGGGACATTCAATGGCTTAGACCCTATTTAAAGGTTCCTACTGCTGCTCTTCTACCCCTCAATGACATCTTAAATGGAGACCCCAGCCCTACCTCCCCTAGACAACTTACCCCTCAGGCCCTTGCTGCCTTGAAAGAAATAAACAAGGCCATTAACCTCCAGACAGACCAACAGATAGATTATACCCTTCCCCTGGTTTTCATTGTTTGCCCTACTACCCATACACCTACTGGTGTATTTTGGCAAAGGCACCCTCACCACAATCGTGGCTCTCCCCTGCTTTGGGTTTACGTCTCTTCTTCTCCTACTAAAGTCATAGCCACTTATCCCCTTTTGGTTGCTCAACTCATCATAAAGGCTCGCAATCTCTCCAGCCAACATTTTGGCAAAGATCCAAATACAATCCTCCTCCCCTACGGTCCTGACCAACTCAACTGGCTTCTCCAGACTGATGATGATTTGCCTATAGCACTTTCTGCCTTTATGGGCATTATTGACAATTACTATCCTTCTGAGCCCCTTATTCAGTTTGCCAACATTCACTCTTTTGTTTTTCACCTTAATACTTCTTATGACCCTATTAAAGATGCTCCCTCTATATTCACTGATGGATCAGCTAATGGTACAGCTGCGTACGTGATAAACGGACAACCAACTTCTCTCCATACCCCATACTCCTCTGCCCAATTAGTGGAGCTTTGCGCTGTTCTCCAAGTTTTTAAACAATTCCCTTCACAGCCCTTCAACCTCTCTACTGACAGTGCTTATGTTGCTAAGTCAGTCCCCTTACTGGAGACAACGCCCTATATCAAACCTTCCACTAATGCCTCTGTGTTGTTCCGCTCCCTTCGGGACCTCATTTGTGCTCATTCTCACCCCTTCTATATAGGCCACTTACGCACTCATACCTCTCTGCCAGGCCCTCTGGCGCAGGGCAATGCTGATGCGGATGCTGCTACTCGCTTTGCTCTCGTAGCCCTAACTGACCCTCTCTCCTCAGCACAACAGGCTCACAATATGCATCATTTAAATTCTCAAACCCTCCACCTTGCCTTCAAGATCACCCGTGCTCAAGCTAGGGAAATAGTTAAGTCCTGTCCCACTTGTTCCGTCTCCTTACCAGTTCCCCATTTGGGAGTCAACCCATGCGGTCTTCTTCCCAATGAGATATGGCAAATGGATGTAACTCACTTCTCAGATTTTGGCAAGCTTAAATATGTTCATGTTACAATTGATACCTTTAGTGGTTTCATTTTTGCCTCTCTCCACGCTGGTGAAGCTTCAAAAAATGTCATCTCTCACGTTTTTCAATGTGTCTCTACATTGGGAACTCCAAAAATCATTAAAATAGACAATGGTCCTGGATACACTAGCCATACCTTCAAGAACTTTTGCTCTATGCTTCAGATAAAACATGTCACTGACATTCCCTATAACCCTCAGGGACAGGGCATTGTGGAAAGGGCTAATCAAACCCTTAAGGCTACACTTAGTAAATTAAAACTTCACCCCTTTTATGGTATAAAAATACCCCACAAAACATTTTGGCCCATGCTTTGTTTGTTCTTAATTTCTTAAGCCTTGACAGTTCTGGCAAATCAGCCGCTGACCACCTTTGGCATCCCACCACGGCCTCCACTCATGCCCTCGTTAGGTGGCGTGATCCCCTCACTTCTCAGTGACACGGCCCTGATCCCGTCCTCATTTGGGGAGGCGGCTCTGCTTGCGTTTATGATCAACAAAATGATGGGCCTCGTTGGCTCTCAGAACGTCTAGTTCGTCAATGGACACCACCCTCACCCCTTAAAAATTCACCCTCTCCCAGGGAAGGCTCTGCGCCCCCCTGAGGTTTTGTCCTTTCCTTTTCAGGACTATGGCTGCCCCTGCCTTCGTTGGCCTCTTGCTCCTGGTATCTGGATTGATCACCGCTGACCATCGACCCATGAATTTCACCTGGACCGTGCTCAGTGAAGTCAGTGATGTGATCTGGGCCCACTCTACGGTTTCTCAGACCATCCCTTGGCCGACCCTAACTCCAGACCTCTGCAAAATGGCCCTCGGCAGCCCGAACGCTTGGGGACTTGGCACCATTTTTATACAACATACTGCTCCTGAAATTGATCTTCACCACTCTTATGGTGAAGGGGGGTGTTATAATTCTTACCAGAGGTCCTACTTACAGTCTTTCTCCCTCTATGTTGCCCCTAGCCATCACTGTCCCCATTCGATTACGTGGAAATGTGGAGGAGTAGACTCTTATCTTAGTGAAATCTGGGGATGTGAAACTACTGGAGACGCTTATTGGAATCCCTCATCTTCTTGGGACTATATCACCCTAAAGGCTAATTATACTTATCCCCAGGGAGCTGCCCGCTATGAAGATAATCCAAAACAGGCTTGCAAGGTATCCTCCCCATCCTTTGGGTGGTGCCACCCTCTAATAATTACCTTTACAGCCCCTGGCAAACAACAGCCATATGATGTCTGGTCCCAGGGCGTTCAATGGGCCATCCATGCCTATGGCGGCTCTCATGTTGGGGTCCTTTTTACCATTAAGCTACAGAAGACCCTCCCTGTTACCGCTCTCTACTCCTTGCGTGCCGACCCCTCGTTACCCCCCCCCCCGTCCCTACATCTGTTATATCCTCCCCCTCCCCTGTACCGTCTCTGGTTACACTCCTGCTTCCTCCTCCTCCACCCCTGACAACCACTGACCTGGCCCTTAACCTGGGCAAGGGCACTTTTAATGTACTCAATTCTTCTTCTCCCAATCTTACTCAATCTTGCTGGCTTTGCGTACATACCTCACTCCCTCTTTATGATGGCGTGGCTCAATCCCTCCCACTTCCCTTCAATACAACTACTGATTATACTCACTGCCCCTGGTCTCAACGTTCTAACATTTCCCTCCCCATCCCCTATGTCCTTGGCTCTGGAACCTGTCTTCATACCCCAAACCTCTCCAATTCTTCCATGCCTTCTACCCCTTGTGAGAATTCTGTCTCTGTTAATTCCTCCCTTACTGGTTCCTATTATCTCCTCCCCCAGGGCTATTGGTGGGCCTGCCACGACAGCCTAACAGCTTGTGCTTCCGTGGATCGCCTTCTCTTTTCTGCTCAGCTCTGTGTCCCTGTCCGACTCTTCCCTCACATTTCCTATCATCCTGCTCCAGACTTTGATGCTTCCTTTGCTTCATCTCTCCCCTATCCACATAGGACCAAATGTAAACCCATTACTGGCACTGCTATTTCGCTTGCTTTGCTTCTGGGTGTCGGCACTGCGGGCGCCGGCACGGGTATTGCCGCTCTTGTACAGGGAAATGCCCAATATGAAATCCTGCGTTCCCAACTGGATAAGGACATACAAAACCTAGAAAAGGGAATTACTGCTTTAGAACAGTCTTTAGTCTCTTTATCCGAGGTGGTACTTCAAAATCGCCAGGGCCTTGACCTCCTTCTTTTGAAGGAGGGGGTCTATGTGCTGCCTTACGGGAAGAATGCTGTTTCTGCACTGACCATACAGGTGTCACAAGGGATAGTATGGCTAAAGTCAGAGAATCCTTGGAGAAAAGAAAAAATAATAGAGGCATGACAGAAACATCTGGTTGGTTCTTTTCTCACCCTTGGCTGTCCTCGATCCTCCCCTCTATCTTAGGTCCTTTGGTTGGCCTACTCCTCTTACTAAGTTTTGGCCCATGGTGTTTAAAAGGCTAACATCCTTTATTAAGGAACAGATTGGTTCAGCCACAGCACGACCAATTCAAGTGTACTACTATCGCCTGGCTCTTGAAGACCAAGGCCTACCTCATAACCGCCCACTGCGGCCGCCCCTGGCGTAGGTGCCGAACCTTCGCCCTAGTTTGCGGGTGTACCCCATATCTCCTCCCTTATTGGCACTTGTCTAAACTTAAAATGATCTGAGTGACTCCCCTCCGACAGGAACTGCATAGGAGTCAGACCTGTGAATAGTGACTCACAAATGTGTGAGTACAATATGGGCACCAACATGGGTGCGAGGCATAGCACCGCAAGGGAAGGTCCCCTTTGACCGCTTCTGAATTCCCTGAGAGTCAAACCTGACTTGCATGGAGGTTGGTACCGTACTTTCTGTGTTGGCTCTGCCTCCCCTCCGCAAAAGGTACCAAGAGCAATCAAGGTGGGGTAAGAACCCCACGGGAGGAGTCAGGTCAATGCTCCCCCAGTTGGTTACAGGCCCACCGTGAAGTCACGGGACCCTGGGAGTCCTAACAAAGTTTAGAAAAATTGGCCGCCACAGAAAACACCTTCTAAAACTAATAGAAAGGGAGGAGATGTGGGGAACCATTGGGCACTAGGAAACCAAAAGTGCCTCCATCTTAAATAATGACTCCATTTTGTGATAAGTTGTCTGTTCTGGAAAGTCACAAGGTCTGCAGTTGTTTGTTAACCCATGCACAGAGAAAGAACAATGTAACCCATAAAGAATGAGGGAGTCATTATCTCGTGGCTTTGAGGCTGGGGCCTTATCCTGTGGAACATGTTGTGACTTTGGGGCCGGGACCTTATCCTATTGAAACAGAACTGTAGCAATACCTAAACTGCTGACAAACTTCCCTGTTCTGCTGTATAAAAGGCACCCTGAGAAAAATAAAAATTGCAGCTTCATCAGACTCCTGTCTTGCTGTCGGTTCCTTGTGTCTCTTGTCCCTTTCATTTCAGGTTTTCTGGGGTCTGTGCTCCCGTTGAAGCCCCGCTGGCCGGGGCAGAGTCCCAGTTGGCTAACCTAGAAGGTTGCTCCTTATCTTCTGAGGATTCTTCTGGAGGAGACCCAGGGCCATAAGTCTGACAGGGTACACAGGTAATTGTGCACACTGACTGGTCACCACAGCTCCTATGGCCACCCCCACCTTGAATTCACAGGAGAGATTCCTGCATGAACTCCTTCCAATCTACGGGGTGCCTCAGGAATTCAAAGTCACTCACTAGACTATACTTTGCTGCTTCCCCACCTAGGGACTAACAAGGACCTACTGCAAGTTGCTCTTCTCACCCTATATGCCCAGGTCCATCATATTTATAGGCAGCCTGTTGGGAGATACTTTCATACTCCTTATGGAGCTCCCCAGATATGCCAACAACCTAGAGGACAAAGGGTGGGTTCAGACCTTTCCCAGTAGCAACAATGTATTGTGAGGTCAGGGGGAGGCAGTTTCAGAAAAGGTCAACTCGCCCCTACGGGGACTGGATGCTGTTGGATGGCTTCATTTTCAATGGAGTAAGGAATAAAACCAGGAGTGGCTAAATATTTAAGACTCTTATATTAGAGCACACATTAGTCAAAGTTGAGATTTTGCTGTGCCATCCAGGACCAGAGCTTCAACTGTGAGTGAATACAAAGCCGTTAGGTTTACGTTCTAAAGCACGGAAAGGGCGGGGCTGACCTGTCCTTGACCTGATTAGTGGGAAACCCTTTTCAGAGTTTCAGACCCACGGGCAGCGCACTGACTCCACTTAGTCCAGGTGCGCGCTGGGGAGCTGCCGCAGGGCACAGCACGCTTGGAGCTTCCAAAGGTTCGCTTGGCTGGGCAAAGTGGAGCTTCAGCAGGGCGGTCAGAGAGGCTCCAGAGCCCTGAGACACGGGAATCTGGGCATCCACTGTTGGCCTTCTACAAGTAAGCCCCGAATAGAGAGATGGGCATGGGGGAGGGAGGAGGAGGAGAGGCGAGGGGAGGACCTGTGAACACTTGGGAGACTGGCTCCCACACCAGGAAGCTACTAGCCCTCGACTCTGTAGGCGGAGGTCCTGCGGAAGGTGATATTTAGTGGCCAACTTCAGCCGTGAGCAGGCTTGGGAAGGGTGATGGAGCCAGGAGTTCGTGTGGATGTGTGGGACGGGAGCCTTGTGCACTCTCTGGACAGGGTCCATTCATGGGATAGGGTTAAGGGAGGCTCCATTCGATTTTTCTTTCTTTTTTGATTTGTCAAGGAAGGGTCTCATTCACTCTAGGCCAGGCTGACTTGGAACTCACTCTGTTGGCCCAAGCTGGCCTTGAACTCACAGCAGTACTTCTATCTCTGCCTTCGGAGTGCTGGAATTTATGTCTTGTGCCGCCATGCTCAGCTTGGCTTTTTTGCAGTAAGGGCCTAACCACATGCTTCTTCCAGCCTTGGCCTGTGCAAGATGTGAAACCAAGGAGAATGGAGGGAGGGCGGATGTTTGGAGCAAATGAGAGCATTGTGACGTGTTGCTTTGGGATCCTGCATCACAGAGAGAAAGCCTTGCTTGTGCTCCTAAGTGAGTGCCTCACATCGCGACGAATGTGGGTATAGGGAAGAGTCATGACCCTTTGCTTGCTTTCCATTGAAAAGCAGATCACCTAACTGTCCTCTGCGAGTAAATCACGCCTTGCTAAATACATTTCATAAAATGACCTACTTTAAATATAACCACACTTATTTATTGGACTGTGTGTGTGGGGGGGGGGAGTGTGACAATTGCCACTACCAAATGAAAACCAGATGCTTTTGCCACGTTTTGCATCTGGGCTATGTGGACGGCTTGGAAATTGAACACAGGCCTGTAAATTTTGCAAGCAATTGCGTGAATAACCATTAAGCATTCTTCCCAGCCAGAAATATTTTTTGACCTGATCCGTTTATGACCTGGGCTGGTCCACTCCTCCTTGGGCAACTTGGTGGTTCCTGGCTCCTTGGAGATCACCATACTGATGCCAAACTTGATGTGGATGGATACATGTTGGGCTCTGTACAGCCCAGAAATATATAGTTCCGCCTCGGCCTCCGGAGTAGCTGGTACTACAGTCAGGTGCTACTGCACCTGGCTGGAAATTATATATATTCTTATTTATTTATTTGAGGGAAAGAGGGGGAGAGAGAGAGAGAGAGAGAGAGAGAGAGAGAGAGAGAGAGAGATGGATGGGTACACCAGTGCCTCCAGCTGCTGCAAAGGAAATCCAGGTTCATGTTCCACTTATGCATCTGGCTTATCTGGGTCTTGGGGACTCAAATGTACTTCTTTTGGCTTTACAGGCAAGGGCCTCAACCATTAAGCCATCCCTCCAGCCCAAGAAATATTTTTTTTTAAATACAACTGACAGTGGATATTTGTGAATATAACAAATAAATAGTGTGATGATATGTTTGCATAACAAAAAGTATATAACCTCTACCTATTAGTTTAGTATAAGTAATTTACATGCATAAATTGATTATCTGAATTATGGGCACTATGGAAAACATTATAGATATTACTTAAAAATGAAAAAATTCGCCAGGCATGGTGGCGCAAGCCTTTAATTCCAGCACTCAGGAGGCAGAGGTAGGAGGATCACCACGAGTTCAAGGCCACCTTGAGACTACATAATTAATTCCAGGTTAGCCTGGGCCAGAGTGAAACCCTACCTCGAAAAACCAAAAAAAAAAAAAATATCTTTTAAAAATTGATTAATCATTTAAGCTATTCATCCTTCAAGACAAGTGGGGAATAGATTGTTAACCATGTACATAATAATATAGTTAATTGCTATGATTTTGTTGTTTTTAGTTAGTGCACAAAATAATAGATTGCAATACCTTAATGCCATTAACCCTCCTTGTACCACTTACCTGTTCTGATGTTTTCCTTATTCTCACAGTTGCCTTTTGATTTTCATGCATGGGTAAATGTACATATACATTTGTATGTGTGATTATGTGGTTAAATCTAGATAGAAGGAAAACATGCGAAATGTGTCTGTCTTGCCTGTCAATTTCTCCCCACCACCATACTGGTCCCTTTCATCCCTGTCCCAGTTTTGCCCAGTTTTGCATACATATAGTTATGTATACATTTCCATATATAGGCATGAATTGTGAACCAGCATAGGAGAGAAAACATATTTGCCTTTCCAAATCTGGCTTAATTTTCATTATGATCATGATAATCCCCAGTTTTACACATTTTCCTGCAAATGTTATGTTTTTATGGCTAGATAAATAAAATGCCATTGTGTATATGTACTACATTATCTTAATCTCTTTTTGTTTTTGAGGTAAGGTCTCATTCTAGCTCAGGCTGACCTGGAATTTACTATGTAGACTCAGGATGGACTCGAACTCATGGTGATCCTCCTAGCTCTGCCTCCCAAGTGCTGAGATTAAAGGTGTGCACCACCATGCCTGTACAATGTATTAAACTTTTATACTTCCCTCCAGAAGTTTCATAATTATGGGTGTTATGTTAAAGTTCATGATCTGTTCTAAAGTGAATTTTGTGCAGGGTGAGGGATATGTGGTTTTTCATTTATTCTACTGTGGCAGGAACCTTTTTATTCAATGGACATGCAAACATAGGACACATATCTATTGACCCCAACTAGGGCTCAGAAGACAGACCAAAATGAGTTGTGGTGAAGCAATGAGTTTATTTGGGTTACTTACAGAGCAGAGTATGGGGCTGTTCATAGGAACAATGGATAACTCAGAGGCAGCTTGATCACTGAAAAGCTCACCCCAGAAGAGGTGGTGATGACTCACACAGACTGCATCTCTGGGGCAAACTGCACCCTTTTCTGGCTGCTCTGCTGGTCAAAGAGTACGCAGCACTCTATAGGACTTGCAGTCCCCTGGGCCTGGCCACTGGGAGAGTATCAGGCACACTGTGCAGGACTTGAAGGATGCTCGGTGGCTGGAGTCTCCCAATGCAGTTGTTTACCTGTTATAGAACCTTAGGGAGAGGGCTTGCAACCTGTTTCCCAAACTGGCTGAGTTCTTGAACCCAGTTTGCCTGAAAGGTTTTTTTTTATTCTTTTTCTTCCTTTTTCTTTCATCAGCCTTCCTCCCCAACCCATCCCACCCCACCCCTGCTTTCCTTCCTTCCTTCTTTCTTTCCTTCCTTCCTTCCTTCCTTCCTTCCTTCCTTCCTTCCTTCCTTCCTTCCTTCCTTCCTTCCTTCTCCGTTCTCAGCACAATCTATTATCAAATTCATTATGTATTCAAGGATGACCTTGAACTCTGATCATCCTTCACCTTCCTCCCACACAGCAAGATTACCAAAATGTGTCAACACACCAGCACTGTTGAAGAGGCTGTGTTTTCTACCATGTATGTTTTTGATACCATTGTCCAAACTCAGTTATCCAAGCTCACTACATACTCAAGGATGACCTTGACTACATGATACTTTGTCCAAGCTCATTATGTAGTCAAGGATGACCTTGAACTCCTGATCCTCCTCCTACATAGTAAGATTACAGAAATGTGTCAACACACCAGCACTATTGAAGAGGCTGCATTTTCTACAATATATGTTTTTGATACCTTGTTAAAACTCAGTTATCCAAGCTCATTACTTACTCAAGGATGACCTTGACTGCATGATACTTTGTTCAAGCTCATTATGTAGTCAAGGATGACCTTGAACTCCTGATCTTCCTCTCATACAGCAAGATCACAGAAATGTGTCAACACACCCTGCTTTCAGCACCACTTGGAGAGTGTATGTTTTCTTCAATGTGTGTTTTTGATGCCTTTGCCCAAACTCATGCGGCTGTTGTAGCTGTATGGCTTAGTTCTGCATCGTGTATTCTGTTACCTTGCTCTGGGTGTCTTTGGTTGTGTGTCAGTACCAAGCTGCGCTCGTTACTGTGGCTCTGTAGCATGATTTTAAATCAGCCATTGTCATAGCTCTAGCATTACTTTATCTGTTTAAGACTCCCTTGGCCATTTGGAATCTTTTGTATTTCCTGATGAATTGTAGAATTGCTTTTCACAGTTATGTGAGGAAGATCACTGAAATGTTGACAGGGATTCTATTGACTCTTTAGATTGCTTTGAGGATTAAAAATGTCCCCAAGTTTTTTACAATAGTAATCTGCCAATCTATGGAAGTGAGGAGGTCTTTTCAGTTTTTTTCCTGAATGTTTTAAAGCTCTCATTGTAGAGTACTTTAACCTCCTTGATTAACTACATTCATTCTTAAGTGCTTTATTATATTCCTTTTGAAACAAGGTCTCATTTTGTAGCCAGGCAGACCTGAAATGTGCTATGTAGTCCAGACTGGCTTCAATCTTGTGGCAATTCTCCTATCTCAGCCTCCTGAAGCTGGCTGACATTGTAGACATGAGCCATCATGCCCACCTGTGTTTTAGTCTTTGAAAGCCATTGTAAACGGAACTTTTGCCCCTGGTTTCCTCCTCAGTAAATCCATTATTTTTTAAAATATTTATTTGTATTTATTTATTTGAGAGAGAGATTGAGAGAAAGAGATAGGCACGTAAAGAGAGGAGGTGTACTCCAGGGCCTCCAGCTGCTGCAAACGAACTCCGTACACATGTGCCACCTTGCATTTTCATTATGTAAGATATTTTCATCTATTCCCAGTTGGATAGGTTTTGGTTTTGTTTTCTTTTCTTTTCTTTTCTTATGTTTTTCAGACTTCTTGTCATTAAGGTGTGTTGAACTTGGTCAAAGGCCCTTTCTTCGTTTATTGAGGTGATCATGAGATTTTAGTCACTGAGTCTATTTTCTGAATTAAATGTAATGTTTTGCATCCCTGGAAGGAAGCCACTTCGACAGACCTGTATGATGTTCTTCAATGTCCTGTAGAATGTGGTTGGCAATTCTTTGGTGGAGTATTTTTGCCTTTGTATTCATTAGGGGAGTTGGCATACAATTTTCTTTTAGTTGGACAATATCTGGTTTGGGTTTCAGAATAATTCTAGTTTTTTCCTTTCAAATTTTTATTAACAGCTTCCATGTTTATAAAAAATATCCCATGGTAATACCCCCCCAATTTCCCCTTTGAAACTGTTTTGTATTTTATTTGTTAATTTGAGGGGGAAGGAAGAGACTGTGTGTGCCAGGACCTCTAACTACTGAATATGAACTCCAGAGTTAAGCACCACCTTGTACAAATGGCTTGGGTGGGAACTGCAGAGTCAGACCTGGGTCCTTAAGATTTATAAGCAAGCACCTTAACCACTGAGCCATCTCTGCAACCCAGTAATTCTAGTTTTAAAAAACAAAATTGGTGGTGTTCCAATCTTTTAGAGTTTATATAGTACCCCAAGGAACCCTGGTGTTAGTTCTTCTTTAGCAGTTTTGGTAGAAAATGGGAATAGACTCATCTGTTCCTGGGTTTCCTTTATTGGCAGTCTATCATGGCTTCCATCTAGTTGCTCCTCACACATCGTTTTAAGTTCCTTATATCCTCCTGATGTAATTTTTCTCAGTCATCCATGTCTGAGAATGTATCCCCTATTTCTACATTTCCTGGTCTTTAAAATACCCATTCCATTTCCCATTTCTCATTTTGAAACTGTCTCATTAAGACCCATGATGTCCTTGAACTTTTATCCTTCTGTATAGGACCCACTTTTTCAAATCTTAAATGTTATTAATTTCTGTCTTCTCTCTTTCTGCTTCTGGTTATGTTGTCCAAGGTTTTGTGGATCTCATTCTTACCAACAGGCAAATCCTTCTTTCATTCTTTCTGTGTATTGCTTTCTTAGTCTACATTTCATTAATTACTGCCCAAATGTTATTATTTCTATCATAGTTTGCCTTTGTGTTTGATTGCTCTTTATTTTTTCAATATTTTATTCATTTGCAAAGAGAGACAGAGAGAGAGAGAGAGAGAGAGAAACAGAGACAGAGACAGAGACAGAGAGAAAGAATGTGCATAGCAGGGCCTGTCACCACGGCAAACCAACTCCAGATGTATGTGCCACTTTCTACATCTGGCTTTAGGTGGGTACTGGGGAATTGAGTTTGGGCTGGAAGGCTTTCTAAGCATCTTTACCACTGACCAATCTGTCTACCCCTCCTCTTATTTTTCCAAAACCTTGAGGTACATTATTAAATTGCAATTCACTTTCGATGTGAGTGTTGATAAGTACTAACAGTACTCTTAGACATACCATTTCTGTATCCCAACAATTTCAATAAGGTATGATTTTGTTTAAATTTGGTTCTAGGGATTTTTTTTTTTTTTTTTTTTTTTTGCTTTTTCGCGGTAGGGTCTCCCACTATCTCAGATTGACATGGAATTCACTATGTAGTCTCAGAGTGCCCTCGAACTCATGGCAATCCTCTTACCTCTGAGTCCCCAGTGTTAGGATTCAAGGGGAGAACCTCCATGCCCAGCTTCTAGGGATTTAAAGAAAATTCTACTTAGCTGATTTTACTGACACACACAGTTTATCCCAGGTAGAGGTAGAAGGATCATTGTGAGGTAAAGGCCATCAAGGGACTACAGAATGAGTACCGGGTCAGCCTTGACTAGAGTGAGACCTTACCTTGAAAATTTGTTTTCCTGTTGATTTCCTCAAATATACACGAACAATGCAAATGTGTTGTTCCATGTGCATGTATTTGTAGAGTAATTTGTGTGAGCTTAGGAAGCTTGGGGTCATGGAAGTGATCTTCACATGATGGTTAGCAGGGAGCCTAAAATTTCGTCTTATTTTGTAACTACTCTGGGTTTCAATGCCATATTACCAACCAAATATTCTGTGTCTGTGTTTACTATTTCTCCCTTGTATAACCATGAGACCACCCATGCACTGTGGCCATATTAAAAGTCTTATGGTAAAGACAATAAAAGTTTTTGTTGGTAGTTATGAGATGAACTGACTAAAGAAGATAGACTGGAGAGGAAACTTTAAATGTTGGATGTTAAATGTTTGATGAACAAGATTGTTACAGAGTGGTTACGTGGATTGTAAGGTAAAAGTATGTAGATGAAGATATGAGTAAGCGTAATCAGAAGGTTAGAGACAATGTACTTAATCAGATTACAGATTTCTTGAGATATAAAATGACTATTAGCCTAGGGCTTGCATCAGACTAATAAAGTATGGCCCTGGCTGATAGTAGGTTGCTATTGTATTCAAGTTGTAAATTTAACTTTAACTCATTGTTGTTAATCTGGTCATAATAATTGTCATTAAATACTGAATTTAGAGTACGCAACCAAGTGAACTAGGTTCCTCTATTTGTCAACCTTT
The DNA here is from genome assembly GCA_036346955.1 of Dipus sagitta. Classification (NCBI taxonomy): domain Eukaryota; kingdom Metazoa; phylum Chordata; class Mammalia; order Rodentia; family Dipodidae; genus Dipus; species Dipus sagitta. Next base: position 127,449,653 of record CM070776.1, read on the forward strand.
TAACTATTGATAAAATGTTTTCAGGGCAACTAAAATGTTCTGCATATGCTTATAACTAACAGATATTTAAAAGATAAAATGTATATGCCTTTGCCACTGAGAAATCTCTCTGGCCCCTCTTGTTTTTCCAAGACCTTGGGGTGCATTATTAAATTGCAATTCCTTTTCAATGTGAGCATTGATAAGTACTAACCATACTCTTAGACATGCCATTGCTGAAACTCAACATTTGCAATAAGCTCTACATTTGTTTAACTTTGGATCTACGAATTAAAAATAAAATAAATCCTCTAATCTGGGTATGCTGTCACACGTGTTTTATCCCAGCACTTGGGAGGCAGAAGTAGGAGAATCACGGTGACTTCAAGGACACCCTGGGACTACAGAGTAAGTTCCAGATCAGACTTGGCTCGAGTTAGACCCTACCTAGAAAAAAATTCCTCTTGATTTCTTTAAATATGCACTGACCATGCAAATATGTTCTTCTATGTCCATGTATTTGTAAAGTAATTTGTGTGAGCTTAGGAAGCTTGGGGCATTGAAGTGATCCTCACAGCATGGTTAAAAGGGAGCCTAAAATTTGGTCTTATTTTTTTAACTAATCTGGGTTTCAATGCCATATTACTAACCAAATATTCTGTCACTGTGTTTCCTACTTCTCCCTCATATACGCGTGAGACTACCCCTGTAGTGTGAAGTACAGTAGGTGCCTATCCCCCCTCCTTCTAACTGATCTCACCGTTCTGGACCTGAACATGGGACGTTCCCATCAGCACTGACATTCGTTTGTCCACTTCCTAACCTGCTCACTAAAGGAGTGTGTCATCGTAATACACTCTCCATACTGGGAGCTTCGAATGTTAGGCCTGGCTGAGAAATGCAGAGCTAGTTCAGCATGGGTCCAAGAGACTCAAGAAAGCCAAAACCACTGAGAGAACAACTTAGTCCATTTCTATATTCACCCAGAAGTGAGCTCAGAGTGGAGAGGTAGACACGTGTGGCACTGGTGATCCTGTCTCCCCGTGACCAGCCAAATCCCGACTGGGTCTACATGCACCAGAAGGCTATGGCAGGTTTGCCACATGCCCTTCATTTGGCTCTTGTAGGTGTTGATTGTTATGAGTTAATTTTGGGCACTGATCAAAATGCAGAGCTGAGAAAGAACTGGGAGTTAATGCCAGTGTGTGGGAAATGGCAAAGGTCATGGGTTTCTCTCCTCTCTTGTAGGTGACTCCTTCTCCATGAATGAATTCCCAAACAAGCTGGAATTTGAGACCTGTGGCTCCAAATAAGCTGTAAGCACATACCAGGCCCCATGGCTAGAACCAGCAGCCATACCGCAGGAGACTCCTTCTTGTTTAGACATCTTCCTCTTCGGCAAGATTATGGCATGCAGTGTGAGGCGGCACGCCAGCGCTTTAGGCAGTTCCAGTACTCAGAAGCTGCACGGCCTCAAGAAGCTTTCTTCAAGCTCTGGGAGCTTTGCTCTCAATGGCTGAAGCCAAAGATGCATTCTGCAGAAGAAATCGTGGAGCTGCTCGTGTTGGAGCAATTCCTATGTATTCTACCCTCAGATCTAGGGGCCACGGTGAGAATGCATGCCCCAAAGGATCGACAGACACTTTTCTCCCTGATAGAAGACCTGCAGAGAGATCGTGGCAGGCCACAATGGCAGGTGAGGAAACGATGCTGTGGTCTTTGTTCTTAGATGAAAGGGGTACTGCACATAGCTGGGCAGAGACCAGACACTGTGTCCCCCTGTCATTCAAATGAGTTCTCCAGGGTTGTACACAGCTTTCTCTTTGGGCGGCATTCAGCATGTGGTGAGAGGTTCTCCACTGTGCGTGGCCCCAGCACTCTCTATAGTCCACCTATGTGAGTGTTCCCTCTACTACTAGGCCACAATGTTTTCAAAGAACATAACCTGTACATCAACCAAAGGCATAACTGCATTGCTCTGTGCTCTGAAATGTTTCATGCTTGAATCTATTCAGAAAGAGCATGCAGAGGGTATTGGACTGGAGGCTGGAAAGGCTATAAAGAGAAAGATTCTGGTTTATTATACAACAAATGTATTGTCAATAATCATGATTGGGTTTCATCTCAGTGGAAGACATCATGAAGTGATGACATGCTTGGGTTTGTATCTACTGTTACTGTGTTGGGACAGTCAGGAATTCAGGCCATGGAATGAGTGGTGTGGGCAGTTCTGACTTGGTCGTATGGTTTCCCCAAGTGGAAGACAAGTCTTGGTAAGCTCAAGCACTCAGCAGTGGACTTCTTTTGATTTGCGCACTGGTACATTCCTAGCACATCCAAGTTAGCCAAATTTCTTTCCACCTGAATAATAGGAAGTTGCTTTGGTTAGATATTAGATATTTGTGATCTGCATCAGTGTTTGAGAGGGAATTCCACATATGGAAGCGTCAAGCAAGCACTCTGAATGGTGATGTTCCCACCAAATTCCAGTTGCCTCACCTGTCAGCATGTCTAGAATAGTGCATGAAACTCCTCTGACCCAGTCTTTGAAGCCTGTGTTCAGGGACGGCATGTCTGAGCAAAGGGCCATGGCACACAGTGGAGGTAGTACCAGCTTCCAGCTGAGATTCAGCACCTCTTGATTTTGGGATGTGGGCCCCTCCTAATAAGATGCTGGCTTCAGGGGACCCACAACCTGCAAAGGAGTCTGTCAGTCTTTCCTGGCTCCCTCATGTAACCTGGGTGTGCGGTTTCACTTGCTCAGGGTCTGCCAGGCTTGTGTTGACTATATTACCGTGGAGGGTCTACACTTATTCTTCCCAGCACGGCAGGCACAGCACACTTCTAACTCATCAGCACTTGGAATGTGACCAGTGTGTCTGGACATCTGGTAGGAGAGTGGAATGTCACCCTACCTAGGAATCTTTGGTGTAGAGAGAAGAGTAGCTTGAACATCTCACTACTCTTGTCGTATGGCTCATGTGCTGAAATTCTGGTGGTTTGAAAATGCTGGAATGAATTTGACCTGGTACCTCTACGGTGAATCTTTTCTCTTTATATGTGCTGATTATGATAGTCTTTAGAAACTTTAACTCTGCATGTCTGGCTCTCCTCCCATGGCTACTGGTTCATGGCACATTTAGGATGAGATGAGGCTAGCAGTATTTCCAGTTGTGTATAGATATTGGAGTTACGGTTTCTGTCTTTCCTCTAGGCTGACAAGGATGGTAACCTCAAGGACAAACGTAGGCCAGAGCATCCGTTATTCAGGCTTTCAAACATCCTCTCTCAGTCACCTACCCTCCACGTAATGGAACCTGGCACCAATCCCCTTGGCATACCAGAAGCAGAGCCACAGGAGCTGAAAACCTGTGATGATGGCCAACAGCAGGCCTCTCTTGGCCTTGGTAAGGCGAGGGTTGGATTTCTCCTCTTTGTTTTTGTGGGATGTGTTGGGTTCTGACTATCAATTTCCAATGACATTGTACCCTTGGGTTAATGAAGAAGATTGGTGAGAGGAGGAAGGTGTTAAAAATTCTGCTAATGGGAGGAGTGAAGGAGGTACTTTTAAGGGCATGTTACTGAGAACTTGTTAAAGCAATGGTCTTACAGCACTTTTCACCAAGACTGTTACATGGGATAATCTCCTATGAGTGTTTGCGTCCTCCAGTGAGTATTCAGTTGACCACTAAATTTTGAGCTATGAGGTGGTATCCCAAGACCCACAGCCCACAGCTGATTTCATGGCATAAAAGCCTTATTCAGATGAAATACATTATAATGTGCCATCTTCTGCTGATTGGAGAGGGGTCCCTCTCATACAGGATACAAAGACAATGTCTATCTTTTTAATTCCCAAGCCGAAATCATGTTTCTCAGAACGTAATGCAATGACTCCCTTCTCCCAACTTGCATCATCCAGGGAAGTTTTCTTTATTAACAAGCTGTCCGGTTGAGTGCTGCAGTCATTCCTTGAGACCTTCTACTCCTGAGAGGGCAAGGGGAGTTCTAAAAGGAGTTAATACAGCGGAGAAAGGCAGCCAGTCCCTGGAGCCCATGAGCCCCTGCAAGTCTCTCCCTTTGGCTTTATTCTACAGTGTTATCCACATGCTATGCCCTAGCTTTCTCCATGCTAATGAAAGAACTGATGCTAGGCTTTTGCACAGACCCACTGAGCTGGTGAAGTCAAGAGTCCAAGCTTAAGGCTGAAATAAAGCTCATTGCCCTTAAAAAAGAAAGAAAGAAAGAAAGAACTGATGCGAGAGTGATCACAATCCTTTCTCTTAGTGCCACAGGCACAGCTGAAACATGGTGATGTTTTCACCATGCTGTGTGCTATTGACACAACAATGGAGATCAAGAAAATGGAAATCAGTGAGAATAGTCCATGTGAGAAATAAAAGTGATAAATGCACCATTTGCACATATGCTGGTCTTAAGATCCATGTCCCTAGTCATCACTGCTTGGCATGGATTAACTGAAGTAACATTGTGAGGACCTGTGGAGAACCAAGCCCCCAGCTCAACTCTGGGACTTCAGGGGTACACAAGGCAGAGAGAAAGTCCCACCCACCTAGCAGCTCACGTTCTGGCAGGCAGCTGAGTCTCCCCATTGAGTTGCACGTGCTGAGGGTGTTGGGCCCATAGTGCAGCCCGTAGGAGGGCCAACTCACCACAGAAGAAGGGTGGCCTCTGAAAGAGGGGGTTCTGGAGGGCCTGGACTGGACCGCTCAGTGAGCCTTAGTAGTGAGTTGGGAGATGACTAAGGGCCAAAGATACAGAATTTGCATAGGGCAAGCTGGTAGAGAAAAGTTTGTCATTTATCTGAGCATATGAAAGTTTGGGTAATCATACATTTCCAGACTGAACTGACAAGTGTGGAATTGGAGCTCAGAACAGAGAAAAAAGCTTGAGGCAGATTTTAAAGTCAAATTTTGTGAAGGAAGTAGAGGTTGGAAAACAATAAAGCACAACCAACAATTTTGTAGTCAAAGCTCAGGAGCTATCTTGTCAGCAAATACCATTGTGTGCAAATTCAAAGACTCAGAACCTTACTTGGGTTCCTTCATTTGCAATGACCATGGTCCCTCAAGGGAACAGGGATAGGACATTTTGACCCCTTCATAGCTTTAGGCAATCTTTTCTCACTACCACATTCCCAGGCTAAGCCCATATGGAGTGAGATGTACACATTAGGGGGCTGACTCACAGAATAACTGGGGCCAGGAGCACCTCGCTGGAGCTTTAGGGGAAACACTGACATTGCTCATTGTTTGATAATAACCATCAGATAGGCAGGAAGGTAAAAGGAAGGGACAAGAAGAGTAGAGGCAAGGTTACCCCTTGCCTTGTCAACAATCATAAATGAGGGTTCACTCTCTGTGTCAAAGGATGTCCAAGATAAACTTGGGAGATTATGTGCCAGAGGTTTCATGTCATCAACAGCCTGTAGATATGGAGTAAAGATTTGCAAGATCTGCCCAGCAGGTGGGCTAAGAATTGGTCAAGATGCGCTATTAAAGGAATTGAGTGGGAGGGTATTTGGGGCTATGGGGGAATAGTCTTTGGAGCAAACACGTGTCAGAGCGGTGGGACCAGAGTTTTAAAAGCTACCTTAGGCTCCTGTAGTTAAATTTGTTCTGAGGCTTTGTGTCATAGAACAGAGTGATTGGCATTGAGGCTAAAGGTGGCAGGCCAGCCTGGTCACAGAAGTATGCACAGTGGTCTGATTTCATATAGTCACTAAATGTGAGCACCAGCATCCTGGTGTGAAGCTGTATAGCACAGTGTGCATCTTCTAGTGATCACATGATCATAAGAAAAATATAGAGAAGTAGAATTGATTTTTTTCAGAAACATTTTATATCTATTTATCTATTTATTTAACAGAGAGGGGGCAGAGAATGGGCACACCAGGGCCTATAGCCACTGCAATCGAACTCCAGACACATGCACCAGCATATGCATTTGGGTTATGTGTGTCCTGGGAAATAGAACCTGGGTCCTTAGGCTTTGCAGGCAAGGGCCTTCACAGTTAAACCATTTCTACAAGCCTCAATTTTCATTAAATTACATTTTAGTTGTGTGTGTGTGTGTGTGTGTGTGTGTGTGTGTGTGTGTGTGTTGGGGAGATGTGCATACACGTGCCACACACATGCTGCTTTGCATCCAGCTCTAGTAGGTACTGGAGAATGGAACATGGACCTACAATCTTAGCATGAGCAGAAACCTTTAACTGTCAAGCCAACACCCCCAGCCCCAGTACTGATTTGTAGTATAGAAAGGCATTCCAACAAACAGTAGACATGTTCAGTTGTCCTCCCAAACTCTTGCAGCCATTTTCTTTCTAGCAACACTGTATTTGCTAGTTTTTCATCCCTATCCCAGGTTTTCATCTCCACAAATGGTTTGATCTTTGCCCAATTGTGAGTCCTGCTTTTCCACACCCCCTTGGTTGCTAATCATAAGGAAACAGTACTGAGATGAGTGATATTGTTAACAAGTATCAAGTGCACTCAGGATCAATGATAATGCTGCATTTCATGTAGAGAATGTAATCCAAGGATAGAGCACAGAAGCCTAGTGGATTCACCTGCCAAGAGTGAGTGGTGAGCAGAGTGTCAGAAGATGGGATGGGTGAGAGTGTTCAGACAATGGGTTAATAGTGCAGAAATGGAGACTTGTCCCTCCTGAAGCACCCACAGCTAAATGTGACTCAAGACCATATGGGATTGGGTGGGGCTCCTGCCTGAGTAGAAAATGCATTGGGTTAACATACATTTCCATCCACATGTCATTGCAGAGCAATTATGAAGGAGAGGGAGGGGAGGGACTTAACAATGGACAACTAGTAGGACCCAGGGCCCTGTGGTAGAGAAAGGTCTTGTGTTTCTTGATCAGGATTGCTAGCTTGATTGGATCTTGAAACACCTAGGAGACAAATCTCTGGATTTTATTATAGGGGAGTTTGGATATACTGTTTATTGAGGTTAGAAGTCCCACTCTACCTGAAATGGACACTATCCCCATGGGCTGCTGTCATGGACCTAATAAAAAGGAGCAAGCTACCTAAGCAGCAGCACTCCTCACTCTTTGCTTCCTGAGTGAAGATTCAATGTGATCATCTGCTTCATGCTCCTGCCACCATGCCTTCACTGATGGACTGTAATCCCAAACTGTGGACCAAAATAAACCCTTCCTTCCAAGAGTTGCTTTGTTGTGGATTTCAATACAGCAAGGAGAAATGTGACTTCTTCAGAAAATTGGTACCCAGAATTGGAATTGCTGTGATGATATCCCAGAACTTGTAATCTCTATGATTTTGGCGTTTACTACTCATGTCCCTCATCCAGGTCTACAGAGGAAAAGAGTAACAATTGGGGCATACAGATAATTAAAAATTTAGCAGTTTGTTGAGAGAGAGAGTATGTCACCAAGTTTAAGAGTGCAGAGAAGGTGTCTACGAAGGCTGGTGTACATCTTACAGAGAGTAGTGCCCTTAAGCTGAAAACTACTGCTCTAAGCTGACACTATAGAGAATATGTTTTGAGGACAATTACCATGCGTGCTAGTGTCTGTCCTGTGGAAATCCACACTCCTTTCAAAGAAGAGATCCTGAACTGAATATGTCACTGATGTGATTCTCCTCTACCCAAGCTAATGGCCTAGGACATTTTTACTCCTGGATCTGTACACAGAGGATGCCACTGTTGTCCACCTGTCCAACATCCACCGCAAGCTGCCACAGAACTTTTCATCATCTGTGTGGAAGTGCTTTTGCAGACATGAGAAAAATAAGAGTTAGGGAGTCATGGAGTTCTGCTCCACGGTTTCAGAGAGCCAGCTGAGGGCAGACATTGTGTGTCAGAGTCCCTGCAAGGACACTCTGAGAGGTCACAATGTGACCTCTGAGAGGGAAGACTGAGTTGCAGTGGAGACCTCATTAAGTTGGAGATGCCAGGAGAGCTGCAGGCTCAGAGTGGGGACAGTCCAGGAGAGAAGGGGGAGTGTGTCAGGCAGCAACCATTGCCATGGTAATTATACAAAGCCCCTTGGAGCCCACATGATTCCATTGGGAGACCCACTATCCCCCCTTGGGACTCGCAGGTTGCATGTTTGCCTTTTTGGGACCCAGTTTTTTTGTTGTTGTTAAATCTCTTCTGCTATTTCTTCCCATTTGGGAATGGAAATGTTTGCTATGTTCCACCATATTTTGAAAATATAGAACTTGCTTATTAATTTCCCAGGGGCTCTCATTCAAGCAATTGCTTGAAGTCTTAGAACAGGCTTTAGACTTTGGACTTTTGAACACTGTTATGTCTGCTACAGACTTTGGGGACACTTCAACATTGAAATACATGTTTTACCATGAGGTGTCCATGAGAATATGGGGATAAGTGATGAAAAGTTAGGCCCCAAAAGTCATGTTTTGATGTCATGTTGACAAGGGCTGGGAATGTGGTGGTTAATCTCAGTGGTCAACTTCACTAGAACTAGATTTGTTGTGCCAAGTCCCCTGACCAGGAGCCAAGACCCCTGGTCACCCAGGAGTCACCCAGAGAACTGCCACAGAAGCCGAGACACTCGAATGTAAAAGCAACAGGTTTCTTTATTGCAAGCCTAGGCCTGGGCTCCATCCCTACAGTCCGGCACAGCAGTAGTGAAGGAGAGAGCCCCTTTCTTTTGGGGGAAGGGGTTCATATAGGAATTCGAACAAAGAAGTAGGGGATAGATACATGATTGGTTGATTTAAACAGTTCTGATTGGTTTGGGTTTTTGGTGGGCAAAGTTGGGGGCAGGAGCTAGGGGCACTCCAGGCAGATGAGGTAATCTCCATTGTGATCGGCTAAGCAAACAGTCTATGCAGGTAGTTGGAGGCCGGAGGGCCCCCCCACCCCGCAGTGGGGTGTTTCTGGAAGGCCCTTGAAGTGTAGATTCCTCAGTTTCTTATCTAAGCAGATGGTCGGAGGCCGGAGGCCCCACAGTGGAGTGTTTCCGGAATGTCCTTGAAATGGAGATTCCCCAGAAACTTTAGGGAGAAAGGCAGCAATTGAGCAAGCAAACAAAGTTTACAGAAGCAGAGGTCAGCACATTAGCCGGCTAGTTCTCTATCTAAGTCAGGCCTGGGCCTTTTTACCTAAAATGGTTATATTTGGTCTCTCAGATTCACCTAGTTGACATATCATAAGGGATGTCTGTTAAGGAGGGTCTAGATTGGGATCAATGAGTTGGGATGACCCATCCAAACTCTATGTGTGGCTACTAGACTATTTGAATAAAAAGGAGAAATATGGCTGGGGGGAATGGCTGAGTTTTTAAGGAACATGCCTATGAAACCGAAGTTTTCATGTTTGCCTGCCCAGGTTCCATGTACGCCAGACGCAGTGATGGAAGCACTCAAGGTCACAATGTGCACAAGGAGCTTACACATCTGGAGCTCGATTTCAGTGGTTGGAGGCCCTGGCATGCCAATTCTCTCTCTCTCTCTCTCTCTTTCACAAAAAAAGGCAATATGTTGGCCTTTCATCAAAAAAGGAGAAAGAAAGCCGGGTGTGGTGATACATGCCTGTGGTGGTTTGAATAGAATAGATGGCCCCCAATATATTCAGTTGTTTGTTTGTAGTTTGCATCTGTAGCCACCTGGCTGGAGTCAGTGCCATTGTGTGGATCTTAAGGTGTGGTGGTGGGTTTGAGATTTCAATCTAAAGATATGCAAAGTGTGCCTAGCTGGAGTTCCTGAAGTGTGCTCTGGCTTTTGGCTTTTGGCTTGTGCTTCTCTCTCTCTGCTTGGTCCTGTGAAGGCAGGCCAGCTTCTTCTGCCATTATGGAACTTCCCCTGGATCTGTGAGCTTCAATAAATCCCTTCCTCCATAACTGTGCTTGGTCTGGAAGTTCATCTCAGCGAACCTGAATCTGTCTAATACAATGACTTTAATCCTAGCACTTGGGAGGCAGAGGTAGGTGGATCCCCGTGAGCCCGTGAGTTCAAGACCACCCTGAGACTACATAGTGAGTTCCAGGTCAGCCTGGACTGGAGTGAGACCCTACCTCAAAAAACCAAAAAAAAAAAAAAGGAGAAAGACATCTGAGCAGCAGTATTCATCACTCTATGTCTCCTGACCTAATGTCCAAGTTGGCGTATGGTTTCATTGTTCTGCCACCACACCTTCCCTATCACAATGGACTGTCAACTCAAGCATTAGACCTAAATGAACCATTCCTTCCTTCGAATGTGTTTGGTCAGGTACCGGGTCATAAGAATGAGTAAAGTAAATGTGACGGGGCTGGGATTATATAGGTTATGGTTTGCTTGAGGTTGTCAGACAGGAGCATTATGTGAGCGTTATTTGACTTGCTTTCAAATACTACCACTTGACCTCCTCTGAAACCAGCAGGTGGAGATCTTCAAAGCTGGTCACCAACCTATTCCATTCCAAGTCCCCTTTTGGTTTGAGCAGACCTTGTTGAAATTATTCTTATAACCAAGCTGTTTTCCAGCTAGTCGCCAGTCTGTGCCTTTTCCTCTCCTGGCTCTATCCCCTCCACAGACTCCTCCTTCATGCATTCTGGCAATCAGTATGAAAAATATCAGTCTCCATTTGCCAATAGCATTGGAATTTGTACTTGGTGATTAGTCTCTCATGTCAAGATCCATGTGAAACTATGTCACTTGTTTGACTTTAAACCTGGATGGAGTTCCACCCTTTCCACAGATGGAGAATATCCTTGAAATGGGTTCCATGGCCTCTTCCCTTCACCAGCTATTTGTTGTTGAAGTTTGGGAGAACAGAAGACATCTTTTGTATGATTATCCTGGTAATGTAACCCAAACAGAGGAAAATACAGATGTTGAGATGGCCTATGTCAACAACGACAGCCTGAACTCGGAAGTAGCATGTGGTGGTAGGACCTCTTTCCTTCCATATTCCCTGTGAACAGGACATATAATACCAAAGCCTCATAACAACTGACCCTCTGAGACTGACCAAGTAAAGGGACTGCTGAATTCCATACATGAAGGATGTGGTGGTTTGATTTAGGTGTCCCCTATAAACTTAGGTGTTCTGAATGCTAGGTTCCCAGCTGATGGAGATTTGGGAATTAACACCTCCAGGAGGCAGTGTATTGTTGGGAGTGGTCTTATGGGTGTCATAGCCAGTTTCCCCTTGCCAGTGTTTGGCACACTCTCCTGTTGCTATTGTCCACCTTATGTTGGCCAGGGGGTGATGTCCACCCTCTGCTCATGCCATCATTTTCCCTGCCAACATGGAGCTTCCCCATTAAGCCTGTAAGCCAAAATAAACCTATTTTTCCCACAAGCTGCTCTTGGTTGGGTGATTTCTACCAGCAATGTGAACCTTACTGCAACAAAGGACAATCACCAGTTCCCAATAGAGGGAGAACTGTAAGTCCAGGATGAAAGAGAGAAAAAGCCTTCATCAGGAAAAAGGGGTGGTACCATATGAGGAGTAGTAACTATTCTTTAGGCATCTTCATTTTCTCCTTGTCTATATTTTTCATGCAGTACAAGAACACCCATCATTTCTACTTCTGTTAGCTTTTTTGATAGAAAGTGGGGGAAGTGAAACACATGCATTAAAATGAAAAAGAAAGAAAGTGAATAGTATGTTTCAATTTTCTGTTTCATTTCCAGGTACCAGTTTCCACAGATGGTATGAACAGCTAGAATCTCCTGGCAAAGAAACCCCAGAACAGCTGCTGGATGACTGTCTGGAGCCCATGACCTATAAGAGGCCCAGCCCAGGAGACATTCCTGGGAGCTCCCACCAGGAGCAACCTCTGGGCCCACAACCCCACAAGCAGAAGAGCCCAATTAAGAAAGCTCACTGTTCTGATCAATGTGGTCAGCTCCTTACTCACCAGAAACTTCACACAGGAGAGCCAATTCCTGGTGGCTCCAGGTGTGGGAAAAGGTCCTTTCAGGGGCCAGACCTCTATGAGCACCAGTACTTTGACAAGGGTCAGAGGCCCTGTGAGTGCTCTGTGTGTACCAAGTCCTGCAGTCATGTTACACAGGTTAGTGTGGGCCAGGGAAAGTTCCCTGACAAGGAAATATACCACTGCTCACAGTGTAGGAGGAAGTTCGTGTATAGGTCCAGTCTGCAAGCACACTTGAAAATTCACACTCAGGTCAAATCTTATGAGTGCCCCATTTGTGGGAAGTCTTTTAAAAGGCCCTCTACTCTTGCCACACATCATAAAATTCACACTGTAGAGAAGACTTTTACTTGTGAATACTGTCAGAAAACTTATAAATATATGTCAAGCCTGCTGAGACACTTAACTGTCCACTCAGGGGAGCAAATCCCCAATGGCAGGTCTGGTAGAGCAGACCCCAGGCAGGAAGAAGGCCTTGTTGATGACCAAGCTGGTGCTTCTGGAGCTGAATTCCCCATGAATGAACTTAGCTGCACCAGTCCTGCAGAGGACACAACCCCTTAAGAGAAGCCCCATTGTAGTGGACAGGTTAGTTTGGGCTCATGGCAGAGATGAGCTTTGCATTTAGCTTTATGTGAAGCCTGCTTTTTCTATTCTAGAATATTCTACTCTTGTCATGGTCTCAAGTTTGTTTTCTGCAGCTAAGCAGATCTTGTTTTATCCTACAGTGAATATTCATTGGTCCCAATCTAGCATAGCATAGACATAAGTAATAAGCATATATAGTGTGGTGTTCGTTCACAGTGGGGCACCCAATCCCAGTACCCAGGTCCATGCCCAGTTGTGCTGTAGCTGAGTGATGTTTGCACTGATGACTTCCTGAGTATCACAGGAAGTATGCAATTAATTCAATTTCCATGTCTTCATCTCAATGCTTGAATGACATGACTATGCTGCCCTGAACCATTTTAACAAGCACTTGACTTGACTGCCTCCTAGCACATGCTGTAATCACTGGCTTCTGTACAGATGGGCCCTGTTCTTGCATCATTTGAAATATTTACAAGGTCTCCTTTGACATGAAGTGTGGACCATGTGAGAGAGACAAGATAGTACCCACCACACAAAGAATTTGATTATGACATTCACACAGTACACATACAATCTATAGAACACATGAACAATAGTCGTATGCAGACCCTGCCCTCGAGGAAGATTCCACTAGGGAGACTGTGCACCTTGTCTTTAATGCTGTTGGAAATGATGCCATCAGACACATTTTTGTCTTCACATGTACCTTGGTCCTGTTTCATTAATTTGAAATTATGTTCCAATTTGAGATTTTGATAGTTTACTGTTGCACTTTCCATATCTCTCCCCCTTCTTTCCCCGGAGACTTGGACAATATTTGCACTTTCCTGTTCAGTTTAGTTTTTACTGCATTTGACTGATAAATAAATCTCCTTCTGGTTTGTGTCCATTTTGATTTTCTGAAACACTTATATCCAAGGCTCCACCAAAATAATATTTCTCATTCCTCATCAGCCTGAGGCAGGAGAATCACTGCAAGTTCAAGACCACCTCCACTGAAAGAGCCTATCTCAAACATGCAATGAAAATGATATGGTGGTCCCTTGGTTCTTGTGTTCTCTGCAAGAAGTTTTCCATAAGATGCCCAAGGAGTCTCACTAAACACAACTGGTTAGAGTGAACCAAGTTTCCTAGACTCAAGGCACACTTACACAAACATGTGTGGACTATGTAGAGAGAGGAAACTAGCCCACATGGTCTCAGGCTACATTGTAGTAAAAGTGCATGTGGTGTAAGTAGAACTTAAGGATGAAGAAGACAGAACAGACATCATGGAATTTTTTTCAGCAATACTATAGGAGTCATTATACAAGTATTTGGACTTCTCCATACACAGAGCCAAATGACTTTGTTTAGATTGAAGGATAGGCCACACTGAAAAATATATTCATGGTATGAGTGTGTGTGTGTATGTGTGTGAGAGAGAGAGCGCATGACTGAGTTTGGATGACAAATGCCATGGTGCACATGTAGCAGCCAGAGGAATCCACAGATGTGTATCTCCATCTTCTACTTCGTTTGAGACGGAGTGCATTGCTCTCTACTGTGTTGTCTGGACCAGCTGCCTGTAAGCCTTCAGGGTACTTTCCTGTCTCCAAGTCCTTTCTTGTCCTGGGTGCACTGGAACCACTGACACTCATGTTACCACATCTGGCTTTATGGGAGTTCTGGGGATATGAACTCAGGTACTCATGCCTGCATGGTCAGCATCTTATCCAGTAAGACATTTCTTCAGCCCATGAAAATATGGCTATAGAAGGCAACAATGCACTTTCCTGGTAGGTCACAGTTAAGGATGTGTGTAAGTGTCATCAAGACACCTTCCATAAGGATAATATCACAATCATGAGTCCACAGATTTAGTCATCTAGAATTGACCTTTGGGACCCATTTTGAAGTGAAAGCATGGGTCCTTATTTGTTGACTAGTGCTCCAATAGGGATCTCTCTCGTCTCCAAGTGAGAAGTTTGGAAAAATAGTTTTATTGCACACAGGTCAGCTAAGTTAGTAATACACTAGAGTTCGCTAGCTGTGGAGTACTGTTCGTGTTTCCTTTGGCTTCAGCTGGTCATCTGCATGACTGTATTTGTAGGCTTTTAGGAATATTAAGACTCTGTGTTAACCAGGTTAAGATGATAAACCAGTTAGGGGCTGAGAGGGTTGTATTTCGAAATATCAATTATCTTAGGTTTTTGGTCATACCTGTTTGGTGCTTAACACCCTGTAGACCCTAGGAAGTGTAAAAAGCAAAAAGTTCATAGTTTCACAATATATATCCAGAAAATCTTACATTATCGTAAATCAAATATAGATTCAATGTTCTTAATAAGTTTGTAAATTTGTTTTTCTTATTTACCTGTGTTATGATACTAAGGAAAATTCATTGTCTGATAAAACGAGATTTTTGTCCTAAGATAAAATTACCCTATATCATATTTTGTCAAAATGGTGAAGAATCAGCACGAAAAAAAAAAAAAAAACCAAAAATAATTAAGAATACCACCAGGATACAGGCATGGTAACACACACCTTTAATGCAGCACTCTGGAGGAGGAGGTAGGAGGATCATTGGGAGTTCAAAGCTAGCTTAGCTTTACAGAGTGAGTTACAGATTAGCCTGGGCTACAGTTAGACTTTACCTAGATAAAACAGAAAGAAAAGTGCTGGACATAGTGGTGTATGCCATTAATCCTAGCACTTGGGAGGCAGACACAGGAGGATAGTAATGAGTTTCAGGCCAGCCTGGAACCACAGAGTTCCCTGGGCTAGAGTGAGAACCTACCACAAAAAACAAACAAACAAAAAAGATTAGAAATGAATGCCAGTGCGAGATTTTATAGCTACCATGATTCCACAGATGTACTCATCTAGGGTTGACACATGGGCTCTCTTTTGAAGTGAAAGAATGTGTCATTAGTTGTTTACTACTGCTCCAGTAGGGATTGGGCTCATCTCTATGGGAACATTTTTTGCTAAATAATGTGCTTTTGCTAGTATCACCTTAAACAATTTGTTAAAATAAAATTATCAATTATAATTTACTTTTTCCACAATTTCATTAAAATAATAAACACCAATCTTAATCTTGTAGTTGTTATGAACTTTCTATTCAATACATTTTTGAATTCGATGTGGATTCATATTGCTTTTTTACTGTAGCAAAATTTTAACTTTTTGTCCATGCATTGTTGGACGGAGATGATATGATGAGGTGTGTTTTATACGCCCTGTGGTGCATGGTGGGCTCTGGTAATTTATGTTCCTGAGAATCCTGGCTAGAATGGAGCTGGCTAGCTGTCTAAGGATTCTTCCAGTGAAAAGCACCTAGGTGGAAATTGTGCAGAGGTGTAATTCCGTCCTCCGGTCAGCAGGGGCGCCACTTCCTCCATCAGCGTGTGGTGCACCTTCCCTTCTGGCATCCGTGTTCTCACTTCTCTCCAGATATCATTTCCGGTGAGAACGTGAAGCAGCAGTAGCGGCGTCGGCAGCAGCGAGGAAAGGAAGCACACTCGTGTGTCTGTCTTTCTTCCCTCAACAAATACTTTCAGGTCGGGCAGCTTTGATAAGTGTTATTTTATTCGGTGCCAGTGTGAAAAGACAAGTGTGGGTTCTCTCTCCCTTGAGGAGGGAAGAAGGGAGGGAAGCCCAATGGGAATCCCAGCTCCATTCTTCACTAACGGTTGTACCTGGAGGCTGTGTGGAGGCGGCCGCCATGTTGCTGTGAGGCTTCCTGGCAAGCAAGGGGCTGGATGAATCGCTCCCTGTAGAGAGCCCTGGTGACTGATGTCTACACACACGACCCTCCTCCTCTTCTTCTTCATACTGCCTGACCATGCCTCATATATGGGGTGGGTCCTCTATTGACTTCCACATACTTCAACATTGGAGGCTCACTCAGGGCTGCAGTCACGGGATGACAGAGTGCTCGCTGGGATATGAGAGACAGACAGACACACGAAGAGAGAGAGAGAGAGAGAGAGAGAGAGAGAGAGAGGGAGGTAGGGGGAGAGGCTCTTGGTGCTCTCCACAGCTCTGCACAGCAAAAACAGCAGCAACTGGGCTTGGGGGAGTTGGGGCGTGTGATACATGAGAAAAATCAAAACTAGTCACGTGCTCTGAAGGTTTCTCTTGATAAATCACAGATAGATCCACATGTCCCATCAGTGCAACACCTTCAATCCATCCCCAGCACTTACAAAAAATTAAAATGTGTATTGACTATTTTTCAGCAGAAGAATTGGAATTTGCTCTTGGTGTGTGCCCTCACTCGGGGAAGTAGCTTAGTGCTCTAGAACTGGGTCCTACTCACAAGGTACAAAGAAAAAGGGATAAATGAGTAAACTCTTTTGAAGTAAGTTGAAAGTATATCACATTGCTGGAATGTCATCTTGAAATATGAAAGATGGCTGGAGAGCTTGTTTTGGGGTTTTTATTTTAGATCAGGAAACATCTAAACATGTCTTCCCATGGAAAAAAGCGCTCTAAGAAATCTGTGGCAGCAACACCCTGTGAGGACCCACGTCTTAGAATCTTTGACTTTAATGAAGACAATGAAGATCAAAACCTGAGTTTTTTTGAAGGTACAGCATATCCAAGGATGCACCTGGATGGGGCCATGCACTTCATTTGTTTTGAGCGTATTACACTTAGAACTGAATACAAGTTTCTTACACCTTTTCATGTACCTTCTCTCTCATTTCATCTTCATAAACCTGCATCAGAGATCAAGAACTTTATATCATCTCCCTTGCCTTTGCAGTCCCAACATGTCTGTACATAGGATGTGAGTGGTATTATTTACTCAACAAAGAGTTGAAAATATTTTCTTAAAATGATTGCAAATTGTGATTTACTTTCATGTAACCTTCAAAGACAACTTTTATATCTGCTTTAGATGTTTATGTTGGCCAACATCGACATTAATATCAACGATAGGATTTATTCTGTTAAGAGTTTCCCAAAATGGCTTACATAATCTCATGTGCCTTTTTTTTCTTTTCAATACAGTAAATCAACCTTGGATGGAAACCACATCGTCAGAAAATTTTGGTGATGTTAGGTAATATATTGAAAAGTAATATTTGCTTATTGAAAAAATTACTTTAGGGAAAGTTTTTTGTGGTTGTCAATAGTGCTTGGTACAAATTTAATATTGTTGAAGCAGGGAAGAGAAGGTATAAAAAAATCTAAATATATGTAAATAACAATGTAAAAGTGAGTAAAAATTATTATTATGTTATTTCTTCGCAGTGGTGAAGTACAGAATGTGGTGAAAAACGTTGGAGGTATGCTTAGGAGATATTTATACCTTATATATGATTGTTCAAATCCATGTAGTTAATTCTTTGAAGGCATATTTTAATTTATATAGGCAAACATCTAAATGAATATCAAAGATAGGATTTATTTTGTTAAGAGTTTACCAAAATGGCTTACATAATCTCACGTGCCTTTTTTTTTCTTTTCAAAACAGTGAGTCATCCTAGGATGGAAACCACATCGTCAGGAAAAAAAGATGGCGATGTGAGGTAATATGTTGAAAAGTAATGTTTGCTTATTGAGAAAATTACTTTAGGAAAAGTTTTTTGTGGTTGTCAAACAACTTGAGTATGTAGAATACATGCTTTGTCAAAGCTCTTCTAAATTTTGGTAGTATTGGGTAATAAAATGGATCCATTTTACTGCTTGGTACAAATTTAATATTGTTGAAGCAGGGAAGAGAAGGTTCAAGAAATCTAAATATATGTAAATGACAGTGTAAAAGTGAGTAAAAATTATTTTTATGTTATTTCTTCACAGTGGTGAAGTACAGAATATGATGAAAAACTTTGGAGGTATGCTTAGGAGATATTTAAACCTTATATATGATTGTTCAAAGCCATGTAGTAATTTTGTGAATAGTATTTTAATTGATGCATTGTATGGCTTTATATGAATTTCAAAACATATTTATGTTTACCATCATAGATTTTGTTAACCTTTTCCATGATATGAAAAGTACAAGTAATGCGTTTTAAATATTTATTTATTTATTTGAGACATACAGAGAAGCAGATAGAATTGGCACAATAGGGCCTTTAGCTACTACAAACTCTAAATGCATGTGCCACTTTGTGCATCCTGCCGTACGTGGGTACTACAAAATCCAACTTGGGTGTCTTAACCAATGAGCAGACAGAAAGAAAGAAAGATGATAGATAGATTGATAATGAACCTGTGCAACAGGGTCTCTTAGCCTCTGCAAATAAACTCTTGATGCTTGTGCCATTTTGTGCATCTGCCTTTATATGGGTATTGGGGAACCTACACCAAGCCAGAAGGCTTTGTAAGCATGTGCTTTACACAGTAAGCCATCTACCAAGTCCAGATGCTTTTTTAATAGAATATTTTTATGTATTTTATATAATTATTTATAATAATAAAACATCCATGTGAACCCTTTCAATTGAAATTCTTTTATAAATTCAGAAACATATCTTTTATTGAACTGGTTTCCCATGAAGTAAGTAAGCACTATACTTACCCCCCTCTGTTTTTTTTTCTTTGTTCATTTTATGGTTCCTAAATTTAAAAGTGATCTTGAGAAAAATAAAAATTGGGATAAAGTTGTTTCACATGTGTTTCAGATTTCAACCATTTTTGATTTAGCAAAAAATCACCTTTATCACCTGAGCCATCTCTCCAGGATCCTTTTTTGATTTAGATATTTTATTGACTTTACTGGTTGAGCATCTGTAGTCAGAAGGTCCAAAGTGCAAAGTACTATAAAATATGAAACTTTGGGGCATCATGTTCATGCTGTTTTTAAACTAATTTTAAATATATTGGATATTATCAAATGAGCCTTATCCATTTTGTAATTTCCTTCAACACGACAGTGTTTTGTTTTGAAATGAGCTTACAAAATGGAAGGTTTCCCAGCAGCATTTTCCTCCACACTTACATTTTGTTGACTCTCCCTCCCATCATCTTCTCCTGTTCCTCCTTCCTGGTCCCCATCCCTATGTGAGCCCTTCAGCTTCCAGTGGATTCCCTTCTACTTTGATATCCCTTGCCATGCTAGATATTAACGAATATTTATTATTCCACATAGCTCACATTAACAAGGCTGTTGTTGCTAAGACAAAAAGAATGGAAGCTTCAACTGAAGCATCTTTCCAGGCAGGTTACCAGAAAATCCAAGAAACTTTCAAAGCAGAACAAGAGCTAATGTAAGATTGTTTCTTCTTTATTGCCATGTTTATACCGTTTCACAGTACACAAAATGCAAAATATTTTTGAAAAATACCATTATCTTCTATTGACCCGTATCTCTCGAGGAAATGTTACACTTTAATTTTCACTAAGAAGGTAGTCCTGTGGCCTCCAGGAATGTAGAATGGAAATATTTCACAACAGTCAAAGGTGGTTACCTTTTTTCTCTAGGAAATAATAACTAGGGTTTTTAATGTAATTTATTTGATCCTGGAAACAAACTAGGCAAGAAAAAGTAGATATCACGTGAACTTTTAATTTTATGATAATTATTTTTGACAGTGTAAAAAAGATCTATTTTAGCCGGGAGTGGTGGCACACACCTTTAATCCTAGCACTTGGGAGGCAGAGGTAGGAGGATCGCCATGACTTCGAGGTCACCCTGAGACTACATAGTGAATTTCAGGTCAGCCTGGGCTAGAGTAAAACCCTACCTTGAAAAACCAAAAAAAAAAAAAAAAAAGATCTATTTTATATTGTAAGTAATTTTCACATTAAAAAATGTTGCTCTTTGTACTGAAACTCTGTTGTGACAAAACAGGGGAACACTTAGTGATGTATTTGTACTTGGAAATCACGTAACCTTTTCATCAGAATCTATACTAGGTCAAGAAAGTGAAAAATAAACTACCTTGAGGTAAAATAATGTACTAGAAAAATGAGACATTTCATAAATCTTCCATAATTTACAAGAGCCAAAATATTCAAGAAGAATTTTATGTTATATTCTTTGAAAAATGCTTCTGAAATCAGCATGAGACTAGTTTTTCTTCTAAGGTGTGCCTCACAATATTGGTACTGCTATAATATTCTCCTTTTAGCGTTTAGAAGCAATAAATCAACATATTAATAAAATTTAGCCATTTTGACTCAGATGTGCCTTGCATATTAGTTTAAAAAGTAGTATCATCCATTATGTTTTATAGGCAGATGCTTCACAATGAATATGGTCAGCAGTTTAAGACTCTGTTTCAACAGTGGGATTCGGAGATGCAGAAATTTAAGGAAAAGCAAGAAACCCTAACTGTTAGTATCATGATGACTTTCTATTATAACCAAGTCTCAGTAGCAATAGAGAAGCTGGCCTTGCATTGGCTCCAAGGCACTGAGCTTGGCTTCCTCACCCATTTGACTATGTGTTCTGTTTATACTGAGCCATATACCAAAAAATTATAGCTAATTTTGTGGAATATACATTTGTTTTTAAATATGTCACTATGATTCTCCCTCTTTTATTGGTATCTTTTGTAACACCTACTTTTTCTTCATTCATCTTGTTGTTTAGAGACTTTTCTGTGTTTTCCTTGAACAATATGGGCAGGGCTTTATCAATCCTGTTTATTTTTTAGAAAGAAAAACAGCTCTTAGTTGCATCATTTTATAATTTGTTTTATTCACTTACAATCCATTGATTTTTGCCTTGCTCTTGGTCATTTCTTTCCATCTCTTATTTTTGGGTTTGAATTGTTCTTGTTTGTCCAAAGCTTTCAGTGTACTCTTAATTTATTTATTTCAGATGTCACTATACTTTTTTTTTTTTTAAATAGAGAATGGGCATGCCAGGGCCTCTAGCCACTGCAAACAAACTCCAAACACATGTGCCTCCCTGTGCATCTGGCTTACGTGGGTCCTGGGTAATCAAACCTAGATCCTTTGGCTTTGCAGGCAAACACCTTAACCGCTAAGCCATCTCTCCATCCCACGCTATACTTTTTAATGTAGGCATTTAGTGCTATAAAATTTCCTCTTAAGACTGCCATAATTGTTTCTGGTAAGGTTTGGTATGTTGTGCTTCAATTTTCATTCAGTTCTAGGAACTTTCTGTGTTTCTTTATGACTTCTTCAAATACACATCCATTGTTCAATAGCATGTTGTTTGATCTCTAGGAGTTGTTGTAATTTCCATTGTTTCTTTTGTGTTTTAATTTCTAACTTTATTGCATTATTGTCAGATCTAATTACAAGTAGTCGTGTCTGTTTCCCTGAATTTGTGGACTCTTGCTTTATGTCTTGAAGGTGGTGTATTTTAGAGAGGATTTCAAGTGCTGCTGAGAGGAATGTGTTTGTAGATGTCTGTTAAGTCCATTTTATCTACGGTTTTCTTTAGCTCCTTTGTTTATGTATTTTCCTTCCTTCCTCCTTCCCTTCCTTCCTTCCTTCCTTCCCTGCTTTTCAGTCTTTCTTGCTTGCTTGCTTTGCAATCAGAGAGAGACAGAAAGAAGAAAGATAGACAGAGAGAGAGGGAAACTAGATGTACTAAGGCTTCCAACCACTGCAAACAACCTCCAGATGGATGCAACACTTTTTGTATCAGGGTTTTATGTTGATACTGAGGAATTGAACCCATGTCATTAAACTTTACAGACAAAATACTCTTACTGTTGATCCATCTCTCCAGCCCCTCTTTTTTGTTTAACTCATCTGTCTTTTGGCAAGAGTGGGTTATTAAAGTCTCCCATTATTACTGGGTTGGGATTGATTTCTGAGTTAATGTCTTGTATATTTTGCATTAGAAAATATAGTTCAACTGTGTTTGGTGCATATATATTTATAATTGTAATATCCCCAGGTTGATTTTTCCATTGACTATTAAGATGTATCCTTTTATATGTCTTATTTCTTTAGTCTATGGTCTATTTTGTCTAATATTGGTATAGATACATATGCTGGTTTCCTATTTCTATTTGCTTGGAATATTCTTTTTATCTTTTCACCATAAAGTAGTGTCTGTCTTTAATGGTGACATAATTTCTTATAGAGAGCAATTCAAGGACTCCAGTTTTCTGATCTGGCCTGTGAATATGTGCCTTTTGTTGGAGTAGTTGTGACCATTGTATTCAGAGTTATAATTGAGAGGTTCATTCCTGTCAAGTTGAAGACTTTTTGGAGTTTAGTGTTTCCTTGATCTTCATTTATTTAGAGTTATAAAATACTGCTCTAGTATTGATTATACATTTTGCCTTCCTGTATCCTTGTGAGTATGTTTGTTCTTCGCCTCAGTATTCCTTCCAGTATTCTCTGTAGGGCTGGGTTAGTACTTATCTATCCATATAGCTGACTTTTCTCATGGGAAGTTTTTTTTGCCTTCTATTACGCAAGATAATTTATCTGGGTATTGTAGGTTGGTTTGGCAACCATATCTTTTAAAGTGTGAAATATTCCACTACAAATCCATTGAAAAATGAGGATTAATTCTGATCAGCTTACCTTTATATATGACAAGCTGCTTTTCTTCTGCAGCTTTTAGTACTCTCTGTTATCTGCCTTTACTATTTTAACTATAAAGGGATGTAGGGAAATTCTACTCTGATTCTGTATATTTGGTGCTATATATGCCTCTTGTACCTGCATGGACCTCTCTTTTTAACATTTAGAAAAGTTTCTTGTATTATTTTATTGAAGGTATTCTGCATGTCCTGTTGTTTCCCCTACTTGTATGCTCATGATGAGAATGTTTGGTCTTTTCAAGGTAGACCACATTTCTCTCCCGTTCTGTTTGTACTTTTTTTTCTTTTAAACTTGTCATTGATTTTGGACTCCAGGTCTGTTTCCTCTGTCTTTGAGCTCACATAGTCCACATGATCTATTCTGTTGCTGAGGCTTTCTTGGGAGTCTTTTCAATAAGTTATTTCATTTTGTTTTCCCTTTGGTTTTTCTTCAATGTCTCCACCTTTTTCTTGAATTCCACTTTTATTTCTCATTTTTTCTTCCATATTTGTTTGAATTCATTCTTGCATTTGATCATGTCCGCAGTGAGTTCATTCCACTGTTACTTGAGTTCTTTTTTGTTTTTGTTAAACTACTCTGTCTATTGAGATCAAGTTGAGTCTCTTCTATTTCATTCATCCATCTATTGAGTTCTTTTTTATTGTTTCTGTCCATTTTCTCCAGCCATTAGTTCATGGTCTCATTAAATTCGTTGACTATGCTCATCCTACATTCATTTAGGGATTGTATGACTGGAGTTTCCTCTCAGTTTTCATTTGAGGCTTCCAATAGCAGTAGTATTTCTTGGTCAGCATAGAATGCTTTGAATTCATAGGCTATTTGTTATGCTTTTTATTTTGTCCCTCTGGTCATAGTCCTTTTGTCCTTCTTAGAATGTATCAGAAGCAGCTGTTGGTGAGTATGTATTGAATGGCCTGGGCAGCCTTAATTGAGCTGCGTGTGGGATGCCAGTTTTTCTGCAGGATTAGTCTGGGGCCTGCAGGATTAGTTTGGGTCTCCTGGAATCTCATAGGCTCTTCCTTGTGAATGCAGTCTCCATGTGTGTCTGGGCTGGACACAGATAGGACTGACCTACTCAGTGCCCAGGCTATGGAGTTTGGTCAGCTTCAAAGTCCCTCTCAGTACAGTTCAGGCAGGCAGGCAGTGCAGGGAGTGAGACCATTGGCAAGTGTGGCTGATCATTATTACTAGGGAGTTGGGGCCAAGAATGGAGCCATGTGAGTCGAGAGTCAGCCCATCCTCTTAAGTTTCCAAGTCATTTGTCAATGTAGGCAGCTTCTGAGTCCCACTCTGGTGTTAGCACTGACAGTATAGGTTCAGTGTGACAGGCTGGTTAGGAAGGTAGATCAGTGCAGCTGATCCTCACTTCCTGCACCTGGAACTGTATACATCATGTGGGGTGGTGAGTGGGGAGAGATCAGCTGGGCCCTGGTTGGCCTATTCTATTCCATGTCCCAGGTTTTGGACTGGGATCAACTCTGGAGTCACATCTCTGGAGGCAGAGGGTCAGAAGTCAGGCCAAGGGTAGGGAGGTCACTACCTAGTGTGGCTTTTCCCCAGCCTCATCAAGTCAGAGCCAATGTTGTCACCCAGGCAAGAGGAGGGTGCTCATCTGGACCCTTGCCAGCCTACCCCTACTCAGTGTCTAAGAACTTGGAGTGTAGTCAGCTACTGGGTCCATACTGTGTGGCAGTGGTGGTAAAAGCTCAGTGGGTAGGGTGGGAAGGGAGGTCTATCCCTAGTGTGGCTGATTCCCCAGTCCCTAGAAGTTGATTAGTACAGACTCTTCAGTGGGAGAAATGAAAGCAACAACAGGTATAATGATGAGTATATTCAAATGAATAAAATATTTTAATGTATTAATTTAAAACCATTATATATATATATATATGAATTATTTTTCCAAATTTTAAATTAGGGCATGGTTAGATTATTTGCCTACCACACATAAACCCACCCAACAAGAATTACCAAAAAAAAACCCACTTTGATCATATTTATATTATACAAACTTTCCTTTCATATTTGTAGAAACTTACTAAAGAACAAGAAAAACTTTTTCAACAAGCTAGAATGGTTCAGATGCAGAGACAGAAAACAATTGTACAGGTACATGAGGAGTTCCTAAAGGTATGTTACACAGGATAACATGATACTTTCTTGTAAATTTAATGCATTTTTTTGTTGTTGTTGTTGTTCATTTTTTTTATTTATTTATTTGAGAGGGACAGAGACAGAAAGAGGGACAGAGAGAGAGAGAGAGAGAGAGAATGGGCACGCCAGGGCTTCCAGCCACTGCAAACAAACTCCAGACACGTGTGCCCCCTTGTGCATCTGGTTAACGTGGGTCCTGGAGAATCAAGCCTTGAACCGGGGTCCTTAGGCTTCACAGGCAAGCGCTTAATCGCTAAGCCATCTCTCCGGCCCTTAATGCACGTTTTTGCTTTGCAAGACAATATGGAAGGGCTGTAAATAAGGCTCAGCAGTGAAAAGCACTTATTTGCAGCACCTAATGGCCTGGATTCGTTTGCCCCGTACTCACTTAAAGCCAGATACCCAAAGTGGCAAAATCATCTGGAGTTCCTTTCCACTGGCAGGAAGCCTTGGCTTGCCCATATTCATTCTCTTTCTGTTTGTACCCCTTCTCTAACTCAAGTAAATAAATAAATACATAAATAAAATATTTTAAAAAATTATAGGGAAAGGCTAGAGAGATGGCTCGGTGATTAAGATGCTTTGCTAAAAAGCCTAATGACCTAGTTTCAAATCCCCAGTACCCACATAAAGCCAGATGCACAAGTTGTGCATGCATCTGAAGTTTGTTTGTAGTGTCTAGAGGCCCTGGCATGCCCATTCTCTCTCTCTTTCTGCTTGAAAATAAATAAAAAGATTATGGGTAAACATTTTGGATATATATTTTAAAAGTTAAGTACGTTAAATTTTGAGTTCATTGTTTTTGATCAAAGTGATAACTATATCTGGAGCTTTGTAATAATTTGTGAGAAATGTTCAAGACCGGACATTGAAAGTCAGGAATTTTCATAGAAATGAAACTCTCCTACGTGCAATCCAGATTTTATTAACATGGTAGTGATTGTTCTCTGTTTCACTGAAAATAGCAAGTCTGTATACAATTTCTGTGGGCCTTTTATCTAAGTTAGTGCTTATTAAATAAGTAGAACTGGGGCTGGAGAGATGGCTGTGGTGGTTTGATTCAGGTATGCCCCATAAACTTAGGTGTTCTGAATGTGAGGTTCAGAGCTGATGAAGATTAGGGAATTAATGCCTCCTAGAGGCAGTGTATTGTTGTTGGAAGGCTTATATGTATTATAGCCAGTTTACCCTTGCCAGTTTTTGGCACACTTTTCTATTGCTGTTGTCCACCTGATGTTGGCAAGGAAGTGATGTCCACCCTCTGCTCATGCCATTGTTTTCCCCTGTCATCATGGAGCTTCCCCTCGAGTCTGTAAGCCAAAATAAAACTCTTTTTTCCCACAAGTTGCTCTTGGTCAGGTGATTTCTGCCAGCAATGAGAACCTGACTGCAACAATGGCTTAATGGGTAAGGCGCTTGCCTTGCAAAGCCAAAGGACCCAGGTTCAATTCCCCAGGATCCACATAAGCCCAATGCACATTGTTGTGCATGCATCTGAAATTAGTTTGCAGTGGCTGGAGGTCCTGGTGCGCCTATTCTCCCTCTCCCTCTCTCTCTCTCTCTAATAAATAAATAAAATATTTAAAAATAAATGAGTAGAACTGAATTGAAATTACATAATTTTTTGTTTTGTTTCCCCATGTATTAAAGATGGATTTCAAGCCGGGCGTGGTGGCGCACGCCTTTAATCCCAGCACTCGGGAGGCAGAGGTAGGAGGATCGCCGTGAGTTCGAGGCCACCCTGAGACTCCATAGTGAATTCCAGGTCAGCCTGGGCTAGAGTGAGACCCTACCTCGAAAAACCAAAAAAAAAAAAAAAAAGATGGATTTCGGTTATGGTAGTTTTTAAATTTTAAATATTTTTATTTCTTTACAAACATACAGAGATAAAAGAGAGACAGAGAGAGAGAGAATGGGCACACCAAGGTCTCTAGCCACTACAAACGCATTCCAGATGTATACACCACTTTGTGTATCTGACTTTAAGTGGGTACTGGGAAATCAAACTTGGCTCATTAGGCTTTTCAGGCAAGCTCCTTAGGCACTCAGACATCTCTCCAACCCCATGGTAGTTTTTAAGTTATTAAAGTGGCCAAAATGACTTGATGTACAAATTTTTAATACTGAGAAAGCCCACAATATGACAGTCACAGTTTAAAATAATTAATATGAACACAACATATGTGTTTTCAAGTAGATGTTTTGTCAGCTTGCTGTAGTGCTTCCTGAGAAGAGCTTGCTAATTGGCATGATGGCTTGATAAAGTACTACCAAATATTTCTCCCAAATATTATTACCAAACGTCACATCACAGTGGAGGAACTTTAGAATTTTTTATGACTGGTTCTTGATTTTTCTTTTTAAAAATCTTTTATTATTATTATTATCAACATATTTTATATGGTTACATCATGTGTTGGTACCCTTTTCCCCTTGTCCCTGCCCCCATTCCATTGGACACCATCTGCAGTGGGATTGCAGGTATTCCCTATGGGATTATGATTTATGCATTGTGGGAGCAGCAGTCAGTTATTTGGGGGGGAGGAATACCTCTGGGCATGATGGCTCAACCTGTGACTCTCACAATCTTCCCACCCCATCTTCCACAAAATTCCCTGAGATTTGGTGGGTGACTTTTAAGTCTGCTTCAGTGATGAGCTCTTAGGAGCCTCTGAATGTCTGCTTTGGTAGGTGTTGAATATCCTCAGGCTCTGATTATCAGGTTCAGCATTAAAGTAGCACTCAATTTCATCCCACCAATTCCTCTGTGGTTTCAGCTGTGGCTTTGCCAATGTGCAAGAGGTAGTTTATCTCTTTGAGTCTCGCTACCTTCTGAAAAAGAAGAATAGATTCGCCAACGGACAGTGGAGTTACCATAGCTTAAATGGAATAAGCATTATTAATTTAGGGAGAATTTGATGTATATAATTCCTCTTTTAGCCAAAGACTAGTGAGAGCTTGACACTGGAGAGCATAATTTTAGTCTCCATAGGATTCTGATCTGGTTCCCAATTCCAGATATGGGTTCCTTTACACTGAATGGCTCTCTTAGCCAACCAGAAAGCTATTGCTGGGCTGGAGAGATGGTTTAACAGTTAAGCACTCGCCTGTGAAGCCTAAGGACCCTCTTTCGAGGCTCGATTCCCCAGGACCCACGTTAGCCAGATGCACAAGGGAGCACATGCGTCTGGAGTTCGTTTGCAGTGGCTGGAGGCCCTGGCGTGCCCATTCTCTCTCTCTCTCTCTCCCTCTTTCTCTGTCTATTGCTCTCAAATAAATAAATAAATAAATAAACAAAAAATAAAAAAATATATATAAAAAAAGAAAGCTATTGCTTACCCACCGAAGCTGTGTGCCACTATTGCACTAGTGTGTACATCCTGCCAGGGTGTTTGCTTCTGAGTAGGTTAGACCTCTGGTTGCTCAGACTGTTGTTGGCTGCTTCCCCCAGTATCTCATGTTGTGCTTTCCAGCACTAGACAAGCTAACTGTCTGGGGACTGGCTTTCTTCCAGATTCCAGCCAGGTCTATCCATACTCTTTGGGTGGCATACGGTGTCTTCAACAATAGGGTCTTATTTTTGCCTCGAGCAGGTAATCAAGTGACAGAAAGCTGTCTTGATTTGGGGACCTCGTAGGTCTCTCCAATCAACGGCTCAATAGATAACAACCAATTTCTGGTATTGGGAGTTACAGTCCAGAGACAAAAAGAAATATTCTTTTAAGCTTAGGCTTCATCTCACGCTCTTTAGGGCTCTTCTTTGCAGGTGCTTGCCCCCCTACTCGTTTTGAGGGTTACATCTTTTGGTCTTATCACCAAGGATAAAGGTTTCTATGGTATCAGTTCATTTTGGATTTAGTTTTGTGTTTGCTTCCCCCTCCCTCCCCTTCCTATCTCCCTAAATCCTTCCATCCTTTTGGTCTGGGCCTTGAGTTGCCTATCAAGTATGTCAGCAACTCGTGCAGGCCCAGTTTGGGAACCAAAGATAAGTGAGACCATGTGGCATTTGTCTTTCTGTGATTGTATGAGTTCACTGAGTATGATCTGTTCCAAGTCTGTCCTTTATTCTACAAATTTCATTGTATCATTTTTTTTTTCTTACTGCTGAGTAGAATTCCATTGTGTAAATGTACCACAATTTTGTTGTCCATTCATCCAATGATGAACATGTGGGTTGATTCCAGTTCTTAACTATAATGAATTGAGTACCTGTAAACATGGTTGAGCAAATATCTCTGTAGTGATGCATGGATCATTTAGGATAAATGCCCAGTAAGAATAATTTTTGACTCTTTCAATCCTTTGTATTTAACCTTTCATTATTACTAGATTGTATAAGCTTTTATATCTTCAATGGTTTTTTTATTGCTATTATTTCCCTTGTTCATTCTTTCCAATACTATTAATGATTATCATCTTTTGCTTGTACTATGAGAATTGTAAACAATTGGTTCTACCTTTTCCATCCTACAAAGGTATGACTATGATCTTTCTAAAATATATTTATTGGGTTGGAGAGATGGCTTAGCGGTTAAACACTTGCCTGTGAAGCCTAAGGACCCTGGTTCGAGGCTCGATTCCCCAGGATCCACGTTAGCCAGATGCACAAGGGGGTGCACGCGTCTGGAGTTTGTTTGCAGTGGCTGGAAGCCCTGGCGTGCCCATTCTCTCTCTCTGTCTCTCTCTCTCTGCCTCTTCCTCTCTGTGTCTGTCACTCTCAAATAAATAAATAAAAACAAAAAAATTTAAAAAACAAAACAAAAAAAATAAATAAATATCTTTTTTTTCCTGAAAATCATTCAGCAGCTTCCAGTATAAATTACTTTCTCAATTCTGTGGCTCAAGACTTTAATTAAGGAAGGGTGTATTTTAGCTTACTAGTCAAGGCAACAGTCCACATTGGTAGGCAAGGCATGGTGGCAGGATTTGAGGTAGCTGGTTATATTCAGTCCACTATGTGGAAGCAGAGAGCAATAAAAGTTGGTGCTCATCTATGTTTCTCCTTTTATATAGTCCAGGATGCTCAGCCCATGGAAGAATGACACCACATTTAGGATGGGTCTTCCCTCCTCAGTTAACTGAATGTAGAAAATATCTAACTGACATGCTCAACTATTTTTTCCCATGGTGATTGTAAATCCTGTCAGGTTGACAATCAGAAATTAGCCATCTCACTTTAACTTCTAAATTGTTGGATGTTTATGACATAAATTGATTTTAAGCATTATTTACTTCATTTGTCCATGACACTGTTCTACACAATTGTTTTCTCTGAACCCACTAACTCTGTACTGTGATGCTGTGGTATGACCCTTAACTTAGATTATTTCTAATAACTTATTTGAAATTCTGTTCCTTTGCCAATTAACCTGGCATAACTCCCCATGTTCTATTTTATAGTTACATGAAGCTGCATTGTCATTCCCATTGTAAAGGCTTTTGTTATTTATGTTTAGATGTTTCTCCACACTGAAAAAAATGACTAGTTTTGGTTTATTATTTTTTGGTGTCTCCATAACATTTCACATAGTAATTTTTGTATGCTATGAAGTAGGATAAGTATATATTGAATAAATATCCCACCAAGGCCTAGAGGACATTGTGGAAGAGTAGGCAAAAAGAATGTAAGAAGCCAGGTATGGTGGCACACACCTTTAATCCCAGCACTTGGGAGGCAGAGGTAGTAGGATCGCCATGAGTTTGAGGCCACCCTGAGACTACGTAATGAATTCCAGGTCATCCTGGGCTAGAGTGAAACCTTACTTCAACGCCCCCCAAAAAAGAACGTAAGACCCTCAGGGTGGGTGGGAATAACTGGAGGCACCATGTTTCCCCATCCCTGCAGAGACTGACTGAGGCCTCTTGGTCCCCATATAAATACCAATAACCCCAGCAAATAAGACCCTCAGCAGAACTGGGGTGTGGGAGTGAGACTTTAACAGTACAACTGTTTTATTTTAAAAAGCAATAAATAATAATAAACCTACGTGCAAATTTTTCACCGGATGGTGGCACATGCTCATAGTATCAGTCCTTGGGAGACTGAGGCAAGATGATAGGGATTTGGACGCTACCTTTGGCTATTGAGTGTAAACTGTCTTAAAATGAAAGTACTGAAATGTAATGTTTTGTTGTTCATAACATGAAAAAGGCCTACTACAGATTATGTTCCCCTTTTGTGGATTAATGTCAAACTGACTATTGTAAGCAGGTTATGACTTGACCTTGGAGGAAATTACTAGAAATTTTCAAGTTTATATTTATTGATGAGAGATTATAGTTTTATTATGTCTCCATATTTTTCATTTTTTATTTTATCCAGGTTCTCACTGGTTTGTCCAGGCTGTCATCTGGCTCTCAATCCACCAACCTGAGCTTCCAGAGTACTTTTGCATGTTTGTGCCACTATATCTGGCTTTTATTCTCCATTTTTACCTTAATGGTTCATTAAAACTTGTACTTGAACAAAGTATTCAAGTTTTTAAAAATATTTTATTCATTTTTATTTATTTATTTGAGAGCGAGAGAGAGAGAAAGAGGCAGATAGAGAGAGAGAGAATGGGTGTGCCAGGGCCTTCAGCCACTGCAAACGAACTCCAGACGTGTGTGCCCCCTTGTGCATCTGGCTAACATGGGTCTTGGGGAATCGAGCCTCGAACCAGGGTCCTTAGGCTTTGCAGGCAAGCACTTAACAGCTAAGCCATCTCTCCAGCCCTCAAGTTTTATGTCATCTATAATTACGTTTGATTCATATCTGATATATCTTAATTTTTTAAATTTTTATTTATTTGAGAGTGACAGAGAGAGAAAGAGGCAGATAGAGAGAATGGGCATGCCAGGGCCTCCAGCCACTGCAAACGAACTCCAGATGCATGTGCCACCTTGTGCATCTGGCTTACATGGGTCTTGGGGAATTGAGCCTCGAACCAGGGTCCTTAGGCTTCACAGGCAAGCATTTAGCCACTAAGCCATCTCTCTAGCCCTATCTTAATTTTTTTTTTTTTGTTTTTTCGAGGTAGGGTTTCACTCTAGTCCAGGCTGACCTGGAATTCACTATGGAGTCTCAGGGTGGCCTCGAACTCACAGCGATCCTCCTACCTCTGCCTCCTGAGTGCTGGGATTAAAGGTGTGCGCCACCACGCCCAGCGTTCCTATCTTAGTTTTTATATGGGAATTTTGATCTGTATGTAATACTAAGAAATTTTTTACTTAGACATAATTAATGAGCATTACTTGGTCATTTGAAAAGATGTGAAAGTAAGAGTGGGACTAGTTTTGGGAAGAGGAAAGGGTTCCATGAGAACCTTTTTACTAAGAGTAATGGGGGAGAAGATGATCAAGATGCATGCATTATATGCAAATATGAAATCATTGAAACATTAATATATACGTTTAAATACAAATTCTCTTTTCTGAAAATTAACTTTCCAAATAAAGACCTCAGGTTGAAAAATTATGTTTTATACTAAAGTAGCTTTTGTATTTTAGAACTTGGAGGACTTAGAGAAGAATGGCGATAATCTACTTACTAGTACTCTAAAGGGACTTAAAGAAAGCATGACTGTGCTACAAAAACAGATTATGACAAAAACTGTAAGTTATACTTCAAGTTGGAAAGATGCAAATTAATATAAGCATGAGAAGATTTAATTTGATGATAAATGTGTATAAGTTAACTAAAAATTAAAACATATTTAATATCTACTTTTCTGAAACAGCAAGAGCAAGAAATGGCAAACATTCGAAATTCTATCCAGTCCATGCTACAATAATGAGAGGACTATGAAGAAGGAATATGAACTACATGATGTTTTCCAACATTTAAGTAGCGTGTCTTTAAGAAGAAATTCTAGTTTAAATTATAATCGCTTTAGTCATAACATGTTTATGTATCAGACTTGTCTTATTATATACCAAAAAAAGTTAACAGGTTTTGTTAGTAGCAACTATTCCTGTATATCAAGCTTTGAGTTCTTTTGTAGTAATGAGGGGATTTTTCTAACACTGCTCATTGACTTTTACCAATAAAGATGATTTAAAATTACTTTTTGGCGTCATATCTTTCAACCTTTAAATTATACAAAGTACAATTATAGACTGTTACTTTGGACATTATATTCTTTTTTGTTTTCTTTATGTGTCATATTCCTACCAGGTTGCCAAGACCGATCTACCTGGGACTATAGGTAAGGGCCACAGTGCTAGGATTATGCTGTTGTTCTTGAAGGAAAGACCTACACAGTTTATTTATATTATATCATTTTCTTTTTTTTTTTAATTTTTATTTTTTTTTTTTTTTACTTTTTTGATTTTTGAGGTAGGGTCTCACTCTAGCTCAGGCTGACCTGGATTTCGCTATGGAGTCTCAGGCTGGCCTCGAACTCACGGTGATCCTCCTATCTCTGCCTCCCGAGTGCTGGGATTAAAGGCGTGCGCCACCACGCCCGGCCTCATTTTCAATATCCTTACTAAGATTTATAGTTTACAAACTATATATATATATATATATATGTATATTTCTAAAATACATAGTTTTTAATCTAAGAAATAAAATCTGTTCTTTTCACATAAAGTTTATTAACAGAAGTTAAATTTGTGTCATGGAATAGAATAAATTGCTACAAATATTAATACAATTGACAAGATTCCTGAACATTATTTCTAAAGCACAGATTTGTGATTGTCACTCCTATAATGGCATCTATACATACTTTTATTGCATTTGCTCTGCTTTTAAGTTACATAGGGCCATAGTGAAGATAAGAGCACATCATGAAAGTAGCTAATTAACAGGTTAAGAATATCACATGTATTACTAAAAATAAGTTTTCTATACTGAATCATCAGTTTAAATGTTCAGTGAGTACTTTTTATTGCTTTTCAAACATAGATGATTTCTAGAGCTTGTTTTATAAAGTGTGCATTTTGTAGAAAGAGACTTATAAAACTTCAATTCAATAAGTGTTAAGCTGGGTGTGTTGCTGTATGTCTTGAATTCCAACACTCAGGAAACCTAGGTAGGAGGGGAACTGTGGCAGTTTGAATCTATGCTCCCTAATAGACTCAGATTGCTATGGAGGAGGTGAATCTGAATTCTAGCCTAAGGTATATAGAGTGCTTGAGTTCTGCCTGGTGTTCCCAGAGTGTGCTTGTTTGTGGTGCTGGTGGTGGTTTTGCTCTCTATGTCAATTATGGAACTTCCCCTGGATCTGTAAGCTTGAGATAAAACCCACTTCTCCCATAGACTGTGTCTGGTTTGGAGATTCATCCCAGCAGCATGGTGCTGAGTATGACTGCAATTGATACCAGAGAATGGGTTGTTGCTGCACGATGAATCTGATCATGTGCATTTTAGTCTTTTGTTTTGGGGAAATGGGCATGCACTTGGTACTTGCAACTGAAGATGTCTTACAGAGTGGTAAGCCGAGTTTTATGGACTATTCAGTTGAGAGTTTGAAAATGGTAAGTACAGAGAGAATTGTACTTAGAGACTTTGCTTATGAACTTTCAAAGGGGAAGGAAAGACTGCAGAGAACTTTGTTGAAACTGGATTACATGCATAAGGGGTGGCTGCATACAGCTACCCATGCCCAGAGTGTTTGATCCAGCTTAAAACTAATGGACTGATGGGCTTTGCTAAATATATGCAACTGAGAGTTATAAGATGTAGAATTGGAGAAATTCAAACAGTTAAAATTTATAGGCACAGAGACTGGCTTTTTGGTTACTGAAGCTGCTATTGTCAAATGCATTAACAATATTAAGGAAGATGAGCCAACTACATTACATGGAAACAATGGAAATGATGCCTGAATTGGAAAAACTAGATGGTAGGAATACAAACTCTTTTGGAAGAAAGGACTCTGCTCTTCAAGGTCATGATTTATTTAGTCCCTGAATTAACCATAAGGCTGTGTCCTAAACATTGGTTTCAGAGGAAAAAGTTCATGTACATGGTGCCAGGAGTCACTGATGGGATGCATGAGGCAGGGCATGATGACACTTATAAAGAGGCCAGTGGAGCCATTGGAAGTTGGACCACGGTTTGCATGGTGACCCCTAGCTATTTTGGGTAAACCAGGCCTGTGCAAGGGCTACTACTAAGCACTCTTGGCTGGGATGGAAGTTTTCCCTGGATACTCAGCCCAACTGGAGGAGCAGAACTGGAAAAATCCAGAGACTTGTCACTGGTCACTGGTTATGGATATCAGACTTGAACTGCAGATGTTTCCCTGATGTTTGTTGAGTTTGCATTGGTCCATTCTCTATGTTACGCCTTATAGCAATGGACATCTTTGCTGTGTACCATTATATGTTGGAAGTATGTAACTTGTTTGATTTTACAGGACTCACAGTTAAAGGACAGTCTTAGCAAAGACTATGGGACATTTGGAATACATACAATTTGCAATGTGAGATGGTCATGAGTATATTAGGGGCCAGGGGGCAGAATATGGTAGTTTGACTCTTATGCCCCCTAATAGACTCAGGCCAGCTTCTTAGGGCATTATGGAAGTTTCCCTTGACCTCTGAGTGTGAAATAAATCCCAATTTTCCCATAAACTGTGTCTGGTTTGGAGGTTCACCTCAGCAGTGTGGAGCTGACTATGGCAGGCACCTTAAGTTTCAAGTGAGCCAGGGAAACATAGTGAGTTCCAGGACAGCGTGGATGAGAGGGAGTCCTGGCCTCAAAAATAAACAAAAAAGAAATTTTCAAGCATGTATTTGAAGACAGTTAAACTTGTTGTTTTTTTCTGAAATTGTCCTTTTTTTATGAATGACTCAGAACCAAAATGCCCCTTAGCAAAATTAACTTTTTACCGGCTTTTACATGCTTACACTCTATTAATGTCCCTATACCTTTACATCCTTGTCTTGTAAGGTATTCCAGGTTTTACTCATCCATACAGATTATATGCTTCTAACTATAAATTACATGGAAAAAATAGTCCTTTATCATGAATAAATATTTAACTTTGAGTGAATGCTTTAATTTCTTGTTATTTTGGTGCTCTGGGTGCTGAACCCAGTGCCTGCTCCATGCTAAGATGGCACTCTAGCCTGGGTATATCTGCAGCATGAATTATAAACTCATTTATAAATTATAAATTTTAACTAGGAATCAAGTTTTGAGAAATTTTAGTCAGATCTGCTGAAAAAAATAATGCCTTAATCTTGCTTAGAATAAAGCACACATTCATTGTGCCTTTACTGTCCAATTATTTAATCATATATGCTATGGAACTTTATTTCTCAGGAAACTCTACGCCCTTTCTTCAGCAACCCCAACACTGTATTTTCCTTCCCCACTCCATGTTCCCTCTTAATTCTTCAATGGTGGGATTTATAAAGATGTCCACCTATGTCCCAGTCACTCCCTTCCTGTGACAGACATATTTGTCTATCATGGTCCTTATTCATAAGAGCAGATGTAGTTTCAGAGTCAATTCTGTAACAGTTTTGAATTCCTACAATGTCTGAGTTTAGGTGTCAGTTTCCTGCTTCCTCCAGCTTGTCCTGCACCAGGCAGCAGGCCAGAAATCTCAGAGGAGGTTGGGCATGTGCACTCCTCACCTTCATTGTCCTATGTGCCTCTTACTCTACTTTCTGACCTCTGCTGTGAACCTGCAGAACAAGGCAGGAACATGAGGCAGGAAGCTCTTCCTACAAAGGTTCAGGACATCATTGGGACTCTCAGGTGTCAAATTGTCAGTGTCCTGTGCTTTGCTAGACATCCCTAAGTGACCACATCCACTACAGTGCTCTGAGGTGTCCAATGTCCTTTTGTGCTGAGAATGAATGGGTCTTCATTCATAAGTGTGTGTTACTCCATGCATAGCTCCAGAAGCGTATGATAATGGAGTCTATCCTCCCAGACTCTTGTGGCCCTCTGAGATTCCAAGGTACTAATCTCAGTTGACTCAGTGCTGGTTCTGTCTTTTGTGTGGCCTGTATCTGGTCCACAGCACAGCACCTAGGGAATTGATTCCTATGATTCCAGCATATCAACCCCCCAACCCTCATCCTCTATGCATTAAGGTGTCCAGCACTTTACCTTTTTCAGTTGTGAGACAGGTACAGCCAGCTCTCTTGGTGATCCATGGGAGCCATTTTTCTGTGCTCAAAAGGGTAAGAAATACATTTTCCAGGCCTTGGATGAGTGATGCAAGAGACTTAAACAGTTTACACATGTGATTGCCTTAATGTTCATGAGAAAGAGACATTTGAATGTATGTCCAAGACAACCCCATGTGATTAGTCACAAGACATGAGGACATAGGGCATGAGAGTTAGAGCTTAGACCAACTTCAGGAAGAGTCTATGACGTACACAACATAAGCCTTCCTGTGGTAGCTGAAAAGTATGAGGAAGTAATTCTCCATAAAAATTGCAGAAAATATTACACTGTCTCTGAATCTCCATTTTAGTTTTGTGCTCCAAAATTGTGCTAAAATAGATTATTATTTCCTGCTGATATGTCATCTTTTCCCTTTTAAGCTCTGCCATGCAAAGATGGGTGTTATAAGTTCTTTCACTCTAAAGCATAGGCAGCAGGTTTCAGAAGCTATGAAGAAATAGGCCTCAAGTGGTCAATCTCACAGGCTCGTCTGCCTCCCAATGAGATTTGCACATAAAGGACGTGTGGTGTCCTGGGTGATGGTGTAGTCTGTAAAGTGGCTGCTGTGGAAGCATGAGGCCTTCAACTTGAACCCCCAGCACCCACACAAGAGCCAGACACATCAGTCCACAATTTTAAAACCAGAACTGTGGAGGTGAAGACAGGAGGATTCCTGGGGATTGCTGACTAGCTAGTGTAGTATAATCCAATACAGGAGCTTCAGGACCAGTGAGAGACATTGTCTCAAGAAATAAGTTGGTGGAGAGTGATTATGGAAAGCAACCAATATCATCTTTCCTCTATGGTACAGGTGTGTACCTACACATTCATGTGTCAATATACGCATATGCCAAAACACACACTCATGGGTGCATACCCATGAAGACATTCACACACCACAAAAAGTGGGAATTTGTGCATGCATGGGTGTGTGTAAGGGTGTGTGTGTGTGTACATAGAACAAAGTATTCTTTACTGCACCATATCTGGCCTAAAGGCACACTCAGCCTCAGGAAGCATGAAGCTAGGTCAGACCATGCACAGCAATCAGATGAAACCGTATGTGACAGACAGGCCCACTTTGGTTCCATTAGTTCTTTCTGTTCCTCACATTTCTGTCGCCCTCTTTCAGATCTGGACTGGTAGTGCTATTATTAATGTCCTCATTCCTTTGCACAGCTTAACCGTGGGAATATGACTACAACTTCAATAGTAACTTTATGTGGAGAAATGTCAACCATAGCTGACAAATTATTCCCTCTTTAACAAAGAAACCACCTCACCTGCTTCATGAAACTTTTGCCACCTCCAACTCTGGCTCGACTGATGATGGGTTTCTCTCCATTCCTACTCAACACTGGACCATCATCCAACTGGATGCTGAGAAGATGAACTGTCCTCTGCCTGCATTAAGAATGTGAGCTGGCCGGGCATGGTGGTGCACACCTTTAATCCCAGCACTCAGGCGGCAGAGGTAGATGGATCGCCATGAGTTTGAGGCCACCCTGAGACTACATAGTGAATTCCAGGTCAGCCTGGGCTAGAGTGAGACCCTACCTCAAAAACATACACACAAAAACAAAACAAAACAAACAAACAAACAAACAAAAAGAATGTGAGCTGCCTGGGATCTGGTGGTAGGATGAATACATTGTTTGTAATTTGCCATCTATTGCACAGTTTGATTGCACGGTATGTTTTACAGTCAAACTAGTGTACTTACTGTGCCAAATGCTATGCAGTTATGTACTTTCACATTTATTCAGATATGATTGACACACAACTATGTTGTAAAATATACTTCAAAGACATGGAAACATAACCTCAGGCCAAATATTGAGCAGTGAAAATTTCAAATTACCTTTACTTCCCATGTCCCAAAGTTGATTGCATTAACAAGAGTCTATAGAAATACCTTTATGAGAATATTGGTGGGAAAAGCCACACAAGACATAAAGATTCCACATTTCCCCATTTGGTTGAGAAGGACAACACTAGTATAGCATCCTTTTTCAAGAGCCTAAGAACATGTTTGAATTCTTGCTGTGTTGGTCTTGTTTGTAAAGGAAAAACAACAACTTGTAGTTCAGGATTTATACATATGTATACACACACACACACACACACACACACACACACACACAAATGGAAGTTTCATAGAAGAATTTGTTCACAGAATTTTGGTGACTTAGAAGTCCCCCAGTAGGATAACTAGAAGCTATAAGGTGACAGGAAAGACAATGGTGTAACTATCAGTGTAAACACACATGAAATTCCTGATATCAAAAATCTGGAGAAATTCAAATTATAGGTCTCAGCTCCACACTAAAGAGTATAAATTTGTGTTCTTCTGCCAATTTTTATTAATTGTGAAATTTACTGTATGTGTATGTATTATGTGTTTGTCATATTCCCATCAGGTTATACTCTTGTCTTCTTTCTCTGGCACTGCCATTCCCCTGAGGACCCTCCTTAGTGAAGTTAATCAGTATCCACTGTGGGGTCACTAGTCTGTGTCTGTGAGGGGAAAAGGACTCAGGGAGAATCCTTTCCACCCTGTGGCTCTTACAAACTTTCTACCCCTTCTTCCTCAATGTTGCCTGAACTTTGGTGGGTGTTTTATAAGACTCCTATAGTGTTGAGCTTCTGCAGCCTCTGATTTCCCACTTTGGTGAGTTTTGAATCTCCCTGGAGGAAGCTAGCAACGAGAGCAGCACTCATTTAATTCGCGACTTCCTCTGATGTCTCCTGAACCCTGGCAGATGTGAGAGAGATGACTTCTTTCATGACAGGCATTTGTCATATTAACAGATCTTGGGTCTCCCCAGTACTCCCTGCTGCCATTTGGGCCTTGGTTTGTCTATCCTACTTGGTGGAGTCCAGGATTTTATTGGATGTATTTGCCAATATATTTCTTGACAGAGAGGACACATTCACTTGTTGAAAAGTAGACAATACCTAGTTTATTGTATTGTTTTTGAACAGGACACATAGTAGTGGTTTCAAATGAATAGTCCCATGGTTATATCCTCACTTGGCTTTAAGGAGGAACAGAGAGAAAGGATATAGTGGTATATCGATGCAGATAGCAAGTTGGTAGAAACATAGAAACTAACATGGTACATGCTATGTTCTTTGCAACACAGAGATACCCTCAGGACAACTAATGCACGACATAGTTCAGGGGAAATTATGTCTCCCAGACAGCTTCTTATTGTCACTTCTTGCTTAGTATAGATCAACTTTCATTGATGAAAACTTAGTCAATTCAATTCTATCAAATTTAATCTAATTTTTAACTCCACTATTAACTTGAGAAAGGGCATATATCACATTGACTTTTTATTTTATCACATAAAGGTAACTAATAAAATCTGTAAGCTCATATATGTCACAACTGGGAAATTTTTAAAAAACATATAATCCTTTGATATGTGCAATATTTTCCCTAGGTATAATTTCTTATTATCTCATATCCAAACTGCCAATGGTATTATGATATAATTGTGGTTTACGCCGGGCGTGGTGGCGCACGCCTTTAATCCCAGCACTCGGGAGGCAGAGGTAGGAGGATCGCCGTGAGTTCGAGGCCACCCTGAGACTCCAGTGAATTCCAGGTCAGCCTGGGCTAGAGTGAGACCCTACCTCGAAAAACAAAAAAAAAAAAAAAAGAAAAACAAACAAACAAAAAAAATAATTGTGGTTTACGTTTTATCATTCAATCTCCACAACAGCTTAACTATTTCTGGGTATATAATGGGCGCGACGTTAGATAGAGAATAGTCTCTGCTCCCAGGTTTTGCTGTCAAGGTTGAGTCACTATGATGATATCTTGCAAAGGTCTCCCCAAAAATGCATCGGGGTCACCCAATAAAAACCAAATAATGTATTTCTTATGGAGTTGCTCCTTGGTGGCAAGAAAGAGGAAGCTCTCCAGTCAATAATAGAAACTCACACGCACCTGAGAGACAGATAAAGTCAAGTCGGGTGACCACCACACACTCTTAAGTCTAGGCACGGAAGAGCAACGAACCTTCACCTTCACTGGAACATGGAAGTGCAGACCCTTCTTCTGTTCCCACTCCCCCACTTTGCAACAGATCACATTTCAAGAAACGGGATGAAAGGAGGAAACCTCATTTAAAAGGCAAAACAGTCTTTTCCTATTTGGAAGGATGATCCACACAGAGGGAGGCAGAGACCTGGACCACTGCAATGGAGGCAGGAAGGGAGGGGTGGGATGAAAGATACTGAAGTGGTTGTTTGTGACAGAACACCATCTTGAAAGCAGGGATAGAAAATGTCTCTGAAGTCTTCACTCTTGTTCTCTCTAAGTCCTTGTCAAGAAGGATGGGAACATTTGTTCTGGGTTCACGGACATCCCAAAGCATCTAAGCAATACCACCCTGGAAACTTGGGAATCCCAGACAAGGCCAGGCAGGTTGTCCTTCTTTGGCCTGATCCAGCCCTGTCTAGACCCTTGAGTGGTTACCTGACATGCTCCATAGCGAGACAGTTCTACCTTCATCTTGGCTTTACTTACACTTAGGAAACATTCCACACAAACTTAGTAAGAACCAGGTAATTGCTATGTCCTACATATGAGCAGCACTGCTCCCTGGTGGCTACTCTAGGACTTGCCTGCTTTAATTTGAGGGAGACATGTTCTCATCCAGAATACAGAGCATAAACCACTGAGGGCTCTTTCCAGGGCAGAACTTAAAGTTTATTTCCATGAGAGCAGTTGATAAGGAAACTGGCTAAGTTGTCCAGGAGTTGTTCTCTGGAATTCAAACCCTCTCAATTAGCCACATGGTGGCAGTATGCTCTGAGCTGTCTCCAGACAGAGCAACAGCCACACCAGGAAGAGGTAAACTGGTCCCAGGATCAGCTGGGTGCTTAGACAGGATCTTTCCCATTGTGGGTAATGAAGGAAAGAGAGTTAGGGTTGCAGTACAGACTTAGGTGTGAAACCTAAGAAGTGGGGTCCTACTGAAGAGAGAGTCAGGAGCCCAACACGTTTGGTAATTCTACTTGGGCACCAGTAAGAGCGTGGAGATGAGGACTGGGGATGACTGGGAAGGTGGTGAGGTCCCACATAGCTAGATCTCAATATGAGAAGTAACTCACTTCTGCAAGGTAACCATGGAATCAAGCCACACACCTTTCCCTGAGCCATGGCCTTCTTCATTACTAGGTTGTTTTGTGGTTCTTGTTTTTGCACAGTTCCTGAAGGAACAAGACACTCTTCAAAAGTACTGGTTTTCCAACTCTTCCTGAGCTGTATGTATCCTCTATGCCTATGATTTCAGAGCCTGTCCCAGTCCCACCTTCCCATGCACTGCTATGTGTGAGGCTCTGACCAACTTCAGTACACGGTCAAGGGTTTGCAAAACACAAGAGAGGGAGAAAGAGAGAGACACTGTATTTTCTGTTAAAATGTTTAAAAAAGACAGTGAAACTCCATTTTGAAAGAATGTCATTCTGTGGAAATCTCCCCCTCTGAGTTAACCATTCTTGAGACCAAAAGTATCATCTGTCCTTGAAACCAGAGTCTACAAGCCTTGAAAACCAAGCTTCTATTTCTGTATTTGGTAAAAGTTCTCTAAATCTTCTGTTCCTCCAACTTTTCCCTAGAAACTGTATGACTTTTATATTTTAGCCAATCACGTGACATTGTGAGGCCAGACTGTGACTCAGAGAAATGCTCAGGGTCCTGACTGTATTAGAGAACATATAGCCGGGTGTGGTGGCGCATGCCTTTAATCCCAGCACTCGGGAGGCAGAGGTAGGAGGATTGCCGTGAGTTCGAGGCCACCCTGATACTCCATAGTGAATTCCAGGTCAGCCTGAGCTAGAGTGAGACCCTACCTTGAAAAAAACCAAAAAAAAAAAAAAAAAAGAGAGAGAGAGAGAGAACATACAAACCCCAGCAGATTCCTCCTGGTGTGCCTTCCTGCCAGAACTTTAAAAAAAATTTTTTTGTTTATTTTTATTTTTATATTTGACAGAGAAAGAGGCAGAGAGAGAAAGAGAGTGAGTGAGAGAGAGAGACAGAGAGAATGGGCGTGCCAGGGCCTCCAGCCACTGCGAAGGAACTCCAGACACATGCGCCCCCTTGTGCATCTGGCTAACGTGGGTCCTGGGAAATCAAGCCTCGAACTGGGGTCCTCAGTCTTCACAGGCAAGAGCTTAACAGCTAAACCATCTCTCCAGCCCCTGCCAGAACATTTTGTCTATGCACCATCTGCTCCCATCACTCAAAGCCCCCCTTCCTATTCCCCATA
The DNA here is from genome assembly GCA_036346955.1 of Dipus sagitta. NCBI lineage: Eukaryota > Metazoa > Chordata > Mammalia > Rodentia > Dipodidae > Dipus > Dipus sagitta. The sequence goes on from CM070776.1 coordinate 127,493,162, forward strand.
CCCACTTGTGAAATGAGTTATTCCTAGGCTAAGGCATGGATTATACAAGATGACAAAGGGCCATGTCCCAGTGGAAGTAAACACACACACACACACACACACACGCACACGCACACGCACACACACACACAATGATGGAGGTATTATTTCAAAGGTGCATGGTCAAATAAACTTCCTTATCCATGAGCTGGGTAGTTTGTGTATGTGACTGTAGACTCCACATTTCCCATATCCTTTGAGGCGAAATTCTTATGATATAATAGAAGACTAGACTCATCAGAAAGTGATCCCTGGGGCTGGAGGGATGGCTTAGCGGTTAAGCAATTTGCCTGCAAGGCCAAAGGACCCAGGTTCGGTTCCCCAGAACCCACCCACGTTAGCCAGATGCACAAGGGGGCGCACACGTCTGGAGTTCGTTTGCAGTGACTGCAAGCCCTGGCGCACCCATTCTCTCTCTCTCTCTCTGTCAAATAAATAAATAAAAATAAAATATTTAAAAGAAAGTGGTCCCTGGCAGTGAGGGTCCCATTGAGGAACAAATGTATACCTGGAGAGATGTTGATGGGCAGTGTAGACTCCTGGTCCTTGAGGATAAATCAGGTATCCACTTTGGGGTAGAAAAAGCAGCTATGGAAGCTGCCCCTGCAGGTGATCCTAAAAACTGTTGCTAGGCACAATGTGCAGGTGCAGAACTCAACCAGCAGGTGTCGCAGTTATCCAACGAGTACTTGAGGACTTGTCTGTCCTCTGAACTCAAGGCTCTACTGGAGCTGGGTTGTCTTCACCATCAGATTCCATGGGCTAAGATGCGCCTCTCTGACACACAGAACATCTAAGCTTACACTGTCCCTATTGATCTGTGTTCAGGTAATGGAGAACATTACGAGTGTCTACGTTGTGGTTAGGGACATGTTTATTTGGGACAACTGACTATATGTTTAGATGACAGGAGGATTTACATTAGGCTCTATAGGAGACCTATCCCTTGTGGCCCAGGTGAGGCTGTGTGCAGGGGTGTGGCCAGGTTCAGAGTAACACTTTACATGCCCTGTGCTCATCTAACCACACAGCCACAACAGCATGCAAGATATTTCTTGAAGGAGGGACAGAGATGGGCCCCACTCTGTTGACCAAGGTGACAGGCTGAATGATGGAGGAAACAAGCAATGGCAAAAGGGACTGACACACCTGAGGCAATGGGATATTTACAGGAACACAAGCATAGTTTAATTTGCGTTGTATAGTGATACTATCATATTAAAGACTATGACATTGTGCACTCTGAATGGGAGAGTTGTGTGTCTTAGGTATCAATGGGCATCTTTACAATATAATGAGAAACAGTTGACATTTAGGATGTAGATCCCACTGTGCCAATCCCTTCTCAAGTTTCCCAGGAGTAAACTGTTCAAAAGTGTGTCTGTGCTGGCCCTGGTCTAGGAAAGCAAATGGGCTTTTATTCCCAAAGATAAAGGAAAAGATATATCTCTCCAACAAATGCCTCATTCCAGGGCAGACTTGGGGCAAGCAGCGACTCTGACTGAATTACCTGTAATTCTTCCTACGTGGTGCTCCATGTTCCAGAGAACAGGCTACACATGAGGGAAGGTATATGTGGTAGTTTGAATAGATGGCCCCCAATATATTCAGTGTTTTATTACCTTGTAGTTTGGATCTGTAGCCACCTGGCTGGAGGCAGTATCACTGGGTTGATCTGAGGGTCCAGCCCTAAGGTGTGGTGGTGGGTTTGAGATTCCAATATAAAGATAGGTAAAGTGCACCTAGCTGGAGTTACTGAAGTGTGCTGTGCTATGTGGCTTTTGGCTTTTGACTTTTTCTCTTTACCTGGTCCTGTAAGAGCAGTCCAGCTTCTTCTGCCATTATGGAACTTTCCCTAGACCTATAAGCTTCAATCAATATCTCTTCCTCCATAACTGTCCCTGGTCTGAAAGTTCATCTCAGTGAACCAGAAGCTGTATGCTACAGAAATTGGTACCAGGAGCAGAGTGAGCTGAACATGACCCTGTGGATTTTGCTCTTTTGGAGTCCTTGTTTTGTAGGAATGGGCATAGACTTGGTGCTTGCAACTAAAGATGCCTTCTAGAGCAGTAAGTCAAGTATTATGGACTATTCTTGTGAGAGATTGAAAGTGCTAAATGCAGAGAATATTGAACTTTGAGATTTGGCTTATGAGCTTTCTGAGGGGAAGGAAGGCTACAGAGGACTTTGTTGGAATTCGGCTACTAGCATAAGGGCTGGCTTTGTTTGCTGCCCAGGCCCAAAGAGTTTGATCAAGGTTAAATGTATAATGGACTGATGTGCTTGGCTAAAGATAATGGACTGAGGGGCTGGAGAGATGGCTGTTGCAGTCAGGTTTGCATTTCTCGTAGAAATAAACCAACTAAGAGCAGCTTCTGGGAAAAAGAGGTTTATTTTGGCTTACAGGCTCAAGGGAAAGCTCAACGATGGCAGGGGAAAACGATGGCATGAGCAGAGGGTGGACATTAACCCCTGGCCAACATAAGATGTACCGTAACAACAGGAGAGTGTGCCAAACACTGTCATGGGGAAACTGGCTATAACACCCATAAGCCTGCCCCCAACAATACACTGCCTCCAGAAGGTGTTAATTCTCAAATCTCTATTAGCTGTGAACCTAGCGTTCAGAACACATAAGTTTATGGGGAACACCTGAATCAAACCACCACATTCCGCCCTGGGCCCCCATAAACCGATAACCATACATGATGTAAAATGCAATGCATTCATCTAACTTTAGCGGTTAAGGCATTTGCCTGCAAAGCCAAAGGACCTTGGCTCAATTTCCCAGTACCCATGTACGCCAGATGAACTAGAGGGTGCATGTGTCTGGAGTTCAGTTGTAGTGGCTAGAGGCCCTGGGGCACCCATTCTCTCTCTCTGTCTCTCTGTCTCTCTCTCTCTCTCCCTCTTTCTCTTTCTCACTCTCTGAAATAAAGAAATAAAAACAATTAAACATAAGACAATGGACTGAGAGATTTAAGATTTTAAGTTGGAAAACCTCAAGCAAGTTAAAATTATAGACAATGAGACTGGTTTTAGGTTACTGAAGCTGCTATAATTAGCACATTATCAATCTTAAAACAATGGAGAGGATGTCTGAGGAAAGACTGTTAAAAATGCAAACTCTTCTGGAAAGAGTTGATTAGAAAAACCTTGCTTTGCAAGGTTAAAAGTTATTTCGTCCCTGAATTAAAAATATGGCTGTGTCCTGCACACCTGGTATTAGTTTTGGAAGCATGAAAAATTCATAGAGTGGGTCATGAAGTACACACAGTCCCAGGAGCTGCTGCTGAGATGCGGCATGAGGCAGAGCATGATGCCCTTATAGGCTAGAAGAGCCCTTGGAAGATAGACCATGGTTTACATGAAGAACTGAAGATATTTTTAATATACCAAGACTGTGCAAGAGCTATAATGGAGCACACTATTTGCCTGGGATGGAAATGTTCCTTGAATACTCTGCCCAGCTGGAGGGGCAAAATTTTAAAAATCTAAGGACTGTCAGTCTCTGGTTGTACTGGATTTGAACTGCCGAAGTTTGATGTTTGGTTGATGGTGGTTGAGTTTGCATTGTTTTGGTCTCTTTTTGCTATGCCTTATACCAGTTGAACATGTTTACTCTGTGCCTTTATATGTTAAACGTATTTAACTTGTTTGATTTGACAGGACTCACTATCTTAAGTTGGTCAAGACTGTGGGGACCTTTGAAATTGGACTGAATACAATTTACAATGTGTGATAGTTTTGAATATATTGGGGGCCAAGGGAAGATTGTGGTAGTTTGAATAGATGGCCCCCAATATATTCAGTGTTTTATTACCTTGTAGTTTGGATTTGCAGCCACCTGGCTGGAGGCAGTATCACTGGGTGGATCTGAGGGTCCAGCCCTAAGGTGTGGTGGTGGGTTTGAGATTCCAATCTAAAGATAGGCAGTGTACCTAGCTGGAGTTACTGAAGTGTGCTGTGCTATGTGGCTTTTGGCTTTTGACTTTTTCTCTTTACCTGGTCCTGTAAGAGCAGGCCAGCTTCTTCTGCCATTATGGAACTTCCCCTAGATTTATAAGCTTCAATAAATATCACTCCATAACTGTGCCTGTTCTGAAAGCTCATCTCAATGAACCCAAAGATGTCTGCTACAGTGGAAAGGAAAATGGAAGTTGGTGTAATAAATGTCCCAGACAGTTTTCAATACCAAGGGTGGCCTTCTCTGTGATTCCCACAGGTGGTGGTGCTGATGAAGAAGGCTGATTTTCACCTGGAGCTGGGGCTTTAAGAACTCCTTGCTATCTTAGTGCACATTGCTCCGAGTCTCAACATGCATGGTGCCAGATCCAACAGACACACCTGATGCCTCTCTGATTGGATGAAGCCAGCTCCATTCGAGGGAATTCATGTCTGATTCTGAAAGCCTAGTCAAAAGCCTATGGCTGGGATAGGCCATAGGCACTAGGTTGGAAGCTACTACAGTTCTTTGGAGAAATAAATGTGTTGTGTCCATAAAATTGTCCTCTAAATATTTAGTTTTATTCCCATAAATTAGTACTGCTCTCACATTTGATGAAAGAAGCTTCTTTTTGCAGATGGTGATGAGTACTAGGGAGACTCAAAACTTGTCAAAGTGCTCTGAAGTGACTACTGAGTGCTCAGTCCTAAATGGTACATCTACCTCACCTCCTCCAGGGCTAAGAAAGCATTGCATACTAGGGACCACAAAGAGTATCAGAGCAACAGGATGGGGAGTACTCCTTTTGAGCAGTCCATAACCCAAAGCAACAAACTGCCACATCTTCGGTAGTAGCCAAGTCCAGAATTCTCATGGGGAGGGGAAAACGACGGCTTATTAATAACACACTCACTTGCAACAAGACCACAGTTTCCTGTGTTGTGCACAGTAATATGAGTCGTTGACCTCTGAGCATGCATTGCTTGTCAATTAAAGGACACCTGAGGTCCTCTGTCAAGAGCAGCAAATTGCATGCTACAGCTAGTTGGTTTTTTTTTTTTTTTTTTTTTTTTTTTTTTGTTTCCCACAAGAAGTCTCTAACTCCCTGAAGTACGGGCTATATCTAGCAGTGTCATTCCATTTTTCCTGATCAGAACAGCACTCAGTCTTTAAAAAAAACTATTTATTTGCAAGCTGAGAGAAGAGAGACAGAGAGAATAGGCAGGCCAGGGCCTGAAGCCACTGCAAACAAACTCCAGATACATGTCCTACTTTGTGCATCTGTCTTTATATGGGTATGTGGGAATAGAACCCCAGTCATCAAGCTTGGCAGGCAAGTGCCTTAACCACTGAGCAATCTCTCCAGCCCCTCTCAGTCTTTTAAAATATATATGCTTTTAATTTATTTTTTTGTTTATTAATGTGTGTGTGGGTGTATACATGATAGGGCCTCTTGCCAGTGCAAATGAACAGTAGGCTTGTACCAACTTTTGCATCTGGCTTACACAGGTGGGATGGGAAATGATCCTGGGCTGGCAAGCTTTAAGAGCACTTGACTTTATCTACGGAGACACCTTACAGCCCCAGCTCTCATACTTTCAAACCCCCCAAATTTGTGACTTCTGTCTGTAAAACTCTAATGAAATTTTGCGAATATTGGTCATGGGAAGCATGGAAAAGAGAAAAGAGAAAAAGAAAGAGTAAGGCATTTGGCTCTGTGGTATACAGTTGCCTAGAAAATGCAGAAACTTGTGTTCAGCCCCTAGTACATATAAATTAAAGATACTTAGAAAGATAGATAGATGGATGGACAGATATGTGGATGGATAGGGATATGTGAAATATACCTGGTAATAAGTCATGAAATCCATTTAGATCAAGATATCCAATCCAAGTGCTACGGGAAAACAAAATACTTAATGAACCAAAGTGATATTCAGAGATAACAGGAGGCATATGAACTGTAACTACTGTTAGAAAAATGAACTCATAGAACTGGCCAAAGTAGACTTTATAAATACTAAAATACTTAAAAACACTAACTTTCATAATGTAAGAAATAAAAAGATAATTAGAAAAAATACTTTCCTCATTTGTGAATTAAATGTCTTATTGAATTGTAACACAAAACTTTTGACGATGAACAGATTCCACTATTATTAGAGAGCAGTGATATCACACAAACAAACTGTAAAGTAAACTGATAAATTGGCTGTAATGGTGTCTAGCAACAGAAAACTAAGTGCAATGCTGACCTTGATGTATCAGGACTCTACAAACTGAATTCTGTATTTATAAGACATGACCATTACCAAATGTTTATTTTTACATGTTGTTTCAAGTGTATATTTGTATATTTTTAAGAGAGTTGATGATTCTGGAGGAAGAAGACCAGATGTCAGAATAGAAATCATGTCAAACATGCAGTGATATTGTTATGGGTTTCCTTGATTTTCTCTAAAACTTGTTCAACAAGATGTCCAAGGACTGTCAATGGGCAAAATGTATTGGAGTGAAGCAAAGCTCCATAGACTGAAAGCACAGATACACATCCACTCTTTTGTCTTTTTGATGTTGTTGTTGTTGTTTGGTCTTTTTTGAGGTAGGGTTTCACTCTAGCTCGGGCTGACCTAGAATTCACTATGCAGTCTCAGGATAGCCTAGAACTCAAGCCGATCCTCCTACCTCTGCCTCTCAAGTACTGTGAGTAAAGGTGTGCTCCACCACAATGCCCAGCTTCCTTCTGTCTTTTGGTTGCTGGTTTTAAAATGGACTACTTTAAAGTTGATATTCCCGCATGTAAGCTCCTACCCATAACCTGGTTGAAGCAGGACAGATGATAACATGGTTACCCCATCATGGTATCATCTACCCCAATTTCATCAATGTTTGCCTACTCAGGTATTGCCACAGAGCAAAGATTCAAAGACAGACTTTTGCCCAAAGCCCTCTCTTCCACCACGCATATCCCCCTCCTTCCTCACCTCACCTCCTCAAGACCTGGAAACGCTAAACTCTTTGGAAATATCGTCTTATCTAGCTACTTCCTGCAGTGAGGTTTGGAAGCTTATGTGACCAGGATTTCTAGTTTTTGCTGTCAATGGGGTCAAGGCCACCCAGGGAACTCCTATTAAAGGAGATGGTGACAGCAGATGACAGTTGGTATGCCAAGGCCATCATCATCATCTGAAGTTTCTAGGGCCTAGAGTCCAGAACACATCCATCATAGCATAACAGGAGGGTGAGGGAGCAGGGCACAAAGACTCAATGGAAAGTAACAAGAGCAATAAAAGGGCCATGGAGCCTGTGGGCATAAGTAGCAGGTGACTTTGTTGCCTAGGAAGTCCTACAGATGTGTCCCCTTTGAATCCCTGCTGAGTAAGTTGCTTCAGAGTTTCATTCAGAAGAGATAGGTCAGTATCCTTGCTGCAAGGGTTTTAACCTTAATCTATTCCATTCTAGAAGGCACAAACAAGGAGTGACTGAAAACCTTTCAGTAAATCTGAGTCAAGGGACTTTTCTTTTAAAAGGTTCTTTTCAATGCCAATTCAGTTGAGCACCTGGCTCCTCATTTTCCCTCAAATTCTTCTGAAATGTCACCAGCCTCACAGGTGCTGAGCAGGAGAGTGAACCAGTGGGCAAAATAAGCCACTGGAAAATGTGAAAATTGTCCCTGAAAAGCGCTCCTAACATGTAGGCAAACTGGGCCTTGAGTAGGGTGCTGGATTCCTGACCAGTTACACATGAGTCCCAGTTGGCTAACCTGGAGGGTTCTCCTTGTCTTGTGAGGTCTCTGCTGGAGGAGACCCAGGGACATGAGTCTGACAGGGTGTACAGCTAAGTGTGCACAATACTTACGCACTGACTGGTCACCACAGCCCCTATGTCCACGCCCACCCTGAATTCCAAGGACAAAGAGATTCCTGCCTGAACTCCTTCCAATCTACGGGGTGCCTCAGGAATTCAAAGTCACTCAGATTATAGTTCTCTGCTTCTCCACCTAGGGACTAACAAGGACCTACTGCAAGTTGCTCTTCTCACCCTGTATGCCCAGGTCCATCAGATTAATAGGCAGCCTGTTGGGAGATCCTTTCAGACCCCTTATGGAGCTCCCCAGATATGCCAACAACCTGGAGGACAAAAGGACGTTTCAGACCTTTTCCAGTAGCAACAATGTATTGTGAGGTCAAGGGGAGGCCGTTTCAGAAAAGGTCAACTCGCCCCTACGGGGACTGGATGCTGTTGGATGGCTTCATTTTCATTGGAGTAAGGAATAAAACCAGGAGTGGCTGAATATTTAAGACTCTTATATTAGAGCACACATTAGTCAAACAAAAGCTGGGCATGGTGGCACACACCTTTAATCCCAGCACTCCGGAGGCTGAGGGAGGAGGATCACTGTGAGTTCAAGACCACCCTGAGACTACATAGTGAATTCCAGGTCAGCCTGGACGGAAGTGAGACCATACCTGGACGGGGAACAAATTAGTCAAACAAAGTTGAGATTTTGCTGTGCTATCCAGGACCATGGCTTCAATCTTTCTGTGAGTGAAACCAAAGCTGATAGGGCATGCATACCGAAGCACGGAAAGGGCGTGGCTGACCTGTCCTTGACCTGATTAGTGGGGACCTGATTTTCCTAGTTTCAGACCCTCCGGCAGCGCACTGACTCCACTTAGTCCAGGTGCGCGCTGGGGAGCTGCCGCAGGGCACTGCACGCTTGGAGTTTCCAAAGGTTCGCTTGGCTGGGCAAAGTGGAGCTTCAGCAGGGCGGTCAGAGAGGCTCCAGAGCCCTGAGACACGGGAATCTGGGCATCCACTGTTGGCCTTCTACAAGTAAGCCCCGAATAGAGAGATGGGCATGGGGGAGGGAGGAGGAGGAGAGGCGAGGGGAGGACCTGTGAACACTTGGGAGACTGGCTCCCACACCAGGAAGCTACTAGCCCTGGACTCTGTAGGCGGAGGTCCTGCGGAAGGTGATATTTAGTGGCCAACTTCAGCCGTGAGCAGGCTCGGGAAGGGTGATGGAGCCAGGAGTTCGTGTGGATGTGTGGGACGGGAGCCTTGTGCACTCTCTGGACAGGGTCCATTCATGGGATAGGGTTAAGGGAGGCTCCATTCGATTTTTCTTTCTTTTTTGATTTGTCAAGGAAGGGTCTCACTCTAGCCTCAGGGTGACCTGGAACTTACTCTGTAGCCCAGACTGGCCTTGAACTCAGAACAATCTTCCTACTTCATCCCCCGCAGACCTGGGATTGAAGGCTCAAGCCACCATGCCGAGGAAGGCTTTGTTGTTATGGTGGTTGGTTTTCCTGAGGTAGACTCTCACTCTAGGCCATGCTGACCTGGAACCCACTCTATTGTCGCAGGCTGGTCTTGAACTCACAGCAAACCTCCTATTTCTGCCTTCTGAGTGCTGGAATTTAAATCTTGCGCCACCATGCTCAGCTTGGCTTTTTTCTAATGAGGGCCTAACCATCTGCTTCTTCCAGCCTTGGTCTGTGCAACCTGTGAAAGCCAAGGAGAATAGAGGGAGGGCGGATATATTAGGCTTTGGAGCAAATGAGAGCAGTGTGACATGTTGCTTTGGGATCCTGCATCACAGGCAGAAAGATAGGTGCCTTGCTCGTGCTCCTAAGTGAGTGCCTCATTTCACCATGAATGTGGGTATAGGGAAGAGTTGTGACCAGTAATTACACTCTTTGCTTGCTTTCCGTTGAAAACCAGATCACCTAACTGTCCTCTGAGAGTAAATCACCCCTTGTTAAATACATTTCATAAAATGACCTACTTTAATAACCACATTTATTTATTGGACTGTGTGTGTGTGTGAGGGGAAGTGACAATTGCCACTGCCAAATGAACACCAGATGCTTTTGCCACCTTTTGCATCTGGGGTATGGGAATGACTTGGAAATTGAACACAGGCCTGTAAATTTTGCAAGCAATCACCTTCTTCCAGAAATATTTCACATGCTCGTTTACAACCTGGGCTGGTCTACACCTCCTTGGGCAATCTGGTGGTCCCCCACTTCCGGGTGGTCACCCTATGGATGCCAAACTTTGTGTGGACACACGTTAGGGTCAGTACAGCCCAGAACTGGATCCCTCAGCCTCAGCCTCACCAGTAGCTGGGACAATAGGCATGGCCACCGCATCTGGCTAGAAATATTTTTTAAATACAACTACCAGTGGATATTTGTGAATATAACAAATAAATATTGTGATGATAGGTTTGCACAACAAAAGGAATATAATCTCTATCTGTTTACTATAAGTAATTTATGTGTATAAGTTGATAATATGAATTCTGGATACTATGGAAAAGGATAACAAATATCCCCTCCAAACATCATAGCTAATTTCTTTAAAAAATGAAAAAAAATCTTAAAAATTGACTAATCCTTTAAGCTATTCATCCTTCAGGGCAAGTTGTTAAACCATGTACATAATAATATATTTAATTGTTACAATTTTGCTGTTTTTGGTGAGTGCACAAAATAATAGATTTCAATACTTTTAGTGCATGTTTGCCAGGTGTTTTCCTGTTATGCACTATGCCATTAACCCTCTTCGTACCACTTACCTGTCTTGATGTTTTCCTTACTCTCACAAATAGTTGCCTTTTGATTTTAATGCATGGATAAATGTACATATACATTTGTATGTGTGTTTATGTGGTTAAATCTAGATAGACGGAAAACATGCAAAATGTGTCTGTCTTGCCTGTCAATTTCTCCCCACCACCATACTGGTCCCTTTCATCCCTGTCCCAGGTTTGTCCACTTTTACATACATATAGTTATGTGTACATTTCCATATATAGACATGAATTGTGAATCAGCATAAGAAAGAAAACATTTGCCTTTCCAAACCTGACTTAATTTTCATCATTTTCATGTTCCAGTTCCACACATTTTCCTGCAAATGTTATTTTTCTTTATGGCTAGATGAGTAAAATGTCCTTGTGTATACATACGACGTTATCTTAATCTTTTTGTGTGATTTTTAAGGTAAAGTCTCACTCTAGCTTAGGCTCACCTGGAATTTATTGTATAGGCTCAGGATGGAATCGGACTCATGGTGATCTTCCTAGCTCAGCCTCCCGAGTGCTGGGATTAAAGGTGTACACCACCGTGCCCACACTGTATGTTGTACTTTCATACCACTTTCTAGCAGTTTCAGAATTATGGGGGTTAGGTTAAAGTTTATGGTCTATTCTGAAGTGAATTTTATGCAGGGTGAGGGATATGTGTTTTTTTTTTTTTAGTTTTCCTGTGGCAGGAACCTTTTTCCAATGGACACACAAACATAGGACACACATCCATTAACCCCAGCTGGGGCTCAGAAGACAGACCAAAGAATGGTTGAACCAATGAGTTTATTTGGGTTACTTACAGAGCAGAGTAAGGGGCTGTTCATAGGAACAATGGATAACTCAGAGGCAGCTTTATCACTGAAAAGCCCACCCCAGAAGAGGTGGTGATGACTCCCAGGAGACTGCAGCTCTGGGCCAAACTGCACCCTTTTCTGGCCGCTCTGCTGGTCAAAGAGTACGCAGCACTCTATAGGACTTGCAGTCCCCTGGGCCTGGCCACTGGGAGAGTATCAGGCACACTGTGCAGGACTTGAAGGATGCTCGGTGGATGAAGAGTCTCCCAAAGCAGTTGTTTACCTGTTATACAACCTTAGGGAGGGGGCTTGCAACCCCTTTTCCCCAGACTTGTTGACGTTTTGAGCCCAGTTTGCCTGAAATAATGTTTAGGGGTTTTTCCCTTTCTTTTTTTCATTTTCCTTCTTTCCTTTTTCTCTCACATTCCCTTTCTTCCTTCCTTCTATCATTTGTACCTTTCTTCCTTGCCTCCTTTCCCTTCCTCCCTTCCTCCCTCCCTCGCGCTCTTCCTTCCCATTCTCAGACAGCACAATCTACTTTCAAACTCATTATGTAGTCAAGATTAACCTTGAACTCCTGATCCACCTTCATCCTCTTTCCACACAGCAAGATCACAGAAATGTGTCAACACACCCTGCTTCCCACACCACTTGGAGAGTGTATGTTTTCTTCAATGTGTGTTTTTGATGCCTTTGCCCAAACTCATGTGGCTGTTGTAGCTGTATGGCTTAGTTCTGCATCGTGTATTCTGTTACCTTGCTCTGGGTGTCTTTGGTTGTGTGTCAGTACCAAGCTGCGCTCGTTACTGTGGCTCTGTAGCATGATTTTAAATCAGCCATTGTCATAGCTCTAGCATTACTTTATCTGTTTAAGACTCCCTTGGCCATTTGGAATCTTTTGTATTTCCTGATGAATTGTAGAATTGCTTTTCACAGTTATGTGAGGAAGATCACTGAAATGTTGACAGGGATTCTATTGACTCTTTAGATTGCTTTGAGGATTTAAAATGTCCCCATGTCTCTTGCCGGGTGTGGTGGTGCACGCCTTTAATCCCAGCACTCGGGAGGCAGAGGTAGGAGGATCGCCGTGAGTTCGAGGCCACCCTGAGACTCCATAGTGAATTCCAGGTCAGCCTGGGCTAGAGTGAGACCCTGCCTCGAAAAACCAAAAAAAAAAAAAAAATGTCCCCATGTTTTCACAATAGTAATCAGCCAATCTAGGAAAGTGAGGTGGTCTCCTTAATTTTTTTCCTCAATGTTGTAAATTTCTCATTGTAGAGTCCTTTAACCTCCTTGATTAGCTTATTCTCAAGTGCTTTATTATATTCCTTTTGAAACAAGGTCTCATTTTGTAACCAGGCAGACCTGAAATGCGCTATATAGCCCAGACTGGCATTGTAGACATGAGCCATCATGCCCATGTGCATTTTAGATTATAGAAGCCACTTTGAAGGGGGATTTTGCCCCTTGTTTCTTCCTCATTAAATCCACTCTTTTAAAATATTTGTTTGTATTTATTTACTTGAGATATAGGTAGGTAGGTAGGTAGGTGGATAGATAGATAGATAGATATTGAGAGATAGAGAGAGGCAGATAGAAAGAGTAGTATGGGTACTCCAGGACCCCAAGCCTTGAAAACAAACTCCAGATGCATGTGCCACCTTGTGCATCTGGCTTAAGTGGGTCCTAAGGAATTGAACCTGGGTCCTTTGGCTTTGCAAGCAAGCACCATAACTGCTAAGCCACTCCTCAAGCCTGTAAATCCACTCTTGCTGCATAGGAAAACTACTGATTTTTATGTGCTGAATTTGTTTATCATGCCACTTTGCCAGAAAGTGCTTATCAGGTCTCTGAATTTTCTAGTGGAGTCTCAAAGGGCTTTGAGGTATAGGATCATGATGTCTGTAAATAACAATAATTTGACTCATTCCTATTTGTGTCATTTTTAAAAAAAACTGAGTCAGGGTCTCGCTCTAGCCCAGGCTGCCCTGGATCTCACTCTGTAGCTCAGGCTGGCCTTGTTCTCACTGAGGTCTTTCTACACAGCCCTGTGAGCCACCAGAATTGACTGTCATTTGTATTGCTTGTTCACTCCTTCCTCTGTGTGTAAGGTTTCAACAGCCATACTGATTATGGTGGAAAGAGTGGACAGCCTTGCCTTCTTCTTGATTTTAGTGGAAATATTATCAGTTTTTCTCTATGTAATATAACATTATCTCTTGGTTTGTCTTAATTACACAGTCTTAATTACATTAAGATATTTTCCTTATATTCCTGTGGTGGTTTGATTCAGGTGTCCCCCATAAACTTAGGTGTTCTGAATGCTAGGTTCCCAGGTGATGGAGATTTGGGGATTAGTACCTTCAGGAGCCAGGGTTATAGCCAGTTTCCCCATGGCAGTGTTTGGCACACTCCCCTCTTGCTTTTGTCCACCTTATGTTGGCCAGGGAGTGATATCCACTCTCTGCGCATGCCATTGTGGAGCTTCCTCTCAAGCCTGTAAGCCAAAATATACCTCTTTTTCCCAGAAGCTGCTCTTGGTTGGGTGATTTCTACCAGCAATGCGAACTTGACTGCAACAATTCCCATTTGGGTGGGTTTTTTTTTTCAGGGTTCTTGTCATGAAGTGATATTGAACTTAGTCAAAGGCCTTTTCTTCATCTATTGAGGTGATCATGAGATTTCAGTCCCTGAGTCTATTTCTTAATTTTTATTTATTTATTTATTTGACAGAGAAAAAGGGGGAGAGAAAGAAAGAGGGAGAGAGAGAGGGAGAGAACGGATGCACCAGGGCCTCCAGCCACTGCAAACAAACTCCAGGCACATGCTCTCTCTTTTGCATCCAGCTAACATGGGTTCTGGGGAATTGAACCTGGGTACTTTGGCTTTGCAGGCAAACACCTTAACTGCTAAGCCATCCCTCCAGCCCCCTGAGTATATTTTGTGAATTAAATGTAACGTTTTGTATCCCTGAAAGGAAGCCACTTTGACAGAGGTGTATGATTTTCTTCTATGTGCTGTGGAATGTGGTTGGCAATCCTTTGATGGGATATTTTTGCCTTTGTGTTCGTCAAGGAATTGGCCTACAGTTTTCTTTTAGTTGGGTCATACCTGGTGTTGGTTTCAGAATAATTGTATTTTATTTATTAACTTTAGAGGGAGTGTTGAAAGTCCCGCTCCAGGGGACTCCCCGGGCTCAGTCTCGGGAAAGACGGCACCCCAAATCACTCACGAGAAACGGTCTTGATGCAAACAGCATGAGGATTTTTATTCCAGCGCGCTGGGGCCCACAGTCATACGCCACACAGGGGTAGAGGGCTGTGGACCCCGAGTGCAGGGTCAGGACAGCTTTTATTAGGGTTACAACAATGCTCACGCATTGTGAACCAATCATTCCATAACCTCGGGTACCCGCACAGTGTTGACCAATCAATATGTAACATTTTATGGTTCTTAGGCTAATCATTTTAAATTGTCCAAGCCCGCGCACTGTGGACCAATCAATTTGTAACACACCATAATTTTCTTCCTATAGCCTCAGAGGTCTGCATTTGTGTGGGCTCCTGGGTGGGGGTGACAAATTGCAGTTAAGATAGGTCACTTGGGCCAGAAAGCAGGTTCTGGAACAGCAAGAAGTGTGACCTTTTACCCATCCACTGGCAGAGAGCCGGGTCTGGAATTTGAGGTATTTAGGGCTTCTTAGGAGGCTGGGGTTAAGACTCCTTTGGAGTGTGGTAGTGAGAAATCAATCATGACTATTCTAAACAAAAAAGGGGTCCAGGCCTGCCTCAGATAGATAATATAGCTGGCCAAATGTGCCAATTTTTCAATTCTGCAATCCTTGCCCATTTAATTGCTGCCCTCCCCTCCCCAAAGTCTCTGAGGAATCTCCATTTCAAAGATCCTCCAGAGACACTCTACTGCAGGGGGCCACCACTGTTTGCTTTAGCCCACACCTGCCTGGGGTGCCCCTAGTTCCTGCCCCCAACTTCTTTGTTCGAATTTCCATATGAACTCCCTTCCCAAAAGGAAGGAACTCTCTCCCTCACCGCCACTGTGTCGGGCTGTGGGGATGGAGCCCAGGCTTAGGCTGTATTTTTCATCCTTTCAGTGTAAGCTGGAGAGACTGGGCATACCAGGGCCTTTAGCACACTGCAAATGAACTCAGACACATGTGCCACCTTGTGCATCTGGCTTAAGTGGGTACTGGGGAATGAAATGTGCATCCTTAGGCTTTGTAGACAAGCACCTTAACCACTGTACCACCTTTGTAGCCCAGTAATTTTAGTTTAAAAAAAAATTGGTGGTGTCCCCATCTTTTAGAGTTTATACAGTACCCTGAAGAACACTGGTGTTAGTTCTTTAGAGGTTTGGTGGAAAATAAACTCATCTGTTCCTGGGTTTCCTTTACTGGAAGGCTATCATTGCTTCCATCTAGTTGCTCCTTACACATCATTTTACTTTCCTTATAACATCCTCATGTAATTTTTTTGTGGATGTAATTCTTACCAACAGGCAAATTTTTATTTCATTCTTTCTTTGTATGTTCTCTTAGTCTCCATTTCATTAATTACTGCCCAAATGTTATTATGTCTATCATAGTTTATGTAAGGTTGGGGAGTGATCAAGACCACCCAGACCACTCTGAGGAAAAGATGGAAGATTTTATTTGGGAAAAACATGAGCTGCCAGAACTGACTCTAAAGAGCAGAGCACTGCCAACCTGACATTCCAGATAGAGGGCTTTATAGGGCTTCTTTTGTTGGGGGAAGGTGAGGAAGGGAAAAGAAATCCTTTTGTTGTTTACATTAGCCATTTCAAATAGCTAGGGTGTGAAACCAGAACAGTGAGCAGACAACTTGGGAGATAAGGGGGCAGGAAATCATGACCTGGGGCATTATTAGGCAAGGAAGGGATAATAGCTGGGTGGTTTCTTGAAGAATGTGGGTAAGTCACAGCTATCCTGCTGTCCTTGGTGACTCCATTTTGGGAGGCTGTCTCAACCTAACATAGATGACCTCACCCTGACAGCTCCAACGGGTCCTCCAGCTCCCTCGGCCTCTCCTGACCCCCTCCCTGATAACAACATTTGGTTTTAGTCTCTGGAGTTGTAAATAGAATAGAAATTTAAAATGGGAATGCATAGCTTCTGAATAAATAAACGAATGAATGAATGAAGGGAAAATGGTTGTCTAGAGTCTATATGAAAAGTGCACTTAAAATGAATGTGTATATAGGAGTATGTATGTGGCTCACAGCCCTAAGGGTGAAGAATGATTTCTGTTCTGAGCAGTGCCATTTCATTGTGGGTAATGTTCTCCACCACACCCGCTGTGCTAGATGACATAGCCAATTTTTAGTGTTGACTGTCCCCAAAAGGAACACTAAAAGTAATTAAGGTCATAGACAAAAAAAAAAAAAAATACATGATTCTCCTACTCTTAAAGAGTTGTTAAATGGCAGGATCAGAAAGCTGCCTTGTAGCCTTGAGGGAAGTCCAAAACTCTCCCTGGAATTTAGGAAGAAAAAAAAAATGGCTCTTTCCTAGTTTCTCTGCCTTGCAGAGAGCTAGGGGGCTGCAGGGATAGGGAATCTCAGAATTCTGGCCCCAGCATGATGATGGGTGAATGCCAAGTCACTGTGAACAGATGGGGACTTGTTATAAGAAATTTGTAACTGTTTATGTTTACTTTATCTCTCTATGCATCTATGAAACTACTAACAGACAACAGCCTCAAAACTTATGCTTGAATTTAGAAGTACTCAATACTGAGTTTGCAAGAAAATTTATAAAATTTCTAATAATGTTCAAATCTGCATTCATATTTTTTAAAAATGTGTTTCAGTAAAGTTATTAAGAAGCAAAGTTCCAAAATCAATATGTTTATTCTGGGTAAATAGTATAAGTCAAGTCTAGTCTACTCTTTTATAAAAAGGTTATTTCAAAAGGCCTTTTGAGAAAAAAATACTTAAATTGTCATATTAAAAGTCTTATGTTAAGGACAATAAAAGTTTTTGTTGGTAGTTATGAGATGAAATGACTAAAGAAGATAGACTGGAGAGGAAACTTTAAATGTTGGATGTTAAATGTTTGATGAACAAGATTGTTACAGAGTGGTTACGTGGATTGTAAGGTAAAAGTATGTAGATGAAGATATGAGTAAGCGTAATCAGAAGGTTAGAGACAAAGTACTTAATCAGAGTACAGATTTCTTGAGATATAAAATGACTGTTAGCCTAGGGCTTGCATCAGACTAATAAAGTATGGCCCTGGCTGGTAGCAGATTGCTATGGTATTCAGGTTGTAAGCTTAACTTCAATTTATTGATGTTAATCTGGTCATAATAATGGTCATTAAATACTGAATTTAGAGTGCCCAACCAAATTAACTAGGTTTCTCTATTTGTCAACCTTTTAACTATTGGTAAAATATTTTTAGGGCTACTAAAATGTTCTGCCTATACTTATAACTAACACATACTTTACCACTGAGCAATCTCTCTGGCCCCTCCTCTTGTTTTTTTCTAAGACCTTGAGGTACATTATTAAATTGCAATTCCTTTTCAATGTGAGCATTGATAAGTACTAACCATACTCTTAGACATGCCATTGCCAAAACTCAACATTTGCAATAAGCTCTGCATTTGTTTAACTTTGGATCTCCAAATTAAAAATAAAATAAAATAAATCCTCTAAGCTGGGTATGCTGTGACACGTGTTTTATCCCAGCACTTGGGAGGCAGAGGTAGAAGAATCACTGTGAGTTCAAGGCCACCCTGGGACTACAGAGTAAGTTCCAGATCAGACTTGGCTTGAGTTAGACCCTACCTAGAAAAAAATTCCTCTTGATTTTTTAAAACATGCACTGACCATGCAAATATGTTCTTCTATGTCCATGTATTTGTAGAGCAATTTGTGTGAGCTTAGGAAGCTTGGGGAATTGGAGTGATCCTCACAGGATGGTTAGCAGGGAGCCTAAAATTTGGTCTTATTTTGTAAGTAATCTGGGATTCAATGCCATATTACTAACCAAATATTCTGTCACTGTGTTTCCTACTTCTCCCTCATATACGCGTGAGACTACCCCTGTAGTGTGAAGTACAGTAGGTGCCTATCCCCCCTCCTTCTAACTGATCTCACCGTTCTGGACCAGAACATGGGACGTTCTCATCAGCACTGACATTCGTTTGTCCACTTCCTAACCTGCTCACTAAAGGAGTGTGTCATCGTAATACACTCTCCATGCTGGGAGCTTCAAACGTTAGGCCTGGCTGAGAAATGCAGAGCTAGTTCAGTGTGGGTCCATGAGATTCATGAAAGCCAAAACCACTGAGAGGTCATAAACTGTCCATTTCTATATTCACCCAGAAGTGAGCTCAGAGTGGAGAGGTAGACACATGTGGGACTGGTGATCCTGTCTCCCCCTGACATGCCAAATCCCGAGTGTGTCTCAATGAACCAGGAGGCTGATGCAGGATTGCCCCATATCCTTTGGTTGGCTCCTGAAGGCACTGAGTGATATGAATTGGTTTTTGGCACTGAACAAAATGCAGAGCTGAGAAAGAACTGGGAGTTCATGTCAGTGTGTGGGACTTGGCAATGGTCAGAAGTGGCCAGACTCTGTGTAGTATCAAGACATGGATACCTTCATGAGTAGGGATGGGGAGACATTTTATTGACAAGGGGTTAAGGCCTGGCTTCTTCCTGCCTTGATCTGTCCTGAGCCTGATTGTGGGGAGGACTGACCCATGTAACATGTGACCACGTCAGGCAACAGAATACCCGTGTTAGTAACTGTGGAGAGGAAGAGGAAGGTTAAGTCTTGCATTGAGCCTACCCACAATGCTCAGGTCTGGGTTCTGACTGGGAGAATGCAGGTGGGGTGGGCTTTATGTTCTGGGGATGTGAGATATGCTTGGAGAAAGGGACATGTGTATCAGTCAGTAGGTGAGCTTGCATGCAGGTAGCTTGACTCAGTCTTGTCCTTGACCGAGTTTCTTATGCATAAGCCAGGCCTTCTTCAGAGGGAGAGCAATGACTCTGGCATATGAGACCTCCTCTGGAAGGAGACTGGGGACAATCCCCTAGCCTGTTTTCATTCAACTTTTGCACCACTCAGGGACAATTGCCACGTGCTTTTAGTGCCTTCCTTTTTGCAATGCTCTATTACAATGACACTTGATGACAGAAACATTCAGACGTGTTTGCAGAGAGATCTGGAGTCTTTGGATGAAGGAATGTTGAATTTTGAAGCACCCATGGAAGGGAACAGAGAGCAACCCTGACCTGGTAGACTAGTGAAAGTATTTTAGTCAAGATTAAGTGACCTAATGTCTGGAACACATTATGAATTATCCAAGCACAAAGGCTTTCAGATTAAATCTGGATGCCTTGGTCAAGGAAAATAGAAGCTTCTCTGGTGATGCTCAGGGAAGGACTTGTTGATCCCATGCTCAGGAATAATGCAATCCCTGCAGGTGCAATACCCTCTTGCAAAATGTCCTACAGTTAGAATTAACCTATGCCCACATCCCATGCACTTTAAAGTTTGTGTACATGTGCTTGAAAAATCTAATACTGGGCTGGAGAAATGGCTCAGCAATTTAGACACTTGCCTGAAAAGCCTAAGGACACTGGTTTGATTCCCAGTACCTAGATAAGCCACATGAACAAGGTGGTGCATGCATCTAGAGTTCGTTTGCAGTGTCTAATGGCCCTGTCAAGCCCATTCTCTCCCTCCCCCATCTCTCCCTCCCTCTTTCTCAAATCAATCAATCAATGAATAAAGTAAAATAAAAAATATATAAAAAATCCAATGCAATCCTCCCTTCTTTTTTCTCGCCCTCACTCTCTCTCAAATAAATAAATAAACAAAATAAAAATAAAAATCCAATACAATGTAAATTCCATAAACGTTTTGGTTATCCTGTGCACTGGCTGTAATATAATTACTAGGAAGAACTCTGATCAGGTTTTGTACATATGCAAATTGTTATCTGCAATCTGTGGTTGATGTGGTGCACACTAAGAGAATCTGAAGGAGATGAGTGGCTCTCAAAGTTAGATTGTGGGACAAGTAATCTCTGAACAGTTACATTGGCCCTACAGGGTGCTAAGTGTCACTTCCGTTTGCATAGAAATGGTATGGAGAAGTGTGGGGTGATTGTTATAGCAGGGTTGGGGGGGTTCAGGACATGAAGGTTCCTTAGGCAGGACTCCCTTCAGAAAGAGAGTGCAGGAGCTGTTTCAGTAAAGAGGAAACTGGGAAGGAGGGAGGGAGGATGAAAGGGAAGGAGAGAGAATGCCATGGCAGCAGTCAATGTTCTTGAGACCTCAGGAGGCATGGAGATTGTGTATACCTCCATGAAAACAGCAGTAAGGTACCATCAAGACTAACTGAATGCAAGAGTGCACAAGACTAGGATTCTCTCTTCACCACGTGCTCAGACATTCTCCAGGAGACCTTGACCAACTTAATTCTGTCCCCTTAAGTCTCATTCCTCCCTTTCCTCAGGTGCACTCATGGGCTAATGGCATCCCTCTCCTGCTGACGTCCTGTGCAGGTCAATTGCAGGACATTTTGGCAAGTAGCTGGAACCTCACACGGATTCCCCCTGGCCACTCATGAGGCATCTCCAGTGCAAATTTTCTCTTAGGAGAGCCACTTGGGAGGCTATGGCAGGAGGGTTTGTGGTCACCAGTGTGATGACACATAGTCTGTTATGGAAGACAGAGAGAGCAGGGATCGACTGACTTTTAGAGCATGCCTCCAACACAGGTCTTTCTGAAGGCTACTAAGGAGGACACCAAGATGGAGGGAATGTTAGGTAATTCAACAGCATACAATGACTTCTGGCTTCCCATTATTCAAAAATGTGAGTTTCGGGTAACTGGACCAGGGCAGAAACTACAGGCCTGCCTGTGTGTAGTGGTCTCCTGAAGGCCAGCTTTTCTCAGCAAGCAGTGCTTGCAGCACTGGAGCAGAGCTGCGTGGTGGTAGGTAGCAGCACACTGCAGGATGCATGAGCCTAGGCTGGGAGAGGAGCTATGAACTCTCACTAATGCCCCCTTCAGTGGGCCACACGGGGCAGAGCCTACCACGAAGGGGAGGACACACGACTAGAAGGTCACTGGATGGACATGACTCTGCAACCTTTTGGCATCTGGACACAGAGCTGTACACGTAGGGTTATGTTTACCGAGAAGAGAGTTCAACACTTTCCTCCGATTTTGAACACTGAAGGCAATGGCTTACCCTTGTTCGCACCACTAGGTGCCTGGTCTCCTTTGTTTCTCATGGATTTCTCTCCTCTCTTGTAGGTGGCTCCTGTTCCATGAATGAACTCCTAAAAAAGCTGGAATCTGAGACCTGTGGCTCCAAATAAGCTGTAAACACATACCAGGCCCCATGGCTAGAACCAGCAGCCGTACCGCAGGAGACTCCTTCTTTTTTAGCCAGCTTCCTCTTCGGCAAGATTATGGCATGCAGTGTGAGGCGGCATGCCAGCGCTTTAGGCAGTTCCAGTACTCAGAAGCTGCACAGCCTCAAGAAGCTTTCCTCAAGCTCTGGGAGCTTTGCTCTCAATGGCTGAAGCCAAAGATGCATTCTGCAGAAGAAATCGTGGAGCTGCTCGTGTTGGAGCAATTCCTACATATTCTACCCTCAGATCTAGGGGCCACGGTGAGAATGCATGCCCCAAAGGATCGACAGACACTTTTCTCCCTGATAGAAGACCTGCAGAGAGATCGTGGCAGACCAGAGTGGCAGGTGAGAAAAAGATGCTGTGGTCTTTGTTCTTACATGAAAGGGGTACCGCACACAGCTGGGCTGAGACCAGGCATTGTGTCCCCCTGTCATTCAAATGAGTTCTCCAGGGTTGTACACAGCTTTCTCTTTGGGCGGCATTCAGCATGTGGTGAGAGGTTCTCCACTGTGCGTGGCCCCAGCACTCTCTATAGTCCACCTATGTGAGTGTTCCCTCTACTACTAGGCCACAATGTTTTCAAAGAACATAACCTGTACATCAACCAAAGGCATAACTGCATTGCTCTGTGCTCTGAAATGTTTCATGCTTGAATCTATTCAGAAAGAGCATGCAGAGGGTATTGGACTGGAGGCTGGAAAGGCTATAAAGAGAAAGATTCTGGTTTATTATACAACAAATGTATTGTCAATAATCATAATTGGGTTTCATCTCAGTGGAAGACATCATGAAGTGATGACATGCTTGGGTTTGTATCTACTGTTACTGTGTTGGGACAGTCAGGAATTCAGGCCATGGAATGAGTGGTGTGGGCAGTTCTGACTTGGTCGTATGGTTTCCCCAAGTGGAAGACAAGTCTTGGTAAGCTCAAGCACTCAGCAGTGGACTTCTTTTGATTTGCGCACTGGTACATTCCTAGCACATCCAAGTTAGCCAAATTTCTTTCCACCTGAATAATAGGAAGTTGCTTTGGTTAGATATTAGATATTTGTGATCTGCATCAGTGTTTGAGAGGGAATTCCACATATGGAAGCGTCAAGCAAGCACTCTGAATGGTGATGTTCCCACCAAATTCCAGTTGCCTCACCTGTCAGCATGTCTAGAATAGTGCATGAAACTCCTCTGACCTAGTCTTTGAAGCCTGTGTTCAGGGACGGCATGTCTGAGCAAAGGGCCATGGCACACAGTGGAGGTAGTACCAGCTTCCAGCTGAGATTCAGCACCTCTTGATTTTGGGATGTGGGCCCCTCCTAATAAGATGCTGGCTTCAGGGGACCCACAACCTGCAAAGGAGTCTGTCAGTCTTTCCTGGCTCCCTCATGTAACCTGGGTGTGCGGTTTCACTTGCTCAGGGTCTGCCAGGCTTGTGTTGACTATATTACCGTGGAGGGTCTACACTTATTCTTCCCAGCACGGCAGGCACAGCACACTTCTAACTCATCAGCACTTGGAATGTGACCAGTGTGTCTGGACATCTGGTAGGAGAGTGGAATGTCACCCTACCTAGGAATCTTTGGTGTAGAGAGAAGAGTAGCTTGAACATCTCACTACTCTTGTCGTATGGCTCATGTGCTGAAATTCTGGTGGTTTGAAAATGCTGGAATGAATTTGACCTGGTACCTCTACGGTGAATCTTTTCTCTTTATATGTGCTGATTATGATAGTCTTTAGAAACTTTAACTCTGCATGTCTGGCTCTCCTCCCATGGCTACTGGTTCATGGCACATTTAGGATGAGATGAGGCTAGCAGTATTTCCAGTTGTGTATAGATATTGGAGTTACGGTTTCTGTCTTTCCTCTAGGCTGACAAGGATGGTAACCTCAAGGACAAACGTAGGCCAGAGCATCCGTTATTCAGGCTTTCAAACATCCTCTCTCAGTCACCTACCCTCCACGTAATGGAACCGGTCACTGACCCCCTTGGCATCCCACAACCAGAGCCACAGGAGCTGAAAAACTATGATGATGGCCAACAGCAGGCCTCTTTGGGTCTTGGTAAGGCGAGGGTTGGATTTCTCCTCTTTGTTTCTGTGGGATGTGTTGGGTTCTGACTATCAATTCCTCAATTACATTGGACCCTTGGGTTAATGAAGAAGATTGGTGAGAGGAGGAAGGTGATAAAAATTCTGCTAATGGGCTGGGTGTGGTGGCGCACGCCTTTAATCCCAGCACTCGGGAGGCAGAGGTAGGAGGATCGCCATGAATTCGAGGTCAGCCTGGGCTACGGCGAGACCCTACCTCAGAAAACCAAAAAAAAAAAAAAAAAAATTGTGCTAATGGGAGGAATGAAGAATGTACTTTTAAGGGCATGTCACTGAGAACTTGTTAAAGCAATGGTCTTACAGCACTTTTCACCAAGACTGTTACATGGGATAATCTCCTATGAGTGTTTGCGTCCTCCAGTGAGTATTCAGTTGACCACTAAAGTTTGAGCTATGAGGTGGTATCCCAAGACCCACAGCCCACAGTTGATTTCATGGCATAAAAACCTTATTCAGATGAAATACATTATAATGTGCCATCTTCTGCTGATGGATAGGGTTCCCTTGCTTACAGGATACAATGACAATATCTATCTCTTTAATTCCCAAGCCAGAATCGTGTTACTCAGAACGTAGTGCAGTGACTCCCTGTCCCCACTTGGCATCATCCAGGGCAGTTTTCTTTATTAACAAGCTGTCCTGTTGAGTGCTGTAGTCATTCCTTGAGACCTTCTACTCCTGAGAGGGCAAGGGGAGTTCTAAAAAGTAATATGGTGGAGAAAGGCAGCCAGTCCCTGGGGCCCATGAGCCCCTGCAAGTCTCTCCCTTTGGCTTTATTCCACAGTGGTATCCACATGCTCTGCCCTAGCTTTCCCCATGCTATTGAAGGGACTGTTGCTAGAGTGATCACAATCCTTTCTTTAGTGCCCCAGGCACAGCAACAAACATGTTGACGTTTTCACCAAGCTGTGTAATATTGATACAACAATGGAGATCAAGAACATGGCAATCAGTGAGAATAGTCCATGTGAGAAAATAAAAGTGATAAATGAAGGACTCGCACGTATCCTGGTCTTAAGATCCATGTCCCTAGTCATCACTGCTTGGCATGGATTAACTGAAGTAACATTGTGAGGACCTGTGGAGAACCAGGCCCTCAGCTCAACTCTGGGAATTCAGTGGTACACAAGGCAGAGAGAAAGTCCCACTCACCATAGCAGCTCACGTTCTGGCAGGCAGCTGAGTTTCCTCTTTGAGTTGCACGTGCTGAGGGTGTTGGGCCCATAGTGCAGCCCTTAGGAGGGCCAACTCACCACAGAAGAAGGATGGCCTCTGAAGGAAGGCATTCTGGAGGGGCTGGACTGGACCGCTCAGTGAGCCTTAGTAGTGAGTTGGGAGATGACTATGGGCCAGAGATACAACATTTGCATAGGGCTGGCTGGTAGAGAAAATGTTGGCATTTATCTGAGCATGTACAAATTTGGGTAATCATACATTTCCAGACTGAACTGACAAGTGTGGAATTGGAGCTCAGAACAGAGAAAGGAGTTTGAGACAGATTTTCAAGTCAAATTTTGTGAAGGAAGTAGAGGTTGGAAAACAATAAAGCACAACCAACATATTGTAGTTGGAGCTCAGGATATATCTTGACAGCAAAGGCCATTGTGTCCAAATTCAAAGGCTCAGAACCTTTCTTGGGTTCCTGCGTTTGCAATGACCACGGTACCCTCAAGAGAACTGGACATTTTGACCCCTTCACACCTGCAGGCAATGTGTTTCCTCACCACCACATTCCCAGGCTAAGCCCATTTGTAGTGGGATGTACACATTTGAGGGTTGACACACAGAATAACTGGGACAGGGACAACTCACTGGAGCTTTAGGGGAAACACTGATGTTTTCCATTGTGTGATGCAAACCATCAAATGGTCAGAGGGAAGACTGTGTTGCAGTGGAGACCTCATTAAGTTGGAGGTGCCAGGAGAGCTGCAGGCTCACAGTGGCGATAGCCCAGGAGAGAAGGAGGAGTATGTCAGGCAGCAGCAGCTGCCATGGCAGGGCTACAAAGCCCCTTGGAGCCCACATGATTCCATTGGGAGACCCACTATTCCCCCTTGGGACTCACAGGTTCATGTTTGCCCTTTTGGGACCCAGGTTTTTTGTTGCTGTTAATCTGCTGTTTCTTTCCATTTGGGAATGTGAATGTTTGCTGTGTGCCACTGTATTTTGAAAATAGAGAACATGCTTATTAATTTTCCAGGGGCTCTCATTCAAGCAATTGCTTGAAGTCTTAGAACAGGCTTTAGACTTTGGACTTCTGAACACTGTTGTGTCTGCTACAGGCTTTGGAGACACTTGGAGACTGAAACACGTGTTTTACCATGAGGTGTCCATGAGAATATGGGGATAAGTGATGAAAAGTTATGCCATAAAAGTCATGTTTTGATGTCATGTTGACAAGCACTGGGAATGTATGTGGTGGTTAATCTCAATGGTCAACTTCACTGGAACTAGATTCACCTAGTTGACATATCACAAAGGATGTATTTTGTGAAGGAGGGTCTAGATTGGGATCATTGAGGTGGGATGACCCATCATAACTCTGTTTGTGGCTCCATCTCAATTGTCTTAGCTTATAAACTATTTGAATAAAAAGGGGAAAGGAGGATGAAGGAATGGCTTAGTTTTCATGGAACTTGCCTATGAAGCCTAAGGTCGCACTTTCGACTCTCCAGGTCCCGTGTAAGCCAGACACACAGTGATGCAAATGTGCAAGAATACACATGTGCACAAAGGGCAAATGCATCAGGAGGTCGATTGCAGTGGCTGGAGGCCCTTGCACACCAGTTCTTTCTCTCATTCTCACTCTCACTCTAGCATAAAAAAGGCAGTCTGCAGGTCTTGTCTGAGAAAGACACCTGAGGAGCATCATTCATCGTCTGTGTCTCCTGACCTAATGTCCCAGTTGGTGTGTGGCTTCATCGTTGTGCCACCACACCTTCCCTATCATGATGGATGATCAACTCAAACATTAGTTCTAAATAAACCATTCATTCCTTAAAATACTTTGGTTCAGGCATTTGGTCTTCAGAATGAGTAAAGTATATGTTAGTGGGCTAGGATCATGTAAGTTTGGTTTTATTGAGGTTGTCAGAGAGGACATTTTATGTGATTGTTATTTGACTTACTTTCAAATACTACCGCTTAACCTCCTCTGAATCCAGCACATAGAGACCTTTAGAGCTGGTCCAAACCTATTCCAAATCCCCTTTTGACTTGAGCAGACCTTGTTGAAATTATTCTTATAACCAAGCTGTTTTCCATCTCTTCACCAGTCTCTGCCTTTTCCTCTCCTGGCTCTATCCCCTCTCCAGACTCTTCCTTCCTACATTCTGGCAATCAATATGAGAATAACTCAGTCACCAGTTGCCAATAGCATCAGAAGTTGTGCTTGGTGATTAGTCTCTCATGTCAAGATCCATGTGAAACTATGTCACTTGTTTGACTTTAAACCTGGATGGAGTTCTACCCTTTCCACAGATAAGAGTATAATATCCTTGAAGTGAGTTCCATGGCCTCTTCCCTTCATCAGCTATTTGTTGTTGATGTTTGGGAGAAAAACAGACAGCTTTGTATGATTATTTGGTGATGTTACCCTAATAAAGGAAAATATAAATGTTGAGAGGGTCTATGTTAACAACCACAGCCTGAACTCTGAAGTAGCATGTGGGGGTAGGACCTCTTTCTTTCCATTTTCCCTGTGAACAGGACATGTAATACCAAAGCCTCACAGCAATTGACACTCTGAGATTGACCGAGTAGAGGGACTGTTGGATTCCATACATGAAGAACAATCACCAATTCCCAATAGAGGTAGTGAACTGTAAGTCCCGGATGAAACAGAGAAAAAGACAGCCTTCCTCAGGGAAAAAGGGGGTAGTACCATTTGAGGAATAGCACCTATTCTTTAAGCATCTTCATTTTCTGTCTGTCTACATTTTCAATGCAACACAAGACACCCATTGTTTCTACTTCTCTAAGCTTTTTTGATAGCAAGCGGGGGAAATGAAGCACATGCATTAAGGCAGAAAGGAAAAAGTGAATAGCGTGTTTCAATTTTCTATTTCATTTCCAGGTACCAATTTCCACAGATGGTATGAACAGCTAGAAACTCCTGGCAACAAAACCCCAAAACACCTGTTGGCTGACTGTCTGGAGCCCATGACCTATGAGAGGCCCAGCCCAGGAGACATTCCTGGGAGCTCCCACCAGGAGCAACCTCTGGGCCCAAACAAGCAGAAGAACCCGACTGAGAAAGATAACTGTTCTGATCAATGTGGTCAGTGTTTTACTCATAAGAAGCAGCTCATTACTCACCAGAAACTTCACACAGGGGAGCCAGTTCCCGGTGGCCCCAGGTCTGGGAAAGGGTCCTTTCAGGGGCCAGACCTCTGTGAGCACCAGTATTTTGACAAGGGTCAGAGCCCCCGTGAGTGCTCTGTGTGTACCAAGTCCTGCAGTCATGTTACACAGGTTAGTGTGGGCCAGGGAAAGTATGCTGGCAGGAAAATATACCACTGCTCACAGTGTAGGAGGAAGTTCGTGTATAGGTCCAGTCTGCAAGCACACTTGAAAATTCACGCTGAGGCCAAACCTTATGAGTGCCTCATTTGTGGTAAGTCCTTTAAGTGGCGCTTTGCTGTCGTCAGACATCAGATATCACACAATACAGAGAAGCCATTTGCTTGTGAATATTGTAAAAAATCCTATAAGTATAGATCGGGCCTGCTGGCACACTTAATTACTCACGCAGGGGAAAATGTCCCCAGTGGCAGTTCTGGTAGAGCAGTCCTCAGGAAGAGAGAAGCTCTTGTTGCTGACCAAGCTGCTGCTTCTGGAGCTGAATTCCCCATGAATGAACTTAGCTGCACCAGTCCTGCAGAGGACACAACCCCTTAAGAGAAGCCCCACTGTAGTGGACAGGTTCGTTTGGGCTCATATCAGAGAAGAGCTGTGCATTTAGCTTTATGTGAAGCCCGCTTTATCAGTTCTAGAATATTCTTCTACTCTTGCTGTGGTCTCAAGTTTGTTTTTCTGCAGCTAAGCATATCTTGTTTTACCCTACCATGAATGTTGATTGGTCCCAATCCAGCACAGCATAGGCATAGGTAACAAGCACATACAGTGTGGGGTTCGGGGTTCATTCATAGTGGGGCACCCAATCCCAGTACCCAGCTCCATGCCCAGTTGCACTGTGACTGAGTGGGATTTGCACAGATGGCTGCCTCAGTGTCACAGGAAGTGTACATCTTTAGTCTTCATCTAAATGCTTGAGTGATAGGAATATGCTGCCCTGAATCATGATGGCAAGATCTTGACTTGACTGCCTCCTAGAACATGCTAGAATTACTGGCTTCTGTACAGATGGGCCCTGTTCTTGTATCATTTGAAATATTTACAAGGTCTGCTTTGACATGACATGTGGACCATGTCAGAAAGACAAGGCCAACCAAATATTTCTATGAAGAGTGGCAAAGAGCACCCACCAAACAAAGAATTTGATTATGACATTCGCATAGTCTACACACACAATCTGTACATCGCATGAACAATAATGGCATGTGAACCCTGCCCTCAAGGAAGATTCCACTAGGGAGGCTGCACACCTTGTCTTTAAAGCTGTTGTAAATGTGTCATCAGGCACATTGTGTCTTCACATGTACCTTGGTCCTGATAAATAAATTGGACTGATAAATAAATTCCCTTGTGGTTTGTGTCCATTTTGATTTTCTGGGAACACTTATATCCAAGGCTTCACCAAGATTCAATGCTGCTAATAAGTTTGTAAATTTATTTTTCTTATTTATTATACTAAGGAAAATTCATTGTCTGATAAAAAAGATTTTGTCCTATGATAAATTTATCCTATATTATATTTTGTCAAAATGGTGAAGAAGCAACAAGAAAAAACCCAAAATAATTAAGAATACATGAGGACACAGGCATGTTAACACACACCTTTAATACCAGCACTCTGGAGGAGGAGGTAGGAGGATCATTGGGGGTTCAAACCTAGCTTGGCTTTACAGAGTGAGTTACAGATTAATCTGGGCTACAGTTAGACTTTACCTAGATAAAACAAAAGAAAAGTGCTGGACCTAGTGGTGTATGCCATTAATTCCAGCACTTGGGAGGCAGATGTAGGAGGATCGCAGTGAGTTTCAGGCCAGCCTGGAACCACAGAGTTCCCTGGGCTAGAGTGAGAACCTGCCACAAAAAAAAAAAGAGATTAGAAATGAATGCCACTGCGAGATTTTATAGCTGCCATGATTCCATAGATGTACTCATCTAGGGTTGACACATGGGCTCTCTTTTGAAGTGAAAGAATGTGTCCTTAGTTGTTTACTACTGCTCCAGTAGGAATTGGGCTCATCTCTATGGGAGCAACTTTTGGTAAATAGTGTGCTTTTGCTAGTATCATCTTAACCATTCATTAAAATTAAATTATCAATTATAATTTACTTTTTCACAATTTCAGTAAACTAATAAACACCAATCTTTTTTCCATCTTGACTTTTTAAAATTAGTTTTATACTCAGTGAATACAGTCATGTTGGTACCATTGTTAGCCTCCTTCCTGTCCTCCCCCCTCCACAGGGACCCTTCTTGTTGAGGTATATGGGTCGTGCATTGTGGGGTTAGCCTTTAGTTTGGGGTAGGAGGAAATGTCTCTGTGTATCATGACCCAAAATGTGGCTCTAACATTCTTCCCCCCCCCTTCTGCAAATTTCCCTGAGTCACGTTGGGTTCATTTTAGGTCTGTTTCAGTGATGAGGTCTTGGGAGCTCTGTGTCTCTAGATATCTGGTTTGATAGGAGTTGATTGTTCTCTGTGTCGATCTCCTTCACCCTTGTGCTGGTACCACGTTCAGGAAGAAAACAGCACTCTTGCTTGTTTCTCCAATTATTCTTAGTTTCAGCTGGTACCCTTTTGAGGTATGATGGGGTGGTTCTCTCCTTAGGATCTGTGTAAACACTGATCTTAATCTTGTAGTTGTTATGAACTTTCTATTCACTGGATTTTTTTTTAATTCGATGTGGATTCATGTTGCTTTTTTACTGTAGCAAAATTTCAACTTTTTGTCCATGCATTGTTTGACAGAGATGATATGACAAGGTGTGCTTTATATTCTCTGTGTGCATGGTGGGCTCAGGTATTTGATGTTCCCGTGAATCCTGGCCAGAATGGAGCTAGCTAGCTGTTCAAGGATGCTTCTGGTGAAAAGCACCTAGGTGGAAATTGTGGACATGTGTAATTACGTCCTCCGGTCAGCAGGGGCGCCACATTGTCAGCGTGCAGTGCACCTGCCCTTCTGGCATCCGTGTTCTCACTTCCCTCCAGATATCATTTCCCGTGAGAACATGGATCAGCAGCAGCGACAGCAGCAGCGAGGAAAGGAGAGGAAAGGAAGCGCACTCGTGGGTCTGTCTTTCTTCCCTCAACAAGTGCTTTCAGGCCGGTGGGTCTGGCAGCTTTGATAAGTGTTATTTTATTCGGTGTCAGTGTGAAAAGAAGCATATTGGGTGTGGGGTTGTGTAGACAGTGGGGTTCTCTCTCCTTTGGGGAGGGAAGAAGGGAGGGAGGCCCAATGGGAATCCCGGCTCCATTACTAACTAACTAACTAACTAACTAACTAACTAACTAACTAACTAACTAACGGTTGTACCTGGAGGCTGTGTGGAGGCGGCCGCCATGTTGCTGTGAGGCTTCCTGGCAAGTGAGGGGCTGGATGAATCGCTCCCTGTAGACAGCCCCGGTGACTGATGTCTACACACACGACCCTCCTCCTCTTCTTCTTCATACTGCCTGACCATGCCTCATATATGGGGCGGGTCCTCTATTGACTTCCACATACTTCAACATTGGAGGCTCACTCAGGGCTGCAGTCACGGGATGACAGAGTGCTCGCTGGGATACAAAAGACAAACAAGCAGACAGACAGACAGACAGACAGACAGAGAGGGACTGTAGGTGCTCTTTAAAGCTCTGTACAGCAAAAAATAGATGCAAAAGTCATGATCTCTGAACGTTTCTCTTGATCAATCATAGATACATCCACTTGTCCCATTAGTGCAACACCTCAGTACATCCATCCCCAGCACCTGCAGAAAAGGGGCAAAAATTAAAATGTGTATTAACTAGTTTTCAGCAGAAGGATTGGACTTTACTGCTGGTAATGAGCCCTCATTGGGGAAGGTAGCTTAGTGCTGTAGAATTGGGTTCTGTGCACAAAGTACAAAGAACAAAAAGGATAAATGAGTAAATTCCTTTGTAGGAATACAAGGACCATTGATGTGACTTGTGATAAAAGGACTCCTTGAAGTGTGTCATCTGTGAGTTGAAAGTATTTTAATTTTGCTGTAATGTCATGTTGAAATATGAAAGATGGCTGGAGAGCTTGTTTTTGGGTTTGTGTTTTAGATAGGAAACATCTAAACGTGTCTTCCCATGGAAGAAAGCACTGTAGGAAATCTGGCATCAGCACCCTGTGAAGACCTACATATTAGAGCCTTTGACTTTAATGAAGACAATAAGGATCAAAACCTGTGTTTTCTTTTTTTTTTTTTTGAAGGTACAGCATATCCAAGGATGCACCTGGATGGTGCCATGCACTTCATTTGTTTTGAACCTATTACACTTAGAACTGAATACAAGTTTCTTACACCTTTTCATGTACCTCCTCTCTCATTTCATCTTCATAAACCTGCATCACAGATCAAGACCTTGATTTCGTCTTCTTTGCCTTTGCAGTCCCAACATGTCTATACATAGGATGTGACTGGTATTATTTACTCAAAAAAGATTTGAGGGCTAGAGAAATGGCTTAGCGGTTAAGGAATTTGCCTGCCAAGCCAAAGGACCCAGGCTCGATTCCCCAGGACCCATGTAAGCCCAGATGCACAATGGGCACATGCATCTGGAGTTTGTTTGCAGTGGCTGGAGGCCCTGACATGCCCATTCTCTATCTCTCTCTTTTCTCTCTCTCTCTCTCTCTCTCTCTCTCTCTCTGCTTGCAAATAAATTAAAATTAAAAGATCTGAAAATATTTTCTTAAAATGATTGTGAATTGTGATTTACTTTCACTTAACCTTCAAAGGCAACTTTTATTTATATCCTCTTTTGATGTTTATGTTGACAAACATCTAAATGAACCTCAAAGAATTTATTTTGTTCGGAGTTTACCAAAATGGCTTCCATAATCTCAAGTGTCTTTGTTTTCTTTTCCATACAGTAAGTAATCCTAGGATAGAAACCACATCGTCAGAAAAAGTTGGTGATATGAGGTGATATGTTGAAAAATATTTGCTTATTGAAAAAAAAATACTTCAAGAAAAGTTTTTGTGGTTTTCAAACAATTAGAGTGTATACAGTACATGCTGTGTCAAACATCTTTTAAGTCAAACCTAATATATTATGAACCCTTAATTTTTAAAAGTGATTGTGGTAGTACTGGGGATTCATTTTACTGCATGGTGCAGATTTAGTATTCTTTAAGCTGGAAAAAGAAGATTCAACAAAATATAACTGTATGTTAAAAAATGTAAAATGAGCCGGGTGTGGTGGCGCACACCTTTAATCCCAGCACTTAGGAGGCAGAGGTAGGAAGATTGCCGTGAGTTCGAGGCCACCGGGAGACTCCATAGTGAATTCCAGGTCCGCCTGGGCTAGAGTGAGACCCTACCTTGAAAAACCAAAAAAAAAAAAAAAAAAAAAAAAGTAAAATGAGTTAAAATATATTTATGTTATTTCTTCACAGTGGCGAAGTACAGAATATGATGCAAAACTTTGAAGGTATGCTTTGGAGATATTTATACTTTATACATGATTTTTAAAAACCATGTAGATAATGTATGAGAGCATATTTTAATTGATGCACTATATGGCTTTATAAGAACTTCAAAGCGTATTTGTGTTTACCATCATGAATTTTCTTAACCTTTGCTATGATAGGAAAAGGAGAAGTAATGCTTTTTTAAAATATTTCATTTATTTATTTGAGGCAGAGAGAGAGAGAGAATGGGTGTGACAGGGCCTTCAGCCACTGCAAACAAACTCTAGATGCATGTGCAACCTGGTGCATCCTAGCATACATGGGTACTGGGAAATCGAACCTGGGTCCCTATGCTTCACAAGCAAGCACCTTAACCAGTAAGACGTCTCTCTGGACTAAAGATAATGTTTTTTGACAGTATGACTTTAATGAAATTTTTAGAAGAAGACAAGGAATAGAAAAATACATGCAATATCTTGTTGAAATTCAAAGTGGAAAATAATTTGATAGCCAGCAGTCAATTTCTACTAATGCAATAGAAGTACAGTTGTAAATATTCTTGAGTATCAGTTCTATGAGGTTTGCCGGGAGACAGAATCCTAGCAATGTTTGCTAGGAGACAATTGCTGAATTGCCTGATCTGGCAGATGGCACTCACTGTAAATTACAGGCTGGCCTCAAACTGCAGAGCAGATGCTTCAGCCTCCCAGGTGCTGGATGACGGACACAACAACTTCATCAACTGAGGACACAATAATCTATAGGAGGGTAATGTATTCCTCCTTTATAGGGGTTAAGTCTTTTTTTTTTGTAAGTTTTGCACCATTTTATAGTGACGAACTACTCACTTTATAATCTGCTACATGTATTTGTTATTATGAATGCTAAAAGTATAATCATGTAATAGTGCAGATACGTCATGGTTACTGACAGGTAGCTATTGCAGAAAGGCTCATGTTTAGCACATAGTATTTGAAATATAACATGTTGGTGAACATCTCACTATACATAAGAGTAAAAAATGTCTTATAACGGCTGGAGTGATGGCTTAGCAGTTAAGAAGCTTGCCTGTGAAGCCTAAGGACCCTGATTCGATCTCTCTCCATATCCCATGAAAGCAACACACACAAAAGTGACCCAAGCACCAGATCATACATGAGAACTAGGTGGCACAAGTGTCTGGATCTCAATTGCGTGGGCAGGGAGACCCTGGCACTCCAATTTCCTCTTGTTCTGCTCTCTCTCACTCTCGCTTTTGTTAACCCTAAAAATGTCATATAGAAGCTCAATAAAATCAAACAGCAGCTGCAGAAAACTGAGATAGCTTTGTTTTTATTGGCCAAAATATACTTTTGTACAAAATCCTAACAAAAGACCATTGAAATGGATTAAATAATCCCCAAGGAACATTTAATAATTATGCATGTGCATTCAAGTAGCAGTGGTGCCCTCTCATGAACACAGTAAATTAAATCTAGGCATACACCCACCTTCATTAATACATAGAACATCCAAACAAAGTTGACAAAGTAACTAGACGCTAGCTAGAGGTAGCAGAATTCTACAGAACTCTCAAGAACAGAAGAGAGTGCATTAATATTTGATGCACTTGAAACATTCTCCAGGATAGAACATAAAATAGGCTGAAAATCGGATCCCATACATACTGTGAAAATTTATATCATGCACAAAAAAATTCACTAAAGAATTTTTAAGTATTCTTCAATAAATTATCAACATTTAAAGAGAAAATATTCTTTTTATCTCTTTTGTTTGTGTTTATGTAAGTCTGTAATTTAAAATGTAGAGAGGAAGCGAGAGAAAGAGACTGAGAGGTTCTTAAACACCCAAGGCTGACCTGCAGCTTTGTATTCAAGGATGAAATTGATCTTTCTGATCATTTGGTGTCTGCCTTCCACGTGCTGGGATTAGAAATATGTGATACTATATTTGATTCTTTAATGTAGTACTGGTGTCAGACATACATGTATGCTTCATGTATACTAGGCGAGCTCTCTACCAACTGAGCTATATCTCCAGACTTTCATGGATCATAGTGTTTTTTAAGAAATAGTACTATTTCAGTCTTTTTAGATTCTGGATTTTTTTGGCATGTATGTGTGTTTATGATGTGTGTATTTATGTATATTTGTGTTTTTTGTGAGTCCACATGTGGATGTATGTTTACATTCATGTGTTTGTGTATGTGTGTGGATGCAAGAGGTTAATGTCTTCTTCTGTTGTTCTGTTGTTTATTGAGACAAGGTCTCCCACTGAACCCAGAGGTCATCCATTAGACTCGTCTAGCCAGCTAGTTAGCTAGCATCCATGAAAGATGTCCCTACCACCACCTCCACCATCCTGAGATGATAGGCATGGGCTTACATGCCCAGCATTTTATGTACTTATTAGATCCTCACACTTGTGCAGCAAACATAGTACCAAATGAGCATTTCTCCACCCGTATTGATTCTTTAAAAAAAATTACCTGTGACAAGAGAGAGAGATTATGAAAGACCTCCAGAGATATGGGCTATTTGTGCCTGCAGCTTTATGTTTATTATAGGGGAATAGAACCCAGGCTATCTGGCTTTGCCAGAAAATGACTTTATCGGCTGAGCTACCCCGGATTCTTTTTTTTTTTTTTTATTGGCAACTTCCATAATTGTAGACAATAACCCATGGTTAATTCCCTCCCTCCCCACACTTTCCCCTTTGAAACTCCACTCTCCATCATATCCCCTCCCACTCTCAATCAGTCTCTCTTTTCGTTTGATGTCATCATCCAGATTCTTTTCTTATTGTTGTTGTTAAAGAGTCAGCATCCTTTTTTTGATAATTATTTTTATTTATTTATTCAAAAGGAGAGAGAAAGGAGGGGAATGAGAATGGGTATGCTCATTTTAAAAGACTTAGCTCTTTATATTGAACCTTTGCTGTGTCTAAATAGGGAAAACTTATTGATATATTTGTACTTGGAAGTCATTTATGTTTCCATCAGAAACTATATTCTGTAGAGGAAGTAAAAAAAACTATGTGGAGATAAAATGAGGTTTCTGGAAAACAGAGATATGACAAGAACTCCTTAATTTTCAAGAGCCAAAAGATACAAGATATGAGAGGACTGTATGTTATGTTCTTTGGGAAATATTGAAATCACCATATGACTAGTGTTTCTTCTAAGTTTTGTATCAGAATATTCACACTGATATAATACTGTCCTTTTAGAGTTGAGAAACACTAAACCATAACTCAATAAATTCGAAGGCATTTTGACTCAAATGGTCTTTGTGTGTACAGCTTTAGAAAGTGGTATTATCCATTGTTATGTTTTATAGGTACATGCTTCACACTGAACATGATCAGTAGTTTAAGACTCGTTTAAACAGTTTGATTCGGAGATGACAGAATTTAAGGTACAGCAAGAAAATGTAACTGTTGGTATCATGATGACTTTCTATTATAACCAAGTCTCACTAGGAATAGAGAAGCTGGCATTGCATTGGACACAAGGAACTGACCCAGGCTTCCTCACTCTTTTTACTATGTGTTATACTTTTACTGAACCGTAAAGCACAAAATTATAGGCACATGCCCTACTCATAAAAGCCACTGGGATTCTTAGGTCAGTTGGGAGTCACACAGTTTCAAGCATCACAAACTTGTTGGGATAAAGGAAGGAGTACAGGTCTGTGTAAAACAAATGAGGGGTCTGTTAGCTACAGACACAGTTGAATGGTGAGAAGCAAGGGTTACCTAAGTAGTCATCTGGGGTCCCTTGAAATTCATTAGTGGACTTCTTCAATTTAATGGGTCATATCTCCCAATCTTAGACTTTAGAGCTGTACAATTCCCGCTTAGTGTTGACAGCATTGTGTCCAGGAAATTTTGCTATATTGTGTTTCAATTTTCATTCAGTTCTAGGAATTATTTGATTGGCTTTTTTATTTCTTTAATAACCCATTCATTGTTCAATAATGTGTTGTTCAGTTTCTTAGTTGGTACATTTTCTGTTGTTTCTATTATTTTGGATATCTAGCTTTATTGCACTACCATCTGATCTAACACAGGTAGTTATGTCAGTTTCCCTGAATTCGTGGAGACTTGTTTTATGTCTTAAAATGTGATGTATTTTAGAGAAGGTTCTATGATATTCTGAGAAGAATGTATATTCTGTACAGTTTGGGTAGAATGATCTGTAGATGTCTGTCAAGTCCACTTTTTTGACTTTTTAAGATATTTACTTTATTCATATATGTTATTTGAGACACAGAGAGAGGGAAGCAGATAGAGATAGAATGGGAATGTCAGGGCCTCTAGCCACTGCAAATGAACTCCAGGTGTATGTACCACCTTGTGCATCTGGCTTATGTGCATCCTGGAGAATCAAACCTGGGTCCTTAGGACTCATAGACAATGGCCTTAAGTGTTATGTAATCTCTGCAGGCCCTTAGCTGTGGTGTTTTTATCACTCCAC
This sequence comes from Dipus sagitta, assembly GCA_036346955.1. Taxonomy (NCBI): domain Eukaryota; kingdom Metazoa; phylum Chordata; class Mammalia; order Rodentia; family Dipodidae; genus Dipus; species Dipus sagitta. Next base: position 127,531,314 of record CM070776.1, read on the forward strand.
TGTTTCACTATTTATGTTCTCTTTAGATCCTCTATGTATAGGTGATAGTAGGGTATTAAATTATTCCACTCTTACTGTTTTACAATTTATTTCTTATTTATTATCTTGTATATTTTGCTGTAGAAAATATGATGAACATGGGTTTGGTACATATGTGTTTATAATTGTAATATCCCCTTGTTGAGTTGTTCACTTGATATTTATAAAGTATCCTTTATGCATTTTTTTTCTTTGGTCTGTAGTCTATTTTGCCTGATACTATTATTATATACATATGTGCTGGTTTCCTATTTCCATTTCCTTGGAACATCCTTTTTATCTTTTCACCCTAAGGCAGTGTCTGCCTTTAATGATAATATGCATTTCTTGTAGGCAGCAAACCAAGGACTCCAGTTTTCTGATCTGGCCTGTGAATACGTACCTTTTGATTGAGTAGGTGTATCCATTGTATTCAGAGTTATAATTGGGAGGTCTGAATTTATCACTGTCAAGTTGAACACTTTGTGAAATTTGGTGTTTTCTTGTTTGTCCTTTATTTAGAGTTATAAAATACTGTTCTAGTGTTGATTATAATTTTTACCCTCTTGTATCTTCTTGAGTATTTTTGTTCTTCTCTTCAGTATTCCATGTGGTATTCTCTGTAGGGCTAGGTTTGTGCTCAAATATCCATAAAGCCAGCTTTTCTCATGGGACGTTTTTCATCCAGCCTTCTAATGTGTAGGGTAATTTAGCTGGGTATTGTAGTTTGGGTTGGCAGCCACATCTTTCAAAATTTGAAATATTTCCTTACAAGCCCTTCTGCTGTTTTAGAGTTTCCATTTAAGAAATGAGAAGTAATTCTGATCTGCTTACCTTTGTATGTGACAAGCTGCTTCCTTTTTGCAGCTTTTAGTACTCTCTCTTTGCTTTCTTTTTTTTTTTTTTTCCGAGGTAGGGTCTCACTCTAGCCCAGGCTGACCTGGAATTCACTATGGAGTCTCAGGGTGGCCTTGAACTCACGGCGATCCTCCTACCTCTGCCTCCCGAGTGCTGGGATTAAAGGCGTGCGCCACCACGCCCGGCTCTCTCTCTTTGTTTTCTGTCTTTACTGTTTTAACTATAATGGGATGTGGGGAAATTCTATTCTGATTCAGTATATTTGGTGTTCTATGTGCCTCTTGTACCTGTATGGGCCTCTCTTTTGTAACATTCAGAAAACTTTGTCATTGAAGATATTCTGTATGTCCTTGGCCTTCATTCTTTCCCTTCATGTATGCCCACGATTGGACTTTTCAAGGAATACCAAATTTCTCGCATATTCTGTCTGTACATTTTTTTTAAAAAAAATTGTCATTGATTTTGGACTCCAGGTCTGTTTCCTCTGTCTTTGAACTCTAATAGTCCACATGATCTATTCTGTTGGTGAGACTTTCCTGGGAGTCTTTTCAGTGAGTTATTTCATTTTGTTTTCCCTTTGGTTTTTCTTCAATGTCTGTATCTCTTTCTTGAAGTCCACTTTTATTTCTCAGATTTTCTTTCTTACTGTTTTGTGGAATACATTTCTGTATTTGATCATGACCTCAGTGAGCTCATTCCACTGTCACTTGAGTTCTTTTTTGTTGTTATTGAAATACTTCCATTTCATTCAGCTGTCTGTTGAGGGTTTTTTTTTTTTTTTTTTGAGACTCTACCATTTCATGCATCCATCTATTGAGTTCTTTTTGTTGTTTCTCTTCCATTTTCTCCAGCTTTGTACTCATGACCTCATTGAATTGGTTGACTATGCTCATCCTAAATTCATTTTGGAATCCTATGACTGGAGTTTCCCATAAGTTTTCATTTGAGGTTTCCAATATAGGGCTAGTTATTGTTGGTCGGCATGTTTTGCTTGAATTCTTAGGTCATTTGTTAAACTTTGGGGTTTGTCCATGTAACGATAGTTCTTTTGTCAGAAGCAGCTGTTTGGGAGTGTGTATTGGATGGGCAGGTCAACCTTAATCAAGCTGGCTATGGGATGCCATTCTATCTGCAGGATTAGTCTGGGTCTCCTGGAATCTGAATAGGCTCTTCCTTGTGAATACAATCTCCATGAGAAGCTTGGCTGGACTCAGATAGGACTGACCTTCTCAGTGCTCAGGCTACAGAGTTTAATCAGTTTGGAAGTCTCTCTCAATGCACTGTAGTTCAGACAGACAGGGAAAGGAGTGAAGTCAGTGGAAAGTGACTGATCTCCAGTCTTAGCAAGTGAGGGCCAGGATTATGCCCACATGGATCAAGGGGACCTAGTTGGCCCACCCTACTCAGTGTTTCAGAATTTGGGGTACAATCAGTTCCTGAGTCCCTATACTACTTCTGTCACTGTCAGTAGAGGTTCAGTGGAGCAGGTGGGTAAGGAACATAGAGTCAATTTTGGACTAGGATAATCTCTGGAGTTCCTACTGTAGTGCATGGGTGGCAGAGGGTCAGAGATTAGGCTGGGAATTTGAGGTCAGTACCTAGTGTGACTGATACCAAGTCTCAGCAAGTGAGAGCCAATGTTGTAACCAAGGTAAGTGAGTGTGCTCACTTGGACCCTGGTTAGCCTACCCTACTCAGTGTCTCAGGATTTGCAGTGCAATCACCCATGAATCCTGACTGTGGTGTCAGTGCTGTGGTGAAAGCTCAGGTGGCAGGGTGGAAAGGAGGTCCATGCCTAGTGTGGCTACTCCCCAAATCAGGGAAATTGATTAGTACAGAGTCTAAGCTGGGAGAAAGAAAAGTAACACCATGGATATGAATAAGTGAGATGCTACCTGGCTACTGGTTGAGGACACAATATTGGGAGAAATATTTTGTGTAATGATTTGTGTCTGCATTCTAAAGCATAGTGTTTGGGACCAAATTCTGGTTGGAGCAATAGGTAGCTGTGAAACAATAGGCAAGTGATTTACTCTTATGCCTCATTTATCTCATCTTTGAAAGTGACTGGTATGAGTCTATCTCTCATAGTTGCTTAGAGTTTTGAATTCTATTTATTTGTTTTTTTTAATGAAATAAATAAAGAAAGAAAGCCAGATAAAGAGAAAGAAAATGAGCATGTGAGGTCCTCCAGCCAAACTCCAGATGCATGCACCACCTTGTTTATTTGGTTTTATGTGGGTACTAGGGAATTGAACTTAAGTCCTTAGGTTTTACAGGCAAATGCCTTATCTGCTGAGCCATCTTTCCAACCCCAGGAGCATTGAATTCTTTCATATATAATAAATATACATAAGGTGAATTCACAATTGCATCTGGTACATGGTTATATATTTAAAATAATCAATACTATTGACAGGTCATTCCTTGATACAGTAAAATCTATTTCTGTGTTATTCTGTAGTAGTAATGAGTCAGTTAGTAGTAGAAAACAGGATCACTTAGAGTTAACTGAGAAACTACTGTTATTGGAATGACATTTGTGTAGATACTAGGAGTCTCCAGATTAAGAGATAACTTGAATGTGAAGATTTCTGACTTACTCTGATACAGTGGTGCATACCTGCAATGTCAAATATTTGAGAAATGAGGATTGTGATTTAGAAATTTGTGCAGTATATTGAGATCCTGTCCTGAAATAAGAAAAAAATAAACCATTCACTACTAGTGAGTAGTAGAACCATTATATTTCATGTTAGTGGTAAAAAGTTGCATTACTTAAACTTGATAATAATACTCATTAAACTAAAATGTTCAAAGCATCGATTTTAGGCCTGGAGAGATGGTTTAGTAGTAGTAGCACTCATCTCTGGGATTAGGTATAAGGAGACCTGAGGGAATATTCAAGTTGGCTTCCCCAGATCCACATAAACAGCTGAACATGGTGATGTGCCTATCTAACCTCAGTTCTCTAAGAAAGCAGAGAACCGAGCATCACCAGAGTTCATGTAAAACAAGCTCTGGGATTAGCAAGAGGCTCTAGCTCAAGTTAGATCAAACAAAAGAGTGAGGGAGTGAGGATGCTCTGTGTTCCACTCCAGTCGCCTCAGGTGAGCACATGGGGTGCTACGTATTTTTGATTTTCAAGACTATGTGGGACAGCTGGAAACATGGCTCAGCAGTTAAAAATAGGCTGCTTCCATAGCCTGATGGTCTGAGTTTGATTCCTCAGTGCCCACATAAAGCCAGTTGCACAAAGTTTCACATCCATCAAGACTTCCCTGGCAGTGGCAGGAGGCACTGGTGGGGCCATCCCCACTCCTTCTGTCTGCCTCTTTCTCTTTGTGTGTCTCTCTCTCAAATAGATAAATAAATAAAAATATTTTTAAAAAAGATTATGGAGACACCGAAGAGATGGCTTAGCAGTTAAGACACTTGCCTACCAAGCCTAAGGAATCATGATCAACTCTCCAGGTCCCATGTAAGCCAGATGCACAAAGTAACACAAGTGCACAAGGTTGCACATGTGCACAGGGTGACACACATGTCTGGAGTTCAATTTTAGTGGCTGGAAGCCTATGTGCACCAGTTCTGTCTTTGCTCTTCTTCTCTGACATAAAGTTCAGTCTGTTTATCTTGCCACCAAAAAATTTAAAAAAAAAAAACATTATGGAGAAACATTTTGATTAAATATTTAGAAAGTTAAGTGCTTTTCATTTTGTGTTGTTTCTGACTGAAGTGATAACTATATCTGGAGCTTTGTAATAAATTTGTGAGAAATGATCAAGACAGGAGATAGAAAGTTAGGAATTTTATATAGAAATAAAATTCTCCTACATGAAGTCCAGATTTTACTAACATGGTAGTGATTATTCCCTGTTTAACTGAAAATAGGAAGTCTGTACATAATTTCTGTGGCCTTTTTATCTTTGCAAAACCTGGGCTTATTAAGTAAGAAGTATTTAATTGAAGTTATTCAATTTTTCTGTAGTTTTCATATGTATCAAGGATGAGTTTCTGTTACATTAGCATGTTAACTTAGTAAAGTCACAAGAACAAATTGATACTAAAATTTATATTCATAAAAGAAAGCTTACAATATAAAAGAGAGGTATAAAATAAAAAATATAGATTTATGGACTGGAGTAATGGCTTAGTGGTTAAGGTGCTTGGCTATGAAGGATCCAGGTTTGTTTCCCCAGTACCCATCTAAACTAGATGTGCAAGGTGGTGCATGCATCTAGAGTTCCTTTGCAAGGGCTAGAAGCCCTGGTATACTCATTCTCTCTGTCTTTGTCTGCTTCTGTCTCAAATAAATAAGTAATGTAGATTTAGAAGTAATAATGAGATATATATATATGTGTGTGTGTGTATAAAAGATCATAAACAATAATTTTAAAATAAGTATTTCCAAAAACATTAAATTATTTATATGAACACAACATTATTTGTGTTTTAAAGTACAGTTTTTAAAATTTTTTTTAGAGAGAGCATAATAGAGAGAGAGAGAGAGACAGAGAGAGAAAGAATTGGTGCGCCAGGGCCCCAGCCACTGCAATAGAACTCCAGATGCTTGTGCCACCTAGTGGGCAAGTGCAACCCTGTGCTTGCATCACCTTTATGTGTGTGGTTTACATGGGATCTGGGGAGATGAACATGGGTCCTTAGGCTTTGCAGGCAATCCCCTTAACCGCTAAGCCATCTCAACTTGCTCTAATGTTTCCTGAGAAGAGTTTGCTAGTTGGCATTATGGCTTCATAAAGTACTAGCAAATATTTCTCCCAAATATTATGAAAAAAAACAACACATAACACTTAGTGTAAGAATTTTAAAATAGTTTTTGACTCTTCCAATCCTTAGTATATAACATTCAGTTATTACAAGATTGTATAAGCTTTAAATCTCCAATTGCTTGGTATTTCTTTTAAGTAATACTGTTATTTCCCTACTTCATTCTTTCCTATAATATTAAATTTTCACCATCCTTTCGAATGAAAATACCAAAATGTACCATTGTGTTCAGAACATAAAAAAGATCTACTACAGATTTTTCCCCCTTTCATGGATTAATGATACATTGACTGTTAGAAGTAGGCTGTAATGCGACCTCAGAGTAAATTGCTAACATATTACAAGTTTATATTTAGTGATGAGAGCTTATAGCCTTTTATGTCTAGATCTTTTCTTCCTTTTATTGCATTTAATCCAGGGTATCACTATGTTGTCCAGGCTGGCCTGAAGCTCTTGGTCCATGAACCTGAGCTGCCAGAGTACTTTGCATGTTTGTGCAACTATACCTGCTTTGATACTCTATCTTGATCTTAACAGTTCATTCCAACTAGTATTTGAACAAATGATTCCAGTTTTATACCTTCTATAATTACGTTCGATTCATATCTGGTATATTTTAATTCATTATATGGGAACTTCAGTCATATGTAATACTAAGAAATTTTTGAAGTTGACATAATTAATGACCATTACTTGGTCATTTGAAAAGATGTGAAACTATGGACTGCAGAGATGGCTTAGCAGTTAAGGCACTTGCAAACAAAGCCTAAGGGCTTGTGTTCAACTCTTCAGTTTCCATGTAAGCCAGACGCAAAAGTTGTTGTAAGTGCACAAGATCGCACATGCGCACAAGAGGATGCACACGTCTGGAATTTAATTGCAGTGGCTAGAGGCCCTAGTGCACCAGTTCTTCTCACACACATTCTCTCTCTCTCTCTCCCTCTCTCTCTCTTGTATAAAAAAGGGCCAGTCTGTTGGGCTTACCTCACAAAAAATGTTGTGAAAGTAAGAGGAGACCTAGTTTGGGGAAGAAGTATGGGTAGTAATACGGAGAGATATGATCATGATAAATACATTATATACAAGTATGAAATAACTGAAAGATTAATATATGAATTTAATTAAAAATTCTCACTTTTGAAAATAAATTTAAATGTTATTTATTTGTCTTATTTTGAGAGGGAGAGAAAGAGAATGGATGCTTCAGGGCCTCTAGGCAGTGCACATGAACTCCAGATGTATGTGCCACCTTGTGCATCCAGCTAACATGGATACTGGGGAATTGAACCTGGGTCCTTAGACTTCGCAAGCAAGCCCTTTAGCCACTAAGCCATCACTCCAGCCCCTAAAAATTAATCTTAATGCAAAGAACCCAAGATGAAAAGTTGCATTTTTTACTAAAGTAGACTTTTATGCTTTAGGATTTGGATGGGTTGGAAAATAATATTATGAATCAACTTACTTATAGTCTAAATGGACTTAAAGAAAGTTTGACTATGTTACCAAAGTAGATGATGAAAAAAACTGTAAGTTATGCTTTCCCTTGGAAAGATTCAAATTAATGTAAGTATGAGATGATTTAATGTGATGATATATGTATGAGATACATAAAAGTTAATCATCTCACAACAGGCTTTGTTCATGCTATAAAATCACATGAAAGATAATGTTGTAATTCTCAGTCTAAACACACCAAGCAGGTGAAAGTCCTGGTGTCAAAAATCTGGAAAAATTCAAATTCTTTTAGTATCTGGATAACGTATGTGTCTCAGTTCCACACTAAAGAGTATGTTTGCCTTTCCTTTGTCTTTTTTTTTATTAATTGTGAACTTTATTGTACATATGTAGTGCATGTTTATCATGATCCCATTAGGTTACACTCATATGTTCTTTCTCCCCCACTCCCTGAGGCCCTGCTTGGTTGGTTTATCAGTAACCCCTGGGGTCATGAATTCACTAGTCATTCTCCATGGAAAGGACAATGCCTCAGCATACTCCTTCCCACCCTGTGGCTCTTACAAACTCTCTGCTGCTTCTTCCACAATGTCTCCTGAGCCTTGGTGGGTGTGTTGAAAGGCTTCTTCAGTTTTGTTCTGTCTCTCTGCAGCCTCTCATTTTCTGCTTTGATGACACTTGAGTCTCCTTAGTGTCTACCACAATCTCCCTGGAGGAGGTTCTCAAGATAGCACTGAGAGCAGCACTCATATTTAATCCTCAACTTCTGTAAAATCTCGTCAATCCTGGCATATGTGACACAAAAGACTTGTCTTGTGCTAGGCGACTGGCTTTCTTTCTTTCTTTTTTTTTTTTTTTTTTTTTTGTGTCTTCCTGAAGAATCTTGTGTCTCCCAGATATTCGTTGTGGCCACTTGGGCCTTTGTTGGTCTACCCGACTTACAGAGTCTAGAATTTTATCGTGTGTGGTTGCCAATGTATTTCTTTGTGGAAAGGATACATTTACTAATTGAAAATAGAGGTATTCCCTTAGGAAATTAGGAAAAAATAATGTAGAAGGCGTATACAGACAATACCTACTTTATTTTTTTTAAAGGACACAAGGCTGGAGAGATGACTTAGCCGTTAAGGCACTTACCTAAAAAGGCTAAGGACCCATATTTGACTCTCCAGATCCTACATAAGCCAGATGCACAAAGATGAGGCAAGCACAAGGTCCCACATGCCCACTAGGTGCCATAAGCATCTGGAGTTCGATTGCAGTGGCTGAAGCCTTGGCAGCCCAATTCTGTCTCTCTCTCCCTTTCAAAGAAAATAAGTTTTTTTTTTTTTTTTTTAAAGGACACAGACCAGTGGTTTCAAATAAATGATTCCATGGTTACAACCACATTTATTTTAACTAGGGGGTCAGTCAGAAATGACACAGTGGTATATGATGCTGATAATAACTCAGTAGAAACCTAGATGCTTATGTGGCTCTTGATGTGTTCTTTAAGACATGAAAGGGTCCCAGGATAACTAATGCAATATGAAGTTAAATGTAAGTTACTTCTCTGGATTGGATAATTGTTGCCACTTCCTGATCAAATTAGATCACATTTGCATTGATGAAAATTTAGTCAACTCAATTACATCAAATTTGGTCTAATTTATTACCTCCAACATGGGAAAGGGCATGTTTCCCATTGACTTTCTCCTTCCACTTTTTAACACATACATTAATGAATAAAATCTACTGTAAACTGATATTTGTTGCAACTGACACATTTCTAAACATATGTATACTTTTGATATATGCAAAATTTTTCTTACGTCTTATTTCTTATTTTCTCACATCAGTACTATCAGTAAGCATGTCAGTATAATTGTGGTTTAATTTGTGATCATTCAATCTGCACAATGCCTTAAATATTACTGGGTAGATAATGGGCCAGACCTTAGAAAGAGAAGTTTCTTGGTTTTCTCCTCCTCTATTCCCAGGTTTTGTTTATTTATTTAGTTGCTTTGACAAGGCTTAGTCACTATGAAGATATCATGCAAAGGTCTTCCCAAAGATGCATCTGAGTCACCCACTGAAAACCAAATACTGTATTTCTTATGGAGGAGCTCCTCAAGGGCAAGAAGGAGGAAGCTTTCCAGTCAATAACAGAAAGTCACACCCATCTGAGAGACTAGGCAGGGAACAGCAATGACACTTCACTTTCACTGGGATATGGAATTAGATACTGTAGATGCATGGGCTGGAGAGATGGATTAGCAGTTAAGCGCTCACCTGTGAAGCCTAAGGACCCTGGTTTGAGGCTCGATTCCAGATGCACAAGGGGGCGCATGCATCTGGAGTTCATTTGCAGTGGCTGGAGGCCCTGGTGTGCCCATTCTCTCTCTCTCTCTCTCTCTCTCTCTCTCTCTCTCTCTCTCTGCCTGTTTCTCTCTCTGTCACTTTCAAATAAATGAATAATATAAAAATAGATACTGTGGATGCAGACCCTTCTTCCGTTTGCACTCTCCCACTTTGCAACAGATCATCTTTCAAGAAAGGAGGTGAAAGGAAGAAACCTCATTTAAAAAGGCAAGACAGCCAGGCATGGTGACACACACCTTTAATCCTAGCACTCGGGAGGCAGAGGTAGGAGGATTGCCGTGAGTTCGAGGCCAGCCTGAGACTACATAGTGAATTCCAGGCCAGCCTGGGCTAGAGTAAGATCCTACCTCGAAAAACCAAAAAAAAAAAAAAAAAAGGCAAGACAGTCTTTTCCTATTTGGATGAATGCTACACACAAAGGAAGGTAGAGACCTGGACTATTGCCATTCAGGTTTAAGGGGGTAGTGTTTGAGTTTAAGGGTTTCAGGTTGCAATTCCAGAGGGCGGAGAAGTACATCATGTCAGGGAAAGCATGGCAGAGGTTGCAAGCCAGCTTCACGTAGTCACATGTGCAGGGAGGAATTCATAAGAGAGGACAGAATGTAGGCCTGGGTTATAAAATCTCAAGGCCTGCCCTAGTGACCAACTTCCTCCTGAAATACTCCACCTCCTAAAGGTTCCAAACACTTCATGAGCTATGCCACCAACTGGGTACTAACTATTCAAACACCTTTGCCTATGAGGGATATTTTCCATACAAACCAGAACATTCTACCCCTAACAGACATCTATTCATGTCCAACTCATGACACAAAATGTATTCAATCCAACTTTAGAAATCCTCATCATTGTTAATAGTCACAGAAGTGTTCAAATGTACAAAGCCAAAAGACCCATCTAAGACTTGATGCCTTACTGTGAGCCCTGTCAAATCAAAAACAGGTTATACACTCATAGTCTTTACCAGTTCCAAAACTGTCAAAACATACAATACCTGATGTCTTGTCCAAGATTCAAGGCAGTCTCTTCACTGTAAACCATTAAAATCAAATATAATTTTCATATTTCCAGTATATAATGGCACAAAATTAGCATTCCCATTCCAAAAGGAAGTAATGGGGCATAGGAAGGACACACTGGACCCAAGCAAGGTCAAGACCCCTCAGGGCAAACAACAAATCCGGCAGCTGTATGTATGGAAATCATCTGGGCTCCAGTAGGCTTGGTAGCAGGCCCCCTCCAGAAATGCTGCCAGTAACCTGTCTCTGGGCTGGATCTGCCCAAAGCCCATAGCTTTCCTTGGCAGATATCCCATGGTCCTGGTCACTCTAACATTCTGACGTCTCCAGTGCAACTTATTGTTCCTAATTAAAGCTTTACACAGTGGCCTCTAATGGACTCCATGCAGAAATTCTGACCCTGCCTCAACTGGCATCTTGTTAGCTGCCTAGGACCATGGCACACTATTGCATGTCCCTTACATCTTGCATCCTCAAATCTTCTAAAAGCAGTTCCACGTGGGTAATACTGCCAAGTTCTGTTATCACATTGGAATGAAGCCTGGTACCCATGAAACACTGCTGCAGAAGCCTCTGGATGCTGTCCTTGGGAAACAGAGAAGTCTTTTAGGAATTTTCCACTCAAAGGAATTCAGTCTTCCTCTCTTAAACCTTCAGTGGGTTAATTCTGACCCTCACAGCATCTTTTCTGTTGTCCTGGTGCTGAGTTCTTGGCTTATAACTTTAATAATGGTAATCTCTTTTGACGATTAAAGCCAAATTACCCACAGTCTCTGGGACAGGGATTTTAAATTTGCTCACATTATCCTCCCCAGCAAACCAAAATGTAATTCAATAGTGCGTTTTCCTCTCTTTCAGTGTAGATTTGAATAAGTGTTACTAAAAGAAGAAATACTACATTGTCAATGTAAGTCTGCCATTTAATTTCCGCCACAAAATGCACTGGTCCATTACTTTTAAACTCATCTCTGCTCAAGTTCTCAGTGCATGGGTAGAATGCAGCCAGTGTCTTTACCAGAATATCCCACTACTCCACTTCCCAAGACCTTCTTTCTGTCTCTAACCACATGAGTCAAGCCCCCATAGTGTATGTATCTCTTGGTCTTCTGATCTTTCAAACTCTTATCAGAATGCCGCATTATGCTCTGCTTAATGCTTTGTGAGGCTTCTCTAATCCAACGTTTGAAATCTTTCCTCATATGTCCCTCAAAATGTTTACAAAAGACTAAGAAACACATGGTCAATGAGGTTAAAACAATAATCCCAATTTTTGGTACAAATCTTCTGTATTAGTTGCCTTGTCATTGCTGGGACAAAATTTTTTACCAGAGGCATCTGATGAATAGGGTTTATTTCATTGTACATTTACTAAGGATACAGCCTATCAGGGCCAGAAAAGCAGGGCAGAAGCCACATTAATCTTTCTCAATAATTTTCTCATAGACAAATGTACTTGCTAACTGTTCCTCACAGAGTACCCTAATATCCAATAACCTACATAACTTAGAAATTAACTACATGTGCTCTCTACATTATTTTATACTCCCTTCCATTTAGAATCCCATCTTTTCAATCACAGAGATATACTCATTAGCCAGAATTTATAGTCAAATCACTCAATAAAACCTTGAGCAAGAAATGATCAGCAAAGCACAGAATGACAGCTTGTAATGACAAGGGAAACAGAAAAAAATGACCTCTTTCACAGCTACACTGTTCAGGAAACTAATACAGTAAACGTTGGTATTTAAAGTGCCAGGTGGGCTGGAATACTAGGTAAGTAACAAGTCACCTGTTAAGGTATAATCCCTAAAACAGCCAAGGGAAATATAGATGGTAAGTATAATTCTGCATATTGTGGAATAGGAGTACAAACCAGTATATGTAGGATAGGAATAAAATATAAGACCCTAGCATGGGCTACTAATTGAATTTATCCATGAGGCCCCCTCCCAGAGTGAGAGCTGATGGAGAGAGAAGGTTATCTATAACCTTGTTTTGAGATGATTCAATCATATAGAAAATAGTATCACTTATACTTGCAGGATGTTTGTATTCACTGTAAGATAAATGGAGCTGGTTGTGGTGGTGTCAAAGTGCATAATTTAAGCAGTCTGAAAATGGAGGCAAGGAAACATATGTCTAAGAAAATGCCAGAACAATTGAAGTTGAAATCATGTCTGCAAAGTACAAAAAATTATTGAATGTGTAAAAACAAGGAAAACTGTGGCAAGGAAGCCTGAGCTCAGTAGGAACCTGGGGATACATAGAGATCTCCAGAACAGCCTAGAAAAAATATTTCTCAAGAAAATTGAATCAAAGAAAAAAATGGCAAAAATACAACAAATGAAACCTTCATATGACTGGAAAATGTGAACACACATGAGTGTTTTCATGTACTTATTGTCAATGATAGGTAAAAATTTTTAAATTTTAAAAATATTTTCATTTATTTTCTTGAGAGAAAGAGTGAAAGGAGAAAGAGAGATTGAGAATGAGAATGAGCATGCCAGAGCCTCTAGCAACTACAAAGGTACTCCAGGTGCATATGCCACCTTGTACAAGTATCTGACCCTTTGTGGGTTCTAGAAAGTCAAAGGTGGGTCCTTAGGCTTTGCAGGCAAGTGCTTTAACCACTGAGCCATCTATCTAGCCCTATAGCTGGAATTTTTTACAAGCGTTACATATTCACTTCTATACTATAACTTATTTTTTCCTCTTCCAAGAATACCCCTTACATTCTCAAATCCAGGTAACTCAAATAAAATAGAACACACAGAGTTCTTATGCTATGGTTCTCTAAACAAAAGGAAATCATACCTTCAGATAGAATAATTATTGGGAACTAAGTGTCCTTACTAATGTAGAAGGCAATCTCAGTTACAGAGTTACAGAAGTGACGCTCCTAATCCAGGCTGACCTGGAATGCCCTATGTAGTGTCAGTGTGGCTTTGAACACTTGGCTATCATCCTACCTCTGCCTCCTGAGTGTTGGGACTAAAGACATGCACCACCACACCTGGCAAGGTTGTCTATTTCTTATGCAAAATATGTTTCACATGTGTTTCAGATTTCAACCTTCTTTGATTTCGATATTTTATTGACTTTAGTGGTTGAACATCTGCTCAACCGTGTTTATAGCAGCTCAATTCGTAATAGCTAAGAGCTGGAATCAACCCAGATGTCCGTCGCTAGAAGAATGGATAACTAAGATGTGGTATATCTACACAATGGAATTCTACACAGCAGTAGGAAAGAATGACACAATGAAATTTGAGGAAAAATGGTTGAACCTGGAACAGATCATTCTCAGTGAACTCACCCAGTCACAGAAAGAAAATCGCCACATAGTCTCACTCATATATAGTATGAAAGTCCAAAATGCTAAGTACTGTAAAATACGAAACTTTGGGGCATCATGTTCATGCTGTTTTTAAATTAAGTTTAAATATAGTTGATATTATCGAATGAGCATTATCTATTTTATATTTCCTTGACTATGTGTAAGCAAAGTAATTTCCTTCAACACGACAGTGTTTTGTTTTGAAATGAGCTTACAAAATGGAAGGTTTCCCAGCAGCATTTTCCTCCACACTTACATTTTGTTGACTCTCCCTCCCATCATCTTCTCCTGTTCCTCCTTCCTGGTCCCCATCCCTATGTGAGCCCTTCAGCTTCCAGTGGATCCTCTTCCACTTTGATATCCCTTGCCATGCTAGATATTAACGAATATTTATTATTCCACATAGCTCACATTAACAAGGCTGTTGTTGCTAAGACACAAAGAATGGAAACTTCTACTGAAGCATCTTTCCAGGCCGGTTACCAGAAAATCCAAGAAACTTTCAAAGCAGAACAAGAGCTAATGTAGGATTGTTTCTTCTTTATTGCCATGTTTATACCGTTTCACAGTACACAAAGTGCAAAATATTTATGAAAAATACCATTATCTTCTATTGACTCTATCTCTCAAGGAAATGTTACACTTTAATTTTCACTAAGAAGGTAGTCCTGTGGCCTCCAGGGATCATAGAATGATTATATTTCACAGTAGTCAGTGGTGATTACCTTTTTATTCTATGAAATAACAACTTAGGGGGTTATTTTTTAAAGGAACTTGTGTGATCCTGGAAACAAACTAGGCAAAAAAAAGCATATATCACATCAACTTTTATTTTCTGATAATTAATTATTTTTGACAGGGTAAAAAGGATCTATGTTATATGGTAAGTAACTTGTACATTTTAAAAGACTTTGTTCTTTGTACTGAAATTCTGTTGTGCCAAAACAGGGTAAAATTTACTGATATATTTGTACTTGGAAGTCATTTAATCTTTTCATCAGAATCTATATTCTGTACAGAAAGTAAAAATAAAGTACTTGGGGGCAAAATGAAGTTTCTGGAAAATTGAGAGATATAACAAAAATTTCTTAATTTTCAAGAGCCAGAGTATGTGAGGGGACTTCATGTTATATTCTTTGGGAAATGCCTCTGAAATCAGCATAAGACTAGTTTTTCTTCTAAGGTTTTCATCAGAATATTCACACTGACATAATATTTTCCTTTTAAGAGTTTAGAAGCAATAAATCATAACTCAATAAAATCAAAGGCATTTTGACTCAAATGGGCTTTGCATACTAGTTTAAAAAGTGGTATTATCCATTGTTAGGTTTTATAGGCAGAGGCTTCACACCAAATATGGTCAGCAAATTAAGATTCTGTTTCAAGAGTGGGATTCGGAGACACTAGAATTTAAGGAACAGCAAGAAAACGTAACTGTTGGTATCATGATGACTTTCTATTCTATTTCTATTCTAGTCTCAGTAGGCATAGAGAAGCTGGTCTTGCATTGGGCCTAAGGAACAGAGCCAGGCTTCCTCACCCACTTGACTATGTGTTCTGTTTGTACCAAACCGTAAAGCACAGAAGTATAGGCATATGCCTTACTCATAAAAACCACTGGGATTCTTAGGTCAGTTGGGAGTCTGAGGAAGGAGTGCTGGTCTGTGTAAAAGAAATAACTGGTCTGTTAGGTGCAGACACAGTTGAATGGTGAAAGGCAAGAGTTACTATGTACTCATCTGGGGTACCTTGAGAATCATTATGGGCTTTTTCAATGTAATAAGTCAGCTCTCCCAATCTTAGACTTAGTAGAAATTCAGTATTTGCAGTGGGCTGAGGCAGTCTTCCTCAGTAGCTCTCACAGAAAATTCCTGTGGAGGAAAATCACTGAACTAGTCTGGAACATTTATCTATTCCTGAATCAATCACTGCAATCAAAACATGGTTTTCTTTTTATTTATTCATTTTTTGTAGGCACTAGGGAGTGAAAAGGACATTGTGCATTCTAGGCAAGCACACTATACAGTAGGCACCAGCTTGTAAAATGTTCCAGTAGAATGGAAGAGATCTGAATGAGAAAATGTCAACTCAAGTTGCCAAGAGACTGAGAAAAGAGAAATTGGATGTAGATTATGTAGCTAAAGAAGTGAATATTGTATAGGTGAACAATAATTGATATATACATCAAGTATGTAAGATAATAAACTAATTTGTAAAAAAACAAATCTATTAGTTCTGTTAATGTGGAGATCCTATTACAGGAGAGGAATTCCATCTTTTGTAAACACCATGTATACTACAGTGCAGCAAAGCACCAAATCAGGGTTTGGTTCTTGTTGAAAAGAAAACAAGATGAAGAGAACAAAACAGGCAAGTCAAGAATCATGCAAAAGGACTCACTTGTGATGAAAGTCAGCAAAAATGAGGAAATACGTGCATGTTTCCATGTCTGGGTACTCTGGTGTGTGTTTCTGTGGCCTCCTGATAAATGAAGACAGCACAAAAACCAGGCCTATGTGGCAAGAGGTTCGAAGGAATTTTTAAGCTAAAACGATAGCCCTGCATCATCATGACTAGGAGCTCACCAGTTCTAATCAGCAGGCACTTTATTTTTGTTGTCCTTCTTGGACACAAGTTACTGGTCACAGGCCCAAATTTACCTCAGTTACAAAAAGGTCTGGCCAATCTTGGTAAAATTAGCATGCCAAGAAAGTATTCTCTGGTAATATGACATTTCTTCCCTCTAAAAATCTACCATGCAAAGATGGGTACTGTTTGTTCTTTTGCACTAGAAAATGGGCAGATTTCAGAAGCTGTCAAGAAATAGATGTCAAACAGGAATCTTTCTAGGCTGATGAGATCTGTACAAAAAGGAAGGGTGAGTGTGTACGTGTGCCTGTGTGCATGTGTGTGATGTCTCCTCTCTAGCAAGCAGAACATACTCAGTTTCAGGAGGCTGCGGAGCATGCCAGACCCAGCCATCAAGAAATGTGCTGCATTTTCAGGGAAGACAGGCCAGCTGTGGATAAATAAGTTCTTCCTGTATCACAAGTTTCAGGTTTGAGGTTTGCAGGACAGTGGGTAAGAGAGTCAACTAGTGTCCACTTGAAATTCCTTTTAGCTGATGGGAGAAGATAAACTCTAGGACAGTACTCTACGGTCAGACATTAGTGGGGGAGACTTGTGGGAGAGGGATACTGAAAAGGAGGTAGAACAAGAACTTTCAACAAGGTTTCCCTCACATCTGTTATAGGAAGAAGAATGTTCAGAAACCAGATCTTGAAAATAGATTTCTTTAAATTAACTTTCATACAAACGGAAACTTTTTTGTGTCTTCCCAAGTACAATCCACTAGTTTAAAGAATTTTGCTAAGGAGTCCAGAAGAGTTGTCCTTCTGATCACATCTGCAGAGGGCTCTCTGGGCTTTGAGTGTCCTGTCCTGCAGTGCTTGGGGACCTGCACATCTCACAAGGTAAGAACCACACTAATCTACTGGTGGGAGACTCCATTTTCTCAGAGAACTTTGGACAGTCCTGAGCCACTGTGTTAAGTCTCTGTCATTTATCAAGGGCTCCTGTTGGGCACTGGGTGGATCTAGTCCCTGCACACCTCATGAAAGAGGTAAACCTAGGAGAAGGAGGCCCCTGAGCTTTGTTGCTACTTATTTTGATAGGGGTTGGGAGTGGCAGCAGGACCCATGAGGTCTTGTTGGAGAGGACTACTTTTTGTTCAACTTTGAAATAGGTGACGTTCCCATGTGTCTGGAGTTCATTTGCAGAGGCACACCCATTTTCTCTCTCTATCGCTTGCTCATTCTCTCTCAAATAAATAAAATAAATAAAAATTTAAAGCCACTTTTAAATTTTTTTAATTTTTAAAATGCCACTGGACGTGGTGGTGCATGCCTTAAAAAATAGAAATAAGTGAAGTAGAAACTGCAAGATCTCTGAGCATAGGACCAACAATTAGTGTGTCAACAAAATTGAAGTTGGACATGCTTTTCTAAAAGAACAAACAGTCGATATGGAATGATTTTCTTTGTGAAAGGTGGGAAAGATGAAAGGAAATTTCATGTTAGAGAACATGTTTAGGCAGATTAGGGGACAACATTGTAGGTCTCAGGAAGCATAATCAAAGACAGCATAATAGGTTGGCTCGGTGTGAAGTCTATCTGAACTGCAAGTGAGGAGAAACAGTTAGTCATTACATGAATCAATGTGAGACCTTAAAGCCAAATTAGAGTGTAGGCTTGAAAGGTATGAGATTGGAATGCTTAGTAAGTGGAAGAATAATACTGCTCCAGTAGCATTTTAGAAAAGCTGATAGACATGTAGCACAGAAATATGAGGGTGAGTAATTTTGAGAAGAGTGCCTCATAGGCACATTCTTCTGTTGTCTAGATTTCATATGTTCACATACCTGAGGATGATTAAAGAGAAATATTCTCAGACAGTACACAGAGACAGGAGGAACTTTTCATGAAAGGGTAGCTCCCAACGACAGGGTAGCTCTTAAAGATTCCAGGAGTGGATTCTCTCAGGGGATATTTAGAGATGGTGACAAGTTTATGGAACACTAAGAACCATTTCAAAATCCCCAAAGCCTTATAGGCAGGAAAAAGACTCTTAGCCTTATAAGGGACTTCCAGAAACCTGAACCACATGGGGTGGTGCCACCAAAATATGGTCCTTGCATTCCTCTCACAGTGTAGTGTGAGGTTTAGAAGTAAAACCAGAAGTACCCTCTTTAGAGAAGTAGAGGGCTTCTTTGGGGAGGTCTGAAGATGGGTAGATATTGTGGTTTGAGTGTTAAATGTTCCCTATAACCTCGAGTGTTTGTGATTAATCCTTCTTAGTCCACAGTTGGTGGAGACCTTGGAGGTGGAGCCTTGCTGGAGGAGGTGTGTCAGTGGGAGTAGACCTTGAGGTTTATTAGTCCACCCCACTGGGTGTTCAGAACTTTGCTCTCACTACACCACCCTTCTGCTGAGGTATGAAGATGTGAGCTTATTGCCATCCTTTCTTCGCCACGATGAACCTTTTCCTAGAACCTGTAATCCTGAAATAAACGTTTACTTCCCATAGCATGTTTCCGGCCAATAGTTTTCTCCAAGCAATAACAAGGTAACTCCTATGATAGGCTATTGGACACTACCTGGAATGGCAGGAGCACTGATGCTATTGAACTCAGGTTTGCTCTGAAGTGACTGCTACAGCCATCAATTTGAATCCAATTTCTTCTTGCCATCCCAGGCCTCACACAGATATGCAGGGCCTGAGGAGAAACAGAAGAAAAATGTCTTGCTGTTGCCTAGCTCTTCCTTTCTATTTCTTCCCTAAATCTTAGCTGTGAGGCATAACTCCTTCCTTAAGCTGGCCTGGCCTTTTCCCACCCTACTTTCCCTGGGATGCCCAGATCTGAGGCCAATATGATTTGTCAGCAATTCTCAACCTTGGCTCCATCTCCTTCTCCTTATACAATTTTACAAGATCTGTGGATCTTTCCCTCACACCCCATCCCTTTTTCCATAGCTGTGTTGCCAGTTTGGCCTGAAGATGATAGTAAGGAAGCTGCAGAACAGAACAAAAAGAGGAAGGGGAGCATGGCAAAAAAAAAAAAAAAAGGGCAGTGTCTAAGCATGACTACTGGGCCAGGGACAGGATGATTATAGGCAGTCTTCAAATTAGGAGGAAATTCCTTCCCCAAATGGTCAGTTACCTGTTATCTACTATTCACTGTTTTGCAAGATACAGACAGAGGATGTAGCAAGGAAAATGTTTAGATTTCGTGACCAAACTAGGCCATTAGGATTTGCGCCCCCCCATCCTTTCTACCAATTCTACATTCTTTTTAATTAAAAATATATATATATGTATATATATAATTTATTTGTTTATTTGGGAGACGGAGGCTTACACACACACACACACACACACACACACGGAGAAAGAGAGAGGGAGAAAGAGAATGGGTGTGCTAGGGCCTCTAGCCACTGCAAACAAACTACAGATGCATGTGCCACCTTGTGCATCTAGCTTACATGGATACTGGGGAATCAAACCTGGGCACTCAGGCTTTGCAGGCAAACACCTTAACTGCTAAGCCATCTCTTCAGCCCTTTTTTATAAAAAAAAAATATTTATTTGCAATCAGAGAAAGAGAGACTGACAGACAGAGAGGGAATGATCACACCAGGGCCCCGTGCCACTGCAAATGAGCACCAGATGCATGTGCCATTTTGTGTATCTGTCTTTACATGGGTACTGGGGAATTGAACCTGGGTCATTAGGCTTTGCAAGCAAGTACATTAACCACTTAGCCATCTCTTCAGCACCCCTCATTGTCAATTCTTATACTCACCCTATGTGGAACATTGTATGCCTGTATTATACAAGGTCCTCATGCAGTCACAACTCCTCCTCTAATCCTCATTGAGCAGGTTTGACCTGTGGCAGAGGTATCAAGTCAGCAAAGAAGGAAAAGAAGAAAGGGGAGGTAGAAAGGACCTAAACAGACCTGTAGGTAGACAGATGCCATGCCAATTTGCAGGAAGGTAGAGATGGAGACCTGGGTCTGATGAGAGCTAGCCTTGATTCCAATAGGTATCTATCAGGCTAGAACCTTGTCGTTCTTTACAGTTGGAAATTATGTGAGATGTTAGGGTTGAGGACTGTTGTTTAATTCTATCTTTGATCACCTTTCTTCCATTTTCTCAAGGTTATGCAATTTTAGATGGCTTATTGTTATTGTACTTGTCATATTCCTCCCTTCTCTTTGCTCCAACCAGTGGGCAACGCTAACAATTTCTTGTCCTTTTTTGTTTATATTTAAATTTTGATTCATAAAAGAATTTTTATTTCTGGTTTGTGTATATTTTATTTTCTTAAGCACTGATATCCTATGGGGCAGAGAAAATAAGTGTTGCTCTCATGGAAGGTCATGTGGAGACTCAGAATTGATTTTGTGTCATTAAGTACATCTTAGGTCATTAAAACTCACACAGGATATTGGCATTCCAAAAGGTACCATGCTCCCCAGGCTGAAACCATTTTTCTTTGTTTCATACAAGCTTTGGAGACAAATATTCCCTCTTAGAAGGAGGAGGGGACCAGAAGGGTAATAAGTCTGGGTAAAGGGTTGCAAGAACCTTCCTTGTGGTTATATATAGTTTAAATTTTTTTTTGAGGCAAGCCCAATGGACTGCCTTTTTTAAATGCAGGAGAGAGAGAGAGAAGTGGCACACCAGGGCTTCCAGGCACTGTAATTGAACTCCAGACGTGTGTGCCCCCTTGTGGACATGTGCAACCTTGTGTGCTTGTGTCACTGTGTGCCTGACTTACATGGGACCTGGAGAGTTGAACATGGTCCTTAGGCTTTGCAGGCAAGCACCTAAACTGCTAAGCTGTCTCTCAAGCTCATTAAGCTGTGCGGCCTTCAAACCTTGAGTGTGCTCCAGAGATGCTGCTTCCCTGAGTCGTCACCTGTGTTGAAGTGGGATTTTGGGCGATTTAGCTGCCTTTGAGTCAACCCTGTTCCTATAAGTAACCCCTCACCCTAGTGGGCCCCACTGGGCTGGGAGCTGCATGGAGGCCCTGTGGAAGCCTCCTAGGGTAAGTAAACAGGAAGGCTTATGGAAAATACCTGTAAATTATGAAAGCCTTGATGGGGTGGTGCTGTCCCCAACATTGCTTTATTTATTTATTTAGTTTTGGTTTTCAGAGGTAGGGTCTCACTTTAGCTCAGGCTAACCTGGAATTCTCTATGTAGTCTCAGGGTGGCCTCGAACTCATGGTGGTCCTCCTACCTCTGCCTCCTGAGTGCTGGGACTAAAGGCGTGTGCCATCATGCCTGGCTCAAAGTTGCTCTTTTAAGAAAACAGGTGCTACAAGCAGTAGAATTTTTCCACACTGTATTGGACCTTGCTAAGGTCCTTCTTTAGTAACCCCTTACTGCTGACTAAGGACATCAGCTGGTGCCTGCTTAAAATGGATGGCAGTGGAGCATCAGAGAGCCTGCCTGCCCTCTGCACAAATGGTTTCATTATGTAAATGTTAGTGCGACAACTTCTGGATGTTTTACATGCTTAGAAAAGTGTCTTGGGAGAACAGTAAAGATAGTAGTTATGGAGTTTAAAAGAAAGTATTCTGCAGAGGTAAGAATAGATATGCTCAGATGTCATAAACTTGTTGAATAAAGATCACAATCTTAGAGATGGGCTACCACCCTAAGAGTTGTTGGTCAGGGAGACCCCAGAGGCCCCCACAATGATAAAGTCCACTGTTACTGGTTGCATTTCAGAACTAGATGATAAGACCCTATTGCTGAAGACCCTCATGATTTGTCTATAGGAACTGGAGAAATCATGTTAGAACTGAATCAGAAGCTCCCCCTTACTGGCTAGCTTTCATAGTGCCTGTGAGTGCTATTCAGAGTGCTGGGAGAAAATTGTCACCAACAGCTCTGCTAAGCTGTGGACCCTATGTGCTACATTATAACCATATAAGAAAAGAGGTGCCTTGCGAATGTAATAATGGAGGGATTGTTGTGGGTATGACCGATAGCTTCCCAATTGGATTCAAGGCCTGTATCACAGGACGGTCTGTACATAAAACTGAGTGGCTAAGGAGGTCATAAGCCTCAGTGGAGAAGCAACAGCTAGAGTTGTGTTTGGTGGATGTGATGTACCTGTCAAACTACCTTCTAAGCATCTGCAATTGCACTCATAGAATATTGCTATGATTATTGCTGCTGTCTGTCTTGGCTGAAAAGGAGAATTTCTTAAAATGGAAGGTATACTTCATAGAGAACTGGTCAAGCCCCTGAGACTAAGTGACCACTGCTATGGCATAGTGGCCCAATGCTTAGCCATAGATGAATATCCATCTCAGCCCCTCCAAGGCTCAGGAAGTATTGCAGAAGAGTAGGTGGAAAGAGTGTAAGAGCCAGAGGAAAGGTACATTGTTGAATGACGAATTCCTCTGAACTGAAACATTCCCTCCTGAAGGGAGGATGGAGTCAAGAGGTCAGCAAGTCTGGGAAAGCTGAAACATAAAAGGTCCCATGACCACTTCTTTAGGTTATAGGAACAGTAAACAACTATTCAGGGGCAGACTCTGGCCATGTTGTATAGAAAAATCCTCTAAATTACAATATTCCCTCTTAGAGGGAGCAGAACATCAGGAGGTCAACAGGCTGCTGTATGCCAGGATGCAGTATATTTTTGTTAACACAGACTCAGTGGATTCATATCGAAAGGCTGCGCTCTGAACACCACCAAACATTGTCTTTATACTTTAGTCTCTTTATCTCTCATATAGGGCAATACTCATATTCTGATTCGTTACTTTGAACTTTTTAAACAGAGTTTACAAAAAAATAAAATAAAAAGACCCCCTCCCTAAGGTCATACAGAGATTAACTGCTTGGGGAGGAGACTCTCCAACCAGCTGTGCTGCCTGCAAGTCTTGTAATGTGCTCCAGAGACACAACTTCCATGAACTGTCTGTCACCTATGTTGGGGTGGAGGCTTGTTGGTGATGCAGCCACCTTTGAGTCATTCATGTCCCTATAAGCAACCCCTCACCCAGGTCTGTAAGAAATCCCAATCAACTCATTGTTTCACCAAAACAATTTTTGTGCAGTCGTACTTTGGTTTGTCCTCTGAGCTCTGTCTGGGGTAAATAGATGTGTGTTCACATCTCCCCAAGGAAAAAGTTTCATGCAGCAATTTTAAAAGGTCTGTTAAGCCAGCAGTGCAAACTGCAAGTTGATTGAGGCCTAGGAGGAGCCTGGCCTCTCCAAGCCAGCCTGAAAACAATCACCCGCAAGATCCCATCCTTGTATTTCCTCCTGAGAGCATCAGCCCCTCTAAAGTTTTTGTAACTTGATCCTGGTGAATCAGCAGGGCTGGCTTCTTCACTTCCCAGGGAGTTCCCTCAGGTCTGAATGGAAAAAGAGAAGAAAGTCGGTCCCCAGGAGGCTTACCACTAGGTGGCAGAAAGAGCTGTTGCCCTTGGCTCCCTTGTACCTGCAGTCCCTGTGGCCTAGTGAAGGAAAACAGTCTTGGACCCTCCAGGAAAAGTGCATGAGCTCCATTCCTCTACTCTTTCTCAGGCCTGGCCTTCTGGAGCGACCTGAGTATTCTCAAAAATAACCATAGCCCACATTTCAGCCTGGATTCAGCCCCAGCATCTTTCCTAAGTGTCTGAAGCATGCTTGTTGTGGTAAGGGCCCTGTAGTAGTTTAAATGGATGATCCCCAATAGATTGAGGATTTTATTAAAGTTTGTAATTTAGATCTACAGCCACCTGACTGGAGGAGGTGTCACTGGGCAAATCTTAGGGTCCAGCCCTAAGTTGTGGTGGTGGATTTGGAATTCCAGTCTAAAGATATGCAAAGTGCTTGAGTTCTGCCTGGTGTCCCTGAAGTGTGCTTGCATGTACTGGTGCTGGTGGCTTTTCTCTCTTCTTCTTCTTCTTCTTCTTCTTCTTCTTCTTCTTCTTCTTCTTCTTCTTCTTCTTCTTCTTCTGATGCTGCTCCTCCTCCTCCTTCTTCTCTCTCTCTCCCCGTTCTCTCACTGCCTATAATAGGTGGCCAGCTTCTTCTGCCATTATGGAACTTCCCCTGGATCTGTAATTTTCAAATAAATTCCTCCCTCCATAACTGTGCCTGGTTTGGAAGTTCATCTCAGCAACATGAGGCTGTCTGCTACAGGCCCGCACAGAATAGAGAAGGCAGCTGAAGGTCCGTGTACCCTTATCAACCTTGTATCCAGCATTGTGCCCAGTAGCTTGGAATAGTATATTACTGCATTGTGGTGGGGAGGGGACTGATGATAAGAGGGCTCAGAGGAGCAAAAGTAAAGAAAAGACAAGAAACATCTGCAACAGGCTGGTCAGCATCCTTGAGCCTACTTCCTCTCCCCCTTCCTGTAAGCAATGGTGATCAATTCTGGCTTTTTATTTTTGTTTGTTTGTTTTTGTTTTGTTTTTGTAAACTCTGTTTAAAAAGTTCAGAGTAAGCCAGGCGTGGTGGCACATGCCTTTAATCCCAGCACTCAGGAGGCAGAGGTAGGAAGATTGCCTTGCCGTGCATTTGAGGCCACCTTGAGACTACACAGTGAATTCCAGGTCAACCTGGGCTAGAGTGAAACCCTACCTCGAAAAACCAAAGAAATAAAATTATAAAAAAGTTCAAAGTAACCAATCAGACTATGAGTAATATCCTACATGAGAGATTAAGAGACTGAAGTATAAAGACAGTATCTTGTGGTGCCCACAGTGCAGCCTTTGGATATGAATCCACTGAGTCTATGTTAACAGAAATATACCGCATCCTGGCATACAGGAGCCTGGAATCCTATTTCTTTGTCACCCCCTACAACAGTGTCTCTCTTTAGCTTTTATGCTGAGTTGTGTCACCCCCTACTTCTCACATTTAAGCCAGTCAGATTGGGTGGTGGAGAAATTTCTCCATTTTAGCTGTCAGACCTCTCAGATGCTAGAGCTACATTGCTAAGGATATTAAATATTACTACATTGCAAACTTTGACAGATAGTAAATGTCTGTCTTCAGTTAACATCTGTAATGCTGAATACCTGGATAAGAATATTGTATATATGTAAATAGAAGAACAGATTAATGGGGGTGAAAAGGCGTAAGTGAAGTCAGGGGAAGAGATTGAGTAAAGGAAAGATGGAAGGAGGGATAATCAAAATCTAAGAGGATATAAATAAATCTTATTGAAACCTGCTTTTTTGGACAATGGAACACTCAGGAGCCATAGACTGTTACTAGAAAATTTTCAGTGCCAGGGATGGGATACCTTTCAGTGAGTTGTTGGGCAGGGAGGTCCCTGATGCCCCCAAAACATTACAGACCATTGCCAAGGCCCTTGGTTTCCCACCAGGAATAGATGGTAAGACCCTATTGCTGAAGACTCCACATACTTGGGCTTCAAGGTCACTGAGAAATCCTGCTGGAACTGAGCTTAAAACCTCCTCCATGTAGAACAGCTGACAGAAAGCTGGAAAAAGCCATGCTGTGTGAGGTTCAATGGGAGAGAGAAAAATCACCAGTGAAGCCTTACATTTGGCCAACCAGGACAAATGAGCCAATGGGTGCAATAGTAGCACATCTGTTATGAGAGAAACTAACTGCCCTCTGATTTGACAGGAGGTCCACTCCATGGTAGGGAATACATCCCTGATACTGAAAACCTACAACAGGGATAGTCATGAGCCCTAGGGGTGTAACGTCTGCTGGTGTCTGACTAAATGTATATACTATGTTCACCAAACTGCCCAGGAAGCACTTCTCTTAATGTTCATACCCGTATATTAATGCTACTCACTTTTTTTTTTTTTTTTTGGCTCTGGCTAACTTTTTTTGTCGTGTGTGTGTGTGTGTGTGTGTGTGTGTGTGTTTTTTACAGTCAGTTTGGTACCATTATTAGGCTCATCCATGACCTACCCCCTCCCCTTGGCCCCTCCTTGTTGAGGTATACGGGTCATGCATTGTGGAGTTAGCCCACAGTTATGGGTAAGCTAAATGTCTCTGCATATCATGACCCAACATGTGGCTCTGACATTCTTTCCGCCCCCTCTTCCGCAAAATTTCCCTGAGCCATGTTGGGTCTGCTTCAGTGATGAGGTGTTGGGCTACTCACTTTTTAATTAGAGAACTTTCTCCTTTCTGATGGCAGTGACCTTGGGATGACTCGGAAGGTATCAAGGTGCTGAGAAGAAGTGACAGAGGAGTGCTCAGCACAGCAATATCTCTATCACACCTTCCAAAGCTCAGGGTCCATTGCAGAAGAGGTGGTGGAAAGAATGTAAGAGCCAAAGGAAGGTTAGGACTCCTTACAACGTGCTCCTCCAGACAAAAATGGCCTGGATATCCATGACCTCACAGTGCCTGACACTACTTAAACAAGACCATTATAATAGGAGGAAAAGATGATGACATCAAAATTAAAAAGAGACTGATTGAGAGGGGGAGGGATATGATGGACAGTGGAGGTTCAAAGGGGAACGTGGGGGGAGAGAGGGAATTACCATGGGATATTGTTTACAGTCGTGGAAGTTGTTAATTATAAAATATATAAAAATTAAAAAATTGACAAAAAAGAATGTATGAACTTGAGGAGGTGACTTGAAACAGTAAAATGTGGGGTTCCTCAAGCAGGGGCTGGGAGATGGCTCAGTGGATAAAGTAAGTATAGGTCATGCAAGTGTGAGGGCCAGAGTCTGGATGTATAGCACCCAAGTAAATGACAGGTGGCAGTGGTGGTGGCATGTGCTTGTAATCCTAGTTCTTGGAAGGCACAAACAGAGGATCCACTGGGCATGATGGCTAGTTTGACTAGGCACATTGGCAGGTAGGTTTTTGGTCAAATG
This sequence comes from Dipus sagitta, assembly GCA_036346955.1. Taxonomy (NCBI): domain Eukaryota; kingdom Metazoa; phylum Chordata; class Mammalia; order Rodentia; family Dipodidae; genus Dipus; species Dipus sagitta. The sequence goes on from CM070776.1 coordinate 127,558,557, forward strand.
AGAGATTTGCCTCAGTAAATAAAGTGGAGAGCAACTGAGGAAGATATTTGATGTCAATTGTTTGCCCCTACACGCGTGCACACATGTACACACAGACACACACACACACGCATACACAGCACACGTGCATACACATACAGTTTATTTTATTTAGATAATACCTGTTGGCACTAAGAGCAGCTCTCTGAATTTAATCTGTAGGAATGATCTATAAGAACTATGGGGATGTTCATATAAGTACGAAATGTGGGAATGAACTATGGGAAGAAATAATGGGAATATTTCTTAGGAACTTTAAGAAAAACTTTTCTAAGATTATTGCTATAAAATGCTAAATTCCTTATTTGTAGCTTGCCCTAAAGTTAATTTTACAACTGTAATCCACCCTCTTAAAGAAATGTGACTAAGTTTCCTCTGCCTTGGTGTACTTTTGGCTTGAACAGCACAGGTGACTAATATTGACAAGCAATGTTTAGAGATGCTGACTGGTCTTAAGTTATGCTCTGCCGAATTTCCCCAGTGACCTGGTTGGACTCTCTACTCAAAACAAACATATATGCATGAAGTGCTTATCATAGTGTTGAAGACAATGAGGTCATTAACTATGGGCCCACAAGGCAACGGGTGGCCCTAATATGATTACATTTGTGATCACAGTATATATGCATGTTCTGGATTGACAGAATGCAGTAGGCTATACCCCAAAATTCCTTTCTTTAACAAATGTTTAAGGATTATGCAAAGTAGAACGTTACTTACCCTTTTCTCGTACAATGTACTACTTGTTCTTGTATTACTGGATTTTGGCTGTTCAATAAAAATATCAGTGATTGGTCTGGAGAGATGGCTTAGTGGTTAAGGCACTTGCCTGCAAAGCCAAAGGACCTAGGTTCGATTCCTCAGGACCCACGTAAGCAAAATGCACAAGATGGTGCATGTGTCTGGACTTAATTAACAGTGGCTTGAGGCCCTGGCGCACCCATTCTCTCTCTCCTTCTCTCTCCTTCTGCCTGACTCTGTCTTCTCTCAAATAAATAAATAAAAATAAAATAATCAGTGATTACCTGCAATGAATACCTGTATGCATGAGAGAAGAAGCCACAGCAACTCAGAGCAGTGGTGATAGCAGATGCAGCAGGTTTACTAATGGCTTAAAATACCTGCTCATCAGCTTCTTTTTCCTCAGGCTGCTACTAAAAGTGGTTTGCCCACCCTTGGGGAGCAAATTTCCAAGGGTTAGTCAGTTTCCAGGCTCTGCTCCTAGAAGCAGTTTGCCCAGTTCTGGATAGAAAATTTCAGAAGTCAGTCTTCTAAATTCATGGCTGTCCCCCCCCACACACCCAATGGGACATGAATTAGCACTGCACTTTATGGAATTTGCTCCTCCTTCATATCTTCCTGTTGCAGTCAGGTTTTCATTGCTGGTAGAAATCACCCGACCAAGAGCAGCTTATGGGGGCAAAAAAGAGGTTTATTTTGGCTTACAGGCTTGAGGGGAAGCTCCATGATGGCAGGGCAATTGATGGCATGAGCAGAGGGTGGACATCACCCCCTGGTCAACATCAGGTGGACCATAGCAACAGGAAAATGTGCCAGACACTGGCAAGAGGAAACTGGCTATAACACCCATAAGCCCACCGCCCAACAATACACCACCTCCAGGAGGCTTTAATTTCCAATTGCCATCAGCTGGGGAACCTAACATCCAGAACACTTAAGTTTATGGGGACACCTGAATCAAACCACCACACTTCCCAAGTAGGTTCTCAACCTAAGAAGTGGTGTGCAGACAGGAGGCAGTGAAAGACAAGGGTTGTCTTCTTTGCTTTCACTGGCAGGGCAGCACCTTTACCACCATATCTCCTTTAGCTCTTTGGTCCACCCTGGGACTTCCCAGACTTTACTCTCATGGTGACATATGGCAAACTAAGGAATCTCCCCAGTGTACCGAGGAAGAGAAGAGTTATAAAGGTCATCTGTGGTTCTTACTACAGAATTTCAAGCTGAAAGATGGTGTGCCAAATGAGATCTTTCCAATGTCATTATTTACCCAATAAATGTCCTTGACATTTCTTTTTTATTTTTATTTATTTATTTATTTATTTGACAGAGAGAGGGGGGATAATGGGCACACTAGCACTAGGGCTTCCAGCCACTGCAAACGAACTTCCAGACACATGCACCCCCTTGTGCATCTGACTAACACGGATCCTGGGGAATTGAACCTGGGTCCTTTGGCTTTACAGGTAAACACCTTAGCCGTTAAGCCATCCCTCCAGCCCCCTTGATTCTAAGAGCCTCTTAAGTCAAAAGTTTACTCAGCATTGTGGCCTCTGGCAAGTTACTAAGGACAGAGGTTATCCTCTTCTAAAGGTATGATTGCACCTATGAACCAAGTTTGGCTATGTCATGTAGCAAGTAAACCTTGGTGACTACCATTCCTGTGAGTGTTACTCCTACAAAGGCACAGTTGAATATTAGATATACTCACAGTTTTGGGAACTATTTCCAAGATAATCCACTAAGTAAATACTAGTTGCCACTCTTACAGCATATCACATGGAACTAAGGAAGGCAGGGTGTATTCTTGTGTCAGAAGACTATGGGACATCATAAGTGGTCTAGTCAGTCAATAGCTGTGTCAGATTCAGGAAATGAGATGGGATAACAGAAGCAGAAGTTGAAGTGATGGGAATAGGAGCCATTGAATGTGAGTAATCTATAGAATCTGGAAAAGTTAAGGGAATGCACTATTTTTTAGAGGTACCAAAAGCAGAAATACTGCTGACTCATTTTAAACTTCTGACTTTCACATTTTTATTTCAAGGCAGAGGCTCACTCTGGCCAAAGATGACCTGGAACTCACTGTGTAGTCCCAGACTGGCCTCAAAATTACAGTGATCCTCCTACCTCTACCTCTCAAGTAGTGGTATTAAAGTTGTATGCCACCATGCTCGGCTTCTGACTTTTTTTTTTTTTTTTTAATTTTCGAGGTAGGGTTTCACTCTAGCCCAGGCTGACCTGGAATTCACTATGTAGTCTCAGGCTGGCCTTAAACTCATGGCAAACTTCCTACCTCTGCCTCCAGAGTGCTGAGATTAAAGGCGTGTGCCACCATGCCTGGCTTTGACTTTCATAATTTAAAAATGATGCATCTACATAACTTCAAGGCACTAAATTTTTGGTGATTTGTTACAGCAGTAATAGAAAACTAAACAGGTTTCTTAATGACTGGACTGTGACACAATTGCCATTTCTCTACATGGATAATACATAACAAGTTAATTATTTCAACTTGTGGGGGTAGGTTTGATGGCTTTTTGTTTTGTTTTGTTTTATCAGACTTATTTTAAGTGAACAAAGATTTACTGCTTGTTTTTATTTTTACTCACTGGGTTAAAGCATTAGTGCCGAGTATGAGATATTTTAGGGTAATCGGTCCTAAGAAGTGAAAATATAGGCAACAGATCTTTTGTTTATGGTGAGACATATGTCTGTGCCTTCTATATTATGTTTGATTACTGCCCTAAGTACTTTGTGTAAATTTAGTCAGATGCCCAAGGACCAATGTGCTTTGAGCTCCAGTACTGATTAACATCATGAAGATTTACCAAGTGGTACATTTTAGCAGATGTTAAACCTAATTCAGAACTCAAGGACATAAAAGCCCCACCATTACCCATTAATCTTTCTGTTATATATATTATTTTGGTACATGTTTGGTTTCTAATTAGGTCCATTTGTAGAACCCCCTTTCAGTTATTTGGTTTCTTATCGATATGTCCAGATATTTTTAAATGTTTCTTATTAATTAATTAATTTATTTAACAGAGTGAAAGAGGGAGGGAAGGAGGGAGAGAGAGAGAAAAAAAAAATGGGTGTGCCAGGGCTCCAGCCACTGCAAAGGAACTCCAGACACATGCGGCCCCCCTTGTGCATCTGGCTTACATCTGTCCTCAGAACCGAACCTGGGTCCTGGGTCCTTTGACTTTGCAGACAAATGCCTTAACTGCTAAGCCATCCCTCCAGCCCCATATGTCCAGATTTTTATGGAGAGCACAAGATACACTGCAGAGGTCCTCTCTGCTCGTCTCATATTTACTGGTTCCTTTTTTAGAAATACTTAAATAATTATCAGATTTAGGAGTCTCCCTCACAGCAGTAATTGCTTTTCTGGGTTTAAATATCCTGGGCTTAAATTGGATTTGATTATCTAACCTGTTTAGCTGTGCCACAGGGGTACCATGGATGAAGGTTCTCCCTATGATATTGAGGATCAGGAGTTCTGTATAACAGAGTCATGGGCAGGAGCAATGCTCAAAACGTTTATAAGGCCTCTATGGAACCATTTACCTTTAGGAATGCCAAGTAAGCCTGTCACTTCGGTAGCTGCTCTTCCTTCAAATGAGTCCCTACCTGATGGGCACTTATAATTATTAATGGCATAATTTCTTTCCAGCGAGCTCTATAGAATGTGAGTTAATGCCTTATTGGGATATACAACCAGTGGTAAGAGCAATTTTCCTGAACCTAGTGCTTGTGATGGTTTATGTTGGAATAGAGACAATGTCTGAATCCCACAGACACATGATCCAGCATCATTTTAAGAGGATCCTGACCTTATCTAGTCCTGAAAGATAATTGTTGAAATTTTCAAAGTGGAATAGTTACATGGAATCTTGCAGTGGTGCATCAAGTGTAGAATGATAAATTATAACTCAAGGAGCAAGCTTTCCAGGGGAAAGCAGTTCCAAGTGCACTCTTTCCATGAGAAGCTGAGCTAGTGAGGAAAACAACCCAAAAGATGAAAAGCACTCCAGGACAGCGATTAACTAAATGACATGCTGACTGCACCAGTACCTGAAGCCACCTACAAAGAACAGCGAATATCTTCCCACCCAGACCTTGATTTGGATGCCAGGCATGGTGGCGCACGCCTTTAATCCCAGCACTCGGGAGGCAGAGGTAGGTTCACCATGAGTTCAAGGCCACCCTGAGACTACATAATGAATTCCAGGTCAGCCTGAGCCAGACTGAGACCCTACCTCGAAAAACCAACAACAAAAAACTTGATTTGGATCTCAAGACTGATGATGGTGCACATATATCAAGTGGATATTAACAGTTATTTTAAAAAATATTTTATTATGGGGGTTGGGAGGTGCTCCAGGATCTCTTGCCACTGAAATGAATGCCAGATGGTTGCACCACTTTTTGAGTCTGATTTTATATGCGTGCTGGGGAATTCAACCCTGGCTGGAAGACTTTATAAGCAAATATTATAACCACTGAACCATCTAACCAACCCTTATTAAGAAAAAATAACATTTCTTACACATTGCAGCCTTCTGGGGAGAGTATGGCAAACTTCCCAGAGTGGAAACAGAAATCCACGGGCAAAGGCCAATAATAGTGTAAGAAACTTTAGGACACATTTTCTTAACCAACTCTGGGATAGGAATGATTATTACTCTTGTCTTTGTCCTTTATGATGAACAAATAAGCCTTGGTAAGCCACTGGGAAGATGGCTCAGCAGTTAGAGGTGCTTTCTTGCAGTGCCTTCAGGCCTGGGTTCAGTTCCAAAGCACCTATGTAAAGCCACATGCAAAACTTGAAGTGGTGCACTCCTTTAGTCCCAGCACTTGGGAGGCAGAGGTAGGAGGATTGCTGTGGTTTCGAGGCCAGCCTGGGACTAGAGTGAATTCCAGGTCAGCCTGGGTTAGAGTGAGACCCTACCTTGAGGAAAAAAAACAAAACAAAACTTGCAGCATTAAGAGATTTTATATTAATGCTACTCACACTTTTGGTTAGAGAAGCTTCTCTTTTCAGATGGCAGTGACCACTGGGATGACTCAGAAGGCACCATAGTGCTGAGAAGACGTGACGGAGGAGTGTCCAGCACTGAGACATCTCTATCACACCTTCCAGGGCTCAGAGTCCATTGCGGAAGAAGTGTTGGAAAGAATGTAAGAGCCAAAGGAAGGGTACCACTCCTTACAATGCAATTTTCCAGACAGCAATTGGCCTCGATATCCATGACCTCACAGTGCCTAGCACTATCTTCACAAGACCCTCATAATAGGAGGAAAAGATGATGATATCAAAATAAAAAAGAGTCTAATTCAGAGAGGGAGGAGATATAATGGAGTGAAGATTTGTGAAGGGGAAAGTGGGGGAGGGGAGGGAATTACCATGGTTTATTGTTTATAAGTATGGAAGCTGTCAATAAAAAGGAAAAATAAATAAATAAAAATAAATTTTAAAAAAAGGTTAAAAAAGAGATTCTGGCATGTCCACAGACAGACAGACACACACACACACACACACACACACACAGGTTAATAAATAAAAATAAAGGCTTAAGTTAGTCAACTTGACAGAACTACATATGATATAGCTTTATAAATATCAACAGTAGGATACAGACACATATTTACTTTATGTTAGTAATTGTGTTCCTGATTCAGTCCAGATAAAGTGGAAAGTATTTCAATAACAAGTTGATTTCCAAAGCAATGGAATAATCTTATTGCGTCTGAGTTTCTACAAATTAATGATGACTAGTGCAACATAAGTATGCAGTATATTGCTGCTGGTATACTAACCCTTGTTCAAATGGACACGGACCTCACCTTTTCATCAGTGCCTCCGCTTACAGCATTACTAAAAGCATGTTTGCTTGCCTGAGGACACATATCCCTCTCTGCCATCAGCAATATTGTAGTGAGAGGCTGAAGGTCAATATGGCTGTAGGCTATAGGATCCCATGATCTTGCATGTGCATATGACTCACCAGGACACCATCAATATCACCAGTAGCAATGCTTCAGGCTGAGCTTTGGAGACTGGGACTTGCTGTGCTCATAGGCTGACATCAGAAGCCCCAGCCCCAGTGAGAACTGGAAGTAAGCTCATGCATAAATGCAAAGACAGTTGCCTTAGCTCTCTGGGAGTACAGTTTATGCTGAGCTCCCCCAGCTTAGGTTCTCCACAGCATACACTGGCAGAACACTCAGAGACAAGAGATTGTACAGGCCTCATACTGTGAGTACCGGTATTTTTCCTTTACCCCAAGAATTTGTCTTTGGGACTGGGAGGAGGGAGGAAACAACCTCATCAATAAGGCAAACTATCAAGAAAATAAATTCAGTGGGAACTGCTTAAGTTAGAGGTTGGATAAGATAAACACAGTAATCAATTCTAATGTCATCTGAATATTTACTGCCTGCTAACCCCTGTTCCTTAGGACTTCTGTAGTATCATCTCATTGAAGTCTCATAAACACTCAAAGGTGAAGGCATTGTCAGGTATACTTTACAAATGGGGAACTTGAGGATCACACAGTTTTAGCAACTTGTACTAACTCATGCAAGTCATATAGTGCTGAGATTAGAAATCAGACTACTTGGGCCATGGTTAAAGACACTTGCTTGTAAAGGCCAATGGTCTGGGTTTGATTTCCCAGTACCCACGTAAATCCAGGTACAAAATGTGGCACATGTATTTGGAGTTTATTTGAAGGGGCAAGAGCCCTGAGGCACCCTTATTTTTTCCTCTCTCTCTCTCTCTCTCTTTCATAAAATAAAAATATTTTTAAAAATAAAAAATCAGGCCACTTGTTCCTTAAGTACATATATATTCCTATCACTTCTGTATGCGATGACTTTACTATTTTGGACAAATGATAATCCACAACTTGTTACTATGCAATAGGGTTGGTGTACACCAAATTAGTTTGATGATATGATGAAAGATGCCTGAATATCTTAATTTATCTGGATATTTTATATCCCATACTACCAAGCAGTCATAGTTCCTGAAGGGGCAGTCTTGAACTAGGAGAAGGGTAAGAAGAGGAATAAAAAAAAAAAATTGTTCTTTGCCTTCCATGCCTTTTTCCCTAAGTCACAGGATCTGATTGGTTAATAAGAGTTATAATGACTCAAAATAGATCTCAGAACTTTGATACCTCAAACAATGACAAGATCTCAGTCCTGGCCACCACCCTCCTAGGTTTCTCCTAATTTAAAGCTAAAAACAGTTAAGTAGGAGGTTCTATAAGAAGGGGCAGATACTACCTGTGTTTATGTACAGGTACAATATCCTTATATTTTCATGGGGCACTCAGCTCTTTTGGACTCAGAGCTCTTCCTTAGCACATGAAAACTGTCCTTTCACTTCTTCTATAGTAAGAATCATCAAAATGTCATAACAGTGTTCATTATATTTCCATAGGTAAACTTGGCAGTGGTCAGTGATTTGGGCCTCAATATCCAATAACCCAGTGAATTGCAAGAGACCTCAGCCCCAGGTTGGATTCTCTATTCTTCCATAATGTCTAGGTCAGCCTTGGCCATGACTCTGCAGTTACTTCTTTTATGTTATGTAATTTATGTTACTGGGATGTTAAACTGCAAAAATATTGACTATGAGAAATCATAATTTTCAGGCTGTAGTACCTTCAGTATATTTTATCTAGAAGTATATTGTTAATATAAAGCTTGACCCACTTAAGCATTGATTAGACCCTATAGGTTATTTTTTAATTTTTATTTAGTTATTTTATTTATTTGAGAGAGAAAGATGCAGATACAGAGAGAGAATGGGCATGTCAGGCCCTTCAGCTACTGCAAACAAACTCAAGAATCAAGCGCCACCTTGTGTATCTGGTTTACATGAGTCCTGGGAAATCAAACCTGGGTCTTTTGGCTTTTTGCAGGCTAGCATTTTAACCACTAAGCCATCCCTCTCAGCCCGACCGTAGAGGTTTTAACAGGTTGCCAGATGGTTAATGGTGAGAACAGAGCTTTTTATTTTTTCTTTTTTATTACTAGAAACTTCCATAATTATAGACAATAAACCATGGCAATTCTCTCCCACCTTACTTTCCTCTTCGCAACTCCACTCTCCATCATAACTCCTCCCCTTCTCAACAAGTCTCTCTTTTATGTTGATGTCACCATTTTTTCTCCTATTATAATGGTCTTGGGTAGGCAGAGCCAGACACTGGGAGGTCATGGATATTCAGGCCATTTTGTGACTGGAAGAGTGCAACGTAAGGAGTCCTACCCTTCCTTTGGCTCTTACATTCTTCCTGCCACCTCCTCCACAATGGACCCTGAGCCTTGGAAGGTGTGATAGAGATGTTTCAGTGCTGAGCACTCCTCTGTCACTTCTTCTCAGCAATATAGTGCCTTTTGAGTCATTCCAGAGGTCACCAACACCTGAAAAGAGAAGCTCTCTAACCAAAAGTGAGTGTAGCATTAATATATGGGTATAAACATTTAAAAAGTGCTTACTGGGCAGTTTGGTGAGCATAATATATGCATTTAGCAAAACACCAGCTGGCATTACACCCCTAGGGCTTATGGCCTCCCCATCATAGGTTTTCAGTATCAGGGATGTATTCCCTCCTGTGGAGTGGACCTCCAGTCCAATTAGAGTGGTTGGTTTCCCCCATAACAGACATGCCACTATTGCACCTGTGGCTCATTTTGCCTGGTTGGCACAACATAAGGCTTGCAGTGTCCACTGTTGTTTATCTCCACTGATAACCTCTCTCCCCCATGGAGCTCCATGCAGTGTAGCTTTTTCCAGCTTTCTGTCAGCTGGTCTACATGGAGAAAGTTTTCAGCTCAGCTCCAGCAAGACTTCTCAGTGACCTTGCAGCCCAAGTATGTGTAGTCTTCAGTAATAGGATCTTACCCTATATTCCTGGTGGAAAACCAAGAGCCTCAGCAATGGCATGTAATGTTTAGGGGACATCAGGGACCACCTGACTAACAACTCACTGGAAGGTATCCCATTCCTGGCACTGAAAATTTTCTAGTAACAATCTATGGCTTTTAGATGTGCCATTGTCCAGAAAAGTAGGTGTCCATATGACTTGCTCATACCCTCTTAGATTTTAATTAGCCCTCACCCCACACTTTCTTTATTCAGTCTCTTCCCCTGACCTCACTTAGGCCTTTCCACCCCTAGTAATCTGTTCTTCTACTTATATATATACAATGCCATCCCTCTAAGTCCTCCCCTCTACTCCCTCCCCTGTAGCCTCTTTGTAGCTTACTGGCCTCTGCTATCAAGTTTTATTCCAACTCACATAGAAATAGAAGTGCAAACATTTTTAGCTAAGATCCACATATGAGAGAGAACATGTGGCATTTCGCTTTCTGGGTTTGGGTTACCTCACTAACTAATCCTTTCCAGGTCTATCCATTTCCCTGCAAATTTCATAATTTCGTTTTTCTTTACCACTGAATAGAACTCCATTGTATAAATATACCACATCTTCACTATCCACTCATAAGTTGAGGGACATCTAGGCTGGTTCCATTTCCTAGCTGTTGTGAATAGAGTGGCAATAAACATGGATTGCAAGTATCTTTAAGATAGTATGATGAGTCCTTAGGATATATGCCTAGGAGTGGTGTAGCAGGGTCATATGGTAAATCTACTTTTAGCTGTTTCAAGAACCTCCCTCCACACTGGTTTCCACAATGGCTGTACCAGATTACATTCCTTCCAACAGTGTATAATGGTTCCTCTTTTTCCACATCCTCAAAAGCATTTATAGTCATTTGTTTTCTTGGTGGTAGCCATTCTGACAGGAGAGAGATGGAATCTCAAAGTGGTTTTAATCTGTATTTCCCTGATGGCTAAGGATATAGAACACCTTTTTAGATGTTTATATGCCATCTGTATTCTTCTTTTGAGAACTATTTAGTTCCATAGCCCATTTTAATTGGGTTGTTTGATTTCTTATTATTTAGTTTTTTGAGTTCTTTGTATATCCTGGATATTAATCTTCTGTCACATGTATAGCTGGAAAATATTTTCTCCCATTCTGTAGGTTTCCTCTTCATTCACAGTGTCCTTTGCTACACAAAAACTTTGTAATTTCCTGAGGTCCCAGTGGTTGATTAGTGCTTTTATTTCCTGAGCAAGTGGAGTTATATTCAGAAAGTTGTTGCCTATGCCAATAATTTGAAGGGTTCCCCTATTTTTTTTTCCTCTAGCAGCTTTAGAGTTGTAGGTCGGTTATTAAGGTCTTAGATCCACTGGTACTTGACTCTTGTGCATGGAGAGAGATAAGGATCTGTTTTCATGCTTCTACAGGTACATGTCCAGTTTTCCCAGCACCATTTCTTGAAAGGCTTCCTTTACTCCAATGAGTATTTTTGGCAGTTTTTGTCAAAGATCAGGTGGCTGTAGCTGTCTAGAGTTACATCTGGGTCTTCTATTCTGTTCTATTGATATATGTGTGTGTTTACTGTGGCTCTATAACATACCTTAAAAACAGGGATGGTGATACCACCAGCCTTATTTTTGTTGCTCAATATTGTTTTAGATATTTGATTTGTGCTTCCAAATGAATTTTAGGATTGTTTTTTCTATTTCTGTGGAGAATACTATTGGAACTTTTATGGGGATTTCATTAAATGTGTAGATTGCTTTTAGTAAGATTGCCATTTTCACAATATTGATTCTTCCGATCCAAGAACAATGGACGTCTTTCCATTTCCTAGTGTCTTCTAAGGTTTCTTTCTTGAGTGTTTTAAAGTTTTCATTGTGGAGATCCTTACTTATTTGGTTAGGTTTATTCCAAGGTACTTTATTTTTTTTTTTTTGAGGCATTTGTGAATGGGAGTGATTCCCTGATTTTGTCCTCCACATGTTTGTTGTTAGCATATAGAAAAGCTACTGATTTCTGTGCATTTATTGCATATATTGCTACATTGTTGAAAGTGTTTATCAGCTCTAACAGTTTGCTGGTAGAGTCTTTAGGGTTCTTTATGTATAGAATCATGTCATCTGCAAATAATGATAACTTGATCTCTTCCTTTCCAGTTTGTATCCTTTTTATGTGTGTCTCTTGCCTTATTGCTATGGCTAAGACTTCCAGTAATGTATTAAATAAAAGTGGGGAGAGTGGACACCCTTGTCTTGTTTCTGATTTTAGTGGGAAAAGTTTCAAGTTTTTCACCATTTAGTATTATGTTGACTGTAGGCTTGTCATAAATAGGCTTTATTATGTTGAGATATGTTCCTTCTATACCCAGTTTCTGTAGGACTTTTATCACAAAGGGATGTTGAATTTTGTCAAATGCCTTTTCTGCTTCTATTGAGATGATCATGTGATTTTTGTCCTTCAGTCCATTTATATAATGTATTAAATTTATTGATTTGTGTATGCTAAACCATCTCTGCATCTCTGGGATAAAGCCTTTTTGGTCCAGGTGAATGATATTTCTGATATATTCTTGTATTCTGTATGCTAATATCTTGTTGAGAATTTTTGCATCTATGTTCACGAGGGAGATTAGTCTGCAGTTTTCTTTTTTGGTTCTGTCTTTGTCTGGTTTTGGTATCAGGATGATGTGGCTTTGTAGAAGGAGTTTGGTAGAATACCTTCCTTTTCTATTTTATGGAAAAGTAAGGCATTGTATTTTTAATTGTGCTATTCTACTGACAAACTGAAATACCCATTATAGGGAGACACAGCTTAGCCCCAAGTCCCAATCAATCTCATGTAAGAACTGAGGATATTGATGCATAGGTTCTTATAAATGTGACCTAGGTCTCTCACCCTCTTCTTGTGTGGCAGGGAAGGCTCAATAACCCAGGTTCCCTCCTATACTGTATAAAACCATGTAAGGACAGTGATGCTGTGTTAAGTATTCACAACAAAGGCTGGAGAGATCATTCAGCAGTTAAGCAGCATGCCTGAAAAACCTAATGACTGGAGTTCTGTTTCTCAGTACCCATATAAAGCCTGATGTACAAAGTGGCACATGCATCTGGAGTTCTTTTGCAGTGGCTAGTAGCGCTGGTGCACCCATTCTCTCTCTCTCTCTCTCTCTCTCTCTCTCTCTGCTTGCAAATAAATAAATAAAAAGCAAAGTATTTAAAACAAATTGGAGGACAAGAATCATTTGCTTATCTTTCATAAGTATTAAGAGGAAGCATTTTGAAGAAGTGGAAATCCAGTGTTTCTGAAACCAGACTATTGGGTTCTGATTCTGTTCCTGTTATCGACTAGCTATGTGAACTTGAAGTCAGTTCAATCACTTTTTTCTTCCAGTTTCTTGTCTCGGTTAAACAGGAATGAGAATAGCACCTACATTGAGCTATTAAGTGATTAAATGAGCTACTTCTGTATGTAAAACACCTGAAGTGTCTGTCAGGAAGGCAAGATAGCCCTTCCTTATCAGTGGCTGGTATTATTATGCTAATTACTTCCTTGCTGTTAAAATGGGAGAGACCAAGGCATCTTTGGAGATGGGGTGGCATCATCTCTTCTTTTTTAATCTCATGAGTAAGACATTTTTAAAGATATAGACAGGGTTATGATGGTTTTCCCACAAGTTTGGTCTGTTTACTTGAACACTATTGTCAGTTTTCCTGTCTGTTTCTCTTTGGTTGGTTAGTTTGTGATTTTTGGTTTGGGTGCTTCTGACTAGTATAAGTATTAATGGTCACACTTTGGGGGGGGGGAACAGCTAAGGAAAGAACTGTTTGCCAACCTGTCTCAGTGTTGTCTTTCTGTGTCTCAAAACTTTACCTCCAAAAAAAAAAAACATACTGATATCATTTCAACACCATTGGCAGAATTGGTTTATACATATTTCCTCATGCATGTACTGGAAATACACACAAGAACAACACTTATCCATATATAACTAATTGTTATAGTATTCTCTCTAGAGTACTAATGTCTTTTCTTTCTGTATGGTGTCTCTGTTCTGTGTTTCTTCTTTTCCTTGCTGTATAAAGGCTTAGTTTGATATGATCCCATTTTATGCCTATAGACATGAGGAAAGAAAAATAGGATATGTACATTTTGCAAGTTCCTTTTTTCAATTACTATTACTTAGAGATCCTATGCATGTACATAGATTCCTTTCATCCTTTTGTTATAGTATTTATTTTCCAAGTTTATTGATTGATTTTAATAAAAAGTATTCTTATATCCTCTCTTCCATGTCCCCATTACAGAGCATCCTCTCCTTGTCAATGGGGTTATTGGTATTTATTATGTGGTCCTAAAGACCTCAGTCAGTCTCTGGGAATGGGGGAGATGGTGCCTCAGACTATTCCCACACACCCTGAGGCTCTTTCATCCTTTTTAATGGCTGTAGTTTATTTGTATTATTAACATTTGCATCCATTAACAAATGGAATTTGGGGAAATTGTCATTCAACCAATCACCTAGACATTTGACAAAAATAAGGTAGATAGAAGCTATATTTCTATGAATAAAATAGAAATAACATATGAAATTGAAAACAAAAATCAAAAATGCATGTGAATATGAGTTACAAATGGTGAAAAATATGTCACATGTCTGCTTCCCATTTGAAAACAGAATATCATTTCTTCTAAGTAAGAAAAGTAATGACTCTATAAATTTTAACCAAAAGTCAATCTATAAATTCAATGTAATCTCATTAGTGAACTCAATAGGATTTTTTCATAAAACAATATAAGCTGTTTATATACTCAAAATGAAAGATTGTGTGTGGGTACAGACTTGATAATGAACTTGAATTACAATTTATGGGAACCTATGGATTTAATAATTGAAATGGGAATTACAAATGCACCAGTAGAGCAAAGTAGATTATAGACTAAGGTTCATGTGATTTTAAAAAAATGGAAGAGGGCTGGAGAGATGGCTTAGTGGTTAAGGTGCTTGCCTATGAAGCCTAAGCATCCATGTTCTACTCTCCAGGTCTCACATAAGCCAGACACACAAGGTGATGCAAATGTGGCAGGTCATGCATGCACACAAATGATGCATGCATCTGAAGTTCAATTGCAGTGGCTGGAGGCCCTGGCATGCCAATTCATTCTCTATTTCTCTCTTTCTATCAAAAAAACTAAAAAAAAAAAAAGTGATAACATTCGTATTATGAATCAGCTGATGCTCCACAATAATTTATAAGTGTAATAATAGTCTCTCTACTCTGAGGGGAATTTGCTCTAAACTCCCAGTGGATGTCTAAAGCAATGGACAGTACTGAACACTACACTGTGCTTTTCACTACATGCCCAGCAGCATTGCTATATAGTGCCAGAGCTAGTATGCCTTTCCCATGTTTTATGCCCTAATACTTCTTCTCCATTTCTGCTCTTATGTTTCTGGGTCACTACTAAGTTAAATGAAGGTGACTAAACACAATGTATTTATTATTCTGTAGTTAAAGTGTACAGTGTGGATATGTTGAACATAAGGATGATTTATGTTACACCAGGCAGGATGGAGTATAGTGGCATAAGATTTCATCATGTCATTTCACCATGGTATACAAATTTAAATTTAGGAGCTACTTATTCCTGGGTTTTTCCACTCAGTATATTCAGACCATGATTAATCGGTGGTATTGCAACTATGGAAAGTGAAACTGTAGATAAAATAGGACTGCTACTACACTGCTAGTAGCCAGCCGGTGGGGTGGGGCAGGGAGGTAACCTTGAGGAAGAGGTCAATGAGTCCACTTGGTTACCTGGATTTCATCATCTTTTATAGGTTTTTTCAGTTGTGCTTACCCTGAGACTGTGTGTGGAGTCTACCAGACATGGATAAAGGACAAACTGAGGCCAGTACCAGCACACCTATAATGAGCACCAGGCAGAAGGCAGATGGATACCTAAAGCCCAACAAAGGCACCAGAAACGTGCTGAGCTTTTTACTAGGTAGACAACTAGGGAAACACAGGAGTGATACAGACATGTCAAAGTGGCTGTGGATGCTGACACGAGCAACACCAGGCTGGAGTTGGCCTTTGCCAAGACAGCACATTACTTACATGCTTATGCCTACCCAGAATCATGGGAAAGCACCCAAAAAGGATCAAGAATAAAATATCTCCCCTGTTTCAGCTGTTGAAATAGAAGCTGCTTTCATTTCCTTTGGTTTATTATGGTTTTTTTTGTTTGCTTTTTTTACAATGGTGGTGGTGGTTTGAGTGATATATTCCAATAGGCTCATTTGTTTTGAATACTTGGTTCCAGTCTCCAGCTGGTGGCAAATTTGAGAGGTGGATCCTTGCTGAAGAAGTGTGTCACGGGGGTTGGACCTTGAGGTTGATTATCCCAGCTTCCCAGTGCTATCCTTGGACTACTTCCATCCAGATATGTGAGTTTCCTGCTCATGCCAAGCTTTTCCTGCCACGACGAAGCTTCCTCTTGAGATTATAAGCTGAAATAAATCCTTTCTTCCCAGTAGTGGCTTTTGGTTGGGTGTTTTGTTCCAGAAACAAGAAGGTAACTACAGTAGTGGCCTTCCTATCCTGACATTCCATCCAGAAGCTCTCAGTCTTGTGATGAGTGGTGAAATTGTGCTGCATGCCACATCTTTTTCACCATTAATCTGAATAACATGTGTTTATGAATACCCTAAGAGGAAGTAAATTTCCTTCTCATGCTTTCCCAAAGAAGTGGAATCCCCAGGTGCCAGTTTTTGTTGTTAGCGATGTTTTTGGAGGGGTGTGTGTGTGCGCGCACGCATGCGTGCACATGCATGTGTGAATGCACACATGTGTGATACAAAATAAACATGTTCGGGGCACAGTGGATTGCATATAATTCCTCTGGCCATTTTTAGCCATGTCATAGTCAAGAAGACTTATGGGATGGCTTCCATCAAAAACAAATTCAAGGGCTGGAGAGATGGCTTAGTGGTTAAGCGCTTGCCTGTGAAGCCTAAGGACCCCGGTTCGAGGCTCAATTCCCCAGAACCCACATTAGCCAGATGCACGGGGGGGGGGGGGCACAGACGTCTGGAGTTTGTTTGCAGTGGCTGGAGGCCCTGGTCCACCCATTCTCTCTCTCTCTCCCCCCATATGTCTATTTCTCTCTTTGTCATTCTCAAATAAATAAAATAAATTAAGAGATCTCCCTCTTTGAAAAATTAATTCAGCCCAAATCTCAAAATGCTGGTAGATTGTTACCTGGTGAAGTGACCAAGACTTTCATTCCTAAAATATTACCAAAGATCTCTTCGGAGGTGATGTAATTACAGAATTTCATCAGATTTCTATTGAGAATTCAATCCGAACCCAAGAGAGCTAGGAAGTTTCTCAGTGAATCCTGTTTATTTTAGGGAAAGTCGTATTTTTGCACTTGTGAAGTAGCAAACCCAATTTCTTGACAATCTAGGTCATTTACTCAGTACCCCCTCACAGATACAGTTGCAACTCATATAGCTGAAACTAGATGAGGGCAATGGGGCAATGGCAATTTCCAATTTAATTGAACTACGGTTATGTTCCATGGAAGATGCATCTTATTTGGACTAATATAGCCTTTAAACCATCCAATCCATATTTGGGGAGGGGATATTTCATAGGATAATGGTCATTCTCTACCCCAAGCAACCCAGGAATCGTACTCTTTACCTCCTGTACTTTGTTACTCTTGGCATTCTTGGTCTTATCAGTTCCTTCTAAGCCTTCAACTCTAGCTTCTTTTTTGACCCTATACAACTAAATAATCCCTTTCACCCTGATGTCTGAAAGGATCCTTGATTTTTATTCCCCAGGCCAAGAAAAGAGCTTAAGATTACATGATGTTGACAGAACAGGACAGCAAAACAAGTGGAAACTTTACGGGTTGGGGTTGGAGTCAGGAAGTAAGTTGTGAACGTAGGTGAGGCTAGATTCTTACAGGGCCTCATTATATCTGGAAAGGTCTGGGTTCTTCTCAGGCAGTGAACAGCACTGAAATTCCCCATTTTCTATTCTAGTGAACCATGCATAGCAGATCCCAGATGCCTCTTCTCTGAGTGGCACATCTAGCTATCCCTGATCACTTCCTGAGGCCACCCTCTGACTCAGCTACTGCCTGTCTGGTCAAGTTAGCCTTTAGGGTACTCTCTGTCCTTCAGAATTATATTACAGAATTGCCATTCTCAGTCAGTTCCAAGGAAATGATGAAGCTGTTTACTTTCCTTGAAAAGATAAGTGACTTATGTTTGAGTGTGGGTAAGAAACGGTAAGATCAAAGGCTGAATCTGTGGTCTGCCTGTTCTAACATTGTACATAAAGGCAACTCTACCTCCAAGTTCTGAACACCCACATATACACATATATACATATGTTTGTGGGTATAAAACAGTACCATATATATTATCATAATCAGATATTTGCTTTTTTGTTTCCCATTTATGCTTGAATTCTTTTTTTTTTCTTTTTTGATTTTTTGAGGTAGAGTCTCACTCTAGCTCAGACTGACCTGGAATTCACTATGTCATCTCAGGGTGGCCTCAAACTCAGGCGATCCTCCTGCCTCTTCCTCCTGAGTGTTGGGATTAAGGGCGTGTGCCACCATGCCCAGCTTTTTTATGCTTGCATTCTTAAATATTATATTTGTATTTTGTCTGTTCTGAAAACAGAACGTTTTTACTATCATATTGTAGTCTGAATGGTGTTATTCCCTCAAAATTCTTGTGATGGATCTTAATCACTAATGTGATAACAAAAGTCTTTTGGAGGTGACTAGGTACCTACTTTACCTACTTCAGATATATTTTTGGTTTCAAATTCCAAAATTATAAGTATAATTTCATAACAAATGGCTAACACACACTTAAGAAAATGTTCAACATCCCAAACCATTAGGGAAATGCAAATTAAAACAATTATGACAGTGGATTTCTCATTTGATTCCATAGAAACCTAGGAGCAAGTAGCATGACATTTTTAAAGGACTTAAAATTAATAATTGTCAACCATAAGTTTTATATCTGAAAAACATGTATATCAAGAATACTAGAATGAATAGGACCTAAAGATAAAGAAAAACTAAAATAATTTGTCAACACTAGAACTACCCTTGAAGAATAGCAAAATGAAGTTATTTGATCTAAAATGAAATGTAAGAGAAGGAATCTCACGAGCATAAGGAAGGAGGAAAAATAATAGAAAGAGCACATGTTTGGGCACATATAACAGACCATCCTCTTCATGAGTTTTCTAAATCATATGTGATGTGGTATTTTGAATGTAAAATGTCCCTGATAGACTCAGAAATTTGAATACTTAATTCCCAGTTGGTGGCATTTTGGGGGAAGATTGTGGAACACTTAGAAGCTTTGCTGGAGGAAATGTATCATTGTGGGCAAGCCTTGAGATTTTATATTCCAGCCCTGCTCTATTTCCTCCTTACTGATGTGACACTGGCTTTCTGCTCTTGCTATGCATTTCCTGACATGATGGATTCTACCCTCTGCAACTGTAAATCAAAATAAACACTTTCAGCCGGGTATGGTGGCACATGCCTTTAATTCCAGCACTCAGGAGGCAGAGGTAGGTGGATCACTGTGAGTTCGAGGCCACCCTGAGACTACATAGTGAATTCCAGGTCAGCCTGGGCTAGAGCGAGACCCTACCTCAAAAAAACAAAATAAATAAAAAATAAATAAATAAATAAACATTTTCCTTCCATAAGCTGCTTCTGGTTTGGTATTTTCTCCCAGAAATGGGAAAGTAACTGAGAACATAGGATGGTTCAGTGAAGTATTAAAATGATAGTTGATAACCAAGACCATTATATTTCAAAGAAAGAAGTATGAAGGGAGGCATGTGGGAGTAAAGTCCCCATATATCACGAAGTGAAGTGAAAATACTGCTATAAGTAGACTGCAATTATTCACTATATTAAGATTCACCAGAGAAATAGGACCAATAGAACACATACACTCACAGGCATGCAATTAACTTCATGATCACAGAGGCTAAAAAGCTTTATGATGGCTAGGTATAAGATGAAGAGCTAGTGAAACTGGTATGAGCTCAGTAGAGGAAGTGAGAAGTCTGACATTGAAAAGAGCAGATGATTCAGCCTCTAGTCCAAGGCAGAATATGTGAGAGCCCCAAAAGGTGTCATTGGTGCTAGTCTCAGAGGTGAATGGCTGAAGCACCCAGAGTCTAATGTCTAAAGGGAAGGAGTAGCCGAAAATGTGCTCATTCCTGGAGTGAGGAAGAAATCTTTCCTTCCTTCCAACCATAGTGCCTGCCCACATTCACAGTGGATCTTCTCCACTTGCTTCACTTACCCACATGCCAATCTTCTCTGGAAACTAAGTTTATTCTAACATCTTTGGAAAATCAGAGGCTCAAAATGTGAAAACAATCTTGAACAAAAAGAATAAAGAGGAAGAAATTATTCTCAATCTATCTGAGGAAAATAAGCTCTATTTATTAGGTGTAGAAATTAGCACAGTAAGGTAACTGGATAAGAAAGAAATGACAGTGAATCTGAATTATAAGTCTACTTAAATTATCATTCTCACTTCATAAAGTGTGGGAACTTCACTGCTACTTATAACCCTTTATGCCTTTTGTGTTTCAATAAAATTGCCTTCAATATCTGCTAATTCTAATTCTTTTTTTTAAGTCATCACATATGATTTAGAAAACTCATGAGAACAGAGAACCCAGAAAAAGACCCATACAAATGTCTGGATGGATCCTTGATAAAAGTTCAAAAGCCTTTTCAACCTATGATGGCTATATCAATTGAACATCTATTAGAAAAATAAAAACAAAAATAAAATTCGACCTAAATTTCACATCTTAAACATTAAAATTACCCCAGTAAGGATAGCAAACATTAAAAAATCAAATGAAAACAAATGTTGGTGAGGATGTGGAGAAATAGGAACCCTCATTCGCTGTTGGTGGGAATGTAAGCTGCTACAACCACTGTGGAAATGAATATGGAGACTCCTGAAAAGGATGAATATAGAGTTACTAACAGAGCCTGCTATTCCCTTAATAGGCAGGCATTTACCCTAAAAGGTCCACATTTCAGTTCAGAGATACTTGCTCAATCATGTTTATAGGTGCTCAATTCATAATAGCTAAAATCTAGAATCAACCCAGGTGCCCATCATTGGATGAATGGGTAACCAAGATGTGGTATATCTACATGATGGAATTCTACTCAGCAGTAAGAAAAAAATGACATAATGAAATTTGTAGAAAAGTGGTCGAACTTGGAACAGATCATTCTAAGTGAACTCACACAATCACAGAAAGACAACCATTGCATGGTCTCACTCATCTGCAGTTCCTAACCTGGATCAGCCTGAGTTGTTGACATACCTGAATGGCATTCGAGGCTTGGACAATAAGGAGGGTAGGGCTTTGGGGAAGGAAAGGGGGGGGACACAAAACCCTAACCCAAATTGAATTGGTACCATAGAATTCTATATTGTATATATTAGACTAAACAGTAGAACCTTCAAGAGGAACTTAGGGGGAGCACTTGAATCGAAGGGCCCTGGAGAGGGTGAGACTAAGCCTAACCTTAAATTTCTCCTGTTTCTCTTTCTTCTCTTGTTCTTATTTCTTTTCCCTTGGTGCTGGCCTGTAATTCTCTATACCAGGATGCGGCTTACATCCACAATGAGCTGTTGATCAGAGAGACCTACCAGATCTCCCAAAACAAACAAGACAGAATTATGTCAAAGCACTTGATTACCCACACGAGGTTAATGGTAAGACCCTTCTGCTGAAGGCACCATACACTGTCCACACGAACAATGAAGAGAACTGGTTGGAATTTGGAAGAGAGTTAGTCCCCAGACAATTAGCCCATCTAGTGCTGGAAGGTGCTACATGAGCTACTGGAGGAAAGTGACCAACATCTGTCCAAGCAACTCAAAGCCTAAGCGACTCAGAAGCAAACAACCTGAAATGATGCTCACACAAGTGCAATAATGGCACACAGCCATGGTGAGTAATCAACTGCTCTTGGATTGGCTAACAGACCCACTAAGTGGAAAGGAAACAATATCTGGAACTGGGAAACAAATCAGAATCATATCCAGATAGCAATTTTGCTTTCCATTGGCAAGCTTCCACTAATCTTTGGCTATAAGAGGGTCTATCTAGCCTTCAAATTCTGTCTAAAATTATTAATGGATAGTCAATTTAACCTGTGCTGACTTCACTGTCAACTGGAGAATTTTCTTTTCTTTTTCATATGGGAGTTGGACTTGAGGAGATAAACGCAGACCAAGTACACTTCACCCCGGGCCCAGCTGAAACCACAGAGGAATTGGAGAAATGAGCAAGAGTGCTGCTTTCTTACTGAATCTGATATAAGCAGAAGAGTGAAGGAGATAGACATGGAAGACACTCAACACCTACCAAACCAGAGATCCAGAGGCTCCTAAGAGCCCATCACTGAAGTAGACTTAAAATGCACCCAACATGGTTCAGGGAATTTTACACAAGAGGGTGTGGAAAAATTGTTAGAGCCACAAGTTGGGATATTTTGCACACAGACATTGCCTCTCCCCCATAACTGACTGCTGCCCCCATAATGCATGACTCACAATCCCCATGGGGTTGACCTACAGCCCCATTGTGGAGTGCCTCTTCAGAAAAGGGGCAGGGAGGAGGGAAAGGATAGTACCAACATGTGTTGTTTATATACTAAATATTTCTATATCTAATAAAAATAAATAAATATACATATATAATAAAAAAATAAATATAAACTATAAAACTGGGCTGGGGAGATGGCTCAGTGATTAAGGCACTTGCCTGAAAAGCCTAAAGACCTGAGTTTGATTCCCTAGTACCCATGTAAAGCCAGATGCACAGTGGCACATGCATCTGGAGTTTGTTTACAGTGGCTGGATTCTCTGGTGTGCCCATTCTCATCTCTCTCCCTCTCTTCTCTGTATCTCACTCTGCTTATAAATAAATAAGTATAAAAATATAATTTGTCTGTGTGTGTGGTGTGTGTATTGACACACATGCCATGGCATGCATGTAGAGGTCAGAGGACAACTTCTTTGAGATAAAAAACTTTTAGATGAAGACAAAGGAAACTTCCTTAAGGTGCTCCTCCTTCTTTGAGACAGTTTCTCTTGCAAGTGAACTGCCAGACTACAAATGAATATGACTAATCTGCCTGTGAGCTTTCTGGGTTTACCTCCCATTGTCTTATCATAGGTCCATTGGTATCAGAGATGCATATGCCACATTGCATCCAGCTTTACATGGGTGATGGGCAATTGAACCAGGGCCAAAAGTCTTTTCCAGTAATCATCTTTAACTGCTGAGGCATAATCTCTCCAACCTCAAAACTGCAAACCTTTTAGTGGGAAGACATTTTGTTGATCAAGGCTTAGGCAAAAACTTGCTACCAAAGGCATGATCCATCAAAGAAACCACTAGTAGGGCTGGAAATATGGCTTCATGGTTAAGGTGTTTGCCTGCAAATCCTAAGGACCCAGGTTCAATTCCTGAGTACCCAGATAAGCTGGATGCACAATGTGGTGCATGTGTATGGAGTTTGTTTGCAGTGGTTACAAACCTTGATGTGTCCATTCTCTCTCTCTCTCTCTCTCTCTCTCTCTCTCCCCCCCCCTCAAATAAATAAACAGGGCTAGAGAGATTGCTTAGTGGTTAAGGTGCTTGCCTGCAAAGCCTAAGAACTCATATTCAAATCTTCAGGTCCTACATTAGCTAGACACATAGTGATGCAAGTGCACAATGTCAGACATGTGCACAAGGGGCCACATGTGTCTGGAGTTCGTTGGCAGAGTCTGAAAGCCTTGGCACGCCCACTTTTTCTCTCTCTCTCACTTTGCCCTCTTTCTCTCAAATACAAAGAAAGAAAGAAAGAAAGAAAGAAAGAAAGAAAGAAAGAAAGAAAGAGAAAAGAAAAAAGACTTTAAAAAAGAAAACATTGATAAATTGAACATTATAAAATGTGAAACCTTTTTTTTTTTCCAAGGTAGTGTCTTACTCTAGCCTGGGCTGACCTAGAATTCACTATTCTCAAGGTGGCCTCAAATTCATGGCAATCCTCCTACCTCTGCCTGTCCAGTGCTGAGATTAAAGGCATGTACCACCACGCCCAGCTAAACTGTGAAACTTTTGTTCTATAAATGAACTGGCTAGGCTGATGAAAAGAGAAGCTAAAGACTGGGAGAAATTGCTTCAAACCTCATGTCCAACTAAAATATTAGTATCTGAGATAAAGAACTCTCAAAAGGCAATGAAATCATCAATGGGCAAAAGTCATTCATAGGCATACCATAAAATAAAGGTTACAAGGGGCTGGAGAGATGGCTTAGTGGTTATGCAGTTGCCTGTGAAACTTAAGGACCCCAGTTCGAGGCTCTATTCCCTAGGACCCATGTTAGCCAGATGCACAAGGGGGCGCACGTGTCTGGAGTTCATTTGCAGTGGCTGGAGGCCCTGGAACGCCCATCCTTTCTCTCTATCTGCCTCTTTCTCTCTGTCTGTAGCTCTCAGATAAATAAATAAAAATGAATAAAAAATTTAAAAAAAGGTTACAGGGCTGGAGAGATAGTTTAGTAGCTAAGACACTTGCCTGTGAAGCCTAAGGACTCCTGTTCAAATCCTTCAGATCCCACCAAGCCACACGCAACAATGATGCAAGCTTGCAATGTGAATGTGCACAAGGGGGTGCACACATCTGTACTTCATTCAGAGTGGCTGAAAGGCCCTGGCGTGCCCATTCTCTTCTCTCTCTCAAAAAAAAAAATAAAAATAAAAATAAAATAAAGGTTACAAAGCCTGGGGTGGTGGGACATGCCTTTAATCTCAGAGCTCAGGAGGCAGAGGTAGGAGAATCACTGTGACTTCAAACCCAGCCTGGGACTGCATGGTGAGTCTCAGGTCAGCCTGGGCTACAGTAAGTCTCTACTTCAAAGAAAGAGAAAGAGAAAGAAGAAAAAAGAAAGGAAGAAAGAGTTAGTTTACACAGGTGACAAACAAGTCCATTAAATGATACACATTAGTTTTTAATAAAAAATGCAAATGACAACTAATATGAGATAGCGTATGTGCAGTATAACAGTTAAAATAAAGACTAGTGCTGACACCAAATGGTGAAAAGATACAAAGAAAGTGAGTCATCCATACAGCACATTATGTAAAATGATACAGTCATTTTGGAAAACAATTTAACAATTTATTACAAAACTAATTTATAACCATAGCAATAGTTTGTTTTAAATGTCAGTTTCAATAGGCTACAGAAACCTAGTTGAAAACCAATCTAAGTGTTGAAATGAAAGTACTTTGTAGACTGGCCCACCTACAATTATCTGACATTTAAATAAGGGAAATTACTCTTTATAAAGTGGATAGGCTTCATACAATGAGTTCAAAATGTGAAAGAGAAAATGATTTTTTCCAAAGAAAGAAGTTTTGCCTCAGGACTGTAACATTTACTCATACATGCAATGTTTTACCCTTCCAGCCTGCCCTATAGATTTTAGACTTGCCAGCCCTCATCATCGCATAAGCCAATTCCTTGAAATAAATTTCCCTGTGAATACATATATTTGTACATATATACAAATGTATGTGTGTGTATATATATATGTATGTATATATACTATATATATATATATAAAACCAGGTGTACATATTTGCACATATACATGTGCTTGTGTATGCATTTCCTATATCCTGCTGGTTCTTTTTTTCTGAAGAGCCCAGGATGATACAAATTTTAGTATCAAGAGTAGAATATAGTACTGGAAGTCTTAGCTAGAGCACTAAGAGAAGCAAATAAAAGGGATACAAAAAGAAAAGGAAGTCAAACATAGTGAATTCCAGGTCAGCCTGGACTAGAGTGGAACCCTACTTCAAAAAAAAAACAAACAAAAAACCAGAAAAACAGAAATAAAAGGATGTCAAATTATGATTATTTGCAGATGATTCTATACACAAGACCCTAAAGATTCCACCAGAAAACTGTTAGAGCTAATAAACTCTTTCAGCAAAGTAGAATACAAAATTAACAGAGAAATCATCAGTCTTCCTATATACCAATAACAAACATGCTGAGGATAAAATCAGGGAAAGAGTCCTATTCACAATTGCCTGAAGAACTACATAATATATCTTGGAATAAGCCTAACCAAAGAAACGAAAGATTACTATTGCTTCTCTAAGTGGATATGTTATGGGCCCATCAAATTCCCCTCTAAGTAGTTATGGTTTTTCTCATAGATTAGTGTTGCTCTCATCTTTGGTCAGAGATACTTCTTTTTACAGTTGGAGGTGAGTACTGGGGAGACTCAACACTCATCAGAGTGCTGACAGCAAGTGACTGTTGAGTGTCCCCTGCTAAATGAGACATCGATATCACCCTCTCCAATGTTCAGGAAATATTGTGCAAGAAGAAGATGAAAGCTGAAGGATGGAAAGGAGTGCTGTGGAACTCTGTCATCTAGACATGACATAGCCATCATACTCATGATCTCACAGAAACTATGGTTTCCTGCACAAGACAGGGCAAGTTAACATTCCCCCATGAATGTGAAGAGGCTCAGGAGACCCCACACCTCCCTGAGCAGCTAATGGCAATTAATGGGTACTAACGGAGGGAAAGTCATTCTCTTCAGTGATATAGTCACTGTTAACTGGTGGGAAGAAGGAGTTTGCTGGAGTAGGAAGGAGATAAGAGAGGTTAATGGATATGTACATACATCTGTGTGTGTGTGTGTGTGTGTGTAATCAAACACAACATGTACATACATGAAATTGCCAAATAAAAATAAAAATGAGGGGTCTATAGAAACGTAATCTTAAGGTTGGGTTTTTGAACTGCTTCTTCTAATTTGATGGCACACACAGGCACTAATGACTCCATTTCCAGAGGTAAATAGAGCACTGATAATCTGCGACCTGATCAGAAATCCAGATAAGCAAAATATCACATTAGATAATCTTAATAAAGGACTTATTAAATTTAAGGTCTGAGATTACTATGTATTAAATATCTCAGAACATTTTTATAAAACTAAGGATTATAATGAGTTTGGTTAGTTGATCCAAATTGGGCTAGAGAAAATGGAAAAAAGAAAGAAATAATCTCGTGGACTCAAATTCCCCATGAGGCTCCACAAACATTACAAAGAAGCTTCTATTCCTGCCCTGAAGTAAACCCTTATCTCCTGTAAGATTGTGGAAAAACAAACCAGACAATTATCCTTGAGGGTGTCTTTTGTTAAGATGAGGGCAGTGATTGGAAAGAAAGGTCTCCTGAACACTGGAATGAGAACATGTGGAAATGTCCCACTAAAGCTATGAGGCAGTGAACCCACAAATTTTGCTGAATCTTCTCTTCAAAGAAAAACATGTTTCTGTGTTATCTGAGATGAGCCATAAAGAATCTTTAATGATCTTTCCTGAGTTATTTGCCTTGCAAAACACTGATTATTCTCCTCAGAATCTACTTCAAAGCACCCTTCATAGATTGGACGTGGTGGTGCACGCCTTTAATCCCAGCACTCTGGAGGCAGAGGTAGGAGGATCGCCACGAGTTTGAGGCTACCCTGAGACTACAGAGTGAATTCCAGGCCAGCCTGGGATAGAGCAAAACACTACCTTGAAGAAAAAAAACAAAAACAAAAACAAAACAACAACAAAACACCCTTCATGGTGGTTTACCCCTGGAATCCCAGCACTGGGGAAGCTAAGGTAGGAGGATCTTGAATTCAAGTTCAGCCTGGGCTACAGAGTGAGTTCCAAATCAGTCTAGGCTATAATGAGGTCATGCTTTAAAATATGGGAAAAAAAACACTTCTTTATTTCTAGACTGAAAACAAATCTTGAGTTCCAGCAGACCCCAAAATGTGAAATGATATTTATTACAGGAGACCTAGGATATCACTGTGGTCTATCAGTCAGAGTGACAGAGGAGGTTGTTATGGATGCCAGGTGATTAATGGAGTTTCAGCTCAACTCCATCCCACAGTGGGTCCATTATGTCTCTGAATCCATCCTGTTGATTTCCCCAGCCTCAAAATGTATACTTGGAATAAAGACATTCAGTTTCAGAAGTCCAAAACAGAGGTTCTGGGACCACACCTTTGTTGGTGTATAAGACATTATTTATTATTTATGGTGAATATGATCACATCATTATATGCATGAATGTAAATGTCATAATGAGATCTTTCCTTTGTGCATTTAATGTGTGTTAATTAAAAATAAAAAGAGGGGCTGGAGGGATGACTTAGTGGTTACAGCATTTGCCTGCAAAGCCAAAGGACCCAGGTTTGATTCCCCAGGACCCAAGTTAGCCAGACGCACAAACGGGCACATGTATCTGGAGTTCCTTTGCAGTGGCTGGAGGTCCTGGCACACCCATTCTCTCTCTCGCTCGCTCTCTCCCTCTCTCTCTCTCTCTCATGAATAAATAAATAACTAAAAATGAAAAGAGGAACTTTGGAAAGGGCTCAGTGGTAAAGCACTGACCTAGCATGCCTGAGGTTCTAGGCTCAAGTTCCTATACCATAAGGGACAAGAGGGAAGGGGAGGAGAGGGGAGGAGAAAAACTGAATAAGGAACTAAGACAAGAAGACACTGGCATTCTAGACATTGGCATCAGCCAAACAGTAGATAAATCCTCTATCTTTAATATAATTTGAGATGAGGTGTTGTGTGAATGCTTTGGCTAAAACGCAATAGTAACATGGTACTGGAACCAAAACAGATATCTAGACTAATGAAACAGAATATAAGATACAAAATTTAATCCACAGTGCCTTGGCACATGGGCCAAGAATAATCAGTGGGAAAAAAAAAACCCACAGCTTATTCAATAGATGGTGCTGGAAAAACTGGCTATCCACCTATAGAATAGGGGAAGTAGATCCATATCCCTCTCCCTGTACAAACGTCAAGTCAAAATGGACCAAAGACCTCAATTTAAAACCAGAAACATAAGCCGGGTGTGGTGGCACATGCCTTTAATCCCAGCACTCAGGAGGCAGAAGTAGGAGGATCGCCATGAGTTCAAGGCCACCCTGAGACTACCTAGTGAATTCCATGTCACCCTGGGCTAGAGGGAAACCCTACCTCGAAAAACAACAACAACAACAAAAAAAAACACCAAAAAAAAAAAAAAAACAGAAACACAGAAAGGGTTAAGGGGGAGGGGCAAAAGGAACATACTGTAGGAAATAGGTATAGGAAAGAACTTCCTGAACAGGATTCCAATAGCACAGGAAATAGCCCCCAAGAATCAACAAATAGGACTACATGAAATTTAAAAGTTGCTGAATAGCAAAAGAACCATCAAAATGAACAGGTAGCCTACAGAATGGGAGAAAATCTCTGTCACCTATACTTCAGAAAGAGGATTAATAACCTGAGTTTACAAAGAACTGAAACAATTAAACACCAAAAACTAATTTGCCAATTACCAATGGGCTAATGAAATCAACAGCAGTTCACAGAAGGTGAAACACAGATGGCCAGCAAGTACTAAAGAAAATGTTCAACATCCCTAGCTATCAGGGAAATACTTATCAAAACAACTGTAAGATGCCATCTTACCCATCAGAATGGCTATCATCAAGAAAACATAGCAAATGCTGTCGATGATGCAGGGAAAGAGGAACCCTCCTTTACTGTTAGTGTCAGTGCAAACTACTACAGCCCTTATGGAAATAATATGGAGGTTTCTCAGAAAGTTAGAAATAGAACTACCATGTGACCCAGCTATGCCACTCTTGGGCATATACCCTAAGGACTCCACATTCTACTACAGAGACACTTGCACATCTATGTTTTTAAAATTTTTTTGTTTATTTTTATTTATTTATTTGACAGTGACAGAGAGAGAAAGAGGCAGATAGAGAGAGAGAGAGAATGGGTGCGCCAGGGCTTCCAGCCACTGCAAACGAACTCCAGATGCGTGTGCCCCCTTGTGCATCTGGCTAACGTGGGTCCTGGAGAATCGAGCCTTGAACCCGAGTCCTTAGGCTTCATAGGCAAGTGTTTAACTGCTAAGCCATCTCTCCAGCCCACATCTATGTTTATTGTGGTTCTATTTAACAGTAGCTAAGAATTGAAGACTGCCTAGTGATAGATGAATGGATAGTTAAAATGTGGTACATGCACAATACAATTCTATTCAGCAGTATGGAAAAACATAATTATGAAAATTGCAGGGAATGGATGGACCTGGAAAAAAATCATATTAAGTGAAGTGACACAAACTCTAAAAGATTAAAACAGCATGTTTTCTCTGATATGTGGGTCTGAGCTTGTAATATCTATAAATATGTCTACATGGGGAGGCAAATATGTATAATACTTATAAAGTGATTGCAACCAAACACGACTATATAGAGATGACCTGGAAGAGGGGAAATGGATGGACAAAAGGATACAAGAATATATAAACAGAAGGGGTGAAAATAGAGTGGAAGGAGAATTAGGGGAAGATTAAGGATGATTAAGGATGTAAGAAAGAATGGGATACAAAAAAAAAGGTATTTGAAAATAAAAACAAAAAGTCTTCCATCTTCACTTATTCCCCAAGTCTCCCAAGCTTTCTATTAAAAAAAAAAAGTTTTAAAACAGTCTCAATTTCTTCAGAGCTCTCCAAGTATAATTAATGTCTGCACCTTTACAGTGGATTTCCTGGGACAGAACGGTCAGGTACTACTCAAGTACCAGCAACCCTAAGAACACCCCCTTGATGCACATCTCAGGCTAAAGCAATGCTTTAGAAAATGTCTAAAGGGTTTTGTAGGAACCAGAAGTCTCTTGGAAACAGAATACTCAGAAACATAGGTGGTGGGCTGCAAACTAGATTGAGGGTCCAGTAGGGGCAGGTCCTGCCTCCAGGCACAGGAATCCTTGCGCCTGAAATCTGACACTCTGAACCACCATCAGGGCGGGCAGCTAGCTACCCCTGCTGTCAAAGCTGTCTGAGACCGGGTTGAGAACAATAATGGATTATGGATTCGCAGGACTCACAGTCCTGGGGCTTCAATCCTCAGCAGATGAGAACAACTTTGGCTTGGGTGGAGTTGTCCACCGCTCCTGCCAACAATCCCTTCCTCCCTCGCCTGTCTCTGTAATATCAGATTCTCAGAGGTACAAGAACAGGCAGCTTTCTTCTGCTTGGACCCACGCAGGTCTATATAGTGGCTGCTAAGCAGACGGTCCTAGCAATAAAAATTTAACACCCACAGACCAGCAGTGCCCGCTTGGGACCAACAAGAGCACTGTTTTCCAATTAACACCGTTGTACCTAGCGGCCATTGGATCAAGTTTCACCACAACATATTGTTGATCAAGAAGAAGGGAAATTTTGCTTCCAGGGGTGGAACTGGGACCAACAGGAAGACTTGAGGCAACGCCACAGGGCAAACCCTAATTCTCAAAAAGACTACTGGTGGTAGTTGAAAGTGGAGAATTGACGAAGGGTACACTAGATGGAAGCTTGGATCTCCAAAAGAAGAAACTATGAAGTAAGACTATAGCCACTGTGATACACAGAGTCGTGAATCCCCAAACTCATGAGAGATAATATGCATAGGGGTGTAGAGTGGAGTCAGAAATCTGAAATTTTGTTTTCCCAAGAAATCCTCCCCAGGCTTGAGAATCAGAGTCAGTCATTACCGAGAGGTTCCCACCTGCTTTCGTTACTCTAAGAAACCCTCGGTTGGCTCTGGACCCGGGAACTCGTCCCACCCAATCCCCTAGGACCAACAATCTATTAGACCGGAAATAAGAGCACTTCCAAAGCAGCTTGAAACTAGCTGGAGAGTCCCGGCAGTTCCCACGTCAGCATCCTTGTGGGCCCTGAGAGCGGCAAGCAGCGTGAGGCCTGTCGGGAGACGTAGTCCGCAGCGCGGCTCTGCGCCTGCGCGCTGAGCAGTTGCCGGTGAGCTTGGGAGAGCCGTGGGCGCTGAGGCGGTGAGTCCCGGAGCGGCCAGAGGGCGTGGCCGTCCCTGGGGCGCGGGCGCGGGTAGCGGGGCTCCTTTCGTCTGCCAGGGCCACGCGAATTGGCAGATTCCAGATATGCCCTGGGCGCCAGGCCCCGGGAGCAACGAAGGGCGGTGGGCCCCTATCCGTTCTGGGACCCCGCCACTGCTCCCTGAGACCCGGCCAGGCCTTCCTGGGAGTCCTCGTGGGCTGCAAGCGCCTCTATGGGCGCTTGACCTTGTAGCCTAGGAGCTGTCGGGGACCTCGTCCCTAACACCGACATCGGATTTAAAACCAGCTTTTAGACTTTTCAGGGACATGTCACGCCTGCCGTTCCTTGAGTGCCCTCTTTTCTCACATTGCTTTACTCGTAGGCCCTGTGAGGATGGGTTCACTATGGGAAGGCTTCAGGAAAATCAGTGCACCCAAAATGAAGTGAACTTTTAGCTAGGAAAGGCTCAGGGAAGGGAACCTGGAGGGCCACTTCCCTGGTAGACGTGGTGGAAGGTTTTGGGTCAGTCATGGGAGGGCTGGCCAGCTGTGAGGCTGGAGCAGATTAACTAGTGGGTTCACCGCCAAAAAACTACAGTTCCTTGGATGCCCTCCAATAACGGTTACATGCCTAAGCTCAGGAAAGTAGAAGCTTCCTAGGAAAGCGTCTTGACCAGCAATCAACTTCGTTGGTACACTGCTATTCACTTTGCATGCAATGGGGTCCTTGGATATTTTATGAAATGGATGTTGAAGACAGCAGCATTGGGTATCAGGGTCACACAGCTATCAGGTTATCAAGCCTACAGCCATCTGCCACAAAGTCCAAGATACTGTCACAATAAAAGCTGACATAGGAACAGTTTCAATTTTGACTGAGTGGGAAGAGAGTCATGAGTATTTTGTCTTAAATCTTGCTAGTAATCTTGAAGTAAAGAGGTATAGGAGCTGTCTCAGCAAATGCAGACACACACACACATACACACACAGAGAATGAGAATGAACTAATAGTACATAGGTAGATGCAGGTCCTGAGACCTGTGGAGACATATATGCGACCACCTCTGTGACCTTATAAAATGCACTAAGATGTCTCCAATGTTTCATTTATTTCACAAGTATTGTATTATTCCTCATATTTCTTTTGAAATCTTCATATATTTAAAAAAAAAAAACCTTGGAATTAGACTGGGAATGTGGCTAACCACAGATCTACAGGAGGTTATAAAAGGGAAGAACTTTTACCTTTGGTAATGCAGAAGACAAGAGAAAGCTCTCCATAGAACTTTTGGTAATGATAATTAAGGAACATTTTAAATTTAACTAAAATAACCAATTAGCTGAGTTTTTAATTAAAGTGGTGCATGGTGCTATTGACACCATGCTGTTGCTATTATTACTGAACAACACATTTCTAAAAGGGATGAATTCTGCTCTGAACTTTGGTAAACATTTGAAATGCATGTGTAATTAGATGTGTGTGTATGTTTTTCTGACAAATGTGTCTCCAGATTTTATCTGATTCTCATAACCACCAGAATAATCTGAGAAATGACCATTCAGGCCTTTGGGAAAAAAAATCAAATGAAAGTAAATTAAAGACAGTGAGTATGTGTTATCTTGTAATTATCGCTCTTTCGTTCTTTCTTTCTTCCTTCCTTTCTTTTTTCCTGTTTTCTTGTCTTTAGCTGTAAGTGCCTCTCCCAGATTATCACAGAGGAAAAAAAAAAAAAAACACTGGAACCTGAGGTATCAGTCACCAGTAAACTTCTACAAGGGGTGATGGCTGTGGCCCTTGGTTGTGCAATCCAGGCCTCCTTGAATCAGGGCTCTGTGCTGCAAGAGTATGACACTGACTGTGAAGTCTTCCGACAACGGTTCAGGCAGTTCCAATACACAGAAGCAGCCGGGCCTCATGAAGCATTCAACAAACTCTGGGAGCTTTGCTGTCAGTGGCTGAAGCCAAAGATGCGTTCTAAGGAACAGATCCTGGAGCTGCTTGTGTTGGAGCAATTCCTAACTATTCTGCCCACAGAGATAGAGACATGGGTGCGGGAACACTGTCCAGAGAATAGAGAAAGAGTTGTATCTCTGATAGAAGACTTACAGAGAGAACTTGAGATACCAGAACCTCAGGTGAGAACAAAATGTGTATGTGGTGGGTGTGGGTCTCTGTTCTTAGACCAAAAAAGGTATTCAGATAACTGGTTCTACACCCGGCATTTTGTCTTGGTGTCATTCCACAGCCTCATGTTGTCTCTAGAGTTCTTTTCAAATTTCTCTTCTACTGGAATCAGCATATGGGTCTGAGGTTCTTCACTGTATCTGACCCCATCCCCTCTCTATAGCACACACATAGGAATGGACCCTTTTCTACCAGTAAATTCTCAGATAGCATGTCTTATCAATGTACATCAATCAATATTGTATTGCACTATGGTCTGCTTGCCAATTCTTGACATAGTATGGTTGGAGGTGACCTCTGAACTCATAATGGCCTTTACCTTGTTAATGAATTGATTAAAACAAAGAGGCAAAGCCAGGCGTGGTGGTGCATGCCTGTAATCCCAGCACTGGGGAACCAGAGGTAGGAGGAGTTCCATGAGTTCAAGGCCACCGTGAGACTGCATAGTGAATTCCAGCCTGACCTAGAGTGACACCCTATCTCAAAGAAACAAACAAATAAAAGGGCAAAAGGAGATGACAGGATAAATAAGGCCCACACATTCTAAATTATTTACTAATTGTCTCTTTCTAGACATATCTGGCTAACACTGAATCAAGTCTAGAAATGGTGTAAAAGAAGGCAATTAATTTATTATAAACTAATATGTATTTCAGCAATGTGTTTGGGCTTCACTTCACTGAAAGACATCATGAAGTGGTTACATGCCTGCATCTCTGTTTACAGTTAATGTAATAGGACAGTTGGGAATTCAGACCAAGGATCCAGTGCTATGAGCAGTATGGCCCTTATTCATATGATTTCCCTAAGTAGAAGCCAAGTCTTGGTAAACAAAAATAGTAAGTAGTATAATTTCTTTTATTTGCACAGTAGTAAATTCCTAGGACATCCAAGCTATACAGAAATATTTTGTTTCCACCTAATCAAGAGGATGTGTTTCTTAATAGATTCTTTTTACCTACATAAGTGTTTGAGGGGGGAGTTCCATGTTTGGTAAAATCCAGGAAGAGCTCTGCATTGTGAGCAATACTCCTATCCCTGGCCCTCCACATTCCAGTAGCACCACCTGCCAACATATACCAAACACCCCATGACAGTGATGGTAGTACCCTATCTTCAGAACCAACTTGGGAAGCATCTCTTCAGGGAGGGCATGCCTGACCACAGAGCAACGACCCTGGGAGGAGGCAGCATGGGCTTCTAGCTGAGAATCGGGGTTTCTGGGGACATGGGATGGGAAGCTCTCTGAATGAGATGTTGGCTTCAGGGCAGGTGCAGCCTATATAGGAGTCCTCCATAGTTTCCTACCTCCCAAGTTATCCTTGGTGAGTGTTTTCCCTTTCTTTCTCTCCCTGGTTTTTTTTTTTTATTTGAGAGTGACAGAGAGAGGAAGAGGCAGATAGAGAGAGAATGGGCATGCCAGGGACTCCAGACACTGCAAAGGAACTCCAGACGTGTGCGCCTCCTTGTGCATCTGGCTTACGTGGGTCCTGGGGAATCGAGCCTCGAACCAGGGGCCTTAGGCTTCACAGGCAAGCACTTAACCACTAAGCAATCTCTCCAGCCCTCTCTTCCTGTTTTTGTTGACTATGTAAGATACTATCTTCCAGGGTGTAGCCATTCTGCCCAGTACGGGAGCTACAAGCCACTCCTGGCTCTTGAGTACTTTGAGTATGAGCAGTACACTTGGAAGTTGGCTGTGACTATAGAATGCATACCAGTTGAAAATGATTTTGCTTGGAGGGAAGAGTAGGTAGAATGCCTTACTACTGTTGTATTGATCGTGTGTTGAAATCCTGTTAGCTTGAAAATGTTGGAATGAATCTGACATATATTTCAGTTGGCCACATCTGTTTCTTTTAATTCATTGTTTCCTGTAACCACTAGAACATTTAAAAGGAATGGGTTACTTAGGAGGAGGTAAAATTGGAGTTTATACTTTAGAGTGATGGATTCTGTCCTTTCCCTCAGATTGACATGGATGACATGCTTTTGGAAGAATTGGCACCTGTGGGAACAGTACCCATGCCACCAAACCTGCACCTGGAGTCATCTGCACTCCAGGTAATGGAACCTGCCCAGGAACCCCCAGTGGCAGAGGCCTGGATGCCACAAGCAGGGCCAGAGGAGCTGAACTATGGTGCTAGTGGTGAATGCCAGCCCTTTTTGGATCCTGGTAAGACAAAGGCTTTCTTTTTGTACTTTGTGTCTGTATGGTTTGGAAATATCAGTCCCCAGTGGAAATAGACTACTGAGATAAAGAAGAGGTGGGGGACTGAGGGAAGAGGAAAGAACTCTTTGGCTAGAAAGACTGTCATTAGTAGCTGGTTAAAGTAATAGCCATACCAAGGGGACTTTTCATTAAGAGTGTTATTTCGGGATACCTCATGTGGAAGTTTGGATCCTCTAATGAAAACTCAGCTGTCCACCAAATTTTGAATCACAAGATTTGTGATATTGTAAGTCTCAAGGGCCTCAGTTCCTTTTATGGCATAAAAGCCTCATTCAAGTAGAATACTTTTTAACATGTTCTCTCTCTCCCTCTCTCTCTCTCTCTTTCTCTCTCTCTCTCTCTCTCTCTCTTTTGTTCGGAGGGAGGGTCTCGCTCTAGCTCAGGCTGACCTAGCATTCACTATGTAGTCTCAAGGTGGCCTCTAACTCTCAGTGATCCTCCTACCTCTGCCTCCTCCTGAGTGCTGTGATTAAAGGCGTGCCCCACCACACCTAGCTACATGTTCTCTTTTAAAAATTATTTTATTTATTTATTTGAAAGAGAGAGAAAAAGGGTCAGAGAGAGGGGGCAGAAAATGGGTGCACCAGGCCCTCTAGCTACTGCAGATGAGCTCTAGACACATGTGCCATCTTGTGCATCTGGCTTACATGGGTCTTGGGGAATTGAGCCTTGGTCCTTGGGCTTTGCAGGCAAGGGCCTTAACTGTTAAACCATCTCTCCAGCCCACATATTCTCTTCTTATCCATGAAAAGGTTTCAGTCATTTCCAGAGGTAAAAAAATTATTTATTTCATGAAATTCTGAGCTAGAATAATGTTTCTCAGACTGTGCTGTGGAGATATTCCCTTCCCACCTATGAACAAGGTAAAGGCCATTATGAGTTCAGAGGTCACCTCTAACCATATTGTGTCAAGAATTGTTAAGCAGACCATAGAACAATGCAATAATGATTTTTGATTGATGTACATAGAAAAGACATGCTATCTGAGAATTTACTGGTAGAAAAGGGTCCGTTCCTATATGTGTGCTATAGAGAGGGGATGGGGTCAGATACAGTGAAGAACCTCAGACCCATATGCTGATTCTAGTAGAAGAGAAATTTGAAAAGAACTCTAGAGACAACATGAGGCTATGGAATGGCACCAAAACAAAATGCTGGGTGTAGAACCAATTATCTGAATACCTCTTTTGGTTTAAGAACAGAGAGCCCCCACCACCACCACACTCTAGCTCAGGCTGACCTGGAATTCACTTTGTAGTCTCAGGGTGAACTTGAACTCACAGTGATCCATGAAGGGTGAATGTGACTAGACTCTCCAGATAAGTGTTGCGTACACTAATGTTTGATACCAATCAGCTCTGGCAGGACAGGAGGAATCCTAGAAGGAGCAGTCCAGTGGCAAAAGGCAGCTGGACCACATAGCCTGTGTGCCCCCATGTTTCCATTACCCTTTGGGTTCTCTTTCATTATTCATTCTGTCTGTCCAGACTCTCCCATTGCCTCCTACAGATTTGGCTTAGGTGTGACTGGAAACCTCTCCCTTACTTCTATAGGCAGAACTTGAACATGTAGGCACTTTGATCAAACTGTACTGCTAAGAAAACAAGAGATCAATAAAATGGAGATCAATGAGAATATTCCACATTATAAATTAGAAATTCCTTATGCATGAATAACTAGCATATATCCTCGCCCTAGTGGTCATGTCCCTTTTCACACCTTCATGTTTATGAATTCAACATTTTGAGCACCTATGAAAAGCCAACCCCTGTGATAGACCCTAGCGATTCAGTAGTACACAAAGCAGAAAAGTAGCTCTAAGGGTCTTGGAGTTCATAGTCTGGCAGACAGGTGGTATCTGTCCATAGTACTACATGTTCCCTGTGTGACAAGGAAGATGTGCTAGGAGTAGAATTTGAGTGGAACAAGTAGGAGGACCACCTCACCATTTAAGGGGTATGACCTCTGGAGGGAGGAAGTTAGGACACTGGAGTAGGTCTGCTGAGTGGTACAGGCGAGGACAGGACAGAAGAGGATTGTGGGGAGAAAGAGCACCATATACAGAGGTCCTGAGACAGAGAGAAGACGGGAACCCTGTTGGTGATCACTTTGAGAAAGAGGCAATATCAAAGATATGTAGCAGGTATGAAATGTAAGACTGGATGACTGATGCCAGGTTACAGACAAGAAGACATGAAGTATGATATCCAGGCCTGTGTAGATGGCATTCATTCACTGACATATAGAACAAAGAAGAGTGAGCTTTTGTGGGGCAAGGTAAGCTTAGAGTGGACCATGGAGGAAGTTGTGCATTTCCAGAATATTTTTAACTAATGGAGACAAAGAGGGAAAACCTTCAAGTCCATATTTATACAGACTGGTTTTGTTTTGGTTTTCAAGGTAGGATCTCACTCTAGCCCAGGCTGACCTGGAATTCACTATGTAGTCTCTGTCTCCTAAATGCTGGGATTAAAAGCGTGTGCCACCATGCCTGGGTTAATTTCCAGTCTTTATATACCTTCATTTCATATTCTGATAAGGAATTCTAAAAGTAATACACAATTATGTATGCCTATAACTAATTTCAGAGCCCACCCAATCCTACTAAATTGTAAATATTTCCACATAGTCATTCTGATTCTCCATGTTATTTCCTTCCTATGTCAATATTACAGGAATAAAGATGACAAAAACAGCAGTATTAATATATTACTATTCATATTCATCTTCACATTTTAATCTCCACGGCTCATGGATATTCAGTGTACTTGCCAAAAAAAAGTTACAATAAGCAAAAAATGCAAATCTAGAGGAGAGGAAATTACCCTGTATCCATTCCTGTTAAAATGATATAATAAAACAAATAATAAAAATTATATAATAACTGGGCTGGAGAGATTGCTTAGTAGTTAAGACCTGTGAAGCCTAAGGACACATGTTCCATTCCCCAGTACCCACGTGAGCCAGATGCACATGCATCTGAAGTTTGTTTGCAGTGGCTAGAGGCCCTCTCTCTCTCTCTCTCTCTCTCTCTCTCTCTCAAAATATAAACAGAAATAAATATTTTTTTAAAAAAATTAAAATTACATAATAAGATGGGCATGGTGGCACATGCCTTTAATCCCAGCACTTGGGAGGCAGAGATAGGAGGATTGCTGGTAGTTTGAGGCCACCCTGAGACTACATAGCGAATTTCAGGCTATGAGCAACCCTTACCTCAAAAATCAAAACAACTGACATAATAGTAGGTGAAGAAATAGCTCAGTGTTTAAGACACTTGCCTGTAAAGCCTAATGAACTGAGTTCAGTTCCCCAGCACCCACATAAAGCTAGATGCACAGAGTGGTGCATGCATCTAGAGTTCATTTGCAGCACCTGGAGACCCTGGCATGCCCATTCTCATTCCCTTCCTCCCTCCCTCCTTGAAAATAAATAAATAAAAATATTTTTTTAATGATATAATATGCTTTGCAAAATGATGCAAGATGTCTTGTTCAGTCATTTAAATGTTAAAGTTTTACTGTTTTGGGAGGGCTGAAGAGACAGCTTAGCAGTTAAGGCACTTGCCTACAAAGCCTAAGGACCCAGGTTTGATTCCCCAGTACCTACATAAGCCAGATGCACAAGGTGGCACATGCATCTGGAGTTCGTTTGCAGTGAATACAGACCCTGTGCTTCCCATTTCTCTCACTAAGGAAAAAAAGAAAATAAAGTTTTACTGTTTTTAAATGAAAGCATCTTAATATTTTTGCATGATACACATCATATTAGTGACTTAATAAAAGCACAAGATACTGGCTAAAGAGGAAAGAAATTTAAAAGTAACCAATTGAGAAGAAATCAATTGAGTTTATGTTAAAATTTGTAACATGTATTTTGTCAGCAAAAAATGAGGTTTGGGAGTAGTATCTGAAATAGATATAGTATTAATTTAAACATCAACATTTTATTTAACTGAAAACATATTTATTCATTAAAAATTTTAAAAAGAACCTAAATGGAATTTGAAAAGTGATCCAACAAACTCACAAGCCTAAAAATCCTGTCATTGAACTGTAAGCCTGACACTTTTGACCATGAGGGTAAAATATTACTAGAATGTCTGAAGCTAGTAAGAAACAAGGCAAGTTGACACTGGTCTTAAATATATAAACTATATCATACCCTTTAAAATATTGAGATGAAAATTAGTGCCTCAGACTAGAACACATTTTTCACTTGCCAGAACTTTGGATGATATTTTCACCCTAGTTTCACTTGGAGTACATGTGAGATGTCAAAGACTACATCCTCTTGGTGATGAAGGATATCAAAAGTGAAAACTTAAAGTAAAATATAGAGTAAATGCATGCTACCTGCAAAGCATCAGGAGATTCTTGTAACTTAAATTTCTTCAGATTATCCTAGTATGTGAAATGATACACTATAAATAAAAATCTCACCCCCAAGTGCAGTAATGATATTTAACAGTGCAGTGGAGGCTTTATGAAACAATTTTTGCAAGTGGAGCTTGATAAAGTCATTCTCTGAACACAGCATGAGAACATTCATCAATAGAGCACGTTGTTTCTTAACCTGTTTTTTCTATTGTATTATATAGGCATTCCACCAAAATAAATCACCTTCAAAGTTTAGCAGCATAAAGCAGAAAACAAAAACAAAGAGAGCATTTATCATTTTACAGTTTCTGAGAGTAAAAAGTTTAGGAGTATTTTACTGGATGCTTGGTCATTCTGAGGACAGGCAGGAAGCCACAATTCTGTGCCAAGGGAACTTCTCTATAGCAATAGCCTTATGACAGGACAGTAGGCTTCCCTGGAGAAGATAATCCAAGAGAAACTAAAGTATATGCCACAATGTCATTGGTAACTTCTATTGTGTTCTCTTTACTAGAAGAAGGTCACTAAGTCCAACTTACACTTAAGGGGGGGAATAAAATCACATCATCAACATAGTTTTCCTTATGGTAGTAGGATAGTTGGAAAGTCCATAAATCTCTTAGCATCTACTCAGTTTAATAGCTTTCATTGTAGAAGATTTTTACTTATTTGATTCTGTTTATTCCTAGGTAATATTTTAGGATATTGTCAATTGTATTGTTTCTTAATTTCTTTCTCAACTTCATGCCTGCTTTTTTTTTTTTAGAGCTACTGATTTTTCTCTGTTGCCTCTGTGTCTTGACACTTTGCTAAAATTGATTTGTAAGATCTTATATTTTTCTGTTGCTGTGTTTATAGTCTTAAATATAGGAACATATCTGCAAACAGAACTAATTTGGCCTCTTCCTTTCCTGCTTGTATTCCTTTTCTTTCTTTCTTTTGCCTTGTTGCTCTGGCTAAGATTTGAAGCACCATATTGTATAAGAGTGGTTAGAATAGACATAGAATTGAGCACTCAGTGATTTTATATCAGTTTTTTTTCACATGGCAAATTTGTAACACTTGCTAAATCCATTTAAAGTTTCTTTGCTATGGGGTTTCTGGAGACAGGAAAAAAAGTACAGATCTTTGAGTGCCAAAACAGTTCAGATAAATTTTTCTTTCTTTCTCTTTCTTTCTTTCTTTCTTTCTTTCTTTCTTTCTTTCTTTCTTTCTTTCTTTCTTTCTTTCTTTCTCTCTCTCTCTCTCTCTCTCTCTCTCTCCCTCTCCCTCCCTCCCTCCCTCCCTCCCTCCTCCCTTCCTTCCTTCTTGTGTGATCATGTATGTGTTTGTCACAGTGTGCTTCTGTGGCAATCCGAAGACAGCTTTTGGGTCAGCCTTGCATTCTACCTCATTTGAGGCAGACTCTCCCACTCCATTTGCAGAATTCTGGGAAATTCTCTTATCTCTGTCTCTGTCCAGTGCCCTGGGATTACAGAAGCTCACCACAGCTTCCAGCTTGTACATGAAGCCTCAAAATCCAAACTCAGATACTCAGAGGGCATGAGCAACAAGTACTTTATTCACTGAGACATCTCCCCAGCTCTAGACAAGATCTTAAGTTGGCTCCCCAACACTTCATGATTATATGTTGGCAAGTAGCTAGAACTTCCCAAGTGC
Source organism: Dipus sagitta (assembly GCA_036346955.1). Taxonomy (NCBI): domain Eukaryota; kingdom Metazoa; phylum Chordata; class Mammalia; order Rodentia; family Dipodidae; genus Dipus; species Dipus sagitta. The sequence goes on from CM070776.1 coordinate 127,600,742, forward strand.
TATGCAGATTCTACATTCCTGTCTGAAACCTGTTACATTTATATTTTCTGACTTTCTCCCTCTCTTTTCCTCATTCCCCAACATCTGCTGTGTTATCACTCTTTTCTTAGTAATGGGGTACTCTTCCTTGTCCTGTGTGTCACTGTTCAAATTTAAACATTGGTGTTTTTCCATCATCTCTTGTTCAAACGGTAGTTGTTGTCCAGCTGTTTTGATTCTATGCCCCAGAGAACTTGGCAATTTTGAGTAAGTGTAATCTAAATCAGTATTTTGTGCCTATGCTTACTACTCTCATCCAAGTTCCAGCTTGTGACATCTTTTACTTTGCAGCAGTTGTCCTTTGGGCTATGACCTTCAGTTTTGTTTGATCTGTTCTGTATTATCCTTTCGTCTTATCTTAACTTTAAAATCCAAGCAAAAACAAAATAGCGAGTTTTGGGGCATCTTTATTTTTTCTTTTTCTTGTCACAGTCTCACTGTACAGTCAAAGTTGTCTTGGAACTCACAATATTCCTATGTAAACTTCCTGAGTGCTGGAATTATGATCATGCAACATCATACCCAGCTAAAACAGTGAATTTCAACAATGTTACCTTTGAAATTTATCTTTGGTTTCATAATCTTAAAGAGAAATTATATGGTCTTTTCTTCATAAAAGAAAGAAAATAAAGAACATTAGTCCATTTCCCATGTTTTGTTCTGAAATAAAATTTTCCTTTGGATTTGTGTTACCTAAACTAGACTGTCCATGTCATTTTCATAATGCTGACATTTGACCATCAACTTATTTATTTAAAATTGACCATTTCTAACCCAAATGTTATTGAATAGCACTACCCATGGCCACCGATGAAGTAGAAGAAGAGATAGGAAAACAGCATACCAGCCACAGGAGCAGTCAGTGAAGGCTGGACACGGCAGGAGAGTGAGTGGTAGAAACTACCTCATTGTCCTTAGGTTCACAGACAGAAGCACTCTCTGATAGTTATTTGGATTATTTTCAAAAGAATCCACTTGTAGACATTACTGAAATAAACTGAAAGACTTCCTTTGCTGGATGCTGACTAAATTCAATAAATGGAAGTGTCTATTTGAAAGTATCACTTGTTCCAGTAGTCAGTTTCTTAATTCTACTCCACTTAGTACTGTATCTGTTACTTTCTCATTTCTGGGACAAAACACCTGACCAGAAACAACTTATGGAAGGAAAAGGGTTTAATTCAGCTTACAGTTCCAAAGGGTAGAGTCCCTTATATTTAAGAAAGCATTGCAGGACCATGGAGTCCACATAACTAGGTACATTAGCAGAGAGGAAGAAGAGAAAGAGAATAGCACATAGGGCCCAGCTATAACACATCAGGGGCCACCCCACAGTGACACACTTCCTTCAGCAAGGCTTCACTTCCTAAATTTTCCTCAACCTTCCCAAATCGTGCCATCACCTGGGGTGTTCAAACACATGATCTCTTTGGGGGTTATTTTATACTTGAACCATCACAAACATTAAGTAGCAGGGTTTCCTAATTTTGGTATGCCAGCATTTTATAAAGGTTTGCTTCATATTGCCCCTCTAACCTAAACAAATTTATTAACAAATAGATATATAATGAAATTAGTTCATTGCTTTCAGCACATAATTGATTCATTCATCTTTCATCCAATAGAGAAAAAGGAGCCTGGCAGTAAGTGAGCATAGGATGGCCTTATCATTTTTTGTCTTATGTTTTTTAAGAAGACTTTAAATAACTCCAGATAAAGTAACAATAATTGAAGAGAAAATAGATGCTAAGTGGCCATATATCCAAGAAATAAGTCTAATGTCTGGGGGAAAAACTTGGTTTTTTCGAGGTAGGGTCTCATTGTAGCCGAGGTAGAGTCTCATTGTAGCCCAGGCTGACCTGGAATTCACTATGTAGTCTCAGGGTAGCCTTTAACTCACTGTGATCCTCCTACCTCTGCCTCCCAAGTGCTAGGAGTAAAGGCATGTGCTACCACACCTGGCTTGGAAAAATGTATGATGAAAAAAAACTATCATGCTTCCTTTCTTTTCTATGACCAGGATATAATCTACCAAAGCTTGATATGAACTTCCCATTGGATCATAGAGAAGATTCATGGGTGAAAGAGTTACAGGAGTCCAAAGAAATGAAACAATTACTTGATTCCAAGATAGGTAAGTAATTATTCATTTATATACTAGGAAAGAAAGAAATTTTTTTTTAAATCAGGGGAACAAGCTTGGAATTCTATTTAGGAATTCCTATATGTACTCCTCATTTTCCTTCATTTATTTTTTTGGATCACAATGACATTTACAATTTCTATTTTTGCTCAGGTTTTGAGATTGGGATAGAAAATGAAGAAGACCCTTCAAAACAGAAAAAACTGGAAAATATGTATCCATTTATTGTAACTTTAGAGGGGAATGCTCTCCATGGTCCCATTTTACAAAAAGACTATGTGCAGTTAGAAAATCAGTGGGAACCACCTCCAGAGGATTTACAGACAAATTTAACAAAACTTGTAGATCATCAGAACTCCACTCTTGGAGACACACCTGAGAGTGCCAATGCCAACTTAGAAGAACCTCTCAATCCTAAGCCCCCAAAGAAAAAGAGTCCTGGAGAGAAACCTCATCGATGTCCTCAATGTGGAAAATGTTTTGCTCGGAAGTCGCAACTCACTGGGCACCAGAGAATTCATTCAGGAGAGGAACCTCACAAATGTCCTGAATGTGGCAAAAGGTTCCTTCGTAGTTCAGACCTTTATAGACACCAACGACTTCATACAGGAGAGCGACCCTATGAATGTACTGTATGTAAAAAGCGATTCACTCGGCGGTCACATCTTATTGGGCACCAGAGAACCCATTCTGAAGAAGAAACATATAAATGCCTTGAGTGTGGAAAAAGTTTTTGTCATGGGTCAAGTCTTAAAAGACATCTGAAAACTCATACAGGTGAAAAACCTCATCGATGTCATAATTGTGGGAAAAGTTTTAGTCGACTGACAGCACTTACTTTGCACCAGAGAACACATACTGAAGAAAGACCTTTTAAATGTAATTATTGTGGGAAAAGCTTTAGACAGAGACCAAGCCTTGTAATTCATTTAAGAATCCACACAGGGGAAAAGCCATACAAGTGTAGTCATTGTTCTAAAAGCTTCAGACAGAGAGCAGGCCTTATTATGCACCAAGTCACTCACTTTAGAGGACTTCTTTAAAAAATTGTTAAGGGAAACAGATTCTGTAAAAATTAACACAGTCACACAAAAAACCTGTACCAATTATAGCCTGCAGCAGCCTGTTTGTCTTGAAAGAATATTTTTGTTTGAACTACTTTTTGAGGTGGGGCTATTTTCAAAATCCATCTTTTCAGGCATATCAGTTCTAAAGTAACTACTTGTTCTCGCAGTTTTTTCTGGATTTGATTTATTCTGGCTCTACAACTCTTTTTTGTTGTAATGGAAAAATTTGTGTTCCAAGGCAACCATATGATAAGCATAAGGATAGAGTATATAAATGATGACAGTCCTTTTAGAAGTAGAGCCACTGTAATAAATATTCATGTCAAGCTGACATCTACTACAGCACTACCACATTTATTCTGCTGTATAATTATTATTATGTGAGATTAAAGCTTTACATGTCCCCAGAGTGACAAGAAACAGGCAATTAATTTTGTCAAACAATAAAAAACATGTTTGGAACACTAGGATGGAGATTTCATTAACCTAGTAGGAGCTGGGTCATCTCCATTGACGTTTTTTATGCTTAAAGAAGTTAATATTTAACTTTTACTTTGGAATTTTGAAAAGTTTGCTGGTCTGCTTAGTTGGCAGTCTGTGGTGATGGTGGTTAGAGTGAAGTATTAATTTCATAATTGTATTCTAGGTCTAGCTGAAATCACTTGACTGGGTAAAGTTACATACATAGAGTCTAATTTTATGTAGATGGACTAAAGAACCAGTATCTGTGGCCATTTGCTCTCGTTTGGTATTCACTGGCATGTCTGTCAATGATTTTGAAATCTTACCCATTCTTTAGTCCAGTATCTTCCTAAGTGTGTGTCATAGAATACTTAGTTCTTCAAAATGCTCTGCAAACCATTTGGGGAATTGCTTATAGCTGTTTGTCCTTCTTGGATTCATGGTGCTCATCATCATAGGACTCTTAGAAAGGTCCTAACTAGTAAAGGAGGATACAGCACTTCTTTTGGCTCTATGCTTTCCAAACTTTTCTAACCCCAGAACCCTTTTCATGTACACATAGTAATAACCCACAGATCTAATATTCTGAAAGTATCCCTTGGAACACGCTGCCTTAAGTATATTTATACCTATCAGTGTAGTCCTGTTGCTCCCAACCTAGTTATTTTCAGTTGTTTCAAGGATGCTATGAAAATTTCTTTGAAAATATACATCTTTTGTATTATATACACATATCATTTCAAGGAGGTGAAGATTAATAATTTATAAGTTGCCCAGTGATCCTCAGCCTCTTTGAATTTTCGTTACACTTACATACACGTAATACACACATCATTTTAAGGAGGTGACAGTCACTAACTCAGATGATTTATAAGTGCTCAATGATTCTGAACCTTTTTACATTTTACTTATAAACACACACACACAGTTGCTACTTGTGTAAGTGTTCTCATGTAATCATAGTAACAACTTAAATCCCATACCCTGGGAAGAAGTCTCATTATCAGCTAAAGCTGTTGATACATGAAAATATTAACTAAGCTTATTTCTTTGTTTTAAAATACAAAAATGGGACATTCAAGCATATCCCTTTCATGAAGATATCCCGTCATCCATAAACTAAAACTAGGGAAAGTGTATCTCTTCTACTGCATTGAAGTTCTAGGAAGTAATACATAAGTGTTTGGGGGGTATGTGTTATGTGCCTCACTAGTCCTGTTCTAGGCTTAATGAAAGCTAGTAACAAAATATATGTCATATGTAAGGCTCGTAAAGAGTTTATTATCTCTAGTTAAACAAGAGTTGGGAAACAAATAGAGAAAAAGGCAAGAGAGTTTATAATTAAGTGCCAAATCATATCAAGTGCCAGAGCCAGGATATATCTTTAATTCTTGGCATCCAGGTCCCTGTATGATGCTGCTATAAGTCTGGGATTAAAATTAGACCCCAGTAACAATAAACACATACTATGGGAGGAGTCTGAATGTAGTGATGAAAAATACCGAATGTAATGGCTTCTCTTTCTCTCTTGTGGAATTGCATTCAAACCAGAACAGTGCCTTACAATGGATGTGCCCAACTGCTCTGTATTTATACACTCTTCTAATAAAGTGGAAATGTATATGCTGTTTCTGCTTCTCTTGCATTAAATAGTTAAACAACTTACAGCTCCTTCCCTACACAGTAGTAACAAGCATCACAATTGACTTCTATATCTCCATTTCATATTGGAGTCATTTTTCTATCTGCAACTGTAGTACTTTGATTAGGCATTGCTTTTGGCATTTAATCCAGTCCATGCATCTTTACTTTAGCTATTTTATGATTCTTTTCATGGTAAAATGCATCTTGAATTCACCTTTTGTTGCACTGCCCTGTACATAAAAGTGTATTTATTTGTGGCATATATTCAAGAAACATGAGAAATATGTTCTTGGAAACAGAATGTTTAATTAGAACATTATATATATTTACTTAATTAGGGCATATATAAGACCTACCTCCATTTATAAAGGGTAAAACAGTACCTATTTCACAAGTACTATGAAGATTAAATTTATTTTGTTCAGGCCTTCCACAGTATGAGTGTTTAATAAGTATTTAGCATATTGTCAAATATACTGATAATAACATTTAATACTGTAGATTTTCTTCCAATTAATGTGTGGTCACATTCTGTAATTTTCATTTATAATATAATTTCTCTTGATACTTTCAAATTTGTTTTTGTCATAGTTTTCATTAGAATTCCCCTTTGACCCAAAAGACATACAGTGTTGGCATTTTCCTTTTGATTTTTAGTTTTGATGTATTGTGATTAGAAAGTTTCATTTTATTTCTACTTTTAAAGCTGAATTTTTTTATTGTGTTTTGTTTTTGTTTTTCAAGGTAGGGTCTCCCTCTGGCCCAAGCTGACCTGGAATTCACTATATAGTCTCAGGCTGGCCTTGAACTCACAGTAATGCTTCTTCAGCCTCCTAAGTGCTAGAATTAAAAGTGTGTGCCACCATGCCTGGCTTCCGTTTGTTTTTTGAAAGACTTCCGTTTGATAACGTCAGGTATCCTAAAGACTAGAAAATAAGGGTTCCATTTGTGGGCACAGATTTATAATAACAGTCTTGTCTTGGCTTCTCAATTGCTTTAATACCTTTATGATTATTCTTGTGAAGGGAACGGTGACATAAAGATTGGGTTGCTCCCCATTCTGGCTCCCTGCATCTTATATTTACCCTCCCCTTGGTAAGAAGGTGTTTCTTTTTAAAATATGTTCAATGGATGGTGTATAACATTTTTAATAGCTGAGTATTGTTGTGACCAGTTAAGTATGGGAGGCTAAAGGACCTAGGAGGAACATAGCTCCTCTAAGCCAGTCTGAGAATACTGACCCTCAGGATCCCATCTTATCTTTTCTTCCTGAAAACAGAGAAACCCGCAGCAATCTCTCTGAAGTTTTTGTAACTTGATCCCAGGGAATTCCCTCAGGTCTGAATGGAAAAAGAGAAGAAAGTCGGTCCCCAGGAGGCTTACCACTAGGTGGCAGAAAGAGCTGTTGCCCTTGGCTCCCTTGTACCTGCAGTCCCTGTGGTCTAGTGAAGGAAAACAGTCTTGGACCCTCCAGGAAAACTGCATGAGCTCCATTCCTCTACTCTTTCTCAGGCCTGGCCTTCTGGAGCGACCTGAGTATTCTCAAAAATAACCAGAGCCCATATTTCAGCCCGGGCCCTGGCTTCTTTCCATAGTGACATTACATTTCAGAGCAACAAATGTCCACTCCTAAATAATACAAACAGTTATCAATGGTACATGACCATAATTGCTAGTTAGAATGCGATTAAAGGTGTGTGCCACCATGCCTGGCCTGGCACTAGGGTTTTAATTTAACATTCTTATGGCTTTTGGAAGTTCCTTTATTTACCTATTCAACTGTGGGGAACAACCAATGTGGAGAGAGGGTTTTTTGTTGTTGTTGTTTTGTTTTGTTTTGTTTTGTTTTTTTGCGGGAGGGGGTGGTTTCGAGGTAGAGTCTTACTCTTGCCCAGGCTAACCTGGGATTCACTATGTAGTCTCAGGGTGGCCTTGAACTCATGGTGATCCTCCTACCTCTGCCTCCTGAGCGCTGGGATTAAAGGTGTATGCCACCATGCCCAGTGAAAGATATTTTTTTAAAAATATGAAATGAAAAAAGAAAAAAATTTATGAAATAAGACAGCTACTGATAGTACTCCATATGGCCATGCAGAGCCTGCTAAGCCAGCCCATCCAGTAATTAACACTTTCAGCTGTCTTTTTCTTTCAAGTGTCTTTTTAACAACCCTCTTTTTTTTTCAATCAAATCAACCCCTATGAGGTTAAGGTTATAGGCAGATAAAAACACCAGTGTACTTGGTTTGTCCTTGGACAAATTCTGCACTTCAGTGTTTGTGAAATGTGTGTTTCTTTTATTTACTATCAGTCCTCTTCTGAAAGCCCTCTATAATGGTGAGCTGAGTTTGATTTCTGGTAGTAGCTTCACCAGTGTCCAAGTTGCAGGGGTATGTAGCAAGAAGCCTATGGAAATATCACCAAGTGAAATAATACTTATAACCCTCACTCATTGGAATGGGCCCTATGTAATATACCTACCAGTTCCTTACTGGGCATGTTGACTTATATATCTATCCAGCTAGTAGACCCAGCTTTAAAGATCCTAACAAGCCTTATAGCATGTCAAATAACTGTGCCACCCTCCAACTCTGATTTCACATGTACCAGATAAACAGCTTTCTCATATGTGTAGGAGCAAATGGTTTACAGCTCTGTGAGGGCATCAGCATTTTGATTACATAGGAGCAGGCCCTAACAGGCTATAAGTGTCCACATGAAATACTATTAGTGCCTCTGTCTCATATTTTTAAGTTTATTTTTATATTTTAATTTATTTGAGAGAGGGGAGACAGAGTCAGAAAGAGAGAGAGAGAGAGAGAATGGGCACACCAGTGTCTCTAGTCACTGTTAATGAACTCCAGATGCATGTGTCACCTTGTGAATCTTGCTTATGTGGTTCCTGGGGAATCAAACCTGAGTCCTTTATCTTTGCAGGCAAGTGGCTTAACCACTAAGCCATTTCTCCAGCCTGGTCCCATATATTTTTATAAATCTCTTTCACAGTTGTTATTACTTGCAGTGGCCTACCAAGAAACTACCAGTTTGCATTAGAATTGACTTCCAATCCATGCTCCATCAGGTGTTCTAGTATTATAGCTCCAGATGCGTTTCAATATCTGTTAGTCACTCCAAAGTTAGGGTGGCCTCATCTGTATAATGAAATGTTTACACAGTAGATAGGCAGAATAAAAAACAAAGTACCAAGCCACTACTAATCCACTGATGGTGAGAGTATATAGGTAACCTTGGGTGAGTATTCTAAAGGCCCATTGCTGTCTGTCCCAGATGAATGAAACAGGTCCAAGGACTCAGAAACTTTGTTTATTTATTCATTCATTCATTCATTTATTTATTTATGAAAGAAAGAGAGAGAGAGAAGCCAATACAGAAAGAGAGAATGGACACACCAGGGCCTCCAGAAACTGTAAACAAACTCCAGATGCATGTGCCACCTTGTGCCTTATGTGGGTACTGGGGAATTGAACCCAGGTCATTAGGCTTTGTAGGCAAGTACCTAAACAGCTGAGACATCTCTCCAGCTCAACTCAGAAACTTTTAAAAGAATACTGAAGAAAGCATTAACAAGATCCCAAACAGCAAAAGATTCCATCACTTGTATCAGTTATTTAGTCAAGAGAGCAGTGTGTTGGTTACAGCACCGTGGAGAGGGGGGGCTATTTTATTTAATTTATAGTCCTTTTCCATGTGATATCTGATTGATTTGCTGGCAGTAGTATAATATTAAAGGACCTTTAGGTTGGGAAAATTACTTTTACCTTTTCCATTTTATTGACAGTGACCATGATCCATTTATATCCTCCTCATAGTCTAATTTGTTTAATATTAGCTAGCCTGTATTATGTAGGGAATTTACCAGCTCTGACTTGGCCCAGCCACAAGCCACTGCCTTTACTGTTCATACCCTCAGGTGGAACTCTCTGACTGTGGTGTGCAGGGTATGCCTCAGAAGCATAGCTACCTACCCCTAATATATCTTCTTACAGGGAAGTGACATAAACAGTATACTCAAAAAGAGGATAGTTGCCTACCCCAGGATTAGCCTGATTCTCATCATTTACACTGTCTTATCTCTGTATGTATCTACAAGTGTTGATTGACCTCTGTTTTTGTTAGGGATGGCAATGTATTGGAATGCAGTCTGTCTCAATGTCCACTGAACTCCATGTGCTATGTACATCTGTAAGCAACCAATATATTTGTAGTTCAAAGTAGGGCCCCTTGTATGGCCTTCATTGCTGCCAATCTTGGACACTCCATTAGAGGACTAGCTGTGAGAGGGTTCACACCCCTTGAAGTCTTCTTCTGATGTGGAAGGTGTCATGAACCTCCTCATTTCCCCTGGCCATGTATACTGCCATTCTCACTTCAGAGCTTTCCATGAACTTACCAAGATGGTTTTGGGTTTCCTGTCAGTCAGTTGTATCTTATGGCATGCCAAAATGGCACAAATCCTGACACATTTCTTCTGTGGCATAACCTTATTTACTTTTATTTTTTAGTTTTTATTTATTTATTTGAGAGGAGAAAGAGGCAGAGACACGGGAGGGGGGACTGGAGAGATGGCTTAGCGGTTAAGGCATTTGCCTACAAAGCCAAAGGACCCAGGTTTGACCAGGACCCATGTAAGCCAAATGCACAAGGGGGCACATGTGTCTGGAGTTCATTTGCAGTGGCTGGAGACCCTGGTAAGCCCATTCTCTCTTTCCCTCTCTCTGCCTCTTTCTCTCTCTCTCTCACTGTCTTTAAAGTTTTTAAAAAATAAAAGAGAGAGAGGCCGGGCATGGTGACACACGCCTTTAATCCCAGCACTTGGGAGGCAGAGGTAGGAGGATTGCCCAGAGTTTGAGGCCACCCTGAGACTACATAGTGATTTCCAGGTCAGCCTGAGGCAGAGTAAGACCCTACCTCAGAAAACCAAATAAAAAAAGAGAAAGCGAGAGAGAGAGAATGGGTGCGCCAGGGCCTCCAGCCACTGGAAACTGCAAACGAATTCCAGCCGTGTGCGCCCCCTTGTGCATCTGGCTTACGTGAGCCCTGGGGAAATGAACCAAGGGCTTTGCAGGCAAGTGCCTTAACCACTAAGCCATCTCTCCAACCCAACCTTATTTACTTTTAAACAAAATATTTTGTATTAAAGATGTATTCACAAGACAGAGCAACAAAATGAAGCAAATTTACCAATTAACTGAAAGAATGTGGAATCCAAACTACGTTTATGACAGAATGAAACAAACTAAGATCACTTTACACACTGTGCTAAATTACAAGTTCTTATCTGCTGAAGGTCAAGGTCTTAAGCAGAATTCTCTGCAGCTCAAATTTTATTTTATTTTTAAAATATTTTTATTTTGTTTGTTTATGAGGAGAGAGAGAGAGAGAATGGGCACACCAGGACCTCTTGCCATTTTGTGCATTTAATTTTATGTGGTTACTGGGGAATTGACCCTGGGTCCTTATGCTTTGCAGGCACGCACCTTAACTGCTAAGCTATCTACCCAGCCCCAGCAGCTTAAATTTTGAAAGGTGCTCTTAAAACATTCCACTTCCTTGGTCTACAAGTTATAGAATATTGTATTTCAACTTGTTCTGGCCAAAATAACAAAACTTATGGAAGGCCTTTAACAAAAAGACTATCTTAGTACAAGCAAAAGAAGGCAGAAGGGGAAGAAAATAGCCAATGAGCCAAAAATCTTTATATGTTAACCCTGTAATTGCACTTTTTCATGGAGGACCAGGACCAGGGAAAAAAGTGAAAGTCAGAATGGGCCAGACAGAATGAGAGAGAGAGAGCGAACAGAAAGGCACAGACAGACAGACACACCCACACAGGGAGAGGGGGCCAGAGAATGCAGTGTTGCTGGCACAGGACAGGAGACAGGGTTAGGTCCAGTATCAGCAAGCTAAACCCAGGTACTTGTCTTCTCCATAGTGCTCCCTTTTTTATCATGCTGTCTCATCAGAGATTCCTGTGGACAGCACTACCCATGTATCCTTTTCTAACTGGAGTTCTTCCTTTAAGAGAGCAACTCCCCTTTGACCAGACAGCACAACTTTGGTTGCATATCTCACTGCCTAGAGTGTGGTCTACTTAACTACCAACAGTTTTCTGGTAATCACATCCCACATAATTGCTTTCAGGGACTGTAGCATGTTCTATAGATGTTTAAATGTTTGGAGGGGGCATCCTAGTATTCACACAGGTAACTACACTCATCTAGGAGGCAAACTACTCCATACCATGTGGAGAAGGGTTCCCCCTTGGATGATTCATCCTGACTCATCTTTGGGTCTGTTGGTTCCTTGGTCAGATGCCAACGTTGGCGTGAATTTTCTGGGTAAATATAAAACATCTGCCTCCAAGCTGGGATAGCACAGCACAGAGCATAACTCATAAATTTATCTTGAGTAAATGAGCTTATTAAGGATATATTTACAGGCCTGTGGACAACTATGCACAGCTGCATTTTCTCAAAGTCACCAGTACACTGCCTACCAAGCTCTCCATTGTGTGCGTATGTGTGTGATGAATGTATGTGCATGTTAATGTATATGAGTGTGAACGAGCCATGGTACAGGTGTGGAGGTCAGAAGACAACTTCAGATATCAGTCATTGCCTTTTACCTTGTTTGAGGTAGGGTCTTTCGAGGCTCACTTCTGTGTGCAGCTGGCTAGCTAGGCCACAAGCTTACTGGGAAGTCTCCTGTCTCTACACTAAAGTATCTGGCTTTGCATGGGTTCTGAGGATCCAAACTCAGCTACTCAAGCTTGAGTGCATTGCACTTTATCCACTGTGCCAGTTCCCCAGCCCCTCGAGCTCTCTATTTCATGTGGCCCTCAGTCTATTGCAGACCTCATGTAAAACTGTGCTTAGAGCACAAAGAAGTGGTAAAGCAGTAGAAGTGACCTACAGACACAGGCAAGAACCAGAATGGGGTAATTACATGCTCAAACGTACTTGTGGCTCTCACTGGATTCTGCTGGTCTCTTAAGACTGCCCAACCATGGGAAGGATAGCTTGTTCTTCTTCACCCTGACCCATCAAACAGCTAAATGCTGACTTGCTGCAAGATGCTCTAGCTAAGATTCAGAGGTTTACAATCATGATGGTGAAAGAAAACCAAATACACTAAAATTTATGGGATATAGCTAAAGCAGTTCTTTCTCTTTCCTTAGGAGATTTCATTTTGGGACTTGAAAACAAGCTGGTATTCTCATACAAGTGATGTGTCATGGTGGCATATAAAATGTCCCCCAAAAGGCTCATGTATGAAGACTTGGCTCCAGTCGGTGGTGGTGCTCAGAGGTGCTAACTTCATCAATGGGTTAACCCATTGATGATGTCATAGCTGAATTGACTACTAGGAGATGATGGTTGGAGTAAGTACATCACTAGGGGTGTGCCTTTGAAGGATATATCTAGCCCCTTTCTCTCTGTCTCCTCAGCTTCCTATATGCCATTAGGTAAGCAGCCGCCCCATATATATGCTCTTGCTACCATGATATCAGGTCTGCCTCACCACATACCCCCAAATAATAGATCTACGTGACCCTGGACTAAACCCTCTGAAACCATGAGCCAAATAAATCTTTTTTTGCATATGTGTGTATACAGAATATGTGTGGTTTGGTGTATTGTGTGGGGTATATGCACATGTGTGTGCACATGCACACATGCCCTGTGTATGCATGTGGAGGATGAAAAGACCTCAAGGTGCCCTTCTCTATTGTTCCTCTGCATAGGTCCTTCATATGGGGGTCTCTCCCCCAACCCAGAGCTGCTATTTTTGGTCAGCAAGTCCCAGTGACTCTCTGGTATACCCCTCCCCATGGACTGGGGTTACAGATGTATGTAGCCATGGTCAGCTTTTTTTATGTGAGTTCTAGAGAATCAAGCCTTTGTGGCTTCAGGCCCTCAGAGGTCCTCATGCTTAAGCAGAAAGCCCTCTTAACTGCTGAACCCTTTATCCAGTAGCCCAAAATAAATCTTTCCTTCCTTAAGCTGTTTTGTCAGATAATGACTAATACATTCTTCTGTGTGTTGCTTATGACATCTTTTCCTGAGGCCTAGTCACATAGGGGCCAAAAATTTTAGCCCAAACCAGAAGTCATGATTTTATTAAAGACGTAGGCTTACTTTTCAAGAAAAAGCAAAGATACCTCACCCCCAAATCTATTCTGGGTCTTCTTGGTTTCTGTTTTTCTGTATAACTCGGTGTCCTCACTGATTGTCAGGGTCAGTTTCTATGACTTAACCCACTTGGGGAGGAATGATTCACTATAAACTGTGATAATATTAGTAACTAGGTGGTCTCCAAAGGTATTAGTCAGTCTCCTCAGTCTCCAGGGTAACTCACTGACCCAATTGGGCTTTCCAAGAGTTTCTAGTCTAGGTCTCTGGATATCACACCTACAGAAGTCAAGTCCTGAGTGAAGCCAGAGAGAACACAAGGGTGCTACACTATGTCTAGCCATATAAGAGTCTGGCACTGCTAAGCAGATTTTCAGGGTCACCAGTGATATGGGGGTTTCATAGGTAGGGAAAGCAGAAGAGCCAGTGTCCATTGGAAGGGACCACGGTGGGTGTGAGAAAACACAACTCGGCATACCAGTTTCCCTGGCTGCCCTCATCTCAGGGATCCTGATGGAGTATGAGGGTCATGTTTATGCATTTGTGTCCATTTGTAAAGCCTTTCCTTAATTACCCCACCCTCTGTCACCTGGAGGTCTGCTCAGACCTGGAGAGGGGGAAGTTTCTAGATGTTTCCTCTCCTGGGAATAACATGTAACAAAGCCCTTTTTGTCCCCCCTTGCTCAAGCCAGACCTTAAGAGCGCCATCTACTCTAATAGCTATATCCCTCCTCCTAGCAATCTCCTTTTACATTTCTGGAACTGAATCCACCTCAACTCACCCCTGACAGCCCACAGTGACTCCTGTTTTGGGGAAAGTGCTGAAGGAGGATAGAAGAAAGCTAGTTTCTTTTAAGTAGTTTCAGTTAGAAATTGAGGCCCAAAGAGAACCAGGAGATGCCACTTCCCCCTGGCACAAGAACAGAACTCTTGGCAGAAATGTAACTTGAGACTGATCTATAGAACCCCCTACTGCCCACAGTCTAGTGTGCAACCTGGATGGGCTGGCTCAGGTGGGCTGGTCCAGGTAGGTTGGCTCTGGGGTCCACCTTCCAAATCTAAAAACCAATTGAGCCTTCCCCTTGCTTGAGAAGACTGCTGTCTTCTTCCTGTTATTGGTTCTGCCCCCACTCCACTCCAGCTCAGCTCTGCCTGCCTCTCTTCTAGGCCACAGGGACACATGTGAGTCTAGCTGTCCCAAGGGTGGGGGGGGGGAGCATAAAACAGTTTCTTGGTCTGGGGGAACTCTTCTGTTTGCCTCTGTTTCTGTTTTATAGTTTAGGGTAACTTTTCACTTTAACTAAATGCAGATCTACCACATGGTTGCTTTCACTAATTCACTACGTGGGTGCTTCACTTATTCTAGGTCTGCTACTTGTGTAATTTCTTTAAAGTTGGGGTAACCATGAGTGTAACTTTCTTCATCACTCATTTCTCCTCTGGATTTCTTGGTCACTGCTTTGGTATTTTTCCTTGAGCCTAACCATTTGTCCCCTTACCTTCCCTCCATAGGAAAATACATGGCAGATGTCATGTGTGTTCCTTCTAAGTCTCCCCACATATATACTAAGTTCTATCTTCCACATGCTTGTGTCCTTCCTTAGTCTTTCTTTGATAGCCTCAGTTTAACTCCCCTCCACATGGTTGTGGCTCTACTCCAGTCCCCCCTCAAACAAAAACCTCAATTTATCTTAAATTAACCTTATAAAGTATTCAGTGTTTCCACATGAGAGCGTGTTTCCTACTTCTCACGTGTTTATGACTCTACTGTAGCTCCTAATCTCCCTTAAATAAACCCCACAATTTGTGATTTCTCCCAAAATAAACTTAATAATTCACAATCTATCTTTCTTGAGTTCATTTTTATCAAATCTTTGTTAAAGGTAGGAAAGAACCCAAACTTGGGGGTCCATAAATTTGGAGGACTCCTCCTGAACCCCAAAATTCTGCATCAGTACTGTTGTATTATCCCTTGGCTGGTTAAAGTGCTGAGGACTCAGATAAGGGAACCAGCCTGTCCTCCCAAGTTCATTACCCAAATGAGGAGGACAGAGTGACTGGGAGAAAGCAGTAGGTTATCTATGTGATGGGAAATAAGTCTCCGAAGGCTTTCTGGAGGAGGAGAAGGCCCTGGGCAAACTCAAGAACAAAGGGACCCAGGGCTGGCTGTCATCCCTACTCATCCCTCTGTTTTTTTTTTTTTTTCCATAGTCATTCCTTATGTCTCATCCTTTGACCTTGGGACAGAGTCAGTTAATTAGGGACACCTACACAAGGTGGTTTCCTGTCCACTGAGCAATAGGAATTTTCTTTAGGCTCCCTTTGGCTATGTTTGAATCCACCCTACAGGAAATGGGAAATTATAGAGGAGGCTAGGATACTGGTTCTGGATAACTGATACTGCCTAGTGTCAATTTCTCCAGTAGCTATTGTTGGCTTCATGAAGTGAGCACTCATCTCTTTACAGTAGTCTGGCCGGAACTGAAGAAATGATGTTGCAGGCAAAGTCTTGGTAACATAATGCTGATAACTACATCCAAATGTCTGTGAACCATAAACAGTACTGGCCTAATTAATTTTCTTAAAATTATGCCAACTTAGTAAAGGCCTAGGGTCCCAATCATAAACACTGAAGTGAGCAGAGTGATTTTTAAACTTTTTGTTGACAATTTTCATACATGTATATAATGTATTTTGACCATAATCCTCTCCTATTAACTACTCTTATTCCCCCTCCTCCCGCTCCTTTCGTGGGAATTCCTTCTTTCCAACTAGTTCCTTTTTTACTTTGATGTCTTCAGCTTTGCCCTTTTCACCATCCATAAGAGAATGTTGATGGGCCCAATATAGTACTGGTCTTGTGCAGTTAACAACAGTCACCATGAGGTCTAGAAGATAGCATTCCACACACTCTTCTCCATCCTCTGACTCTTACATTCCTTCTAATCATTCTTCCACATTACTCTCAGAGTCTTAGAGGATAAAGATGTCTCATTTAGTGCTGAGCACTCAACAGTTACTTATTCTCAGCACTTTGGTGAGCTGTGAGTCTCATCAGTGGTCACAAACAACTCTAGAAAGAAGCATCACTGACTAAAAGTGAGATCAGCACCAATCTATAGGCATAAACATAAATATTTAGAGGGCAATTTGATGGACACAACATGTCTATTTATCAAAACAACAATAGTAGCTTAGGGGGATGATGAGGAGGGCAAGGCAAAGGGAGCTAATTAAAATTAATTAAATAAAAAATAATTGTAATTAAATTAGAATAAAATTAAAAATTAACTAATTAAAAAATAGTGATTTTTTTTTTACCATCCCATTTTGTCACCAAAACTGTATGGAAGGATATTCTGCCTGTTGTGAAGCAGACAGCTTCAGGTTCACTGAGATGAACTTCCAGACCAGGCACAGTTATGGAGGAAGGGATTTATTGAAGCTTACAGATCCAGGGAAGTTCCGTAATGGCAGAAGAAGCTGGCCTGCCTTCACAGGACCAAACACACAGAGAGAAGCACAAGCCTAAAAGCCAAAAGCCACACAGCACAGCACACTTCAGGAACTCCAGCTAGGCACACTTTGCATATCTTTAGACTGAAATCTGAAACCCACCACCACACCTTAAGATCCACCCAGAGACAAGGCCTCCAGCCAGATGGCTGCAGATGCAAGCTACAAACTAATAACACTGAATATATTAGGGGCCATCTATTCAAACTACCACAAAGGATATTCTGCCTGTTATATCATTTAGGTGGTTCTGGCAAGATTTTGTGCATATGTGTTAGGTAAATGCTCTGCTACTGAGCTATACCTTCCCACTGGAAATTTTAAATTCACTCTTTTTCCTCTGACAGGTCAATAGTGTTAATTTATGATATAATTTGAAAATAGACAGAAAATAGGGAAAAGGACATAGAGAAATTATCACGTGCATCAGATGTAGTATTAGACTCAAAGCATGGCTGGATAGCTGACTCTCATATAGATCTTAAAGGGACCAGGGCTTTGGCTTCGGAGGTGAAGGGATGTGACACAGTTTGCATAAAGTTGTCTAAAGCAACTCTTAGAGAGAGTTTAGAGCTCTAAACATTTGTATTAAAAGAAAGCTCTCAAACCAACCAACTAATTTTCTATATTAAGAAACTAAAGTTTCTTAAAAGGAGGAGCAAATTAAACCTAAAGCAAGAATCGTGAGGATAATAGACTAGGATGGGAATATGTGAAATACACATTGGAAAACCATTAAGTCAGTGAATGAAATAAAAACCTGGGGCTGGAGAGATGGCGTAGCAGTTAAGCGCTTGCCTGTGAAGCTTAAGGACCCCGGTTCGAGGCTTGATTCCCCAGGACCCACGTTAGCCAGATGCACAAGGGGGTACACGCGTCTGGAGTTCATTTGCAGTGCCTGGAAGCCCTGGCGTGCCCATTCTCTCTCTCTCTCTCTCTCTCTCTCTCTCTCTCTCTCTATCTGCCTCTTTCTCTCTGTCACTCTCAAATAAATAAATAAATAAATCTAAAGAAAGAAACCTGATTCCTTAAAAAATCAGCAAAACTGATAGCCCATTAAACAGAATGACCAAGAATAATCAAGAAGATACAAACTACCCAAACTGACTCAGGAAGAAAGAAGATTGAATATGCCTATTAGAAGTAGATTTACTTAGTAGTTCAAACATTTCCTGCCAAGAAATCTCAAACCCTGATGGATTTATTACTTAATTATACCTACTTAAATAAGTTAGGACCAATTCTATATAATTGCTGCTTGAAAACAAATGAGAATGGAATACTTTCTAAATGAACTAGCATGGGAAGCCCAGAAATAAGCATTTAACATTTCTGGTCAAATGATTTTGATAAAAGTATCATGACGAGGGCTGGAGGGATGGCTTAACGGTTAAGGCATTTGCCTGCAAAGCCAAAGGATCTAGGTTTGACTCCCCCAGACCCACGTTTAGCCAGATGCACAAGGAGGCACACGTGTCTGGAGTTCATTTGCAGTGGCTGGAGGCCTTGACATGCCCATTTTCTCTCTCTCCTTCTTTCTCTGATAAATAAATAAATAAATAAATAAATAAAGTATCAAGACAAGTGAATGAAGAAAGCACAGTGTCCTTAATAAGTGCTTATAGGACAACTGTATATCAATATGCAAAAATATGATGTTGATCCCTTAGTTCATGCAAAATCTAAAGGGGATCAACAATTTAAATGTAAGTGATAAACTCTTGAAACTCTTAGAAGGAAACATAAATTTTCATAACTTTGGATTAGGCAACTTTTTCTCCATTCTTAACAAAAATATGATGTTCAAAGCACAAACAATAATAAATAAATAAAATGAATTTCATTAAAACTGAAAATATTTTTGTATCCAATGATACTATCAAGAAAGTGAAATGGGGCTGGAGAGATTGCTTAGAGGTTAAGGCGTTTTCCTGCAAAGCCAAAGGACCTTGGTTCAATTCCCCAGGACCCACGTAAGCCAGATGCACAAGGGGGTGGATGTGTCTGGAGTTTGTTTGCAGTGGCTGAAGGCCCTGATGCACCCATTCTCTCTCTCCATCTCTCAGCCTCTTTCTAAATAAATAAAAAACTAAAGTTTTTTAAAAAGCAAAAGTGAAATGAAAGCTGAGGAGATGGCTCAATAGATAAAACAATCATCAGCTCAAGCTGAAGTACTTGAATTTGATCCCCAGACCCCACATAAAAAGTTGTAAGCGGGGCTGGAGAAATGGCTTAGTCATTAAGGTGCTTGCTGCAAAGCCTAAGGACTCAGGTTCCCCAGAACCCATGTAAAGCCAGATGCACAATATGGTGCATGCATCTGGAGTTCATTTGGAGTGGCAAGAGGCTCTGGTGTGCCCACTCTGTTGGTATGTCTTTCTTATCTCTATCTCACTCTGCTTGCAAATAAATTTAAAAAATAGTTTTTAAAAAAGCTATAAGATATGGTGGGCTTCTGTAATCCCAATTGACTGATGGCAAGCTGGGATAAAGAGACACAAATATGCACACATGCATAAATAAAATAATCAAAAAAAGTGAAAAGATAAGCCACAAAATGAGATAAAATACTTATAAATCATAAATCAAATAAGGATAGAATATCAAGAATATATAAGAACTCAAGCTGGGTGTAGTGGTACATGCCTTTAATCCTAGCACTTGGGAGGCAGAGGTAGGAGAATCGTCATGAGTTCGAGGCCACGCTGAGACTCCATAGTGAATTCCAGTCAGCCAAGGCTAGACTGAGACCCTAAGAAATCAACAATAAGATAAGCCTAGTTAAAAGTGGGCAAAGGACATAAATAGGCATGTCTCCAAACAAATAAATGCAATGACAAAATGTTCAACATCATTAGTTATTAAAGAGCATCTATCTATCTATCTATCTATCTATCTATCTATATATATATATATTTGCTGGACATGGTGGTGCATGCCTTTAATCCCGGCACTGGGGAGGCAGATGGAGGAGAATTGCTGTGAGTTCAAGGCCACCCTGAGACCACATAGTGAATTCCATGTCAGCCTGGGCTAGAGTGAGACCCTACTTCGAAAAATCAAAAAAAAAAGTTTTATTTTGATACTTATGTAGACTACACTTATGTAGGAGTGAGGAAATCCAGGCCCATCCAGCACAGGCCCTCAGTAAGCTTGAAATCAGCCCCCCTTCTCCAAATCCAGATGTGTATAGGCCATCAAGGATCCAGGAGGACCAGGCCATCCAGCGCAGGCCCCTGCCACCTGTGAGCCTGCACTCAGTCCCCCTCAGACTCATACAGGCCACCAGGAGCCAAGAACAGACCCACCCAGCACAAGACCCTGCCCCCAATGAGCTCATGTTCACATCCCTCCCCCTCCAACAAAGACATGTAGGAAACCCATGAGTCAGGAGGAGGCTAGCACTTAAGACACTTCCTCCAAACCCAAACTAGAATAGACCATCTGTAGCAGTCCCAGCCAAGGCCCAGTGAGTGTGCAATTGCCTTCTCTGTCTCTGGAACACAGATGCATGTCTAGTACAAGAACACTCCAGGCTCCAGCCTGCCCTGTGACCCCCAGTGGAGCCTCTGTTGTTACTTTCTTGGTAAGTCAAAAGGAGTGTCTACATATTTGCAAACCTGAACACAAAACAAGTAACATACGAAACCAGGCAAAATATCTCCACCAAGAATGACTAGATCTATAGTTGAAGCCTTCAACAAGAAATACTTAGAGGAAATTCCAGACAAAGAATTCCAAAACACGACTATGATAAATCCACACAATAAAATTAAAAAAGGATATGAACAAATACCTGAACAAAATGCAAGAGAGATCAATCGACCAAAAGAACTCAATTGACAGCCAAATGAATTCCAAGAAGACACACAGATGCCTGAATAAACTCCATGAGATCACAATCAACTAAATATAATAAGAAAGTCAAACCAACAAATGAAAATCAACTCATTAACGAGGTGTTTTGAAGGGAAACTGAATGGAAGTTAAAAAGGAAATCACTCTAATAAACTCCAAGTAAAGCCATAGCAAAAAGCAGGCCTGTGGGAGGACAGAATATCAGGACTTGAGGACAAGGCAGAGCAAAGAGATAAGGAGGCCAAAATCAATGGAAGCTCAAAACAAAAGGATGAGCAGAACATGAAAGAAACGTGGAACATCTTCAAAAGACAAAATCAATAATCAAACTTGAACCATTGTTATAGCAAATAAAGATCAAGAAAACACCAGACTCCAGAAAATCATCAACATAACAGGGATTATTAACCCACAATTGTCAATCTTAACTGAATATCAACGGATTCAACTTCCCAATAAAAAGTTATAGATTAGGACTGGAGAGATGGCTTAGTGGTTAAGATGCTTTCCTATGAAGCCTAAGGACTCAGGTATGATTCCCCAGTACCCACGTAAGGCAGATATACAAGGTGGTGCATGCATCTTAAGTTTGATTGTAGTGGCTGGAGGCTCTGGCATGCCCATTCTCTCTCTATATCTGCCACTTCCTCTCTCTGTCTCCTCTTAAATAAATAAATAAATAAAATATTTTGTAAAGATATATAGATTAACAGGCTGGATTAAAAAACAGGATCCAGAGCCGGGCGTGGTGGCACAGGCCTTTAATCCCAGCACTCGGGAGGCAGAGGTAGGAGGATTGCTGTGAGTTCGAGGCCACCCTGAGACTCCATAGTGAATCCCAGGTCAGCCTGGGCTATAGTGAGGCCCTACCTCAAAAACCAAAAAAAAAAAAAAAAAAAAAAAAAAAAAAAACAGGATCCATGGCTGGAGAGATGACTCAGCAGTTAAGTCACTTGTCTTCAAAGAATGGGGACCCAGGTTTGATTCCCCAGTACCCATATGAAGCCAGATGCACTAGGTGAAGTGCATGTATCGAGTTTGTTTGCAATGACTAGAGGTTCTGGTGCACCCATTCTCTCTCTTTCTCTCTCTCTTTCCCTCCCTCCTTCCCACTCTCTCTCTCTCTAATAAATCAACTAACAAATAAATAAAATATTTTTTAAAAACCAGGATCCATCATTTTACTGTCTTCAAGAAACTCACCTTACTGTCAAAGACAAACAACACCTTAAGGTGACAGGATGTAAAAAAGAAATTCTAAGCAAATGGAAATAGGAAACAAGCAAGTGTAGCTATCCTAATATCTGACAAACTAGACTTTACAGCAAAAGTAATCAGAATAAAGCCAGGAATGGTAGCTCATGCCTTTAATCCCAGCACTCAGAAAGCATAGGTAGGAGGAGTGATATGAGTTTGAGGCCAACCTGGGACTACAGAGTGAGTTCCAGGTTAGCCTGGGCTACAATGAGACCCTGCTTAAAAAAAAAAAAACAATAATCATAAAAGATAAAGAAGGCCACTTTAGGGCAGGAGTGATGACTCAGCAGTTAAAGGCACTTGCTTATGAAGTCTGAATACCTGGGTTCAATTCCCTAGTACCCACATAAAGCCAGATGCACAAAATGGTTCATGTGTCTGGAGTTCGTTTGCAGTGGCAGGAGGCCCTGGTGTGCCCATACTCACTCTCATTCTCTCTCACTTCCTCTCAAATAAATAAATAATATTGTTTTTAAAAGTCCACTTTATACTGATCAAGAGCATATTATAGGGCTGAGGAGATGGTTTAGCAGTTAAGGCACTTGCCTGCAAAGCCTAAGGACCCAGGTTAGATTCCCCAGTACCAATGCACATGGTAGCACATGCATCAGGAGTTCATTTGTAGTGGCTGGAGGACCTGGCATGCCTATTCTCTCTCCCTATCTGCCTCTTTCACTCTCTCACCCTCAAATAACTAAATAAAAATAAAAAGGAACATTATTATAATCCTAAACATAGGAAAATCAAACATACATGCACTGACTTTTATAAAGCAAAATCTTCTAGATATAAAGTCAGACACAAATCCCAACACAATAATAATGGGAAACTTTAATACCCCACTATCATCAGTATACGCATCTAAGCAGAAAATAAACAGAGATACAGTAGAGCTAAATAATACCATAGATCAAATGGACTTAACAGAAAACTACAGAGCATTCCATCAAAATTCTACAGAATATACACTCTCCTCAGCAGCTCATGGAACGATCTCTAATCATATTTTACGATATAAAGCAAGTATTCAGAAATTTAGAAAAACTGAAGTAACTCATATCTGAACACAATGTAATAAAGCTAAAAATTAACAATAAGAGAAACAACAGAAAATACACAAACTCCTGGAGATTGAACAACTAAACTATTAATACTATTGAACAATTAATACGTCATCAAAGAAATCAAAAGCCTTCTGGAACTGCACGAAAATGAAAACCATCAGCTGGAGAGATGGCTTAGCGGTTAAGCGCTTGCCTGTGAAGCCTAAGGACCCCGCCTGGTTTGAGGCTCAATTCCCCAGGACCCATGTTAGCCAGATGCACAAGGGGGTGCCTGCGTCTGGAGTTTGTTTGCAGTGTCTAGAAGCCCTGGCATGCTCTCTCACTCTCTCTGTCTCTCTCTCTGCCTCTTTCTCTCTCTGTCTGTCACTCTCCAATAAATAAATAAAAATAAACAAAAATTTAAAAAAAGAAAATGAAAACTATCAATACTTAACATATGAACACAGTCCTAAGAGGGAACTTTATAGTTCTCAATGTCTACATTACAAAAATAAAGAGATCTCAAACAAATAACTTAATAATCCATCTGAAGTCTTTGGAAAAACAAAACAATCCAAACCCAAAAGTACTAGATGGAAAAAAAAAAGAATCAAGATCAGGGCAGAAGTCAATAAATTAGAAATAAAGAAAACAATTTAATAATTGATGGAAAAAGAGGTGGTTCTTTGAAAAGATAAACAGGATTAATAAACCCTGAACCAAATTCACCAAAAGAAATATAAGATCCTGGCCTGGAGGGATGGCTTAGCAGTTAAGGCATTTGTCTGCAAAGCCAAAGGTTCAATTCCCCAGGACCCATGCTAGCCAGATGCACAAGGGGGCGCACATGTCTGGAGTTCGCTTGCAGTGGCTGGAGGCCCTGGCGCACCCATTCTCTCTCTCTCTCTCTCTCCCTCTTTCTCTGTCAAATAAATAAATAAATAAAATATAAGATCCTAATCAAGAAGATCAGAGATGAAAAAGGAGATATTACAACAGACTCTAATGAAATTGAGAGAATCATGAGAACATATTTCAAAAATCTATATTTTACCAAAATGAAAAATTTGGAAGAAATAGGTGAATATTTGACATGTATGACCTAAAAAGTTAAAACTAAAAGAGAATAATTTAAATAGAGCTACAATACGTAACAAGATCTAAGCAGTCATTAAAAATCTCCCATTCAGGGCTGGAGAGATGACTTGGTGGTTAAGGCGCTTACCTGCAAAGCCTAAGGACCCAGGTTTAATTCCCTAGTACCCACTTAAGCCAGATGCACAAGATGGCTAATGTATCTGGAGTTTGTTTACAGTGGCTGGAGGCCCTGGCATACCCATTCATTTTCTCTCTCTCTCTCTCTCTCTCTCTCTCTCTTTCTTCTCTCTCATTAAGTAAAATAAATATATAAAATTTAAAAAAATCTCCCAATCAAAATAAAGTCCAGGCCCAGACAAATTCACTGCTGAATTCTGCCAGACCTTTATAGAAGAACTGAAACCACTGCTTCTCACATTATTTCATACAATTGAAAAGGAGATAATGCTCCTTATCCCCTTCTATGAAGCCAACTATTACTTACAGTATAACCAGAGAACCAAGGGGAAAAATATATAGGCCAATGTTCTTGATAAACTTAAATGCAAAACTTCTCAATGAAATTCTTTCAAATAAAATTCAAAAACACATTAAAAATATCATCCACCTTGATCAAGTAGATTTCATTCCAGAGATGTAGGGCTGCCTTAACATACAATAATTAATAATATATATCATATAAATTGACTTAAGCACAGAAATCACATGATCATCTCAATAGGTGTTGAAAAGGCCTTCAGCATAAAACAACATCCCTTTATTATTAAAACACTAGAGAGACTAAGGATAAAGGGATCATATTGCAAAATAATAATGGCTATATATAACAGAACTAAAGCCCATATCATACTAAATGGTGAAAAACTTGAAGCATCCCACTAAGGTCGTATCAAGACAAGGTTGCCCTCTCTGCAATACTACTTTACTTGTAAAATAGGTTTTAGCTAGAGTGATAAGTGAAACAAATAAAGGGAATACAAATTGGAAAGAAAGAAGTCAGACTTCTAGATGATATTATTCTTTACTTGAGACCCCAAAGATTCCACCAAAAATTTCCTAGAACTGACACTTTCAGCAAAGTGGCAGGATATAGAATTAACACACCAAAATCAGTACTCTTCTTATGTACTAATGAAAAAAATACTGAGAAAAAGCAGGGAAATAGTCCCATTTATAATAATCACAAGAAATTAAATATCTTGGAATATCCCTAACCTAGGATGTGAAAGACCATTAAATTTAAAACACCGGAGAAAGAAAAAGAGGAAGACATGAAAAAAATGGAAAGATCTCCCATGTTCATGGATTAGAAGAATTAATATAATGAAAATGGCCACCATATCAAAAGCAGTCTATGGATTCAATGCAAGTCCAAACAAATTTCCAACACCATTCTTCACAGAAATAGAAAAAATATCTTAAAAATCATATGGAAGCCAAAAAGACCTAGGGTAGTTCAAAAAAAATGTTCCCACGGCTGGACAGATGGCTCAGCATTTAAAGGCACTTGTGTTGCAAAGCCTGATACCCTGTGTTTGATTCCCCAGTGCCCACATAAAGCCAGATGCACCATGTGGTGCATGAATTTGGAGTTTGTCTTCAGTGGCAGGAGCCCCGGTGCACCCATACATGAATGCACACACACATGCACATACACACATACTCTCTCTTTCTCTCTCATTGTCATAAATGAATAATTAAGTAAAAGTAGTTTTAAAAACAATGCTCTCAACAAAAAGAATACAACTGTTTGTGTCACCATACCTGATTTCAAGGTGTACTACAAAGCCATAGTAATAAAAATTACACGGTACTGGTACAAAAACACACAGATCAAGGGAATAGAAGATCCAAGCATAAGAGCAAGTAACTACAGCCACCAAATTTTTGACAAAGAGAGCAAAAACACACACTAAAGAAAAGAGCATTTTCAACTATTGTGCTTGGGAAATTGGATAACTACATGTGGAAGAATGAATGTAGACCCTTTTCTTTTACTCTGCATAAGAATCAACCCCAAATGAATCAAATTCCTCAATATAATACCTGAAAGTCTGAAACAACTGGAGGAAAAAGTAGGGAGAACAGTCCAAGATACTGGCATAGAGAAAGACTTTCTAAGTAGGTTTCCAGGAGCACAGGTAACGAAACATTCAACCAGTAGGATCTCATGAAACTAAAATGCTATTGTCTTGCTAAGCAAACCAATAGACAATCTATAGAAAAGGATGAAATCTTGCCACCGATAGAGGTTTAATATCTAGAACATACAAAGTACTCAATAAACTAAGCAATTAAAAATCAACCAACCCACTTCTTAAAAACCATGGGCAGAGAACTGGACAAAGTTCTCAAAGGAAGAAATACAAGTGGTCAGTAGCCATCTTAAAAATGTTCAACATATTTAGCCATCAGGGAAGAACAAATTAAAACTACTTTGAGATTCCATCTAACTTCAGTCAGAATAGCAATCATCAAAAAAAAAATCAAATGACAACAAATGCTGGCAAGATGTGGGGAAAGAGGAGCCCTTATTCACTGTTGGTGCCAGTGTAGACTTGTACACCCACTATAGAAATCAGTACAAAAGTTTCTCAAACACCTAAAAACAGGGCCTTTAACCCCTTGCTTACAAAGCATACCAGCCTGATTCAATTCTCCAGTACCCACACCAAGCCAGATGCACAAAATGGTACACACATCTGGAGATCTTTTGCAGTGGCAAGAGGTGTTGGTTCACCCTTTCTTTCTTTCTTTCTTTCTTTCTTTCTTTCTTTCTTTCTTTCTTTCTCTCTCTCTCTTCTCTCTTCTCTTCTCTCTCTCTCTCTCTCTCTCTCTCTATCTATCTATCTATCTCTTTCTTTCTCCAAATAAATAAAAACTGGGGTCGGCGAGATGCCCCTGCGCTGACAGCCCGGGCCCGCGCTTGCCCGTGCTAATGCGCCGGACCCAGCGCCAACATGTAAGCAGCGCCGGCAGGAGGACGCTGGCTTCTCGCCCGGGTTCCCTGCGCCCTGCCCCAGGCCCCAGGCCCCTCAATGAGGGAGCCTCCTTGTCCGCTGAACCACCTTCCCTAGACACCCCATAAGGATGCACAACATCGCTGGTGGCAGTTGGCTGGCTGAGGCCTCCTAGTCCTGCTTATCCAATCCAAGTTCAGGGATTCAGGGCCCCTGAGCTGACCAATATTCCACACCCACAGGACACAACATGCTGACTGGGGTGACGGATGGCTTCCTCTGCTGCCTGCTGGGGACACCCCACAATGCTGTGCGGCCGCTGGAGAGTGTGGAGTCCAGCGATGGCTATACCTTCGTTGAGGTGAAGCCTGGCCGGGTGCTGCGCGTGAAGCACGCAGGACCTGCGACAGTCCCCATGCCCCTGCCCCCCCCCCCCACGTCCTCTGGACTCAGAGCAAGGGGATAGGGAGGGCCTGGTGCGCTGCCAGCGCCGGATTACCTTGTACCGCAATGGCAGGCTGGTGGTGGAGAACCTGGGCCGGGCACCCCGCGCTGACCTCCTGAAAGGACAGAACAGCTCAGGGAAGCCACCCGCCGCCCTGGAGGTAGAGCTGGCTGAGCCTGCAGGAGGTGACGGGCGCTCCACCCCTGGCAGCGGGCGGCGTCGACGACCTCGACGACCCAAGAGGACCATCCACATTGACTGTGAGAAGCGCATCACCAGTTGCAAGGGGGCACAGGCCGACGTGGTCCTTTTCTTCATCCATGGTGTAGGTGGCTCACTGGCTATGTGGAAGTAGCAGCTGGACTTCTTTGTGCGCCTGGGTTATGAGGTAGTGGCACCTGACCTGGCGGGCCATGGGGCTAGCTCCGCGCCTCAGGTGGCTGCTGCCTATACTTTCTTTGCGCTGGCGGAGGACATGCATGCCATCTTCAAGCGCTATGCAAAGAAACGAAATGTGCTCATTGGGCATTCATATGGTGTCTCCTTCTGTACCTTCCTGGCACATGAGTACCCAGATCTTGTGCACAAGGTGATCATGATCAATGGCGGGGGCCCCACGGCACTGGAGCCCAGCCTCCGCTCGGTCTTCAATATGCCCACCTGTGTACTGCACTGCCTGTCACCCTGCCTGGCCTGGAGCTTCCTCAAAGCTGGCTTTGCCCGCCAAGGGGCCAAAGAGAAGCAGCTGCTGAAAGAGGGTAATGCATTCAATGTGTCATCCTTCGTACTGCGGGCCATGATGAGTGGCCAGTACTGGCCCGAGGGTGATGAACTCTACCATGCAGAGCTCACAGTACCAGTCCTGCTTGTCCATGGTATGCATGACAAGTTTGTGCCTGTGGAGGAAGACCAGTGAATGGCTGAGATCCTACTCCTTGCCTTCCTGAAGCTCATTGAAGAAGGAAGCCACATGGTCAATGCTGGAGTGCCCTGAGATCGTCAACACCCTCCTGCATGAGTTTCTACTGTGGGAGCCTGAACCAGAACCCAGGTTAGAGCCAGAGACCAAGGCTGAAGTGCCGCTTGAGCCTCAGCCTGCTCCTGCAGACCAGTAATCACTGGCCAGCCAAGATCCAGTAATTTGAGCATGCCCCCTCCTCTAGCAGGGTGACTTTGTATAGAGCCCCCTACCCTGCAATCTCTGCTTGACTCCCCAAATACCACAGCCCAGGTGGGCCATCATCCCTGTTCCATCCTGAAGCAAGGAACTCCATGGGAACCCTGGGCCAGAGGGCTCATCCTGGGGTCTGACACTCTACCAGCCTCCATTCTGCACTCCAAGAGCTGTGGATACCTGGGGGTGGGGGTGGCAGAGGGGCCAGAGCCATGAAACCCACACACTGCAATTTGTAACCTAATAAACAGAAGTGACAATCTAAAATAAATAAATAAAAACTGATGTTGTATTATTTATTTGAATGCAAAGAGAGACAGAGAGAAGAGAGAGAAAGAAAGAATGCACACACCAGGGCTTCTAGCCACTGCAAATGAACTCCAGATGCACTCACCACTTTGTGCATCTGGCTTTATGTGGATGCTGAGGAGCTGAACTGAGGGTGTTAGGCTTTGCAGGCTAGTGCCTTAATCTCTGAGCCATCTCTCCACCCCCAAAATGATTTTTTTTTTAAAGTAAGAATAAGCTGGGTGTGGTGGCTCACATCTTTAATCCCAGCACTTGGGAGGCAGAGGTAGGAGGATTGCCATGACCTCAAGGCCAGCCTGACAGAACATAGGGAATTCCAGGTCAGCCTGTGCTAGAACAAAATCCTACCTCGAAAAACAAAACAAAACAAAAAAGACCTAAGAATAGATCTCTTCTATTGTATGACCCAGCTATACCCTAAAGACTCTACACTATAGCTTGCTCAGCCATTCTTGTTGCTGCTCTATTCATAATTGCTAGGAAATGGAAGCAGCCCAGATGACCATCAACTGACGAATGGATAATGAAGTTATGAAACATATACACAATGGTGTTCTACTCAGCTGTAAAGAAAATCTGAAATAAGGAAATTGGATGGATCTGGAAAAAATTATACTAAGTGAGGTAATTCAAGCTCAGAAAGACCAATACCAAATGTTCTCTCTCTATGTGAATCTTCACTTGAAATAATTAATTTGTTTGTAAGTTGTAATAAGCATCAATAGTAACTGTCAGAAAGCTAGCATGAGCCTTGGCGAGAGAAGAAACAGAGATCAGGGCAAGGGATAGTAGACAGGCATGTGGAGGGAGAAATACAGGAAGTGGAAGGGTCTAAGGGGGGGACAGAGGGAGGGAAACACAAAACTAAGACAGTTTGAATAAAAACTATAGAAACCTACTTTGTTGGCTAATTAAAATACATTTTTTTCTTTGGGTTTTCAAGATAGGATTTCACTCTAGCTGAGGCTGACCTAGAATTCACTATGAAGTCTCAGGCTATCTTTAAACTCACAGTGATCCTTCTACCTCTGCCTCCCAAGTGCTGGGATTAAAGGGGTATGCCACCATGCCTGGCTAAAATATGTAATTTTTTGAGAGAGAGTGTGTGTGTTTGTTTGTATGTTTGTTTGGACAGAAGTACCTTGCTGGGAGCTGGGAGAGATGGTTCAGCAGTTAAAGGCACTGGCTTGCCTAACAGCACAGGTGCAAATCCCCACTACCCATGTTAAGCCAGATGGACAAAGTGGTGCATGCGTCTGGAATTCATTAACAATGGCAAGATGCTCTGGCACACTCCCTCTCCCTCTTTCTTCCTCTCTCTCCATACAAATAAATAAAATTATTTTTAAAAGAAAAAAAATAACCTGCTAGGGTGGAGAAAAATTTACCCTGAAGCTGTAGGTTGTTCAGGTAAATCCAAGTGCCAGAGCTATGTTGTCATCCCCCCACCCACTCACAAAGTGAGCTTTTGGTCAGGGATGATCATTAGCCCCCCCCCCCAAACAATGCATACCATTACTACAACACTTGGTTGTCTTCCAGAACTATATGATAAGATTCTGTTGCTGAAGACACCACAGGTTGTGGTTGAGTACACTGAAAAAAATTGAACAGGAACTGAGATGGAAGCCATCTCCCTGCTTGCTAGCTGACATAGTGCCAGAAAACACCTTTTGTGCTGCTATTGGAGAAAAGTTATCAACAGTCTGAACAAACAGTGAATCTTGCCAGCTAAAAAAACAACCAGCCAGGCAAGGTGCACCATATAACAGTGGTACATAAGTTATGTCAGCAATCAACTGTTGTCTGATTGGATATGAGGCCCTCTCAATGGGATGGAGTTGATGTCTGGCACTGAGAAAGAATCAAAAGATTATGTGTTGGAGGTGGGTGTGGTGGCCTATGCCTTTAATCCCAGCACTCAGGAGGAGGCAGAGGTAGGAGAATTGCCGTGAGTTCAAGGCCACCCTGAGACTACATAGTTAATTCCAGGTCAGCCTGGACCAGAGTGAGACCCTACCTTGAAAAAACAAAAGAAAAAACAAAAGGTTATGTCTTCAAAAGCCATATACCCCAGAGGGAAGCTTCCACTGAACTTTGGATAAAAGAAGACATTATGCCCATCAAAATGCCTTCTAAATATATATGTTTATGCTCTATGACTAACACTGTTCTCACGTGGTTAGAGAACCTTCCTTTTACAGATGACAGTGAATACTGGGGAGACTCAAGACTTTCCCAAATGTCAAGAATCAAAGAAAGCCCAGGGCTTAGCACAGGATGAATCATATCTAACACACTCACCAGGGCTCAAAGAACATTGAAGAGAGGTGGCAGAAGGAATATGAGTGTCAATCTTACTGCTAGCCAAAGAAACTCCTCTATGGAGGTGGTGGTAGACACTTAGTAAATTCAAAACTCATCAATGCTGAAAACTAGTTGCTGTCAAGAGAGCAATACTGAACAAGAGATCTATCACAGCACCTAAGGCTCAGGGAACATTGCTGAATTGCAGGCAGAAATAATGTAAGAGCCACAGAATGGGAAGGAATACTTTGGGGAACTGTCCTCCTGACATGAATAGACTGGTGCATTTATTTATTTTTTGCCATTGCCTTGATTTTTAGTATTTCTTGATTTGCTACTACTAGTATGACTTGAATATCTGTTGGGAGGGATATTTCTTTCAATTTTATGTGGGAGGTTTCTTTGTGAGAAGTCTTTTCTTTTTTATTATATTTATTTTTTTATTAATTAGATTTGTACTCAGCGAATACAGTCAATTTGGTACCATTGTTAGGCTCATCCATGTACTACCCCCTCCCCGTGACCCCTCCTTGTTGAGGTATATGGGTCATGCATTCTGGAGTTAGCCCACAGTTATGGATAGGAGAAATGTCTCTGCATATCATGACCCAACATGTGGCTCTGACATTCTTTCCACCCCCTCTTTGGCAAAATTTCCCTGAGCCATGTTGGGTTCATTTTTGGTCTACTTCAGTGATGAGGTGTGGGGGCCTCTGGGTCTCTGGATCTCGACTAGGTAGGGGTTGATTTTTCTCTGTGTTGATCTCCTTCCCCCTTGTGCTGGTACCGGGTTCACCAAGAAAACAGCACCCTTGCTTGTTTCACCAATTGTTCTTTGTTTCAGCCTGGGCCCTTTTGAGGTATGATTGGGTGGCTCTCTCCTTAGGATCTACGTCTATCTGAAAAAGAGAAGCAGATTCCCCAATGGATAGTAAGTTATCACCAGACAAATGAGATAACCCTTATTTTTAATAGAGAATTTAATAGGAGTAGGCCCTCTTGTAGCCCACAATTGGTGGTAGCTTGTTAATGGAGAGCGGGCTTATGTTTGGATATGGTTCTGACTTGTTTCCCAGTTCCAGCTATGGGTTCCATACCACTGAATGGATCAGTTAGACAAATCAAGAGTAGTTGGTTTCCAACCATGGCTGTGCGCCACTATTGCGCTTGTGTGAACATCACAACAGGTTATTTGCTGCCAAGTAGGTTAGACCATGAGTTGCTTGGACAGATATTGGTCATTTTCCCCCAGTCACCCATGTAGCACCTGCTGGCACTAGACATGCTGACTGTCTGGGGACTGGCTCTCTTCCAGCTTCCAGCCATGCCATTCCATTTTACGTGTCAACCACATAAGGTGTCTTCAGCAGTAGGGTCTTATCACTAACTTTTGGTGGGTCATCAAGTACTCTGTGAGAAATCTGTCTTTGTTTTAGGAAACCTTGTAGGTCTCTCTGATCAAAAGCTCATTGTGGATGAAAGCCACATGCTGGTACTGGGAGTTACAGGTCAGTGACCACTAAGAAAAGGAAGAAAAAGATAACTAATATAAAAGAGTTAGAGAGAAGAGAAAGAGAGAGAGAGAGAAGCTGTAGAAGATTAAGGTCAATCTCCATCATACCCTCTCCAGTGTCTTGTGGCTCAGGTGTTCCCTCTAAGGGCCTGGTGAAGGTTCAGCCATTTGGTCTGCCTTTTAGGATGTAGAATTTTATGGCATCTTTGCCGTTTGGGTCTAGATTTGTGTTTCCCGCCCCCTCCCTTCCTCTACCCTCCCTCCCCACCCATCCTATTGTCTAGTCCAAGAGATGCTTGCTGGGTATGTAAGGCATCTTGGGTAGATTCCGGTTAGGTGCTGTAGATGAGTTAGACTATGCGGCAATTTTCTTTCTGTGATTGGGTAAGTTCACTGAGAATGATCTGTTCCAGGTTCAACCATTTTCCCTCAAATTTCATTGTGTCATTTTTTCTTACTGCTGTATAGAATTCCATTGTGTAGATATACCACATCTTAGTTATCCATTCTTCTAGTGATGGACATCTGGGTTGATTCCAGCTCATAGCTATTACTAATTGAGCCACTACAAACATGGTTGAGAAAATCTCTCTGGCCTGTGGTTTAATGGTTTTAGGGTACATGCCCAGTAAGGGAATAACTGGGTCTGTTGGTATCTCTATAGTCAGCTTTTTCAGGAGTCTCCAGGTTGTTTTCCAAAGTGGTTGTGCCGTCTTACATTCCCACTAACAGTGGATGAGTGTTCCTACTTCTCCACATCCTCGCCAGCATTTATTTTCATTTGATTTTTTGGTGTTTGCTATCCTTACTGGGGTAAGGTGGAATCTCATAGTTGTTTTAATTTGCATTTCCCTGATGATTAGGGATGATGAACATTTTCTTAAGTGTGTGTTTGCCATTTCTATTTCTTCCTCTGTGTACTGCCTGTTCAGCTCTTTGCACCATTTTGTAAGTGGGTTGTTTGACTTTCTACTTTTTAGGTTTTTGAGTTCTTTGTAGATTCTAGAAATTAGGACTCTGTCAGTTGGATAACCAGCAAATATTTTCTCCCATTCTGTGGGTAATCTATTGGCTTTGCTTATTGTATGCTTGTTTGTAAAGAAACTCTTCAGCTTCATGTGATACCATTGGTTGAATGACTGTTTAAGATCGTGAGCTACTGGGGTTTTGTTCAGGAAGTCTTTTTCCATTCCTATATCATGGAAAGTTCTTCCTATATTTTCTTCCACTAGCATTCGAGTTTCTGGTCTTATATTGAGGTCTTGATCCATTTGGACTTGAGTGTAGTGCATGGTGAAATGTGTGGATCAAGTTTCAATTTCCTGTATATGGCTATCCAGTTTGTCCAGCACCATTTGTTGAAGATGCTGTCTTTTTTCCAGCCTATATTATTAGGGCCTTTGTCAAATATCAAGTAGTTATAGTTGCTTGACCCAAAGTCTGGGTCCTCAAGTCTATTCCATTGGTCTATACTCCTGTTTTTATGCTAGTACCACGCTGTTTTTATTACTATGGCTTTGTAATACAGCTTTAGATCAGGTATGGTGATGCCTCCAGAGGTATTTCTTTTGCTGATAATAAGTTTGGATATGCGAGGCCTTCTGCCTTTCCATATGAAACTTGAGATCATTTCTTCTATCTCTTTGAAGAACACTGTTGGAATTTTTTTAAATTGCAATTGCATTAAATCTGTATATTGCCTTTGGTAGGATTGCCATCTCCACGATGTTAATTCTGCCTATCCAGGAGCATGGGAGGTCTTTCCATTTTCTTAAGTCCTCCTCAATTTCTTTTTTGAGTGTTTTTATGTTTTCATTATATAGATCTTTCACTTCCTTGGTTAACGTTATTCCAAGGTATTTTGTTTTATTCGTTGCTATTGAAAATGGGACCATGTCTCTTATTTCTTTCTCTGTATCTTTGTCATTTGCATATAGAAAGGCTACTGATATTTGGGCATTGATTTTGTATCCTGCTACTTTGCTATAGGAGTTAATCACCTTCAGGAGTTTTGGGATGGAGTCTCTCGGGTCTCTTACATATACAATCATGTCATCAGCGAATAGAGCTAACTTAACTTCTTCCTTTCCAAATTGTATCCCTTTTATTTCTTTCTCCTATCTTATTACTTGAGCTAGGACTTCCAGTACTATATTGAAGAGGAGAGGTGAGAGTGGACAACCCTGTCTTTTTCCTGATCTCAATGGGAATTCCTCCAGTCTCTCTCCATTAAGTATTATTTGGGCCTTAGGAGCCTTATATATTGCCTTTATTATGTTAAGATATGTACCAACCATGCCAATTCTCTCCAATGTTTTGTTCATGAAGTGATGTTGTATCTTGTCAAAGGCCTTTTCTGCATCTATCGAAATGATCATGTGGTTTTTGTGTTTAAGCTTGTTTAAATTGACAGATTTCTGTACGCTGAACCACCCCTGTGTCCTGGGATGAATCCCACTTGATCAAGGTGAATAATGCTTTTGATGTGTTGTTGGATTCAGTTTGTGAGGATTTTGTTCAGGTTCTTTCCATCTAAGTTCATCAGGGAAATAGGCTGGTAGTTTTCTTTCCTTATGGCATCTCTACCTGGTTTTGGAATTAGGGTGATACTAGCTTCAAAAAATGAGTTGGGTATTTTTCCCTGTTCTCCAATTGTGTGGCACAGTTTGAGGAAGATTGGTTTGAGTTCTTCCATGAAGGTTTGACAGAACTCAGCTGAGAAGCAAACTGGTCCTGGAGACTTCTTTTTGGGGATGTTTTTTTATTACTTTTTCAATCTCAATGAGTGTGATAGGTTTGTTTAGGAGATTAATCTGCTCTGAGTTTAGCTTTGATAGATGGTATGCATACAGGAATTTATCCATCTCCTCCACATTATCCATTTTTTCATTTTGATTTTTGATAATTTGAAGATTCTCATTGTTTTGCTTGATCAAATTGGCTAAGGGTTTGGCAATCTTGTTAATTTTTTCAAAGAACCACCTCTTTGTTTTGTCAATTGTCTTGTTTTCTTAGTTTCCAATTCATTAATTTCTGCTCTGATTTTAATCATTTCTTTCCTTCTGGAGCTCTTTGCGTTGGACTTTTCTTGCTTTTCCAGTGCCTTTAGGTGGATGGTTAGGTTATTGATTTAGGATCTCTCTGTCTTTTTTATGAAGGCATATGAGTGCTATGAATTTTCCCCTGAGGACCACCTTCATTGTGTCCCATAAGTTTTGGTACGATGTGTTCTCATCGTCATTCAATTCTAGAAATTTTGCAATTTCATTTTTTATTTCATCCACTATCCATTTATTGTTTAAAAGTGTGCTGTTCAGTTTCCAGGTGCCGTTGGGATTCTTGGTGGGTCTTTTGTTGTTAATTTATAGCAATATAGAATTGTGATCTGATATCATGCAGTGAATTGTGTCAATCTTCCTAAATATGTGGAGGCAGGCTTTGTGACCCAGTATATGATCTATTTTAGAGAATGTTCCATGGGCTGCTGAGAAGAATGTGTAGTCTGTGTATTTGGGATGGGAAGTTCTGTAGATGTCCGTTAGGTCTAAGTGATCTATGGTTATGTTGTGCTCTCTTACTTCCCTGTTGAGTTTTTGTTTGGATGATTTGTCTATTACTGATAGTGGTGTATTGAAGTCCCCAACTATGATGGTGTTGGTGGTTATTTCTGTTTTATTGTCAAGTAGGTTTTGGTTTATGAACTGTGGTACCCCTGTGTTTGGTGCATACAGATTTATGATTGTAATATCCTCTTGATGGGTCATTCCCTTGACAAGTAGGCAGTGGCCTTCTTTGTCCTTTTTGATTATTTTTGGTTTGAAGTCTATTTTATCCGATATTAATATAGCTACGCCTGCTTATTTCTTATTTCCATTTGTTTGGAATATTGTTTTCCACCCTTTCACCCTGAGGAGGTGTCTGTCTTTAGTGGTGAGGTGGGTTTCTTGAAGACAACAGATTGAGGGGTCTAATTTTTTGATCCATCCTGTTAGCTTGTGTCTCTTGATGGGTGAATTCAGGCCATTAATGTTTAGGGTAATGACTGACAGATTTGATTTGATCCCTGCCATATTGTGATGGCATATGTGGTTTGGTGTTTTCATGGACTTTGAAGATTTTAGTGCCTACTCTGAGTTTTGTTATTGTGATCTGCTTCTTGTAGGCATTTGAGTTTGATTATTTGTTTCTTCTCTGTGGAGAATTACCTGAAATACTCTCTGTAGGTTTGGTTTTGTGTTCATATAATTGTAAAGTTGAGTTTTGTCATGGAAAGTTTTTCTTTCACCATCTATTATGAGGGATAGTTTTGCTAGGTAGAGTAGTTTGGGTTGGAAGCCATAGGTTCTTAGACTTTGCAGTGTTTCATTCCAGGCCCTTCTAGCTTTCAGGGTTTCCATTGAGAAGTCTGGAGTAATTCTGATGGGGTTACATTTAAAAGTGGTGTGCTGTTTTTCCCTAGCTGCTTTTAGGATTTTCTCTTTGGTGTCAATGTTTAGAGTCTTTTTTTTTTTTTTTTTTTTTTTTTTTTTTTTTTGGTTTTTTGAGGTAGGGTCTCACTCTAGCCCAGGCTGACCTGGAATTCACTATGGAGTGTCAGGGTGGGCTTGAACTCACGGCGATCCTCCTACCTCTGCCTCCTGAGTGCTGGGATTAAAGGCGTGTACCACCACGCCCGGCTGCAAATGACAATATGTCTTGGATAGTTTTTCCTTTGGTCCAGTCTGTTTGGAGTTCTGTTAGCTTCTTGTATCTTGATGGGCCTTTCTTTTAAAGAGACCGGGGAAGTTTTCTTCAATTATTTTGTTAAATAAGTTCTCCATGCCTTTGGTCTGAATTTCTTCTCCTTCTGGTATTCCAATGATCCTGATATTAGGATGTTTAAGGATATCCCACAATTCCCTCATGTTCTGTTCACAGAAACTTTTGAACTTACTGAAATTTTTGAACTCTCAAACTGTTTCTTCCATCTTGTCTTCCAGATCAGAGTTTCTATCCTCCACATGGCTGACTCTATTCTTGAGAGCTTCTAGAGAGTTTTGGACTTGTTCAATTAGGTTTGCATTTTCTACTATTTTTCTATGTATAGTTTCCATCCCTCTGTCAAGCTCCCTTTTCACATCATTTTCTGATTTTCTTGATGCTTCTTGGAATTCATCCTTGCATTTCTTTATGTCTTCATTTAGTATCACCAGCTAATTTTTGATGTCCTCTTTTTTTGAGTCTCCTTCATATCTCTTAACTGTCTTTGAATTCCTTCCATTTTCCTATATATTAGTTCTAGTCTAGTGATGGCAGCATCCACACAATTATTGGTCCTTTGTTGCTTTTCTGCAAGTTCTACCAGTAGCTTGGTCAGGGTTGCATTGGTCATAGCTTCATTTTGGTGTTCTGATCCTAATAACTCTTCTATGTGTTGATTAGAGATATTCATTGTAGGACTGTGTGATCTAACTGGATTTTCTTGCATTTGATTTTTCATTTTATTTCTTTTGTGCTGTTGTCTTCCCATCACAGTGTATGGGCATGTAGGTGGGTGGACCAGCCTGGGCTCAAGCACAGTGGGAAGCTGAAGCAGCCTGAGGCAGTTGCCAAGCAGTCTGGGCTTTGGCTCTCACTTGCCAAAGCCGCCTGAGCTCCTGCCTGGCAGGGGCGCCAAAGTTGCCTGAGTTCTCACTCGGTAGTGCGCCAAAGCTGCTTGAGCTCACCCTAGGAGGGACACTGAGGCACCAAGCACCGAAGCAGCCCAAACT
The DNA here is from genome assembly GCA_036346955.1 of Dipus sagitta. Lineage (NCBI taxonomy): Eukaryota > Metazoa > Chordata > Mammalia > Rodentia > Dipodidae > Dipus > Dipus sagitta. The sequence continues at coordinate 127,639,477 of CM070776.1, forward strand.
CTAGTGTGGAGGAACACTGGGACCCGAAAGCAGTCTGCACTCCCCTGCAACAGGACAATGGCGGTCGGCCAGCATGGCAGACAGGGAGGGGCTGGCATCTGAGCTGGCACAAGCAACAGAGATAGCTGGAGCTCGTGTGGGCAGTTGCAATGGGCCTGAGCTCACGAGTGAATGTGCGGCAGCTGGAGCTGTAAGTGAGCAAATGGGCTGAGCATGCTAAGCTTGCACAAGCAGGGATCTGTGCAGCAGAATGCGTTTGGAAGGCAAATTGATCAAAGGAGCCTGAGCTCCAATGGGCCAGCAGGCGTAGCCTGGCCAAGGTCACTCATGGGCAGGTGAGGCAAGTGGAACCATATTGGCCTGGGACCCTTTTCCTACAGTAAGTGTGGGAGTTTCCTGAAGCTGGGACTGTGGGTATGGCAGCTGCTTGGGGGAATGGGTGGGCTACCCTCACACAAGGGAATCAGTGATTCCCTGTTTTTTTCCCCTCTGTGCCCTCCCACTGGCAATCTATTGGAGACTTCTCTCCCCTAAAAGACCCAGTGAACTCTTAATGTCTTTCCTTTCTTTCCTGAGGATGTGCGGCACAGTTAGGTGGTTGCCATCTTGGCCAGACTGGTGTATTTATGAGCCCACAGTAGTTGCTGATACTACCACAAGACTTGCAATGTCCTGACATTTTGATGTGGATGATGAAGGAGGACAAAAAGAATGAGACAATAAAACAGAAGAAGACCACTTTGAAAGCTTAGGATTTTCAGTGGAGTGGGTGTAGCCAAGAAGGAATAAAAGAAGATAATGAGACGGGGACATTATCAAATTAAGGTATGTTCATATATTAAAGTTCTCAATTAAAAAAAATGCTTTATTTTGATGTCCCTATGGTATATCCTGTCATGTGGTATTATTTGGTCATAATAGAGAAGGGAGTCCTGATGCATGCTAAAACAATTATTAAGCTTAATTTAGCATTGTGCTGCTAAAGGAAGCCAGTCACAAAATACCATATATTGGAGTCTGGGAGTATAGCTCAGTGGCAGAGAGCATGCTTTAGCATGTGTGAGTATGGTGGTTTGCCTGTGAAATGTCCCCCATAGCCTCATGTTTGTGATTAAGCTTCATACTCAATCCTCAGCTGGTGGAGCCTTTGGGAGGTGGAGGCTCACCTGTAGAGGTATGTCACTGGGAGTGGGCCATGAAATTTACTAGTCTATCCCACTGAGTGTTCAGAGCTCCCTCACTCTTGCTGCTACTTCTACTTACTGACATGACAGCCAAGCCTCTGCTCTGCTGTGCTTTCCTTGTCATAAAGAAACTTCCACTCAAAACCCATAGCTGAAGCTGGGCGTGGTGGCACATGCCTTTAATTCCAGCACTCAGGAGGCAGAGGTAGGAGGATCACCATGAGTTTGAGGCCACCCTGAGGCTCCATAGTATATTCCAGGTCAGCCTGGGCTAGAGTAGGACCCTATCTTGAAAAACCAAAATAAAATAAAATAAATAAACTTAGCTGAAATAAACCCTTTCTCCCCCTAAGCTGCTTTTTTCCCAGCAAGGAAAAGCTAACTGTTTCAGTATGGCTCTAGTCTACAACCACAGCACACCAAACTTTTTAAAAAATGGGATATTGTATTACTATTTATATAATATGTCCAGAATATGTTAATCCATGGCCAATTAGTAATTTCCAGTGCCTGGAACAGGAGGAAATTGGGGATGGGTAGTTTTAATGTGGAAGGAGCTGCTTTTAGGGGTGATAAAATATTCTGGGTTAGGGTCTAGCGGTTTAGTTAAGTAGTGGAACATGTACTAATGATCAGCCAGACCCCAGATTAGATTTCAGTACTACAAAAAATTAAATGGTTAAAATTGTGACTTTCGTGTATATGCATGTTTCTTCAATAAAAAATTACTTTAAAAATTATCTTAAAATGGAATTCACCTATATTTTCTACCCAGGGAAACCTGGAGCCTTGGGAACTTAGAGAACTTTTTATAAAAAAACATTCCCAGGGCTGGGGATGTAGCTCAGTAGGTAGTGTGCTCTCCTAGCATGTATGAAATCCTGTGTCTGATTTCCAGCATCACATAAGTCAGGTGAGATCTCTACTGCCTGTAATCTCAGCACTCAGGAGGTGGAGGCAGATGGGTCAGAAATTCAAGATCATCCTCTGGCTATGTGAAAATCTGAGGCCAACCTGGTCTCAAAAAAAAAAAAAAAAAAAAAAAAAAAGGAAAAAGAAAAGAAGCCAGTCGTGGTGGCACATACCTTTAATCCCAGCACTGAGGAGGCAGAGGTAGGAGGACTGTGGTGAGTTTGAGGCCAGCCTGGACTAGAACAACACATTACCTCCAATAAACAAAACAAAATAAAAGGAAAATGAGAAAAAAAGAGAGAAAAGTATTACTCCAAATTAAGTTTTTCTTCAAGTTAAGTTCTTTCAAAATATATTTTAATGCTAATCAAGGGGTGTGTTAGTCAGGGTTCTCTAGAGGAACAGAACTGCTAGAATGCATTATTTTAAAAAGAGAATTTATTGGATTAGTGCACAGTAGTCAAATAGCAGTTGCAGACCCAAGAATCAAGAAACCTGGTAGCTACTCAGTCTATGTGGCCAGATGGCCCAGCAGTCCCAATCTCGCACTGCAGATGGAATCTGAAGGCCTGGAGGCTTCCTGAGGAGCCACTGCATTCTGATCCACATGGGTCTTCAGTTGACGCTGTTCTTCAGTCCGCGCTGGTCTTCAGTCCACGCTGGAAGGCAGCAAGCAGCTCCGGCAGCCAAGTGGGAAGAAAAAGGGCTCTCTTCACCCACAGCTTCCTTATATGAAGTCCCCCTCTGAGCAGAGCCACCAGATCTGGGGGAAGGACTTCCTTCTTTAGTTGATCCTTCCTGGAAGCAACCTCTGAGACCCACCCAAAAGAGATTTCTGTGGATTACTAACAAGATCAAGTTGACAACACCTTAGCTATCACACGTCCACCCCTTGTCAACTTAGCACCAAATGGGATCTCCTTGCATCATACTTAATTTCTAAATGAAATCAGTAACAAGCTCATAATTCTGCCTAACATGGTATAACTATCCCACATCCAACCAGAACTACAAAATCTTCCCCCCAACACAAAGCAAGGTTCTTTGAGGATTGCTTAGTCTCTAATATAATAAGTCTAATATAAATTCAACAGTTAGCTAGTGATATCTTCATATAGGTGTAGATATGTACAAACACTCTGTATCAAGATAGGACAGAAACATCGCAATTACAATCCTTGTTTCTGTAACTGGTACATGAACTTAGCTGGTATTTATAACTGCCTTCTTCTACTACCCATTCTGTATTTCCTCCACCTACAGCAAGCACCTCAGCAGGTCTTGGTTGTTTACCTGGAGGGGTGAACCATACCTTCATTCCTGAAGGATCTGGGCCATTTATCACACTACCTCTATTGGGTTGTTGCAATCGTCCATTGACTTTGATAACAGGGCATGGTAACACCAAGAGACGCCCTAAAGGATCTCCTGCACTCCAGACATACTCTTCCTTACCTCCATTGTGGAGGAGCAGTCCAATTTCCCCTGGTAGTCTGGATAAGTCATCCCTGCTGTCACTGTAACTCCTTTGTCAGCCTGTTCACTCAAGGGCATTAGGAACCCAAAGTGGTCAGGGGGAAGTCTTAGCTTCCAGTTCAATGGAATGTTCTTTGTGTCTCCTGGCAAAAGCACTTCCCCATCTGCAACCAACACTTGTCGGCCAGCAAAGCATAAGGTTGCGGGAACAGGAAGCAAAAATTTAGCTAATGGGTCACTTGGGGTGATGGTAAATGGGACCATTCCCATTTCTACCCCTTGATTCCTGGACCCGTGAATCCGGGCTATAGGAGAAACAGTACCATATATAGGATGCTGATTGAGAGCATATACAGCCTGCTGGAGGACACTCCCCCAGCCTCCCAAGCTATTGCCACCTAGTTGGCGCTGTAGCTGTTTCTTCAAAAGGCCATTCCACAGTTCTATCAAGCCAGCTGCTTCAGGATGGTGGGGCACATGGTAAGACCAGTGAATTCCATGATCATGAGCCCACTGCCATACTTCCTTGGCTGTGAAGTGAGTTGGTCAGAAGCAGTGCTGTGTGGAATGCCATGACGGTGGATAAGAAATTCTGTAAGCCCACGGATGGTAGTTTTGGCAGAAGCACTAAATGCAGGAAAGGCAAAAGCATACCCAGAATAAGTGTCTATTCCAGTAAGGACAAAACGCTGCCCTTTCCATGATGGAAGTAGTCCAATGTAGTCAACCTGCCACCAAGTTGGTGGCTGGTCACCCCGAGGAATACAACCACATTGGGGACTCAGAGTTGGTTTCTGCTGCTGGAAAATTTGGCACTCAGCAGTAGCCATAGCCAGGTCAGCCTTAGTTAGTGGAAGTCGATGTTGTTGGGCCCATGCATAGCTTGTATCTTTACCACCATGGCCACTTTGTTCATGGGCCCATTGGGCAATGATAGGGGTGGCTGAGGAAAGAGGTTGACCACTATCCACAGAATGGGTCAGCTTATATACTTGATTATTAAAGTCATCCTCTGATGTAGTCACCTCATGTTGAGCATTAACATGGGACACAAGTATCTTTATATCCTTTGCCCATTCAGAGAGTTCTGGCCACATACCCAGTCCCCAAATGTCCTTCTCACCAATTTTCCAATTGTGCTCCTTCAAAATCCCAGACCATCCAGCCAAACCATTGGCCACAGCCCATGAATCAGTATATAACCACACATCTGGCCATTTTTCTTTCCAAGCAAAATGCACAACCATGTGCACTGCCGAAGTCCTGCAGGAAAGGCAAGTGCATACCCAGAATAAGTGTCTATTCCAGTAAGGACAAAACGTTGCCCTTTCCATGATGGAAGTGGTCCATTTTGAAGACTTCCCTTCACCACAGTCCTTCAGAGTTGTCCCAGAAATGGGCTGTAATGCTGCAGCTGTCCACTTCCTGGCAGTGCCCACATAACGTGCTGAACCATCTGTAAACCATGCCCTACTGCTTTCCTCCTCAGCCAATTGGTCATAGGGCACACCCCATGATGCCATAGGTGCATGCTTGGGCACAGAAGGCATTGCTACAGGGGTAGCAACCATAGGTATTTGGGCAACATCCTTATGTAACATACTTGTACCTTCAGGGCCTGCTAGAGCCCGATCACATATATAACACTTCCACTTAATGATGGACTGCTACTGTGCACGTCCAAATTTATGGCCTGCTGGGTCAGATAACACCCAGCTCATAATGGGCAGCTCAGGTCGCATAATAACTTGATGGCCCATTGTCAAATGTTCAGTTTCCACTAAGGCCCAATAGCAGGCCAAGAGCTGTCTCTCAAATGGAGAATAATTGTCTGCAGATGATGGCAGGGCCTTTGCTCCAAAATCCCAAGGGTTTCTGCTGTGATTCAACTATGGGGGCCTGCCAAAGGCTCCAAACAGCATCCCTGTCTGCCACTGAACCCTCAAGTACCATTGGATCTGCTGGATCATATGGCCCAAGGGGCAGAGCAGCCTGCACAACAGCCTGGACCTGTTGAAGAGCCTTCCCTTGTTCTGGGCCCCACTGAAAACTAGTAGCTTTCAGAGTCAGTTGGCATATGGGACGGATTAAGACACCCAAGTGAGGAATGTACTGTCTCCAAAATCCAAATAGGCCCACTAGACATTGTGCTTCTTTCTTAGTGGTAGGAGGGGCCATGTGCAACAACTTATTATTCACTTTAGAAGGAATATCTCTACATGCCCCACACCATTGAACTCCTAGAAATTACACCAAGGCGTAAGGTCCTTGAATTTTGGATGGATTTATTTCCATCCCCTGATGTGCATATGCTGTACCAGCAACTCCAGAGTGGTTGCCACCTCCTGCTCATTTGATCCAATTAACATTATGCCATCAATATAATGGAGCAACGTGACACCCTGTGGAAGGGACAGGCGATCAAGATCCCTGTGAACTAAGCTATGACACAGCCCTGGAGAGTTAATATAACCTTGAGGTAAAACAGTAAAGGTGTACTGTTGACCTTGCCAGCAGAAGGCAAATTGCTTCTGGTGGTCCATATGGACAGGTATGGAGAGAAAAGCATTCCCAAGATCAATAGCTGCATACCAGGTACCAGGAGATGTGTTAATTTGCTCAAGTAAAGAAACCACATCTGGTACAGCAGCTGCAATTGGATTCACCACCTGATTAGGTTTCCAATAATCCACTGTCATTCTCCAGGATCCATCTGTCTTCTGAACAGGTCAAATAGGAGAGTTAAAGGGAGAAATGGTGAGAACCACCACCCCTGCATCCTTCAAGTCCTTTATAGTGGCACTAATTTCTGAAATCCCCCCAGGGATGCGATACTGTTTTTGATTCACTATTTTCCCCGGTGGTGGGAGACTCAATGGCTTCCATTTGGCCTTTCCAACCATAATAGCCCTCAGTCCACAAGTCAGGGAACCATTGTGGAGGCTCTGCCAACTCCTAAGTATATCTATCCTAGTTATGCATTCTGGGACTGGGGAAATAACCACAGGGTGAGTTTGGCGACCCACTGTCAGTCTAACATTTGACAAAACTCCATTGATCAACTGACCTCCATAAACACCTACTTTAACTGGAGGTCCATGATGCATTTGGGGGTCTCCTGGAATCAATGTCAAGTCAGAGCCAGTGTCCAGTAGGCTCAGAAAGTTCTGATTATTTCCTTTCCCCAGTGTACAGTTACCCTAGCAAAAGGCTGTGGGTCCCTCTGAGGAACGATAGGTGTAAGCTTAATATTGAAACTTTTGGGGGTTGCAGGAGGGTCGTTCCTTGAAGGGACCCAGCCACCCCTTCAATCAAGGGGCTCAGGATCTGTAAAATGGCTCAAGTCTGGAAACTGATTAAGAGGTCTTGATTCTCTGTTGCCATAATTCAAAGTAGCTTTATGTTCCCTTGCTCTGGAACTTTTCTGCTTATACAGATCAAGAAGGAATTCAGTAGGCTTCTTTTCTACTTGACTTCTGGGAACACCATGATTAATCAGCCAATTCCAACGGTCCATATGAGTCATACCTTTATGTGCATAATTTTGCCTATGCTATCTATTACGCAAAAAAATGTTCACCCCACCTTTCCAAGCAATTCAGCGCTGCCACTTGGCCCTTGTTACCCCAAGATCCAGTGATATCCATTGCATCTCAATCACCTAATGAAGCAACTGCAGCTCCCACTGTGAGGTCTTCTTTACATAAAAGGCCAATGATAGGGCACATTAAGTATGGTGGCGCTCCCCTCACAAATCTGTTGCTTATAGTCTTAGTGAAGGCCACATCTTCTGGATGCTCCCACTCTGGGGGCAAAGACGAGTTTACATGGCAAATCCACTCCAGCATTCCAAGTTCTCTGAGCTTTTGAATACCTTCAACAACATTAAGCCAAAGGATATCAGGCAGCTCAAGCTCATTCACAGTAGGCCATCTTTGGATCTATACTTCAGCCAACCAATCAAATAAACACTTGGCACCCCTTCCAACAGCACGAGCTGCATTGCTAACTCTAAAATCTCTGCTCAATGGGCCTATTTCAGTAAATTCAGCCTGATCTAATCTTCCTTCCTCCATCATCTCACACCCTTAAAATCCATTCCCACACATATTCCCCATGCTTCTGCCTGTACAAGTTAGAAAACTCCTGAAGTTCTTTAGGGATGTACCTCACCTTCTCTTGTGTCAGACTTTCTATCTCACTTTTAGGGGCCTGCCTAGCCTTCCCTCTGGTTTTAGGCCTAGAGGCAAAGATGGGTGGGAGCTGAGAAGTACCAGCACCTCCATCTGATTCCTCAGACAAAGAGGGATTAATTCCCTCAGGCAAGGGTGGAGAGGGCAATAGTGCAGGGTGTGGATGTGGGGATGCAACTGCTGCTAAGGGAGGGAAGGTCATAGCTTAATCCAAAACAACTTCTTCAGAATCTGACACTTCCATGTCCCCAGGTTCTTCAGGGTCTTCCCACACATCACCATCCCAAGTCACAGGATCCCACTCTTTTCCAATCAGTGCCCTCACTTTAACTTCTGGTAGCTGGTGAGGCTGAGACTTGAGTTTGTGCTGCAAGTTAGCCAATCTCACAATGAGAGCTTGGGTTTGGTTTTCTGTAATCTGAGCCTTGTTCTGGCTGGAGAGGAGACTCTCCTCCAGGGCACCTTTAGAAACCTTGAGATCATGTATGTGGGTCTCAAACTTGGAATTTTCCTTTCTGAGCTTCTGCTGTTCCCTCACTAGTTTGTCCAGAAATGCTAAAAGCAACCAACCAGACTCATCATTTGTCTTACTTTTCCACAAATATCAAATGTTTTAAATACAGAGTCACTAAATTCCTTGCTCTTTACAAGACATGACTCAGGATCACCAAATACATTTATCTCACGGAATTCTTTAAATAGTGCACACCATAGATTATTAGTGCCCTCCTTATTTCCAGTAAAAGCGCTCTCCTTATCACCAGTAGGGCCTTTAGTAGCATTGAAGTTGGAAAGCCAACCCCAGATAGCACCAGGCCACTACAGAGATCCATCCTTACAATTCTGTTTCTCTAGAACCACTTCTGGTACCAAAATCTGAATTAGTCAGGGTTCTCTAGAGGAACACAACTGCTAGAATGAATTATTTTAAAAAGGGAATTTATTGGATTAGCTTACAGTAGTCCAATAGTAGTTGCAGGCCCAAGAATCAAGGATCCTGGTAGCTGCTCAGCCCACGTGGCCAGATGCCTCAGAAGTCCTGATCAGGCAGTGCAGATGGCACCTGAAGGTCTGGAGGCTTCCTGAGGAGCTACTGGGTTTTCATGCAGGCGGGTCTTCCATTGACGCTGGTCTTCAGTCCGCGCTGGTCTTCAGTCCACGCTGGAAGGCAGCAAGCAGCTCCAGCAGCCAATGGGAAGAAGAAGGGCTCTCTTCACCCACAGCTTCCTTATATGAAGTCCCCCTCTGAGTGGGGCCGCCAGCTCTGAGGGAAGGGCTCACTCTGGGGGAAGGACTTCGTCATTCAGTTAATCCTTCCTGGAAGCAACCCCTTGAGACCCACCCGAAAGGGATTTCTGTGGATCACTAAAAAGATCAAGTTGACAACACCTTAACTATCACAAGGGGTAAGCTTATTTGCTAGTAAAAAATATTGTGAAAGGTAACTATAACTGGTCTTTTTTTCTTAACCCGCCCACCATATTTGGGGGGAAGCTAGATTCAAACACTGTCCTCAGAAACTATGAAGCTATGTTGTGTGTGCTTCAGAGAAGAAAGAAGGGAAGAAATGGAAAAAAACATATTTTTTTCTTTAGAGTTGGTAATTATCAAATTGGAAAAAATTAATTTAAATTCTTGAATGTCCTTAAGGATCAAGAACTTGGAGTTCTGAAGTAACAACTTAGGAAGGAAGTGGTTTTGCTACCTGAGGTATTCATTCAGCTTAACTCTGTTATGTGACTTCACAGCTATTTTGTAATCCTAAAATGCCCTTGACATTGCTTTTATAAAAATAACACTTCTAGGAGGGGGTGATGGCACATGCCTTTAATCCCAGTGCTCAGGAGGCAGAGGTAGGAGGATCGCCATGAGTTCAAGGCCACCCTGAGACTACAGAGTGAATTCCAGGTCGGTCTGAGCTAGCGTGAGACACTACCTCGAAAAACCAAAAACATATAAATAAATAAAATAGCACTTCTTAATGCCCAAGAATTTGTGTGAAATTTTGCACAACTAATTTTCAGTATTTATAATCACCTAAGTAATACAATTATTTCATTTTTTATATATCAGGAAGCCAGAGGCCACAAATTAAATCAAATGTTCACTGAATAAAGCTAGTATGGCTGGGCATGGTGGCACACATCTTTAATCCCAGCACTTGGGAGGCAGGGGTAGGAGGATCACTGTGAGTTCAAAGCCAGCCTGGGGCTACAGTGTAAAGGTCCAGGTCAGCCTGGGCTAGAGAGAGGGACTCTACCTTGAAAAAAAAAATGATAGACTGAGCAACTCAGCAAGGTCCTGTCTCAAACTAAAGCTAGTATGTATCCTTGGCAAAGTTAGAATCCTTTTTTTTTTTCTAGTTTTAGTACTCAAACCTTTTCTTGTTGTGAATGAGGGACTCTTAATCGACTTTTCTGGTAGAAGACGAACTTTAATTGACAGAAAGTAAACAACGGGGGCTGGAGGGATGGCTTAGCAGTTAATGCATTTGTCTGCAAAGCCAAAGGAACCAGGTTTGATTCCCCAGGACCCACATAAGCCAGATGCATAAGCGGATGCACGTGTCTGCAGTTCATTTGCAGGGGCTGGAGCCTTGGCAAGCCCATTCTCTCTCTCCCTCTTTCTCTCTGTCAAATAAATAAATATAAATAAAATATTTTTAAAAAGTAAACAATGGGGTTGAGGACACTACCCACATAAGAAAAAATATCAGTAGGCACTTGGACTAATACAGACAGACCCATTGAGATCAGCAGAAATTTGAAATCAATTCACTATTCTTATCTATACTGGTCATGATTCTCACAGCAATCCTGCTCACTGCTCATGATCTGTTTTCACAAGAACCCAGTGCTAAATAACGCTTAATGAATAAAGCTACCACTTAGGCAGTCTTATCTAGGACATATGTGACTAACAACATAGCTAACATATAGGAACCAACACCAACTACCAAGTCCCTATTCACCATCAAATACTCAGGATGAACACTGTCGTGCATTCCACTATAACTGATTTTACATGTGGATGTGTGGCATGCATTCCTGTGTGAATAACTGTCCATATGTGCATGGGGACATGTGTATGTACATTTGGAGGCTAGAGGTTGATGTTTGGTGGCTTCCTCAGTCACTCTCTACCTTATTTTTTTGTTCACTTTTATTTATTTATTTGAGAGTGACGGAGAGAGAGAGAGAGAGAGAGAGAGAATGGGCGTGCCAGGGCCTCCAGCCACTGCAAACGAACTCCAGACGCATGCACCCCCTTGTGCATCTGGCTAACGTGGGTCCTGGGGAATCGATCCTCGAACTGGGGTCCTTAGGCTTCACAGGCAAGCACTTAACTGCTAAGCCATCCCTCCAGCCCTACCTTATTTTTTGAGACAGGGTATCTCACTGAACCCTGGAGTTCACTGATTTGGTTAGACTAGCTAGCTAGCAAGTCCCAGGGATTCTTCTGTTTCTATGTTGCAGTCACTTCCATGATGCTGGGACAAACATCCAACCAGACACAGTTTAAAGGACAAAGAGATTTATTTCAGGCTTACAGAGTCCAGGGGAACATGATCAGTAGCAGAAGCTGACTCTGTTTCATAGATCCAGGCAGAAAGAAACCATCAGTCAGTACACATAAAAAGCAGCAAGCACAAACCATCAGAGCTCAAACTGCCCTGACCACACATAGTAAGACTAGATTCAGATCTACCCCTAGTGACATGACATGCCCCCTCTAGGAGGACTCTTCCTGCTAGGGGTTTAAGTAGGAAGTTTAATAAGAAATGACTGAGTCAATTTCAGACAGAAGCCCCTACTACTCTCTGGAGTAGAAGAGTGGGCTTGCACACCAAAAAAAATCTCTCAAATAACTTTGCATACCCCCTTTAACCCAAGCTGATATTACTCTTTGTTGGAGAATCTGTTTTATTTTATAGATTACAGAAAAAAATGAAGGAGAACCAAGTTCCATCAATAAGACAAGACAGCCAACTGCCTACCACAAGATGTGCCACCTCTGTCACATCTTCCAGGGCCCAGGAAAAATTGCAGAGGAAATGGTGACATGAACACTGCTCTTACTAATGGCCTGACAACCAGTTCCAGGGTAATGGTGACAGACACTGTGATCAAACACAATCTATCAAAACAGAAATACAAAGGCTACAGAGAGCTCAACACTAAGTCAGACTGCCAACAGGCCTACCGTGGCTCAGGGAACATTGTGGAAGAGGGGGCACAGAAAGACTGTAAGAGCCACAGAGTGAGTAGGAATACCTTGAGGCATGGTCCACCTGCCCACCACACAGGGACTGACTGAGGCCTTTCTGACCACACAGTAAATACCATAAACCCACTACCATACTCTACCTCTCCAGCTCTGGGATTACATGCATGTCTTGCCATGGGCAGGTGCTCATGCTTTTGTGTCCAATACTTTAAACATTGAGTCATCTCCTCAGCCTGGCTTGTATACCAATAGCTATAGTGCTGTGTCCAACAGTGAAAGACACTTCTCTTCTTTGAATAAATGAAACCCATCACACATCCCAACAGACACAATATACTGTTATCTAATATTTCCAAAGATTACCTTGACAACTTATGTGTAAATTACAAAACCAATTTATATTCAAAATATAAACGCTGAGTCACTGAATTCTTCTAAAGTTTTGTTTCAATTAAATACTCTATCATTTCAGTTGTATGCAAAAATTCATTACTGCACTCAGAAATTCCTTTCAATAGGGCAATGATGGATTAGTCTACTCATGATCCTCCCTGTCTTAGATACCCCTGCCACTGACTTCATCTTTCAATTTGGCCTGCATTTCAAAATATCACATGCTGAGGGAAAGGATCTCCAGAGTGAGTAATAACTCTGTGCTTCATACCAGACTTAATATCCCTCAAATACTTCACTTCACAATATTCCCTTCCAAAATGAAATAATTTTTCAATATCTTGCCAAAGCTCCTGCTGTGACTTCCACATAAATCTGGCCCAAATTGTATTCTTCTAGAGTTCAAAATACTTAAACAGAGAAATTAGACAACTCCAAATGCAACTTAAGCTTTATATTTCAAGTGCCACAGCTGCTAGAAAAGTTGTACAAGACTCTTTACATATGTTCTATATGCTACATCGTCTAGAAGAATGATGAATTCATACCAGGATGTATCTCTGTTTACCACAGTAATCTTGAGGTTTCACTAACAACTCCTCAGCACACTGTGTTCTGAACAAAAGATTCTCCAAGCTGTAGAGCTTGTTTTACGAAATAGAAGCATTATTATTATTATTATTATTTTTGAGAGAGAGAGAGAGAGAGAGAATGGGCACACCAGTGCCTTTCCACCACTGTAAACTAACTCCAGACGCTAGCGCCCCCTTGTGGGCAGGCGTGATATTGCATGCTTCCAATGCTGTTGCACCTGGTTATATGTGGATCTGGAGGATTCAAACAGTTCTTAGGCTTCTCAGGCAGGTGCCTTAACCACTAAGCCATCTCTCCAGCCCGAAGCATTATTTTAATTCCTCACACCACTACATTCTGACTCACCTCAGAAATATGCCTAATATTAAGAGCATCAGCACACTCTTAGATTGCTATAGTTGTACTAAAGACCTAATCATGTAAGACGACAGTCATATTGATAAAGATGGAACTGAAAGTTTAATTATTCCTTGGGATGTGAGAAAACCTCTTGGCACATCTCATGTGATTTTAAATCAGTTAAAAGAAGATTCTAAAATCCTACAAATCCACTTTAAGCCTATATTGTGTACCCATTGAGAGAATTGAGGCATCATTCTGTCTAGTGCAAAAAACAAAGAAGAGAAGCTGAGCATGGTGGCTCATGCTTGTAATCCCAGGACTGGAGAGGCTGTGTCAAAAAGGTACCAGCACAAAGGGGAAGCAGATCAGCACAGAGAAAAATCAACTCCTACCAAATCAGAGAGCCAGAGCCTCAGAGGCCCCCAACACCTCATCACTGAAGCAGACCAAAAATGAACCCAACATGGCTCAGGGAAATTTTGCAGAAGAGGGGGCGGAAAGGATGTCAGAGCCACATGTTGGGTCATGATATGCAGAGACATTTATCTTACCCATAACAGTGGGCTAACTCCACAATGCATGACCCATATACCTCAACAAGGAGGGGCCAGAAGGAGGGGGTAGGTCACGGATGAGCCTAATAATGGTACTAAACTGACAGTATTTGCTGAATACAAAACTAATTAATAAAAAGTTTAAAAAAAGAACTGCTTTGAGTTTGAGGCCAGCCTGGGCTACATAATGAGTCCCAGACCAGCCTGTGCAAAATAGTGAGATCTGTCAGAAAAGAAACAAGGAAAGAAAAACCTCGAATAATTATATATATATTTTGTTTATTTATTTATTGGAAGGAGGGAGAGATAGAAAGAGGCAGATAAAGATAATGGGCGTTCCAGGGCCTCCAGCCACTGCAAATGAACACCAGATTCATGTGACACCTTGTGTAACTGGCTTGTGTGGGTAATAGGGAATGGAACCGGGGTCCATTGGCCTCACAGGCAAGTGCCTTAACCACTAAGCCATCTCTCCAGCCCTTGAATAAGTTTTATTCAGTTGAATGTAAATTATCATAAAAGGCTTTTCAGAACAGTTATGGCAAGCAACTGTTTCTTTGAGGCAATATAAGCCTATTTGGCAAGATGAGTTCCGATGACTACCAACAGCATTTAGCAGAGAAAAGGGAAAAATGAGTGGATCACTTCCTTGAGGGCAAAAAAACTTCTCAGTGCTAAAGATATTAGGCAATTAAGTTCTGTAAATATACAGAGGAATAGTAGGAGTGAAGACACCAGTTTTAGGGAGAATACTAGGCATCCAATTTCATCTAAAGATACCATGTGGAGAAGTTACCTTCTTGTTGCTAGGACAGAACACCTAACATGAAGCAGCTTATGGGAGGAAAGGGTTTATTTCAGGTTTACAGCTTCAAATGCAAGTTTTATCATGGTGGAGAAAGCTTGGCAACTGGTGCAGCAGCAGAGAGTGAGAGCATCAAGAGTGAGCAAGCTAGCTTTGAATGCCCATTGGGCTAGACTAATCAACCCAAAGATCTTCCCCAGCAACACACATCCTCCAGCAAGGATCCACCCTTAAAACTGCCACCAGCTGGGAACCAAGCATTCAAAACACATGCATTTATGGGGGACATCTGATTCAAATGACCACATCACTCATATTTCAGAAATCTGAACATTCCCTAACATCCAAAATCTGACACTAGGAGCTGGAGAGATGGCTTAGTGGTTAAGGCACTTGCCTGCAAAGCCTAAGGACTCTGGTTCTATTCCTCAGTACTCATGTAAGCCAGATGCACAAGCTGGCGCATGTGTCTGGAATTCGTTTGCAGTGGCTGGAGGCCCTGATGTGTCCACTCTCTCTCTTTCCATCCCTCTCAAATAAATAAATAATATATATATATAAAAAAATATCTGGCCATGGTGGCACAGGCCTTTAATCCCACCACTTGGAGGTGGAGGTAGGAGGATCACCATGAGTTTCAGGCCAACCTGAGACTAGATAGTAAATTTCAGGTCATCCTGGGCCAGAGCAAGACCCTACCTCAAAAAAAAAAAATCCATAAATAAATAAATAAATTTAAAAAATAGCTTTTAATGAGCTGGGTGTGGTGGTATACACCTTTAATCCCAGCACTTGGGAAGCAGAGGTAGGAGGATTATCGTGAATTTGAGGCAACCCTTAGACTATACAGTGAATTCTAGATCACCCTGGGCTACAGAAAGACCCTACCTCAAAAAAAAAAAAAATCAAGCCCCTTAACCTCAGACAATATCTAGTGTGAAAATTAGGTCCAGGTATCAGATCTGAAGACATTTTCATGTATGCCAATTGCCAATAGAAGCTTAGGATCATATGCCAACTAAGAGCAAAGTCCCAAATACCATATTATATTCATAACTGTCCATTTCCATCCATTGTTTTTGCCTGCAAGAACATAAGCTTATTGTCAAATAATAGCAACTTCATTTAATATATGAAATTATTAATGGAATTGTTATAAATGTTATTACATTATTTTGAATGTAAGTGCTTTCCAACTTACTTATTTTACTGACTACATATCTATAATCCAGACACATTCTTGCTATGCATCCAAGACTGGCCTTGAACATACTATGTGGCCCAATCTAGGCTCTGACTCATGGAGCCCTTCCTGCCTCAGCTTTTCAAGTGTTGGGATTATAAGCATGCATTACTGTGCCTCATTTTTCTGCTTAGCACCTCCGAAAAATATGGTTGGTTTGAGACTGGGGAGATGGCTCAGTGGGTAAAATGTTTGCCACGAGGACCTGAGTTCAGATTCCCAGAACCCATGTGAAAGCCAGGTATGGTGGTACCTGTCTATAATACTAGCACTGGGGAGGCAGAGGTAGGAGGATCCCTGGGGTTTCTTGCATAGCTCATGTAGCCAATTCGTGAGCTCTATATTCAATTTGAGATCTGTCTCAAAGAACAAGGTGGGGGCTGGAGAGATGGCTTAGCGGTTAAGCACTTGCCTGTGAAGCCTAAGCACCCGGTTCCAGGCTCGATTCCCTAGAACCCACGTTAGCCAGGTGTACAAGGGGGCGCACGCGTCTGGAGTTCTTTTGCAGTGGCTGGAGGCCCTGGCGCGCCCATTCTCTCTCTATCTGTCTCTCTCTCTCTCTCTCTCCCTCTCTGTCTGCCTCTTTCTCTCTGTCTGTCACTCTCAAATAAATAAATAAAAATATTTTTAAAAAAAAGAACAAGGTGGGGAGAAACTGAGGATGATACCTGATGGTAACCTCTGGCCTCCACATGTAAGTACACATATGTACATACATACCCACACATGCATACACATATACACACATGCACATGAACACAAACATGCACAAACCACACACACACACACACACACACACACACACACACACACACAAAGACATGATTTGTTTGAAGAGTTTTTTTAAAATTATGATCATGATCCTAATTCATATAGCTGCTGGCAGTTTTATTTTTTCATGCCTAGGTAATAGCAGCCTAATCTAATGTTATTGTAGCCTAAAACATCTGGAATCATGACTAAAATTATTTAATGTAAAAATTTTTATAAAATAGCTTTGTACTGGGATGGAGGGATGGCTTAGCATTTAAGGCATTTTCCTGCAAAGCCAAAGGACCCAGGTTCAATTCCCCAGGACCCACGTTAGCCAGATGCACAAGGGGGCGCACGCATCTGGAGTTCGTTTGCAGTGGCTGGATGCCCTGGTGCGCTCATTCTCTCACTGTCTTTCCTTCTTTCCCTGTTAAATAAATAAATATAAAAATAATTTATAGAATTATTTGATTAATTGTATTTGATGTGGAAATGTGTAGATTTATTGATTTGTTTATATTTCAAAGATGTCCTCAAGAAAATTTTGTTTTGTTTATTTTGTGGTTGTAGTCAGTGATTCCCACAATACAATGCCATATAAGTAATGCCCAGAAACAAACAAACAAAATATTTAAATTTAAAGTTTAAAAAGAAACAAATTATTACCCCCCAAAATTAAGAAAATAATTCTACTTATAATACCAAAGACTGTTATACTTAGGAATGAATCTAATAAAGTAAATATAAAAATGAAGTTGGGCCGGGCGTGGTGGCACACGCCTTTAATCCCAGCACTTGGGAGGCAGAGGTAGGAGGATTGTCATGAGTTAGAGGCCACCCTGAGACTACATAGTGAATTCCAGGTCAGCCTGAGCTAGAGTGAGACCCTACCTTGAAAAAAAATGAAGTTGGGCCGGGCGTGGTGGCGCACGCCTTTAATCCCAGCACTCAGGAGGCAGAGGTAGGAGGATCGCTGTGAGTATGAGGCCACTCTGAGATTACATAGTGAATTTCAGGTCAGCCTGGGCTAGAACAAGACCTTACCTTGAAAAAAAATGAAGTTGGATGAACAAATTACTTGATTTCAAGTTACATTGATCAGAATAGTATAGTATTGCCATACGGCTACATAATGCTGTTCAATAGGGAAAAGAAAATGTTTTTACAAATAATGCTAGAATAACTACATATCTATAATTTGAGTAATTTTTAAATGTTAAGCAAAATAAGCTAAGCACTAAAAACAAGTGTTAAAAGACAAGTGATCTCCTTTACATGTGGAATACAATGAAGCTGATAACGTAGAAGCTGATAGTAGAATGGTATGCTATTCCACAGTAATATGCCTATAGGTGACAGTAATGTAGTGTACATTTCTAAAAGCTAGAAGGAAAGATTCTGAATGTTTTCACCCTAAAAAATGATACCTGTTTGTTGCAGTCAGCTCCTCTTGCTGAGACAAACATTCAATCAGCAACAGCTTATGGGAGGAAGGGATTTATTTCAGGATTACAAAATCCAAGGGAAACTCCATCAATGCTTGAAGAAGCTGCTAACTTCTATAGACCCAAGCACCGAGAAACTACTGCAGTAAGCAAACACAAACACAAGAAATCAAGAACGGCCAGAGCTCAAACTGCTCGGAATACACCTAGTAGGGCTGGACTCAGATCTACCCCCATACAAAATGTAGGGCTGGACTCCAACATCTGCCCCCAGTGACATGCCCTTTAGCAGGGATCTGCCTGCCAGGAGCTGAAGATACAAGCTAAATTTTAATAAAACACTTGAGTCTATGGGGCCAGACATTTAAACTTTCACATTCAAAATACCACACTGTTTGGACAGATAGATAGATATGTTTAGCTTGATTTAAATATTACAAACATGCAATATATACATTAATGAAAATATCATATTGCCCCATCAGTATATACAATATTCTGGTGCTGATAGGGTAAAGAAAGTTATGCATGCCAGCCAAATGCTCTATCAAGTGAGCTAAACATCAAGTCACACTACACACAACAAAAAGCCTTTCTATAACAATTTAGAAAATAATTTAATTTTTTGAGACAAAGTATCTCATAGCCCAAGCTGGGTTTCAATTCACTATAGCCAAGAATGACCTTCAACATTGGATTCTCCTGCCTATTGGTAGTTTGAATAGACAGCCTCCAATATATTTAGTATTTTATTAATTTGTAGTTTGGATCTACAGCCACCTGGCTGGAGGAGGTGTCACTAGTCAGATCTTAAGGTGTGGTGGTGGGTTTGAAATTCCAATCTAAAGATATGCAAAGTGCCTAGTTCCACCTGGAGTTCCTGAAGTGTACTGTGTGGTGTGACTTTTGGCTTGTAGTTTTTTTTTCCCTCTCTCTCTACTTGGACCTGTGAAAGGATGGCCAGCTTCTTCTGCTATTATGGAATTCCCCCTTGATCTGTAAGCTTCAATAAAAATCCCTTCCTCCATAACTAAACCTGGTATGGAAGTTCATCTCAGTGAACCTGAAGCTGTCTACTACTGAAATTGTTACCAGAAGTGGAGTGAGATGAGCCTGACCATGAGGATTTTGGCCTTTTGGAACCTTTGTTTTTGAGAAATGGGCATGGACTTGGTGTTTGAAACAGAAGATGTCTTCTGGAGTGGTAAATCAAGTTTTATGGACTATTCTGAAGACAGTTTGAGAAAGGTAAGTGGAGACAGTACTAAACATCAGGGCTTGGCTTATGAGATTTCTAAGGGGAAGGAAAGACTACAGAGGACTTTGTTGGAACTGGATACTATTGGCATAAGGGCTGGTTATATTCTGCTGCCCAGGCCCAGAGAGTATGATCAAGGTTAAATCTGTAATGGACTGATGTGCTTGGCTAAAGATATTGGACAAAAGGATTTAAGATTTTAAGTTGGAAAACCTCAAGCAAGTTAAAATTACAAGCCCTGAGACTGGTTTTGAGTTACTGAAGCTGCTATTGTCAACACATTAGCAATCATAAGGAAGATAGTCCAACTGCTTTACATTAAAACAATGGACAGGATGCTCGAGAAAAGACTATGATAAATATGCAAACTCTTTTGGGAAAGAGTTGAGTGGAGAAGGAACCTGCTTTTCCAATTTACAATTTATTTTCTCCCTGAATTAAGAACATGCCTGTGTCTTACACACCTGGTATTAGTTTTGGAAGCATGAAAAATGCATGAAGTGGGTCAAGAAATGCACACATAGTTCCAGGAGCCTCTGCTTAGATGTGGAATGAAGCAGGGCATGATGAACCTGATAGGCTGCAAGAGCCTTTAGAAGATGGACCATTGTTTCCATGAACACCTGAAGACATTTTGGATATACTAGGACTATGCAAGGGCTACCATGGAGGCTGTTAGCTGGTGATGGAAGTTTTCCCTGGCTACTCAGTGCAGCTGGAGGGGCAGAATTGGAAAATCTGGAGGTTACCAGTCACTGGACTTGAACTGCAGAAGTCTGATGTTTGCTTAATAGTGTTTGAGTTTACATTGTTCTAGTCTCTCCTTGCTATGCCTTAAACAGTTGAAAAGGTTTACTCTGTGCCTTTATATATTAAAATTATATAACTTGTTTGATTTTTACAGGACTCACAGCTAAGAGACAATCTTAAATCTCAGATGAGACTTGGGACTTTGGAACTATCTTAAGTTGGTAAAGACTGTGGCAACCTCAATGGCATTCTTCACCAAAATAGAAAAAATAATACAAAAATTCATTTGGACGCACAAAAAATCTCAAATATCTAAAACAATACTGAGCAACAAAAATAAGGCTGGTGGTATCACCATACCTGATTTTAACCTATACTACAGAGCCATAGTAACAAAAACAGCATGGTACTGGCACAAAAGCAGATATGTAGATCAATGGAACAGAATAGAGGACCCAAATGTAAGTCCAGGTAGCTATAGGCACCTGATATTCAATAAAAATGCCAAAAATACTCATTGGAGAAAAGACAGGCTCCTCAGCAAATGTGGCTGGGAAAACTGGATATGTATCTGTAGAAGGATGAAAATGGATTCTTCTCTCTCTCCATGCACAAGAATTAAGTCCAAATGTATTAAAGACCTTAATATCACACGTGAAACTCTGAAACTGCTAGAGGAAAAAGTAGGGGAAACCCTTCAACATATTGGTCTTGGCAACGACTTTCTGAATATAACCCCAATTGCTCAGGTAATAAAATGACAGATTAACCACTGGGACCTCATGAAATTACAAAGATTTTGTACATCAAAGGACACTGTGAATAAAGCAAAAAGGCAACCTACAGAATGGGAAAAAATCTTTGCCAGCTATACATCTGATAGAGGATTAATATCTAGGATATACAAAGACCTCAAAAAATTAAACGATAAGAAAGCAAACAACCCAATTAAAAAATGGGCTATGGGACTAAATACAGAGTCCTCCAAAGAAGAAATACAGATGGCATATAAGCATCATCTAAAAAAATGTTCTACATCCCTAGTCATCAGGGAAATGCAGATTAAAACTATGTTGAGATTCCATCTCACTCCTGTCAGATTGGCTACCACCATGAAAACAAATGACAATAAATGCTGGTGAAGATGTGGGAAAAGAGGAACCCTTCTACACTGTTGGTGGGAATGCAATCTGGTACAGCCATTGTAGAAATCAGTGTGGAGGTTCCTAAGACAGCTAAAAATAGATTTACCATATCACCTAGCTATAGCACTCGTAGACATATATCCCAAGGACTCATCCCATTACCTTAGAGATACTTGCTCTACCATGTTTATTGCTGCACAATTCACAATGGCTGGGAAATGGAACCAGCCTAGATGTCCCTCAACTGATGAGTGGATAAGGAAGATATGGCACATTTATACACTGGAGTTCTACTCAGCAGTAAAGAAAAATGAAGTTATGAAATTTGCAGGAAAATGGGTGGATCTGGAAAGGATTATACTAAGTGAGGTAACCTAGGCCCAGAAAGCCAAGCATTGCATGTTCTCTTTCATATGTCGATCCTAGGTACAGATGATTGGACTTCTGTGTGAGTAGGAAGAAAACTCAGTAGCAAAGGCCAGTAAGATAGAAAAGAGATATAAAGGGAAGAGAAAGGAAGGGAGGGGGTACTTAATAGCATGGTATTGTATATATGTAAGTAGAACAATAGATTAGTGGGGGTGAAAAGGCCCAAAGTGAGGTCAGGGGAAGAGATTGAGTAAAGGAAAGGTGGAGGGAGGGCTAATCAAAATCTAAAAGGATATAAACAAATCATATGGAAACCTACTGTTTTAGACAATGGAACACTCAGGAGCCATAGATTGTTACTAGAAAATTTTCAGTGCCAGGGATGGGATACCTTCCAGTGAGTTGTTGGCCAGGGACGTCCCTGATGCTCCCAAAACATTATCAGCCATTGCCGAGGCCCTTGGTTTCCCACCAGGAATAGATGGTGGCATCTATTGCTGAAGACTCCACATCCTTGGGCTGCAAGGCCACTGAGAAATCCTGTTAGAACTGAGCTGATAACCTCCTCCATGTACACCAGCCAACAGAAAGCTGGAAGAAGCCATTCTGCATGCAGTTCAATGAGAGAAAGAGAAATCACCAGTACAGATACTCAACAGTGGACACTGTAAGCCTCTTATTTGGCCAGCCAGGCCAAATGAGCCAACGGGTGCAATAGTGGCCCATCTGTCATGGTGGAAACCAACTGCCCTCTAATTGGACTGGAGGCCCACTCCATGGGAGGGAATACACCCCTGATACTGAAATCTTAAAAAAAGGGGTAGTCATGAGCCCTAGGGGTGTAATGTCTGCTGATGTCTGGCTAAATTTATATACTATGCTTATCAAACTGCCCAGTACACACTTCTCTTAATGTTCATACCCATATATTAATGTTACTCTCACTTTTGGTAGAGAGTCTTCTCTTTTTAGATGGCAGTGACCTTGGGATGACTCAGAAGGTATCATGGTGCTGGAAAGAAGTGACAGGAGTGCTCAGTACTGCAATATCTCTATCACACTTTCCAAGGCTCAGGGTCTATTGCAGAAGAGGTGGCAGAAAGAATGTAAGAGCCAAAGGAAGGGTAGGACTCCTTACAATGTGCTCTCCCCAGACCTAAAATGGCCTGGATATCCATGACCTCACAGTGCCTGACACTACCTACACAAGACCATCATAATAGAAGGAAAAGATCATGACATCAAAATAAAAGAGAGACTGATTGAGAGGGGAAGGAGATATGATGTAGAATGGAGTTTCAAAGGGGAAAGTGGGGGGAGGGAGGGCATTACCATGGGATGTGTTTTATAATCATGGAAGTTGTTAATAAAAAAATTGAAAAGGAAAAAAAAAAGACTGTGGGACCCTTTGAAATTGAACTGAATACAGTTTACAGTGTGTGATAGTTTTGAATCTATTGTGGTTGGGGCAGAATGTGGTAGTTTGAATAGATGGCCCCTAATATATTTAGTGTTTTATTAGTTTGTAGTTTGGATCTGAAGCCACCTGGCTGGAAGAGGTGTCACTGGGCTGACCTTAAGGTGTGGTGATGTGGATGAAATTCCAGTCTAAAGATATGCAAAGTGCCTAGTTTCACTTGGAGTTCCTGAAGTGTGCTGTGTTGTTGTGGCTTTTGGCTTGTAGTTTTCCTCTCTGCTTGGTCCTATGAAGGCAGGCCAGCTTCTTCTGCTATTATGGAACTTCTCCTGGATCTGTAAGCTTGAGTAAATATCCCTTCCTCCATAACTGTACCTGGTCTGGAAGTTCGTTTCAGTGAACCTGAAGCCATCCAAGTTCCACTACACAGAACAAAAACCCTTTATGTAACAATTTAAAAAAATAATTAAAATTTTTTTGAGACAAAGTCTTTCTTAGCCAAGGCTGGCCTTCAATTCACTATAGCCAAGAATGATCTTCAACAATGGATCCTCCTGCACCCACCTCCCACTTGCTGGAATTATAGGCATGTGCCACCATGCATGACACCTTAATTTTAATTTCCTAAAAGTTAGATGTTTAAGTCTGCTGTGGTCAAAAGTCTGTATTATCATAGTAAAAAAAATTGCCTTTGTATTGTAGTTAAATTATATTTTAAATGACCACTGTTTCTTATCTCATGTCATACACAAAAAAAAATTTGATAAGAGGACTTGAGACATAGCTCCGTCAATAAAGTGATGGCTTTGCAAGCATGAGAACCTGAATGTGATCAGAATTCACATGAGAATGCCAGACATGGTGGCCCATGTTTGTAATTCTAGTGCTAAAGCGGGGAAACTAGAAGATCTTTGGGGCCTGCTGGCTAGCCAGTGTACCTACTTGGTAAATCAGTCAAAAAGAAACACTTCTGGGTGATAGAACATGTCTGTATACTCACTGTATTGATGATTACACAAATCATCACATGATATAGAATTTTTATAACTACACATGCATACACATTGCAGATTAAAAATGGAAAAAGTAGAATTAGGCTTTTAGGCCAACAGTAGTAGTGCATCAATGCCAAGTTGCCTGGTTTTAATATTACATGACATCTCCAGAAAATGTCATCTTTGGGGGAAGCTGACTGAAAGGCACAAGGTCTTCCTTATACTATCTTTACAACTTGTAAATTGGTAGTTACTTAAAAATCAATGAGATGAAACCTGGTATGGTGGCACGTGCCTGTAATCCCAGAACTTTGGAGGCAGAGGCAGGAGGATTGCTGCAATTTTCAGGCCAATTATGACTACGTAGTGAGAATTTGTCTCTAAGTAAATAAGATGAGTCAGGCATTGTGGCACATACCTGTAATCCCATCACTCAGGAGGCTGAGGCAGGAAGGTTGCTGCAGAATGAAAGCAAGCCTGGGCTACATAGTGAATTTCAGGTCAAAATGGGCTACAGAGTGAGAACTTGTCTCAAAAAGCCAAAATAACAAGAACAATAGTACTAGTAACAATAAATGAAATTCATGAGATGAAGCTAAAGAGAGGTAACTGAGGCTTAATTCAGTCTTGAACATGCTGGAACAATTTCTCTGTCACTTAAGAAGTCTATGTTTATGTAGGATTTCTCCTTCCAAACAATTGTTTCATTGTATTAGATGAGTAATCTCTACAGGTGTGCATAGGTGCATAGGGAGTGAAAGTGTAAGTCTCCTATTACTTAACCAGAGCTGAGCACTGTTGACCAGTATTATTTATCTGTCCCATCATTTTAAATGCATTTCTGTTAAAATGTGGATGTGCTGTTGAGACTCATGATGTTAAACAATAACTTGGTGGATCTGGAACAGGCTATTTGTTTTTTACAGGATGCCACAGAGATATTCAAGCATGAAGGTGAATAGACATTTTGAGAGGGACTAAAAACTCAGGACTCTTCTGGTGGAAACTGACACTGAGTTGTGGTGACCTCTATTCAAGTCATAATAAGGAAACATGAGCAAATCCTCACTTCATTAGTCTAAAAAATAACATGGCTGGGTTTGGGTTGGGTTTTGTTTAGCTCATATAACATGAAGAGTAGGTGAAAAATGAAAAGGCAAACTGGAAAGATAGCACAGCAGTTAAAGATGCTTTGCTTGCAAAGCCTGTTGACCTGGGTTGGTGTTATAGTTTGAATAGATGGTCCCCAATATATTCAGTGTTTCATTAATTTGTAGTTTGCATCTGCAGCCAATTGGCTCGAGGCGATGTCACTGGGAGGATCTTAAGGTGTGGTGGTGGGTTTCAGATTTCAATCTAAAGATATGCAAAGTGTGCCTAGCTGGAGTTCCTGAAGTGTGCTGGGCTGTGTAGCCTTTTGGCGTTTGGCTTTGTTCTCTCTCTCTGCTTAGACCTGTGAAGGCAGGCCAGCTTCTGCCATTATGGAACTTCCTCTAGATCTGTAAGCTTCAATAAATGTCCCTTCCTCCATAACTGTGCCTGGTCTGGAAATTCATCTCAGTGAACCTGAAGCTGTCTGCTACAGTTGGATTCCCCAGTGCCCACATAAAGCCAGATGCACAACATGGCACATACAGCTGGAGTTCATTTACAAATGGCAAGATGCTCTAGTGCACCTCTCTCTCCCTCTCTCCTCTCTCTCAAATAAATGAAGTATTTTTTTAAAAAAAATAAAAGGCAGGCTGGGGTGTTGGTTTAGTGGTTAAGGTGTTTGTCTGTAAAGCCTAAGGACCCAGATTCAATGCGCCAGTACCCATAAACCAGGTGCACAAGGTGGCACATGCATCTGGAGTTCACTGTGGTGGCAAGAGGCCCTGGTGTGCCCATTCTCACTCTCTCTCACACACACACACAATAAATAAATAAAATTGTTTTTTTCTTAAAACAATAATTAGGCTGGAGAGATAGCTTAGTGGTTAAGGCACTTGCCTGTGAAGCCTATGTGCTCAGGTTCGATTCCCCAGAACACACATAAGCCAGATGCACATGGTGACACATGTGTCTGGAGTTCGTTTGCAATGGCTAGTGGCTCTGGCATTCCCATATTCATTCTATCTCTCTTCCCTCCCACATAAATAAATAAATAAATAAAGTTTAGGGCTGGAGAAATGGCTTAGCAGTTAAAGAGCTTGCCTGCAAAGCCAAATGACCCAGGTTCAATTCCCCAGTACCTGCGTGAGCCAGATGTGCAAGGTGGTGATGAGTCTGGAGTTCATTTGCAGAGGCTTGAGGCTCTGGCACACCCAGTCTCTCTCACACACACTAAATTAATTAATTATTTGAATAAATAAGTAAAATTTAAAATAATAAAAAGGCAATCAGCAAACTACACTAAAAAGAAACAAAATGTATGCCTGAGTGATTGGTTGTAGTGAGTGGGTTAAATGGGGAGAGGGTGGAAGAAGGGTGATGTGCACAGACCTTCTAGATGGAGTTTCACACACAATCCGCAAAGCAGTTCACACAGGCCAGGCCTCTAGTACAAGTCCATTCCACAAGCTTCTCCAAGAGCTAGCCGGGCAGAGGCTCCTCAAAATCCTTTCAGGGCTCAGGAGCACTGTGCAGCCTGTAGGAGTAGAGCTGAACAGGTGAGGTGGACTGGGCAAGGTGGGAGGGGCAGACTTCTTGGAGAGGTGAGTCCCACTAACTCGGCAGTGTGGATGGGGTGGGGTCCGAGGGTGGGGCCTGACTAGTACAAGGGACCAGGGCACTGCGGCCACTCTGCAGCACCAGACTGAGGGCGGGGCTACGTCGGGGGCAAGCACCCTGAGGAGGCGGAGGGGGCGGAGCTGTGCGGCCCGTCCGGGCGGGGCTGGAGGAGGAGGGGGAGGGTGGCCGCGTGGAGACGGGGTCGAGGCTAGCGGAGGCTGGCGGAGGGAGGGAGGGAAGGCGGCTGTGTGTTGCGGGCGGGCACCCATGGCGGCGGCGGCGTCGGCGGCCCTGTCTGCGGCGGCGGCGGCGGCGGCGGTGTCGGGCCTGGCGGTGCGCCTGTCGCGCTCGGCCGCGCTCCGCGCCTCCTACGGCGCCTTCTGCAAGGGGCTCACGCGCACGCTGCTCACCTTCTTCGACCTGGCCTGGCGGCTGCGCCTGAACTTCCCCTACTTCTACATGGTGGCCTCGGTGATGCTCAACGTCCGCCTGCAGGTGCGCATCGAGTGAGAGCCGCGCCCGCCGGCCTCCCCGCCACCATCACCGCGCCCTCCACCACCACCATCACCGCCCCCGCCACCACCACCATCACCGCCCCCGCCACCACCACCATCACCGCCCCCGCCACCACCACCATCACCGGTCCCATCACCACCGCCACCATCACCAGGGCCTCCCGGGCCCCTCCACGACACACCTCCTCGGCCCCGGAGACCCCACGGCACTGCACACCGCAGGAACCCTCGCGCGCCGACTCCTTCCCAAGCGGATCCCGAAAAGCGCTTCAGTCTGGCCGCCGACCTGTTGCCTCCCTTTGGCCAAAAGGCCAAAACCCAGACAAGGCTTCTACTGCACACTGGATTTGCCAGGGCCTCCACGGAAAGGTAGGGTGCAACAGGTGGCTAGGCGTGGGGGGTGGGGGAGTGGGGGTCGCTTGTTCTGACATCCAGGTGTGGAGGGTCCCTGCTTGATGGGGCACTTAGGGGAAAACTGTGCTCAGCGGAGCTGGAGGAGGGCAGAAAGGTTGCGCACGCACTCCCTGCTCCCCGGGGTGGTGGTGGGGTGAGGGTCAGTGGAGCCCCTGTAGATTCACGGAGAGTCAACTCATCACCAACACTCAGAAACCCACCCCCCGCACCCATCCACCACCTAGTCCTCATGCCCTCCTTTATGCAGAGGCCCCTCACTGTCACCTGAACCCCGGAGGGGAACGAGACCCAGGAGGCCCCTACAGGAAGAGAAAAAAAACCAGGTGCATCCACCGGCATCAGGTGCGCAGAGAGGACGGACATTTCTCTTCGGAACCAGACCGCAGGTCTGATCCTCCTCGGGTCTCAGGTCCAGGGCTTCTCTACCGCTCTTCTCAGCCCTTTAGCAAACCGGGGACTGCCTTGTGTGGGTGGCCAGGGAAGTGGTCTGTGAGGGCCCCTGCCTCCCCCGTCTTGCTCCTCTAGCCCCAGCTGAGGACAGCCTGAGGCCCTGCATTTCCTGACAGTCCAAGAGTGGGAGAGGTAGGCGGTTCCATGTCCCCTCCCCCACAGCCTGATCTGCCTCCTTCTCTGTCCACACAGGCTCCCTGAAGCTCCTGCTGTGACACCCCCAGGGCCACAGAAGCCCATCCACCAGCCAAGGGAAGCCCTGGCACCCCACCGTGTGCCCCTGCATCTGGGGAAATGGGAAGGTCTTCATGAGCAGGCAGCAGCTCTCTGAATTGGGGGGAAGGGGCCTGCAGAGAACGCCTTAGGGGGAAACAACGACTCCTCCCCCATGGGCAGCCAGGCAACTCTGAAGTCTCCTGGTCAGTCTTTCTTTCTTTTTCAGGCCTTGGTCCTTGGACCCTACTCTGCCTTGTCAAGTCAGAGCCCAACCTGAGGGTGCCTCTGTTCCTGCAGCTTCCTGGGAGGCAGCTGGGTGAAGCTTCTGCCCAAGAGAGGAAGGACTTTTGTGGTAGAGGGGTGGAGTGGCCCAGGGACGCAAGCTTTTGCATGGAGAGGATGTCCCTGTTCCCTGGGCTCTGACATCTCCTAGCAACACTGTGAGGGAGATTTGTTCTCCCACCTCATGAACTAAATTGGGCCTCTAGGGAAGGGGCTGGCATTTGTCCATGTCACACAGAGAGGAGTGGAGTCTTGGCTGTACCCCTTACGCAGAGGTCCACAGCAAGGGAAGCTGAGAATCTGGTGTCTTTTACAGTGGTATGGAAGATCATGGGGAAGACAGGGGAGCAATGAGCCGAGGTAGGGGACAGGGCAGTGGGTATCAGAACCCTCTGGACAGCCAGGGCCTCCCCACATAGCCACGCCTGCCCACCCCACGTGAGCCTGACCAAGGGTTCCTCATCCTTTCGTTGGATGGACCAGTCACTTTGATGGTGTATGGAGGGACACTGGTTCATAAGGTGATGATGTCAACTAGGAGAGTAAAGAGATAAAGTTGGGGTGAAATGGGGCAGGAACTCCTGGAAATGAACTCATCTCTCTGTCTCCAGGCTTGGCATGTGGCCCTGGGACCATATGTGAAAATCTCACCCAAAGGTTGATCAAGGAGGCCCTGGGTGGAATAATAATTGTGGTCCCCAAATGGTCAGGAGTGGTTCAGGGGCCACCCTTACCACCCGTCTCCCACCACCTTCCCCTGGCACTGGTAGGTTAAAGCTTATGTACTCAGCCCATGGGATGAAAACCTTTAGCAGTCTGGGGCAGTGTAGCCTAGATGTCCACTTGGAACCAGGGATCCAGATGAAGACCTTGTTCTGTCACACCCTGGGGACACAGGCTGAAAGGTGGCTACCCTATCTTCCCTGCTGTTCCCTTTGGCCCTGAACTGGTGGCCTCCTTTCTTGTGCCAAGTCTCCCAGATCCCCCAATTCTGCTGGTCGGTCTTACCCACCCAGGACCATATTTTAGGGGCGCTCGACCTATGATCCATCCATGGGTCTCTGGAGGACAAAAGCCCCCAGGGCTAGAGAAGAAATCAAAAGCCAGGGGTCCCCTGGGTGTATACTACTGACATGTGGTCC
The DNA here is from genome assembly GCA_036346955.1 of Dipus sagitta. Taxonomy (NCBI): domain Eukaryota; kingdom Metazoa; phylum Chordata; class Mammalia; order Rodentia; family Dipodidae; genus Dipus; species Dipus sagitta. Next base: position 127,669,260 of record CM070776.1, read on the forward strand.
TTTCAAACCTCAGATACTTCTGGGTGACAGGATTCCCAGCTCCAGGCTCTCCCTAGGCCAGCCTGGAAGAAAGGCCCTTTTTGAACATGATGACTGCAAGCTCCACCCTCCCAGTTAGGGAAGCCCTAGCCCTGCCCAGATCCCAGGCTGCTGTGTGGCTCTGGGTCCACAGAGTTAGCTTCAGGCTCCGCTCTGGGCCCAGCTGCATCCACCAAGAGAAAAGCTGGCTTCAGCCTTCCCTGACCTGAGTAGCTGGTGAGCTTCTGCTTTCCTGCTCCCGCCTGGCTCATTTGCGCCTCCGTGGGGCCCTTGCTGTGTGATGGGTTGCCATGCACTTTATTTATTTGCAGTCTGTATTCCAGGTGGCGGAGCTTGAGCAAATTAAGATTCAACTTGGACGACCTTCTGTTTGCTTGTGTGATAAACTGTACTGCCATGTCTATGCAGGGACACGTTCTTGTTTCTGGTGTTGTCATGTCTTGTCTCCCCAAATTTTAAGAAAATCCTTGAGTTCACTATACTGAATCCTGACTGGATGCCTCCTGTTTCTGCTGGGTGTGATGTGGTCTCCTGAACGGGCTGTGTGTATGGAGAGGGGAGAGCGGCGGACAACAGGCCCAGGGCCAAGAGTTCTGGGTGCCTCAGAGGGCCAGCCAGGGCTGAGGGGGGACACAGTTGCTTCAGACCTCTTTGCTTGGACCACCACCCTCTGTCTACCCTCTGCGCCATAGGACGCCTGTGGAGTCTGGTCCAGAAGGCACCCTTAGTCCTTCTCACACCTTTTGGTGAAATGACCTAAAGCATGTGTCGAGCGTGTGTCTTGTCTTCCATTCTAGAGCCCCGTGTCAAAGTGTTTGCTTCACGCTGAACCTCAAGGGTAAAGGGGAGTGAAACAGACTGTAGGTTGCTTTGTGAAGCCAGAGACCCCGCTGCTACAGCAGGTGATAACATTCCCACTGCAGATTGGGGGATCCTGAGAAGATAGACCACCCATCAGAGGCTGGAGCTGAGTGCCTGCTTCTCTCCCCTGGCCTTAGAATTCTGTTTCCTCGGGCCTTCACTCCCAGGAGTTCCCCAGAGAAGCCAGGAACGCTAGGGCTGGGGTGAGGTCAGGAATGGCAAGAAGGGCAGGGTCCTATCTTGCTGAGGGCAGGTGGCTCCAGGATGGAGGAGACACATGGGAAGAAGGGGTGCAGATCAATGAGACAGGGAAGCTGGAGAGCAGGAGATTCAAGGGGCGGGTAGGAGGCTCGGTGGGGAGAAGGCTGGGAGCAACAGCAGGCTCAGGGAGACTAGGTAGTTGGGGAAGAGCAGGAGACTCAGGAAGATAGTAGGAGGCCAGGAGGTACAGAGGGAGGAGAAAGGCAGGACAGGGGAGGGCAGGACCCTCAGGGCGATGGTGTGAGGCTGAGCAGGAGGGTATAATGCTCAAGGGAAGAGAAGGAAGGCGTGGTCCTCAGAGGGGAGGATGGGAGACTTAAAGGGAATGCAGGAGGCTGGGGAGGGAAGATCAAGAGGAGAGTAGACTGGGGGAGGTTTGGAGGATTGGATGAGGAGGAAGGTCGGGGGAGCACAGGAGCCCCAGGACAGAGTGGAAGGCTGGGAAGGAGGTCACCAGGCTAAGAGACAAGTTTGGATACTTGGGACAGGAGAGAGGTCTGGGTGCATGGACAGAGGTGGAGGAAGGAGACTGAGTAGGTGGCCAGACTGGTTGAAGCGTGGGGAAGAAGGCATGAGAGCGTGTGGAAACAGGGCACCAGGAAGGAGGCTTCCTGAGGATCCAGGGTTATGCTGTGCCTGAGAAGTACAGCTTGGGTTTATGAGTCCACACTATGCTCATTGCCTGTCACCAAGGGCTCCCCAGGAGTGACAGCACCCTGAAAAGAGCTACTTTCCCAGCAGCACTGGGGTTGGGGTGATTCTTCGTAGCATCTGCCACTACATGAAGAGTAGTCCCCCGTCCCTGACCTTCATTCTCCTTGTCTAAATAATCCTCCCATGGTCCCACATCCTCCTCTAGGGTTCCATGGTCTGGCAAACCAAGAGGGAGATGGTCAGCTGAGAGTCAGTTTTCTGGACACAGAACCCTGCTGCTGATGTGAAGTCAGGCAGGCTTGGCCTATGGTGGCCACAGGAGATGCTCAGGAGAACCCTGCCACTTACATTTTTTTTTTTTATTTGAGAAAGAGGAAGAGAGAGAATGGCAAAGCCGGGGCATCCAGCTACTGCAAATGAACTCCACTTGCATGTGTCACCTTGTGCATCTGGCTTACATTGGTCCTGGGGAATTGAACCTGGGTCCATTGGCTTTGCAGGCAAGTGCCTTAACCGCTAAGCCATCTCTCCAGCCCTCACTTCTGGGTGCCCCCCTGGAGTCAGTTCATGCCCTTCTGTGCTCATGGGCAATAAACACGGCACAAATCACACACTATCAGTTGTCACCTGGAGCAGCCTTGTTACTGGGAGGAAACAGGTCCAAGTGATGGAAACTGACATCAGATGAGAGCTTTCTGAGTGCCTTTCGCTGTGCTAGGTGCTTTTTCTTTAATCTTTTTATTTACTTATTTGCAAGCAGAGAGTGAGATAGAAGAGAGACATACAGAGAGAATTGGTGCTCCAGGGCCTCCTATTGCTGCAAACTCCAGATGCATATGCCACTTTGTACATCTGACTTTATGTGGGTAGTGGGGAATTGAACCTGCATTGTTGAGCTTTGCCGGCAAGTGTCTTAACCACTGAGCTGTCTCTTCTGTCCTGTTGTAGTTTCTTTGCATCTTGAATCTGAGCACAGTCCCACACCCACCCCATCCTTATCCCATATCCAAACATCATGCTTCCTTTCCCACCAGGTGAGAGCCAGGTCTGATAGACTGCTGAACACAAACACATTTATGTACCCCTTAACTCCTGGAGGGGTAGAAAAGTGGGAGTGGGGCTGAAGAGATAGGTTAGTGGTTAAGCTGTTACCTGTGAAGCCTGAGGACCCCAGTTCAAGGCTCGATTCCCCAGGACCCACGTTAGCCAGGTGCATAAGTGGGCGCACGCGTCTGGAGTTCGTTTCCAGTGGCTGGAGGCCCTGGCGCGCCCATTCTCTCTCTATCTGCCTCTTCCTCTGTCTGGTGCTCTCAAATAAGTAAATAAAAAATAAACAAAAAAAAAGAAAAGTGGGAGTGAAGGATGCTGACATGGCAAGGGTGGACCATGACCTTGTCTCTTCTGCATGGGATCCAGGATCCATAGAAAAGCCTGGTCAGCCAGGAATGCTCCAGATGAGAGCAGCTGAGACTATGCAGAGGTGGGCTATCTTTCCAGAGACTTACTGGAATCTGAGCAGGCACCATATGTGAAGGAAACTGAATTATATCTTCTCTTTGTGGACCTTGGAAGCAGAAATATGCTAGCTGCCATGAATGGAAGAGAGGATATCGTGTCTGCTTACATGAAGTCTCTGGGAAAGTAAGTTTCCTGTCCAGGCTATGGCTTGAAACACACTCACTGAGACTCAGTCCCCAAGTCTGCACTCTGCTTGTTGCAGCACCTGGATTTTACATGGCCAAAACTCCAAGTGGTGAGAATAAAATGTGTGTGGAAACAAAACACAACCCTAGGCCCAGTTCTATAAAACTGAAGGGAATTCAGAGCAAAGGGAGGGTCATAAAAGCCACTAATGATGGAAGATAAATCACACCAAACCTCATCCACAACACTGGGAACCAGAAGATGCATCAGTAAATAGTGAAGGCATGGGAAACTGAAGCCACGTTAAACAGATGTTAAATTCAGCCATGGCCCAAGAGCATACACTATTATTTCAAGGGCAGGAAAGAGTGGGATTTAGGCTGGGCCTCCACAAAATAGCCCCAAGATGTGACAATAGAACTGGCACCAAGAGAGAAAACACTTATCCCCAATCAAAGTGGGCAGGGGAACAGGAACCCAGGGCTTAAGCTGCTGACTTCAAGAACACAACTTGTTCACTGTGCAGTGAGAAGAAAGCTGCCACAGTCTTTTATTATTGACAGTTCTGAAGCTAGCGGCAAGACCAGAGCAGGGATGCTGCAGTAAGCAAGCACAAAGCTGTGTGACCTTGCCCACCAGCAGAGCGTGCCAAGCAGGAAGGGGGCCACCACTGCTCACCTGTGGGAAACCATCTCAGGGATACAATCAATTCATAGCCAGGCTTCTTTTTAAATATTTTTATTTATTTGAGACAGAGAGATAGAGAAACTGGCGCGCCAGGGCCTCCAGCCACTGCAAACGAACTCCAGGTGCATGCACCACCTTGTATATCTTGCTTACGTGGGTCCTCTGAAATAGAACCTCAGTCCTTTGGCTTTGCAGGCAAGCGCCTTAACCTCTAAGCCATCCCTCCAGCCCCCAGACTTCTTATTGCAGGGAAATCTGAGAAATACAGAGGTTCACTTTTCTGATTGCCATAGGAGAATGTAACCTAGGAGACTGGGACAAATGCTGAGTCTGAAACTCACAAAAAGTATAATAACCAATGTCTTCCAATTGCTCAGAGAAAATTCCATTCACCTAGAGTTTATACATGAATTTACAATGAACATGTGACAAAGGCTTAGAAATTAGCTATTCATCAAATCTGGCTGAAAGAATTGGATGTTAACAGTAAGAAACAGAAAGCCAAGAGGAAAACATGGGAAGTCATGGAATAATAAAAAGTACTCACTAAAAAGAGTTTAGGGAGCCAAGATGGTAGGTTGGATGTAAGCACATTTCAGCTTCTCCATGGATCAGACCAGAAACAGCCAAACTGCTTCTCAGTGAGGTGAGTGATTGGGTTGATGCCCTGAACAATAATGGACAGGCACAGAGACTTACACTGACCCAGAGACCCTGGCTATACGTTCAGAAGACAAGACAGAATACATCAACCTTGAGTCTACGGTGGCTTGACAGCCTTGCAAAAGAGAGGGCTGAGAGAAAGAGTAAGAGGGAGAGAAGTGTTGGGCAAAAGTGGTTCAGAAACAGAAATAGTTGTACAGGGCTGGAGAGATGGCTTAGTGGTTAAGCGCTTGCCTGTGAAGCCTAAGGACCCCGGTTCGAGGCTCAATTCCCCAGGACCCACGTTAGCCAGATGCACAAGGGTGCGCACGCATCTGGAGTTCGTTTACAGAGGCTGGAAGCTCTGGCGCACCCATTCTCTCTCTCTCTCTCTCTCTCTCTCTCTCTCTCTCTCTCTCTGCCTCCTTCTCTCTGTCACTCTCAAATAAATAAATAAACAAACAAAAATTAAAAAAATTAAAAAAATAAATAGTTGTACAACAGAGAGAGGATCAGAACTGAGCTTACCTGGGACCTTCTTATCAGGCTGGTGCTTAAGGTGTGCTCTGCATTTCTCAACATCAAAGTGTGCTGCTGTAAGCAGAACCATGCTGAGAAAGTTGCACCTAAGCTTTGCTTTGGGAATACATTAATTTTTTAATTATTTTATTTTTATTTATTTATGAGAGAGAAAGAGAGAGAATGGTTGCACCAGAGCCTCTAGCTACTGCAAACGAACTCCAGATGCATGTGCCACCATGTGCATCCAGCTTATGTGGGACCTGGAGAATTAAACCGGGATCCTTTGGTTTTGCAGGCAAACACCTTAACTGCTAAGCCATCCCTCCAGCCCCATATGAATTTCTTATATTTTCCTATTCTGTGGAACTCTCAGGAAGTATTTCTAGAACCCTCAGAACCCTCTAGAACCCCAACACAGTATGCACTGTGCCAAAATACACTAATTCTTCCAACAAGAAACGTGGAAGCCATGCTTCAAAATCCGTGGAAATTTATCTAATACTTTTATAACAACCCAATATTCAGGGACAAATCTCCAAGAGAAAGCTAGTCCCTAAAAATATTTTCACATAAAATGGAAGAAATGGCCTAGAGAAATGCCTCAGTGGTTAAGGTGGTTGTCTGCAAAGCCAAACAGCACAGGTTCGACTCCCCAGTACCCACATAAAGCCAGATGCATAAAGTGGCACATGCGCCTAGAGTTTGCAGTGGCTACAGGCCCTGGTACACCCATTAATTTCATTCTTTCTCTTTATTTCTCTCTATGCAAATAAATAAACATACATATTTTTTTTTTATTTATCAATTTGAGAGTGACAGACAGAGAGAAAGAGGCAGAGAGAGAGAGAGAGAACGGGCGCGCCAGGGCCTCCAGCCACTGCAAACGAACTCCAGATGCGTGCGCCCCCTTGTGCATCTGGCTAACATGGGTCCTGGATAATCGAGCCTCAAACTGGGGTCCTTAGGCTTCACAGGCAAGTGCTTAACCGCTAAGCCATCTCTCCAGCCCTAAACATACATATTTTTTAAATGGGAGAAATATCCAAGCCAGGCATGGCCATGCCTTTAATCCCAGCACTGGGGAGGCAGAGGTAGGAGGATGGCTGTGAGTTCAAGGCCACCCTAAGATTACATAGTAAATTCCAGGTCAGCCAGAGCTAGAGTGAAACCCTATCTCAAAAATCCAAAACAAAAAAAAAGGAAGAAATATCCATCTCAATGCACAAATATCAACATAGAAATGCAAGAAATATGAAGGAAAAGACAACATGAGTCCTCCAAAAGTTTTCTACTGCCTCCAAAGATATTAAAGGGGTGAAATGCCAAATGGTTTATTGTCTATAAGTATAGAAGTTGTCAATTATATATATATATATATATATATATATATATATAAAAGAAATAAATTTACCGGGTGTGGTGGCGCACGCCTTTAATCCCAGCACTCGGGAGGCAGAGGTAGGAGGATCGCCATGAGTTCAAGGCCACCCTGAGACGACAGAGTTAATTCCAGGTCAGCCTGGACCAGAGTGAGACCCTACCTCAAAAAACCAAAAAAAAAAAAAAAAAAAAAGAAATAAATTTATGAAAAAAAGAATTCAAAAGTGTAATAAAAAAAGAGATCAATGAATTCCAAGGATATATAGAAAACAAAAACACCTGAACATATTAAGGCAGACCACATAGGATGTCAATGAGAAGATCAATGAAGAAAGATACTTTGCAAAAGAATCAAACAGGGCTGGGCGTGGTGGCGCACGCCTTTAATCCCAGCACTCGGGAGGCAGAGGTAGGAGGATCGCCATGAGTCCGAGGCCACCCTGAGACTCCATAGTGAATTCCAGGTCAGCCTGAGCTAGAGTGAGACCCTACCTCTAAAAGAAAAAAAAAAAAAAAGAATCAAACAGAAATCTTAGAAATGACAAGGTCGGTAAGTCAATTAAAAAACAATCCAGTGATAGTATCACCAAGAGACTAAGCCAAGAAGACAGAATTTCTGGCCTTCAAGACACGGTTGCCAGTACTACAGGGAAAAAAGAGAAAGAAATAGTGAACAGTATATGCAAATCTTTTTAGACATAGTTAAAGATAAACTTAAATGCTTTTAGTATAGAAGGCACTGAGGTACCTATCGAAGGCATAGAAAATCTATACAGTTTAATAATAGCAGAAAACTTCTAAAATATTGGGAAATATATGGACATGGAACTGCATGATAGAAGAGGCATTTAGAACCCTAAACAAAAGAGAAAAGGGGGTCAGAGAGGTGTCTTAGTGGTTAAGGCACTTGCCTGAGAAGTCTAAGGACCCATGTTCAACTCTTCAGATCCCACATAAGCCAGACACACAAGGTGATGCAAGCATACAAGGCCGCACATATGCACAAGGTCTGGAGTTCAATTGCAGCAGCTGGTGGCCCTGGCATGCCAATTCTCTCTCTCTCTCTCCCTCTCTCTCTCTCTCTCCCTCTCTATCTCTCACGTAAAAAGGCCAGTCTATTGGGCTTGGCTCAAAAACAAAAACAAAAAGACAAAAGACTCTCTCCTTGTAATAAAAGTGTGTGTGTGTGTGTGTGTGTGTGTGTGTGTGTGTGTGAGAGAGAGAGAGAGAGAGACAGGGTTTTATTCTATAGCCCAGCTTCCCTTGACCTCAAAGATAATCCTGGTTTAGCCTCCTGAGTGTTGGGATTACACGTGTATGCTACTACACCTGGCCTTATGTTATAGTCCAAATGCCAAGAATATAAAAAAATGGAAAATATGTTAAAAGTATTGAGACAGAATTTCCAACTCACTTAGACAAGAATTCCATTAGGATAACAGAAGATTTCTCAATAAGAGGGCATGTAATTATACATTTCAAGTGCTCAAAGATAATAACTTCCAACATAGTTTACTACATACCAGCAAAGTTATCTTTAGAATCAAAGGAGAAAGGACTTTCTAAGATAAGCTTAAATAAAAGGAATTCATGAGCATTAACTCAGTGTTACAGAAGACCCTTAAAGGAAACTTCCACACAGAAGTGGAAGATCAACACAACCAGAAAAGTATCATAAACAATAACTCTTACTAGAAAAGTAAATCAGCAAATGAGAACAAGAAAACACAGACATTTAAAAACAATGGACTAATAGGTACTAGTTTAAAATCTTCCAATAATAACACTAAAAGTAAGCAGATTTAATTCTCCAATTAAATGACAAATGATGGCTGACTGAATTCAATAATATTCAACTCTTTATTAACTACAACAAACACATCACCCATGTACAGAAAGCCATGCACAAACTAAAGGTAAAAGGAAGGAAAATTACAAATGAAGCACATGGAGTCTGGAAAGAAACTAAAGTAGTTATACATAGATCCAACAAAGAAAATATCAAGCCAAAATTAACCAGAACAGACAAAAGAAAGCCACTACATATTGGTAAAGGGTACAAAGCACCAACAGATGTACTAATTATGAGTATATGTGCCCATAGTGTCAGTATACCCAAATTTGTAAATTCCAGGGGCTAACTGGCTAGCTAGACTAGCTGATTCATTGAGCTCTTGATTTAAGTGAGAGACCCTGCCTTAGCAAATAAAGTAGAAAGCAATGGAGTAAGATACCCCAATGACAACCTGTCCTCATGTCCACATGTGCGCATATATCCACACAGATGTGTGCCCATACACATACAAACATGCATACTCACACATGCAAACAACTAAATAATTTCTTGCATCTTACAAATTACAGTGAAATGAAATAAATAGAAATAAACAGAAATTTACAGGAAAAAGAAGCTATACATGGACATGGAACAATATACTTTTAAAATTTTTTAAAATTTATTTGACATAGAGAGAGGAGGCAGAGAGAGCTGGAGAGAGAGAATGGGCATGTTAAGGCCGTCAACCTCGACAAACTCCAGATGCATGGGCTACCTTGTGCATTTGCCTTACGTGGGTCTTGGGGAATCAAACCTGGATCCTTTAGCTTTGCAGGGAAGTACCTTAACCACTAAGCCATCTCTCCAGCCCTGAACAATATATTTTTAAAAACTATTATTGGAGCCGGGCGTGGTGGCACACGCCTTTAAGCCCAGCACTTGGGAGGCAGAGGTAGGAGGATTGCCGTGAGTTCGAGGCCATCCTGAGACTCCATAGTGAATTCCAGATCAGCCTGGGCTAGAGTGAAACCCTACCTCGAAAAACCAAAAAAAAAAAAAAAAAAAAAAAAAAACCAAAAACAAAAAAAACAACTATTATTGGACTGGAAAGATGATGGCTCAGCAGTTAATGATAATTGTTTGCAAAACCTCGTGGCCTGGGCTCAGTTCCCCAATATAAAGCCAGATGCGCAAGGTGGCACGTTCATCTGTACCTCATTTGTAGTGACAAGTGTCCCTGGCACACCTATTTCCCTCTCTCTCTCTTTCTCTCTCCCTTTCTTTGTAAATAAATAGATACTTTAAAAAATTATATGTGGGCGGGGCGCAAATGCCACAGTGTGAGTATGGAGGTCAAAGGACAGCTTTGAAGTACCTAGGTTCCACCTTCTTTGAGACAGGGTCTCTTACTACAGTGAACCAACTGTCAGACTGCCAAGGAATATAACATTAGCTGGCCCATGAGCTTTTGATTTTCCTGGCTCTGTTTCCCCCCCCCCCCACATTGTCATAGGTGCATTGGGATCACAGCTGTGAGTACCATTTTGCTTTTCATGGGTACTGGACAATTGAGCCTAGGCTGGCAGGCTTCACAAGCCAGTGCCTTTAACTGCTGAGCCATCTTCCAGCCCTGATCAATATAATTTTGAATTATCAGAAAGTCATTACAAAAATCACAAGGGAAATTACAAAATTTCTAGAATTAAATGAAATGTAAAAACAACATTACTTGAATATCTGAGATAAAGCAAAAGCAGCTTTAAGGGGTATATGGGGGAAGGGGCAAGGGATGGGGAAAAGGAGAAGACAAGGACAGGTGGAGCAACCAAATCCAAGTAGGTACTAAAATGCTATAAAGAAACTTGTTGGGTTAGAGATGTGTCTCAGTTGATAGAGTGCTTGCCTATTATGCACAAAGTCCTGGATTCTAGTCTTACCACTACATAAACTTGTCTTGATGGTGCATGTCTGTAATTCAGCATTCAAGAGGTAAAGGCAGTAGGATCAGAAGTTCAAGGTCATCCTCAGCTACATAGGGAGTTTGAGGTCAGCCTGAGTTATGTGAACCCCTGTCTCATGCACAAACAAAATAAACTGTTACTTTGTATAGTAATCAAAAAGAAATAACATAGAAACTTATAGCTGTTAGTACCTATATTAAAAAAATCAAATTCTCAAGCTGGCTTAGCGGCTAAGTGCTTGCTTGAGAAGCCTAAAGACCCCAGTTCCAGGCTCGATTCCCCAGGACCCACGTTAGCCAGATGCACAAGAGGGCACATGCATCTGGAATTTGTTTGCAGTGGCTGGAGGCCCTGGTGCGCCCATTCTCTCTATTTCTCTCTATCTGCCTCTTACTCTGTCTGTTGCTGTCAAATAAAAAAAAAAATCAAATTTTCAAAAACTAACCTAATGATGAACTTCAAGTTCATAAAGAAAAATGAAAAAAAGACAGTAGATGGGAAAAATGAGAAAGACCTGAAAAAGAATTAACCATGTTCAACACAACAAGCCAAGAAGCCCATCAAACTAACAGGAGATGTGAAAGAGAAATACTAATAACACTGCAACCAGAGAATCATTGTAGCAGACAACTTCAGGTTCGCTGAGATGAACTTCCAGACCAGGCACAGTTATGGAGGAAGGGATATTTATTGAAGCTTACAGATCCAGGGGAAGTTCCATAATGGCAGAAGAAGCTGGCCTGCCTTCACAGGACCAAGCAGAGAGAGAGAAGTACAAGCCTAAAGGTCAAAAGCCACAGCACACTTCAGGAACTCCAGCTAGGCACACTTTGCATATCTTTAGATTGAAATCTCAAACCCACCACCACACCTTAAGATCCACACAATGACACTGACTCCAGCCAGGTGGGTGCAGATGCAAACTACAAACAAACAACTGAGTATATTGGGGGCCATCTATTCTATTCAAACCACCACACTCACCTTATGATATCATAGGGAAGACACTCTCAAAAATAACATTAAATGTAAATAGCCTCAACTCATGAGTGAAACTCACCTCGACACACATTAAAAATTCAGAGATATATCACATAAGACTGTATTAACAAACAAGACCAAGCTGGGTATGGTGGCGCATGCCTTTAATCTCGGCACTTGCGAGGCAGAGGTAGGGGGATAGCCATGAGTTCAAGGACACCCTGAGACTATGTAGTGAATTCCAGGTTAGCCTGAGCTAGAGTGAGACCCTACCTTGAAAAAGAAAAAAAAAAAAGACCAAATATCTGTTATTTCTGAGAAAATCACTTAGCTAACAAAATTATATCCAAACTAAGCATCAAAGGATGGAAATCTACCAAGCAAATGGAAAAACCAAGCATGGTAGCATAGCTATTCTTATATTTGATAAAGTAGACTTCAAATCAAAGCTAATCAAAAGAGACAATACACACACACACACACACACACACACACACACACACACATATATATATATATATATATATATATATATATATATATACATATATATATGTTGATAGATGAAATAATTCATTGAGAAGATGTAACAATTAGGAACATCTATATACCAAATACTGGGGCTCCAAATTTCATTAAAAAAATACTGAAAGGACAAAAGGTCACACAGGTCCTAACACAATAGTAGTGGGAGTCTTCAATACCTCACTCTACGTAGGTAGGTTCTCTAAACTAAAAATCAGCAAAGATACTTCAGAGCTAAATTGCATCATAAACCTACTGGATTTAACAGGTATCTATAGAGCAATTCTATTCAAGAGATAAAGAATACATATTCTTAAAGGTATATGGAAGCTTCTCCAAAATTGACCACTTCATTTGACACAAAGTAAACCTTAACAAATGCAAAAAAATCCAGATAGTTACATGTATCCTATCTGACCTCAGCAGAATAAAACTAGAAATGAATAGCAAGAGAATCTTCAATAACAACACAAATACTTGGAGACTGAACAATACACTATTGAATAAATAGTTAATCACTGAAGAAATAAGGAAGGAAATTTGAAAATTTCTTACAAAAATAACGAAATGATAGCAAACCCTACCAGATTCTCTGAGATACAATCAAAGCATTCTAAGAGGAAAAATTATAGCTATAAATGCTCACATTAAAAATTCAGAGAGGGGCTAGGAAGATGCTTAGTCGTTAAGGCACTTGCTTACAAAGCCTAAGGACCCAGGTTCGACTTTGCAGAACCCACGTAAGTGAGAAGCATATGGTGACACATGTGTCTGGAGTTTGTTTGCAGTAACTAGAGGCCCTGGGGCACCCATTATCTCTCTTAAATAAGTAAATATATAATGTAAAAATTCAGAGAGACCTCAAATAAGCAATCTAATGATGAAACTTGAGGTTCCAGAGAAACAGTAAGACAACAATCCCATACTCGGTACCTGGCAAAAAATAACAACAATAATAATTAGGTCAGAAAAGCATGAAATAAGAAGTACATAAAATAGAGACTGAAAGAACAATACTTGAAATGAACCTATGAAGAAGTTGGTTCTCTGAAAAAAATTAACAAGATTGACAAACCCCTAGCCAAACTAACCAAAAGAAATAAGACCCAAATAAATAAAAGTGCAGATGAAAAGGGAGTTGTCACAACAGCTCCTAATGAAATCCAGAAGCTCAGTAAGGACTATTTTGAAACCTTATATTCTAAAAAGTTTGAAAATGTATATGAATAAATTTCTAAATGCATATGACCTACCAAAATTAAAGCCAGATTATGAAAAATAATTTAAACACACCCACAATGAGCAATGAGATTGAACCAGCATTTAAATGTCTCCCCACAAAGAAAACCCCAGGACCAGATAAATGCACCACCAAATCCTATCAAATTTTTATGAAAGATTTAATAACAACAGTTCTCAAGCTGTTCCACAGAACAAAAAGGGAAGGGATAATGCCAAACTCATTCTATGAAGCCAGTATTACCCTGACACCTAAACCAGATAAAGGCACAACAAAAAAGAAAACTACCGAACAATTACCTGGTGAAGATAGATGTAATAATTCTCAACAAAATTACAAAGAAACAGATTTCAAGAGAACATTAAGAAGATTATACACTATGACTAAATCTGGAATGAAACATGCATTCCTACCACCTCCATTATTTTTTTTTAAGAATTGGAGGAGGCCCAGCATGGTGACACACATTTTCTGTCTGATTTATTTTTATTTATTTATTTATTAAAGACAGATAGAGGGAGAGAGAGAGAATGGGCACACCATGGCCTCTAGCCACTGTAAATGAACTCCAGATACATGTGCTACCATGTGCATCTGGCTTATGTGGGACATGGAGAATTGAACCTGGGTCCTTAAGCTTTGTAGGCAAGTGCCTACATTGCTAATTGCTAAGCCATCTCTCCAGCTTACCTCCAATCTTTTTGTTTGTTTGTTTTGTTTTGTTTTTTTGTTTTTCGAGCTAGTGTCTCACTCTAGTCCAGGCTGACATGGAATTCACTATGTAGTCTCAGGGTGGCCTTGAACTCATGGCGATCCTCCTACCTCTGCCTTCCAAGTACTGGAATTAAAGGTGTGTACCACCATGCCCTGCCTTTTTTCTCCAATCTTAATCACTAGTGTTTGAAGTCTTTGCTAAAATGATAAGACAAGAGAAGGACATAAAAGGGATAAAATAGGAAAGGAAGAAATGAAACTATTCCTGTTTGCAGATGACAATTCTATATTTACGTGACCCTACAGACTTTACCAGAAAACTGTTAGATTTAATAAATACTTGCAGAAAAATTGCACAATATAAAATCAACGCACATAAATCAGTAGCTCTCACATATCCCAACAATAAACTGGCTAAGAAAAAACAATTAGTGAAAATATCCAATTCACAAAAGCTCCAAAGATGAAAGTACCTAGGAATAAGCATTACCAAGGATGTGAAATAACTCTGTCATAAGAAAACTTTGACACTAAAAACAGAAATAAAAGAACATATCAGATGTTAGAGAGACCTTCTATGTTCTTGATTGATAGAAATAATGTGAAAATGGCTATATTACCAGAAGTAATACACAGATTCAATGTAGTTCCCATCAACCTTCTAATGACATTCTTCTCAGAAGTAGAAAAAATGATCAAACAATTCATCTGGAAACACAAATGGTCACATATAGTCAAAGCAAACCTAGGCAGATAGAACACTGCTGGAGGCATCACAATTCCTGAACTAAAATTATATTACATAGCAAAAATGACAAAAACATAGTATTGGCCCAAAACAGACATAAAGACCAATAAAATATAATAGAGGATTCAGAAATAAGCTCATAGAGCTATGGTAATCTAATTTTCATCAAAGGTGTCAAAAACATGCACTGGAGAAAAGACCACCCATTCAACAAATGGTAATGGCAAAACTTGATATCCACCTGTGGAAAAATAAAATTGTATCTATATCTCTCACCTTGCACAAAGATAAATTAAACATGCAAAATTCTGCCGGGCATGGTGGTGAATGCCTTTAATCCCACCACTCAGGAGGCAGAGGTAGGAAGATTGCCATGAGTTCAAAGCCACCCTGAGACTACATAGTGAATTTCAGGTCAGCCTGAACTAGAGTGAGACCCTACCTCAAAAAAAATAAAATAAATTAAAATAAATAAATAAAGGACCTTAATTTAAAATCAGAAAAACTGAAACTGCCTCAGGAAAACATAGGGATTATAATTTGAGTTATAGGCATAGGTAAGAACTTTCTGAATGGGACTCCGATAGCAGAAGAAACAATCCCAAGAATCAACAAATGGGACTACATGAAATTAAAAGTTTTCTTCACAGCAAAGGAAACTATCAGTATAGCAAATAGAAAGCCTACAGAATGGGAGAAAAAAAATCCAGCTATACTTCAAACACTTTCAGCAAATCTGTACAACATAAAAGCAACACACAGAAAATCAGGGTTGATGTCAAGCATATATAAAGAACTGCAAAAAGTAAATAACAAAGCCAGTCAATACATGGGTGAAAAAAATGGACAGATAGTTCATAAAAGAAACACAAATGGCCAACAGACATTTTAAAAAATATAGTTCAACATTCTTAGCTGTCAGGTTAATGCAAATTAAAACTACTTTGAGATTTCATCTCACACCAGTCAAAATAGCTATCAAGAAAACTAATGACAACAAATGGTAGAGAGATTGTGGGGAGAGGGGTCTGGTTTTCATTGTTCGTGGGAATGTAAACGTGTGCTGCCAATATGGAAATCAGTTGATTGGGGGGGGGTCTCAAAAAGTTAAAAGTTAATTCAACCATATGGCCTAGATCTACCATTCCTGAGAAAATACCCAAACGACTTTAATATACTACCACAGAGATAGTTGTACATTCATGTTCATCGTTGCTCTATTCACAATAGCTAGGACATAGAATATGCCTAAATATCCATCAACTGATGACTGGATAATGAAAATATGGTATATATACACAATAGAGTTTTACTTGGTTGTAAAAATAAAAGAAATTATAAAAATTGCAGGAAAATGGGGGAAAATGGAAAAAAAATACTAAGTGAGCTAACCCAGGTCCAGGAAAACGAAAATCTCCTGTGGTTTCATATGCAGATCTTAACTTTTTTTCTTTTTTGAAGTAGTGTCTCACTTTAGCCCAAGCTAAAGTAGAATCACTCTGTATTTACAGGCTGGCCTCAAACTCATAGCGATCCTCCTATCTCTGCCTCCCACGTGCTGGGATTAAAGGCATGCACCACCACACCTGGCCAGATCCTAACTTTTAATGTGAATATATAAATAAAGAAGTGGATGTGAGAGGGAGTATAGGTTATGAATCAAGACAAGAACCCATGAGAGGGGAACAAAAGGAGATGAGAAAATGGAGAGAACAAAAGCAAACATGTAATATGAAAGTAGAAAGAAGTTTGTGGTGGGAGAGGGCATAAACAGGAAGGGGGAGAGGAAGGGGAATATAAACAAAAAATTCTTTAAAATACAATAAAATTAAACCTAATTATTTGTGTGCTAAAAGAGTAAATTTTAGAAATTAACACAATACAGTATATAAATAGAAAAAAGGACAATGAGATGGCTTAGAGGTTAAAGGCACTTGCTTGCAAAAACAGTATGGCATTGACATAGAAACAAATAGAGACTGATGAATTAAAGTAAAAGATACAGGAATAAATTCAAGTACTTACAGCCATCTGATTCTTAAGCTGAAAAAAATAGTACTTGGAAAACTAGATATTCACATGTAGAAGCTATAAATCAGATACCTATCTCTAACCCTATACAAAAAAATAAAACTCAAAATTGACCTTAATGTGATTTCTATAACTTTAAAACTTCTGGAGGAGCTTTAAAACTCCTGACTTGTTAGGAAAACACTTGAAGATATAGGCATAGGCATTGACATTCTGGATAGGCCACCAATATCTCAGTAAATAATAGCAAGAATTGACAAGTGGGATTGCATCAAATTAAAAGGCTTCTAGGCAGCTATGGAAAAAGACTAAAGGGATGTCTTACAGAATGGGAGAAGTTAATTTTTCCTGCTGTTCATCCAACAGAAGATTATTACCCAGTATATACAAAGATCTGAAAAATTTAAATACCAGAAGAGCAAATGATTTGAGTAGGCAAATGAATTGAATGAGCACTCCTCGAAATAAGAAGTATAAATAGCCAACAAACACGTGAAAAAATATTCCACACCTTTAGCCATTAGGGAATTGCCAATCAAGGCCATATTGCAATTCTATCCCACCCCAATCAGAAGAGATGACATCAAGAAAATAAAACAGGGCTGGAGAGATGGCTTAGCAGTTAAGCGCTTGCCTGTGAAGCCTAAGGACCCCGGTTTGAGGCTCGATTCTCCAGGACCCACGTTAGCCAGATGCACAAGGGGGCGCATGCATCTGGAGTTCATTTGCAGTGGCTGGAAGCCCTGGCGCGCCCATTCTCTCTCTCTCTATCTGCCTCTTTCTCTCTCTGTCACTCTCAAATAAATAAATAAAAATGAACAAAAAATTAAAAAAAAAAAAGAAAATAAAGCAAACACTGGTGAGAAGAGAGAAAAGGAATTCTTATACAATGTTGGTGGTAACCTGGGCATGGTGGCTCACGCCTTTAATCCCAGCACTTGGGAGGCAGAGGTAGGAGGATCACAGTGAGTTTGAAGCCAACCTGAGACTACATAGTGAATTCCAGGTCAGCCTGAGCTAGAGACCCTACCTTGAAAAAAAAGAAAAAAAAACAATGTTGGTGGGAATATGAATTAGAATAACCACTGTGGGGCTAGAGAGATGGCTTAGCTGTTAAGGTGCATGCCTACGAAGCCTAAGGACCCAGGTTCGATTCTCCAGGTCTCACATAAGCCAGATGCACATGGTGGCACATGCATCTGGAGTTCATTTGCAATGGCTAGAGGCCCTGATGTGCCCATTCTCTCCCTCTCTCTCTCTCTCTCTCCATTCTCTCTATTTCTAATAAATAAATGAATGAAAATTAAAATTAAAAAAGAATAACCATTGTGAAAATCAATATGGAGGTTCACCAAAAAAAAAAAGAAAGAAAGAAAGAAAAACTAAAATATAGAGCTGTCATAAGATCCAGTACTATTATTACGCCTGGGCATATACCCAAAAGAACTGAACTCAGCATGCAATAGAGATGAATGCATGCTCATATTTCTCTCAGCACTATTCACAAGAGTCAAGTTACATAATTAGCCTAGGTGCCCATCCATCAGTGGATGAATGGATAAAGAAAATGTGTTGTAGGGCTGGAGAGATGGCTTAGCGGTTAAGCGCTTGCCTGTGAAGCTTAAGGACCCCGGTTCGAGGCTCGATTCCCCAGGACCCACGTTAGCCAGATGCACAAAGGGGCGCATGCGTCTGGAGTTCGTTTACAGTGGCTGGAGGCCCTGGTGCGCCCATTCTCTCTCTCTCTCTCTCTCTCTCTCTCTCTCTCTCTCCCTCTTTCTCTGTCATTTTCAAATAAATAAAAAAATTAAAAAAAAGAAAATGTGTTGTAGACCAGGCATGGTTGTGCATGCCTTTAATCCCAGCACTGGGAAGGCAGAGGTAGGAGGACTTCTGTGAGTTTGAGGCCACCCTGAGACTACATAGTGAATTCCAGGTCATCCTGGGCTAGCGTGAGACCCTATCTCGAAAAACCAAAAAGGAAAAACATGTACATATATAATGGAGTGCTACTTAGCCATAAAAACAAAATCACGTCATTTTTCTGGAAAATGGACAAAACTGTAGATGAACATGTTAAACAAAATAAGCCAGCTAAGCATGCTGACATAACAGTAATCCCAGCACTTGGAAGTCGGAGGCAAGAAGATTCAAAATTTAAGGCCATCCTGGGCTACATAGGGAGAACATCTCAAAACTAAATGAAACACCAGTATCACGTGGTTCTTTTCAAATCTAGAATAAAAAAGGTTTGAAAGGAGAAACTTGTGGGGAAGAGAAGAAGGGGATCAGAGAAATAGGAGAGAGGGAGAAAAAAAGGTATTTGGGGGAGTAAATATGATCAAAGTACGTGAACACATAGAAACAACTGCTGCCTAAGTCAGCAAATGGTCTACAGCTCTCCCACAAAGTGAGTTAGAGAGCTGATGTCCACCACATATGGTGACGTTTCTGTTTAAAAGAACTGCTGAACAATTTCATTCCTAGTGCGTGAATGATAATTAACCACAGGCAACCGCTATTGCTGCTCAGAGAATTTGTTTATTTAAGTAAATAGCATACCGTATGCCCTTAGTATTGACCCACTCTGTACTGAATATTTACTAATGGCTTAATGGAAAAAATATAGCACCCCAAAGCCTATCATTATGGAACTAGCATAGGAAGACAGGAACAAATAACTGTTAGGTTTAACAAATTAAGTATCTAATAGGACATTAAACAAGGTATTAACAAATATTGAGCATGGCATAAGGATACACAGAATTAAAGGCAAACTGTCACTTTCATTCCTATATCCCTGCTGGTCTTGGTGAATCTTGAGTTAATGTTTTGTCTATACAGGATACTGAAGGAACAATCCAGGTCATTGGCCACAGAAAATAAAGGAATTAAACCTGATGGCAGGGTTTCTCTTTGCTACAATCAAAAGTAAGAATTAGCATGATTTTGAATTGACAAGGCACCTTTACCATTTTCTCGTAGCTGTGCATGGCAGTACAGGCCTGGAATCTCAGATACTTGGGAGGCTAGAGAATCCCAAATTCAAGGCTTGCTTGCATTACTGAATAAATACAAGCCTAGTCTTGGAAACTTAGTGAGATTATTTTCAAAATAAAATGTGAAAAAAATGGCTGGGGGTATAGCCTGGTGGTAGATCACATTCCTGGCATATATGAAGTCATCCTATGTTCAATCCCCAGTACCACAAAAACAAAAATAAAGAAGCAGAGGCTGGGGAGACAGTTCAGTGGTCAAAGGTGTTTGTTGGCAAAGCCTGGGTTCAACTACCCACCACTCACATAAAGCAAAGTGGCACATGTGTACAATTGTTTAGCAAGAGACCCTAGTGCACCTAAAAACACACACACACACCATTGTGATGACTCATGCCTTTAGTCCCAGCACTGGGAGTGCAGAGATTGAAAGAATTAGCTTGAGTGTGTGGCAAACCTGGGCAACAGAATGATTTCTAGGTCAGACTGGGCTAGAGTGAGACTCTGACTCAAAACAGCAAAAACAAAAAGAAAGGAAGAAAAGAAGGTAGAAAGAAAAGAAAGGAAGGGGAAAGAAAAAAGATCAAGGAATAAAGCTGTTTACTTATGATGATCTTTGTACAGGGGTCATAGAAATTGCTCTCCAAACAGAGCACAACTGACTGCTTTCCACCATGACTATGTCGACGGTGTCATACAGTTGAGGCACATATCCAGAAGGAAGTTTTAGCGAATCCAAGGTGAAAAAGATGGTATAGTCTATCATTCCATGTCTTCCCTCTAGAGAAGTAATGAAGACCTGTAAACACAGATGATGGCAATGGTTATGAAAAGCATAATCCCTTGGGGCTCTGCACCTCCCTTCTCTGGCTTTAACCAGCAGGTCCCTTCACCCCAACACTGACTCACAACCTTCCCGACACTTTGGCAACACAGACGTACTAGGTAAAACCACCCTACCCACATCCCACCTCACACCAATTCAAAGAGAAGCTCAGGCTGGAGAGATGGCGTAGTGACTAAGGCTCTTGCTGGTGAAGCTAAAGGACCCAGGTTCAACTCCCCAGAACCCACATAAGCCAGATGCACAAGGTGATGCATGAGCACAAGGTGGTGCGTGCATGTAGAGTTCCTTTGCAGAGGCTAAGGCCCTGGCACACTGATTCTCTCTCTCTCTCTCTCTCTCTCTCTCTCTCTCTCTCTCTCTCTCTCATAAATAAAAAGAGAATTTCAAGACAGGCGTGGTGGCACAGGTCTTTAATTCCAGCACTTGGAAGGCTGAGGTAGGAGGATCACCGTGAGTTCAAGGCCACCCTGAGACTACATAGTGAATTTCAGGTCAGCCTGGGATAGAGTGAGACCCTACCTTAAAAAACTTAGAGAGAAAGAGAAAGAGAGAGAATCTCTGTAGCTTTGGTGAGAAACCTTGCTCAAAATGTTCATTAAAATAGCCATTCACCTCTATCATTAAGGTTGACAGATCCTTGACTGAGGGAGAAAAGTGGCGCATTCTGATTTTCTTCTCTTCCCTGTCACATTCCAAGATTATTATTTCACCTGAGCCTTTGTTGAAACTCATTTTCAGGCTCCACTATCTACATCGTACATGGCTTTTCCTAGTAAGCTCAAATCTCACAACCCACTCCATTCATACTCTCTAAATAATTTTCTGTGCAGTAATTATTTTTCTTCCTATTATTCTCAGACTATGTCTAAGTAACATTCTATTATCAAATAAACCATGTACTTAGAACTTACTTTTATATATGTTCTATATTATTTTCAAATGATTTCCTTCAGCATTTACATAAGAAAATAAGCTTTTCTTAGTGAAGAATATATTTTCTCATACTTAAATTTTCCCAAAGTACCTAATAGATTTCTAGCCTCAAAAAATATCACTAAAGAAAGCTGGGCGTGGTGGTGCGTGCCTTTAATCCCAGCACTTGGAGACAGAGGTAGGAGGATCGCCATGAGTTCGAGGCCACCCTGAGACTACATAGTAAATTCCAGGTCAGCCTGAGCTAGAGTGAGACCCTACCTTGGAAAACCAAAAAAAAAAAAATAAAAAAATAAATAAAATAAATAAAATAAATAAAAAGCTTCATAGAAACTAACACCAAGTACAACATGAAAATCCATTACCTCATTCACAACCTTGCACTTCATGGGCTTCGCTAAGTGCACGTTGATTTTTGATTTGCCTGGTTGCATGGAATACCCAACTTCTATCCAATCACCCGTATAAGGCACAAAATCTACAACAGTCAAGGGAAGATTGTAATGTTGAGTTTGGCAATGTTAAATTTTACAAGTTATGAGGCTGGGGGAGATGGCTCAATGGTAAGAATGTTTGCTGCACAAGTATGAGGATCTGAGTTCAAACACTAGAACCCATGTAAAAAGCCAGGTATGCCCATGCATGCCTGTAACCCTAGTCCTTACGGGGAATGGAAACAGAAGAATTAATGGGGATCACTGGTCAGACCAAAACCAGTAGCTCCAGCTTCAGCAAAAGATTCATAAAGGAAACAACACTGAAGGGCAATAGAAGAGGGCAGCTGGTGTTCTCCTCTGGCCTCCATATAAGTTAATATAGGGTGTGGGCATCTGCATGTGTGTGTGTGTGTGTGTGTGCACACATGTGCACCAAATGTTTAATTTAAAATTCACAAGTTACTTTGACTTGTCATACCCTAAAATGGCTTGTACTAGATGCAAAGTACATTTTGCAGATGTTTAAAGCAGAGACCTTATAAATCTTTATGCCAGAAGGGAAATTCCCTTGGACATTGAATTTTTTCTATTGTCTTAACAAGGCCAAGTATGCAGCACAATCCATATCTTTAGTAATAGCACCGGATCTACGACATAACTGGTCACATTTGGTGCCCCTTCAAGAGAGCCAGTCCGAGATATAGGTAAGAGCACCTGCTACCTGCTACCTAATTTTGTTCCTTCACTTAGTCTGTAACCTTAGGGAAGTACTTAACCTCTTTATGCCTCAGTGTCTTTATCTTAGAAATGACAAAGGCAGGCATCTTCCTTATGACTTAGAAATCTGACAATTAATTAATATGAAGGAAAATCATTGCATGTGGTGACCACCAAATAAACATGTATTCCTATTGGGTATAGCAGCTGGCTTAGGAAATATTGCTACAGTAAGAATGAAGCTATTTTTGGCAGGTGTTTTCATGCAGGTTAATGTGTTAATTGGCTTAATTATTCCAGATAACTGGCACAAATGACAAGGTTAAACATTTCTTTCCATTTTTTGTTTTTTGCTTATGTGCGTATAATATGGTATAGTATGGTGTCCCTAGACTGGAGCAGAACACTGGGTGTCAGGTTCCATTTGTTTTGAGCTGGAGTCTCTAACTTTTCCACAGCTTAATGGGCTGTGGTGATTTTCAGGTCTCTGCTCCCCGGCCAAACTGCGGGATGGGCAGGTGTTTGTGTGGGCTATGGAGATTTCAATTCTGGTGGTCCTAGGCCCCCTCAGGCCTTCATGCTTTTTCAGGAAGCACACTTACCACTTGAGCCATTTCGCCATCCCTAAACATTTCTGTAGTATTACATTCAATAACCACATGCCTATGCAAACTCATCGTGCCTAAAGCTGTTGTTGCTGTTCCATATCTCACACTGACAACTCCATCCTCACTACTTTTCAAGTGAGAAACCATCACTGGCGGGAACAGAGGGGCTCCAGCAAGATTCCACAGTAGGTACTCTCAGTTTTCTTTCCTCCCACAGGCAGCACCTGGGCAGCTATACAGCTGCAAAAACAGGGGTAAAGAAGTGGAGTCCCCTTGTAAGGCTACAGTAGCACAACAGAAGAAAAAGCAATAAGGAAACTGCACGGGGAAAAAAAGGCAAGAAGTAGTTTCAGTTTGCCTGCAGCATCCTGTCCCCAGGCAGACACTCCTCAGCATAGAGAGGGAATTATCTTGCTCTTGGGCTCCCCTCAAAGAGAAAAGAATGGAGGAGTGAATCATCAGTTTCCTCAGCTTTCTGGAACACTGACTGAGTGACCTGATTCAGTTTTTCCCCACCCTGAATTCTGGGAAACTGCCAGCTGAGATGCCTGGAGACAGTTAGGAGCAAAGAAAACGGGTGGGATCATCAGATCTGACACATGGCGGGAGCCACTGTGGTCCCCAGTGGCCTGCTCTGCACAAGATGCCAGAAGCCTCCTCTGCTAAGAATACCAGAGACTAGGCAGTAAGGGGAAAATGAGACAATGGCCAAAGGTTAGAAGCCTCCAGTTAAAGATGAGTGAGTACTAGAGTCCTAATCTGAAGTATGGTGATTATTATTAACAACAATGTACAGGATCCTTTAGATTTTTAAAAAGGAAGAGCACATGTGTTCTCACCACACAAAAAAGAAAATTGTAGCTATATGAGGCTACAGCTATATTAACTTGATTATGTCAGTTTTTCCACTACCTATCATGTAACACTGTATTTGTTAAATATATAAATTTTTTTCAAGTACACTTCAATAAAGCTGGAGGGGAGGAGACTGTTTTTTAAATTTGGAGCTACCTCTGACTTCCCTTTCCTTCACATAAAAATCTGAATGTATCATCCAATTCTTTAATCACTAACTTCAAAATATATCCAAAATCAAAATAATCCTTAGACCTTCCATGTCTACCACATCATCTAAGTCTCTGTCCTCTCTGGCCATAACAGTCATAACATTTTCCTATCTTATTTCCTGAATCTACTTTATCCCTATATATACTGCCTGCTCAAAAACACAGACAGAAAATGGAAAGCTGCCTAGTAGAGTTAAGCTAGTCCCCTGCCCCTCACCCTTTTTACCCCAAGTTACATGACAAATGCATTAGACTCAAAGAACATAAGTTATAGTTCTGTGTATAAATGAAATCTTTTGTTTTTCTTCACAGTCCTGGGGATTAAAACTAGGGCCTCACACATGCTAGGCAAACACTCTACCACTCATCTGTACTTCCAGGCCTCGTTTCACTTTTTTATGTCATTCTCCTTTAGTTGCCTAGGCTAACCTTGAACTCACTCTAGCCCAAGCAGACCTTCAAACTTATGATCCTCCTACCTCAGCTCGCAGAGAAACCAGAATTATAAGCTTGTATCACTGGGCCTGGCTTAAACAAAATCTTAGACTATCTACTAACTACAAGTAGAACTCAACAATGAAGAGAGAGAGAGAAAAGAAGAGAAAGAGCTCTACAAGGCTTCCTCCAAACGTTATTTTGAAGCCTTTGAAGTATTAAACAAAAACAAGTATATGACCAAGCATGGTGACACATGATTGGGAGGCAGAGATAAAAGGATTATTGTGAGTTTGAGGCCAGTGTGGGACTACAGAGTGAGTTCTAGGTCAGCTTGGGTTAGAGTGAGAGCCTAATTCAAAGCAACAACAACTACTACAAATCTAGTAGGACTGGAGAGATGGTTTAACCTAAGGAACTTACCTGAAAAGCCAAAGGACCTTGGTTCAATTCCCCAGGACACATGGAAGCCAGATGCACAAGGTGGCATATGCATCTGGATTTCGTTTGCAGAGGCTGAAGGCCCTGGTTCACCCATTCTCTCTCTCTGCCTCTTTCTCTTACTTTCTCTCTCTCATAAATAAATAAATAAATTTAAAAATCTAGCATATTATGGAGTTGTGATAATTAAAAAATTAAGATATTAAATACTAATATGAATGGAAAATTATCCAGATATTACAAACAAAATTCAACTAATGAACACAAAATAAATGATACCATGAAACTTTACAAATATCATCTATTCATCCCTATATTGAACATTATTTTCAACTCTATGGGTCCGTCACAAATACCAATGAGCCACTGACTGGAGCCAAATATATAGTAGTAGTAATCCCAGTACCAAAACCTTCTCAGATATTAAGTATTACATGTTTTAAAATAGAAATCATACCTTCAGAAACAGTGTGTAGAGGGAAATAATTATTTTTATCAATGTAGATGGTATTTTTCTTTACACGGGTAACACAACCAATTAAAATTTTGATTCTGTGGCCTGATAGTCTAGTGACATCAAAATTATCAGCTAAAGCATCCACCTAATAACAAAGAAATAGTCACTTAAAATATAACAAAATGGAACTTGTATTTTTTTTTTTTTTTTTTTTTTTTTTTTTTTTTTTGGTTTTTCGAGGTAGGGTCTCACTCTAGCCCAGGCTGACCTGGAATTCACTATGGAGTCTCAGGGTGGCCTCGAACTCACGGTGATCCTCCTACCTCTGCCTCCCGAGTGCTGTGATTAAAGGCGTGTGCCACCATGCCCGGCACTTGTATTCTTAATACATTGCTGATCAAGAAATAGTTGCCGGGCATGATAGTGTACGCCTTTAATCCCAGCACTCGGGAGGCAGAGGTAAGAGGATCACCGTGAGTTCGAGGCCACCCTGAGACTGCATAGAGAATTCCAGGTTAGCCTGAGCTAGAGTGAGACCCTACCTCGAAAAACAAAACAAAACAAAACAATTTAAAAAAATAGTTCAAGGGAGCTGGGTGTGGTGGCGCATGCCTTTAATCCCAGCACTCAGGAGGCAGAGGTAGGAGGATTGCCGAGAGAGCGAGACTACCCTGAGACTACAGAGTGAAATCCAGGTCAGCCTGAGTTAGAGTGAGACCCTACCTTGAAAAAAAGAAATAGTTCAAGGGGCTGGAGAGATGGCTCCGTAGTTAAGGCGTTTGACTACAAACCCTAACAATCTGGGTTTGGTTCCCCAGTGCCCACATAAAGCCAGATGCACAAAGTGGTGCATGCATCTGGAGTTCATTTGTGATGGCTAAAGGCCTTGGTGTACTCATTCTCTCTCTGTCTCCGTCTTTCCCTCTCTGCTTGCAAATAAATAAATACAATATATCTTTTAATTCCTCTTAATAAACATTTAAACAATCACAATCTATATGAGTGAGCATATTTCACATTGCAAGTGGATCATACACATGAGATAAAAAATAACAGTACTTCATGAATTGAATGCATTCAAAAATTTGATGCATGCCCAAGTTTAATGCACAAAAATTAGATTCGAAATTAAAACACACACACACACACACAAATACTGTCAATACTCTCTAGGGATTCATAATAGAAGAAAAGGGGGGATTGAATACTTAAAAGCGAGTTGTGATGCCAGATATAATATCAGTTCAATTCATAGTGCTTGCCTTTAATCCCAGCACTCAGAAGGCAGAAATCCGAGGATCACTGTGAGTTTGAGGCGAGCCTGAGACTACAGAGTGAGTTCAGGTAAGCCTAGGCTAGAGTGTGACCGTATCTTAAAAAAAAAAAAAAAAAAAAAAAAAAAAAGGAAAAGAAAAGAAAAGAAAATAAAAAGAAAAAAATGGTTTCATGTTTTCTCAAAAGGGAGAAATTTTCAGAACAGGAAAAAAATAGGGGTGATTACTTGGAGGTAGTCAGATAAGAGCTGAGTGGGGAAGGAACAGAACATTTGTCTGGACAATAGGCATGGGACCAGGAGCCAGAACACCAGAAAAACAAAATCAAGCTAGGGAAATCGAAAGAAAAACCAGAACATTCAGCACCTGGGCTCTGCAGACAGAAGCATAAAGTAAAATTACAAAAATAACCTCAAATGAGAGATTATCTCTGAAAGTTAAGCTCAAATAAGTGCTTGATTAGGGAAGGGTACAAATATTTATAAAAGAAAGACATAGACTAAATGCTTAAGTAAAAGAAAAGAGGCTGGAGAGATGGCTCAGCAGTTAAAGGTGCTTGCTTGCAGAGCCTGACAATCTAGGTTTCATTTACCAGTGCCTATAGAAAGTCAGATGCACAGAGTGGCATATATGTCTGGAGTTCATGTTTATAGCAAAAGAGGCACTGACACACCCATTCATACTCTCTGTCTCTAATAAATAAATATTTTTAACAAGAGAAAATAATATAATAATAATAAATTCCTCATAGATGAGGTGCTGAAAACATGAAAGAACAGATAAGGGTCATTCCTAAGCTCCATCTCTATGCCTTCTTAGGCTACATGCTGAGGTGGGGAGTTGTCCAGTGTTGTTTTTCTCATGTTATGGTTCTTGTGCTTATTCTATCCTCCAGGTATCAAGTGCTCTCAGAAGCTTCTTAAACTGCCCACTGATGGCTAGATAAAGAAAATGTAGTAATATACATAATAGAATTTATTCAGCTATAAATGAACATGGAATTATGAAGTTTGCAGGGAAAGTGATGGAACTGGGAAAGATTATACTAAGTGAGGTAACACAGGACCAAAAAGACAAAACCCACAGGTTCTCTCTCATTTGTGGATCCTAAATTCTAACCTTTCTGTGTTTGTAAACAAAGTATGTGACTATAAATATAGCTTAAGGAACTAGATAGCCCACCACGAGAGGGAACAAGAGGGAATGAGAAGGGGATAAGGTAAAAGGTCTCTACTAATATGAAAATAGAATACAGGCTGAGGAGGAGAAGGCAGAGAGGGAGGGAGGTTTGAGGACAAAAGGAATGGAAATAAAAACAAGATAGCTAGCCGGGCGTGGTGGCGCACGCCTCTTACCCCAGCACTCAGGAGCAGAGGTGGGAGGATCGCCCTGAGTTCAAGGCCACAAGGAGATTACCTAGTGAATTCCAGGTCAGCCTGGGTTAGAGCAAGACCTTACCTCAAAAAAATAAAAAAAAAGATAATTGAAAACTGCCATAATGAAACCTAATTTTTGTATTCAAGTATTTAATTAATTAATAACTTTTATAAAAATTCTTACCAGACCCAAAACATCACATGTATAAGATGGATATATTCATAATATATGAATATTGAAAGTCAGGTATGGTGGTGTACAACTTTAATCCCAGCACTTGGGAGGTGCGTGTAGGAGGACCACCATGAATTTGAGGCCAGCCTTGGCTAGAGTCAGACCCTATCTCAAAAAAAATTAATATCACAAAACAAAGCCAAAGGATAATAATGTGAAAATAACCCACAAAACCTTAAAATAAAAGTGTAGGTCATATAATTAAGACTTAAACACATTGCAAAAAATTAAAGATGTGGGCTGGGTGTGGTGGTGCACACCTTTAATTCCTCCACTTGGGAGGCAGAGGTAGGAGGATCACCATGATTTCGAGGCCAGCCTGAGACTACATAGTGAATTCCAGGTCAGCCTGGGCTAGAGTGAGACCCTACCTCGAAAAACCAAAACCAAAACCAAAACCAAATTAAAGATGTTATAAATAACTCATATGGTAACATACTACTTCACCAGTGAAATTATATATATATATATATATATATATATCTCAGAAGTACCCAGCTGGTGTGGATAATGCTATGCCCAGAAGCTATAGATGATTACAGAAAAAATTCAGTGCCAGGGATGGGATACCTTCCAGTGAGTTGTTGGTCAGGGAGAACCCTGATACTCACAAAATAATGCCAAGGCTCTTGGTTACCCAACAGAACTAGATTGTAAGACCCTATTGTTAAAGATTCCACATGCGCTGGTTGCAGGACACTGAGAAATCAAGCTAGAGCTGAGCTGGAAGCATCCTCCCTATTGACTTAACTGTTATAGTGCTAGAAAGAGCTGTGAAACCGTTGTGGAAGACAGTCATCAATGGTCTTAATCAGGAGTGGACCCTAATGGCTACAGGGCTATCCAGCCAGGCAAAATGTGCCAACTTGTACAATGATGACATATCTGTTATGGGGGAAAACAACTTCTCTCTGATTGGATTTGAAGCCTGTTCCACATGAGGGAATTCATGTCTGATATTGAAAACCTAGTCAAAAGCCTTTTGCTGAGGAGGTCATAAGCTCTGGGTGGGGAAGCTACTACTGTTGTGTGGCAAAATGTCCACCAAACTGCCCTCTCAGCACTTATATTTATGCCCATATATTAAGGCTACTCTCACTATTGGTTAGAGAAGCTTCTCTTTCAGATGGTGGTGACAACTGGGTTGACTCAAAATTCACCATAGTGCTGAGAAGTGACAGTGTAGTGTTCAGCACTAAGTAACACATCTCTATTACACCTTCCAAGGCCCAGGGCTCATTGCGGAAGACGTGGGAGAAAAAATCTAAGAGCCACAGGCTGGAGAGATGGTTCAGCAGGTAAAGGAACTTGTTTTCAAAGCCTGACAGCCTGGGTTCAATCTCCCAGTACCCACATAAAGCTAGATGCACAAAGTGCCACAATCATCTGGAGTTCATTTGCAGTGGCAGGAGGTCCTGGTGCACTCATGGCCCTCCACTTGCAAAAAACTAATAGTTTTTAAAAGAATGTATAAGCCAAACTAAAGATAAGACTGCTTACAATGCTGTCTTCAACACACAAAGTGGTCATTGCATTCATGACCTCACAGTGATTAATGCTACCTACACAAGACCTGCATAATATGAAAGAAAAATTATGACATCAAAATAAAAGTGAGACTAGTTGAAAAGAAGGGGTTCAGTGAAGGAGAGAATGAGAAGGTGTACAACGCATGGTGGTGGGAGGGTATTTTGATCAGGATACGCTCTGTATGTGTTTGGAGGTTGTCAGTAAAATGTGTTTTTATTGTGTGTGCATCTGGTGTTACATGGCTACTGGGTATTTGAATCTGGGCTGTCAGACTTTGTAAGCAAGTTCCTTTAACTGTTGAGCCATCTCTCCAGCTAAAATGTTTTTTGTTGTTGTTGTTGTTGTGTTTGTTTGTTTGTTTTTTCCGACGTAGTTTCTCACTCTAGCTCAGGCTGACCTGGAGTTCACTATGTAGCCTCAGGGTGGCCTCGAACTCATGGTGATCCTCCTACCTCTGCCTCCTCCTGAGTGCAGTGATTAAAGGTGTGCGCCACCATGCCCGGCTAAAATATTTTTTAATGACTTAAACACATCCCAAATAGAATTTTGAGATTGTTCTTCACTTCTCAAATTGGTAAAGATTTTAGATTGCTCCTCGTGGTAGTTTGATTCAGGTGTCCCCCATAAACTTAGGTGTTCTGAATGCTAGGTTCCCTGCTGATGAAGATTTGGGAATTAATGCCTCCTGGAGGGAGTGTATTGTTGGTGGGGGCTTATGGGTGTTATAGCCAGTGTCCCCATGCCAGTGTTTGGCACACTCTCCTGTTCCTGTTGTCCACCTTATGTTGGCCAGGGGGTGATGTCCACCCTCTGCTCATGTCATCATTTTTCCTGCCATCATGGGGCTTCCCCTCGAGCATGTAAGGCAAAATAAACCCTTTTTTCCCCACTAGGTGCTCTTGGTTGGGTGATTTCTAGAGCAATGTGAACCTGACTACAACACTCCTAGTTGATCATTTTCCATACTGGTAAATGGGTGGTCTTACAGCCTGAGGGTGTGCAAATTAATGTAAGCTAATGTATAATTTGATGGTATTCGTCAAATATGTGAACCACGGCAGTGTTACATGACTCTGTTACATGACTCTGTGCATCTACAAACATCACTGGACTCTTGAAAATAGGGAATTTAATAGGATATAATTATACCTCAATAAAATCATTTTCTAAAAATTTCAAATGCACATTTGAGGCATTCTACTTCTATGAATGCATATTTCAGAAGTGAGTTTTTTACCTGAATAAAGGACAATTTCCAGGTGGTGCAGCATCCAATGATTATCATTGTTTAAATACTGAGAAATAGATACACAATTTTTAAATTAAAACAGTCTCACATGCTTATCCTACAAGCTACTCATGAGGTTGAAGTACGGTAACTTGAGGTCAGGAGGTCAGTGCTGCCTGGGCAACATATGGAGACCATCCCATGTCAAAGAATCAAAACTGAGGAAGGAAGGGAGGGAGGAAAAGGGAATAGGATGGGGAAAGGAAAGGAAAGGGAAGGGAAGGGAAGGGGAACGGCAGTGGAAGGGATAGGGAAAGGGAAGAAGAAATCACTACAAGTATTAGAAACCACTATAAAGGTCACATTAAAGAGGTTGCATTAAAAAAAATTGGCAGGGGCCTACATAATTCATCAGTCAAGGCACTTGTCTACAAAGCCTAACAACCTGGGTTCAATTCCCCAGATCTCATGTAAAGCTAGATGCATAAAGTGGCACATACATCTTGAGTTTCTTTGCAGCAGCTAGCACTCATTCTCTCCCCCCCTTTCTCTCTCCCCTTGCAAATAAATAAATTAAAATATTAAAAAAACAAGAAGGGGCTGGAGACATGGCTTAGTGTTTAAGGCGATTGCCTGCAAAACCTAATGACCCAGGTTCAATTCTCCAGTTCCCACATAAAGCCAGAAGCACAAGGGGAACATGTGTCTCTAGGGAGGTTGTTTGTAGTGGATAGAGGTCTTGGCATGCCCATTCTCTCTCTCTCTCTTTCTCTTGTTCCTTATCTCTCTCCCTCTATCAAATACATAAATTAAATTAAGCCAGGAATGGTGGCACATGCCTTTAATCCCAGCACTTGGGAGGCAGAGGTAGGAGGATGGCTGTGAGTTAGAGGCCACCCTGAGACTCCATAGTGAATTCCAGGTCAGCCTGGACTAGAGTGAAACCCTACCTCCAAAAACCAAAAAATAAAATTAAATTAATTAAATTAAAAAATGAGACAGAATAAAAGCCCAGTAGGAAAAATATTTTTCCCCAAATTCATGTACATCTTACTTTGGTTGCTTTTAATCTATGTGATGTTTTATCTTCTTCCACGAGTGCTTTAACTCTTTGTCCAAGTTTCAGAGGTTCATTACCAGTCACAACATCAGTACTGAAAAAGATGTAGTCATCGATCCAGCCATGGTCAACAGAGAAACTTGTCACATCACCTATCATAGTTTGTGAGTTTAAAATATCTGTAATAGATAAACAACAGATTCCACTAATTAATCTCAAACTCAAATACCCATGACAAGTAGACCCTTCCAGAGGAAGATATGGTAGACAATCATCTCCTTCCAGAAACAGAATGGTTCTTATTTGAGAACCAAATGTCACAGACAGTAGAGCCTAATGGTGACAGTTGCAGGATTCTGGAGGCAGAGTGTCCAAGTTCAAATCCTGGCTATCCCACTCTGCAAAGCGTAGTGCCCTTACACCACAGACTGTGCAGGGCCATGATTAAGAGCATCAAGTTGGGACCCAGATTTCCTAGATATACTCACAGCTTCCTAAACAGACTGGGGTAACCCTGTTATAGGTAGTTACCTTCCTATTACTGGCACAAGCACCCTACCAAAAGCAGCTTATGGGAGGAAAGGGTTTATTTTGGCTTACAGACTTGAGGGGAAGCTCCATGATGGCAGTGAAAAGGATGGTATGAGTAAAGGGTGGACATCACATCCTGGCCAACATCAGGAGGACAACAGCAGCAGGAGAGTGTGCCCAACACTGGGGAACTGAGTGTTAATAAACCTCAAGGTCCACCACCAGCAACAGACCTTCTCCAGCAAGGCTTCAGTTCCCAAACTGGCATCAGCTGGGGCCAAACATTCAAAACCACATGAATTTATGAGGGACACCTAATTCAAGTCACCACAAACCACAAGCACATTTCCTAATCACTTTTACCCTGTTTTGCCTTTCAAAAAAGAACAATCACTGTCTGCCTGGTTACTATTGTGCACATTAACTGATACATTATGTATCAACTACTTAGAAATTTGAGTGCTTGTTGCTTGGATTGCCCTCTTAATATTTATGTTCATGCCCATAATTACTAATACTAGTCACTTTTGGTTAGAGAAGCTTCTCTTTTCAGGTGGTGATGACTACTGGGGAGACTTAAAACTCGTCAATGCACTGAAAAGTGACAGGTGTTCTGCCCAAAATGAGACATCTCTACCATACCCTCCAAGGCACTGATGGCTACCCCCACAATGCACAACCCATATTCCCCAACGTGGAGGGTCCATGCAGAGGGGGGAGGACAGGGAGGAGGCTAATGATGGTACCAACTTGACTGTATGCACTGGGTACAAAACTAATAAAAAATGTTTTTTAAGAAAAAAGTGGAAGAACCAAAGGATGGGAAGAAGTGCTTTGGAATGCCATCTTCCAAACCCAGAGGCTGGTCCATTCATGACCTCACAGCACTTGTCATTACCTGCACAAGGCCTATATAATATTTGGGCTGAGCAACACATTGTCATGGGTCATAGAGCAGGGGGAAAATGGTAGTAGCAAAATAGAAGGGGAACCATTTGGAAGAAGATTGGGATCAGCAGAAGGGAATGAGGAGGGGGGAAAGGAGGGTCATGATATGGGATGATGATCAGAGTATATTGGGTATATGCATAGAGGTGGCCAATAAATTTATTCCTTAAAAATGAAAGAAATGAAAAAATGAAAGAGAATCACTCCCATTTACAATTGCACCAAAAAATAAAATAAAATAAAGTACCTTGGAATAAACTTAACCAAGGAAGTGAAAGAACTCTACAAGGAAAACTTTAAAACACTCAAGAGAGAAATTGCAGATGACAATAGGAAACAGAAAGATATCCCTTGTTCTTGGATTGGAAGAATCAATATTGTGAAAATGGCAATCTTACCAATGGCAATCTACATATTTAATTCAATCTCCATCAAAATTCCAATGGCATTCTTCACAGAAATAGAAAAAACAATCCTAAAGTTCATTTGGAAGGACAAAAAAACCTCGAATATCTAAAACAATGTTGAGCAACAAAAACAAGGCTGGTGATATCACCATACCTGATTTTAACCTATATTACAGAGCCATAGTAACAAACATAGCATGGTACTGGCACAAAACAGACAGGTAGATCAACGGAACAGCATGGAGGACCCAGATGTAACTCCGGGTAGCTATAGCCACCTGATCTTTGGCAAAAATGTTAAAAATACTCATTGGAGAAAAAACAGCATCTTCAACAAATGGTGCTGGGAAACTGGGTATGTGCCTGTAGAAGGATGAAAACAGATCCTTATCTCTTCCCATGCATAATAATTAAGTCCAAATGGATCAGACCTTAAACTTTGAAACTCTTCCCATGCATAATAATTAAGTCCAAATGGATCAGACCTGAAACTTAATATCAGACCTGAAACTCTGAAACTACTAGAAGAAAAAGTAGGGGAATCCCTTCAACATATTGTTCTTGGCAAAGACATTCTGAATATAACCCCAATTGCTCAGGAAATAAAACCAGTGATCAACCACTGTGACCTCATTAAATTACAAAGCTTTTGTACAGCAAAGGTTACTGTGACTAGAGAAAAGAAGCAACCTACAGAATGGGAGAAAATCTTTACTAGCTATACATCTAAGAGAGGCTTAATATCCAGAATATACAAAGAACTAAAAAAACTAAATAATAAGAAATCAAACAACCCAATTTTTAAAAAAATGGGCTATGGAACTAAATAGAGAGTTCTCATAGAGAGTTCTCAAAAGAAGAAATACAGATGGCATATAAACATCTAAAAATGTCACACATTCCTAGCCATCAGGGAAACACAAATTAAAACTAGTCTGAGGTTCCATTTCACTTCTGTCAGAATGGCTACCATCATGAAAACAAATGACAATAAATGCTTGCGAGGATGCAGAAAAAGAGAAACCCTTCTACAATGTTGGTGGAAATGCAATCTGGTCCAGCCATTGCGGAAATCAGTGTGGAGATTCCTGAGAGAGCTAAAAATAGATTTACCATACGACCAACCTATGCCACTCCTAGCCATATATCCTATGGACTCTTCTTACTACCTTAGATATACATGTTCAACCATGTTTATTATTGCCACTCTATTCACAATAGCTAGGAAATGGAACCAGCCTAGATGTCCCTCAATTGATGAATGGATAATGAAGATCTGGCACATTTATACAGTGGAGTTCTACTCAGCAGTAAAGAAAATGAAATTATAAAATTTGCAGGAAAATGGATGGATCTTGAAGGACTATGCTCAGGATTGGGCTTCTGTGCGAGAAGGAAAAACTCAGTAGCAGAGGCCAGTAAGTTAAAAAGGAGATAGAAAGGGAATAGAAAGAAAGGGAGGAGGGCATTTATTAGGTTGGTATTGTATATATGTAAGTATAAAGATTGAGATGGGGAAGGGATATGATGGAGAATGGAATTTCAAAGGGGGAAGTGGGGGGGAGGGTACTACCATGGGATATTTTTTATAATCATGGAAAATATTAGTAAAAATTGAGAAAATAAAAAAAAATACTGACAAACCAGGAAAAAAAAAAAAAAGAAAAGACTATGCTCAGTGAGGAACCCAGGCCCAGAAAGCCAAACGTCACATGTTCTCTCTCATATATGGATCCTAGCTATAAATGGCTTGATTTCTATGTGAGTTGGAATAAAACTCAGTAGCAGAGGCCAGTAAGCTAGAAAGAGGCTATAAAGGGAATGGAAAGGGAGGCAGGAGAACTTAAGAGAATGGCATTGTATATAAGTAAGTAGAATAAGAGTTCAATGGGGATAGAAAGGCCTAAGTGAGGTCAGGGGAAGAGATTGAATAAAGGAAAGGTGGAGGGAAAGCTAATCAAAATCTAAGAGGATATAAATAAGTCATATGGAAACCTACTTTTTTGGACAATGGAACACTCAGGAGCCATAAATTGTTACTAGAAATTTTTCAGTGCCAGGAATGGGATCCCTTCCAGTCAGTTGTTGGCCAGGGAGTTCCCTGATGCGCCCAAAACATTACAGACCATTGCCGAGGCTCTTGCTTTCCCACCAGGAGTAGATATTAAGACCCTATTGCTGAAGACTCCACATCCTTGGGCTACAAGGTCACTGAGAAATCCTGCTGGAGCTGAGCTGAAAATCTCTTCAGTGTAGACCAGCTGACAGAAAGCTGGAAAAAGCTATGCTACATGGAGTTCAATCGGAGAGAGACAAATCACCAGTGGAGACTCAACAGTAGACACTGCGAGCCTTAAATTTGGCAAGCCAGGCCAAATGAGCCAATGGGTGCAATAGTGGCATGTCTGTTATGGGGGAAACCAACTGCCCTCTAATTGGACTGGAGGCCTGCTCCATGGGAGGGAATACATCCCTGATACAGAAAACCTAAAACAGGGGTAGTCATGAGCCCTAGGGGCATAACGTCTGCTGCTGTCTGGCTAAATGTATATACTATGCTCACCAAACTGCCCAGTACATACTTCTCTTAATTTTCATACCCATATATTAATGCTACTCTCACTTTTGGTTAGAGAAGCTTCTCTTTTCAGATGGTGGTGACCTTGAGATGACTCAGAAGGCACCATGGTGCTGAGAAGAAATGACAGGAGTGCACAGCACAGAAACATCTCTATCACACCCCAAGGCTCAGGGTCCATTGTGGAAGAGATGGCAGAAAGAATGTAAGAGCCAAAGGAAGGGTAGGACTCCTTACAATGTGTTCCTCCAGACACAAAATGGCCTGGATATCCGTGACCTCACAGTGTCTGACACTACCTACAGAAGACCATCATAATAGTAGGAAAAGATGACAACATCAAAATAAAAGAGAAACTGAGAGGTGGAGGGGATATGATGGAGAGTGGAGTTTCAAAGGGGAACATGGGGGCGGGAGGGAATTACCATGGGTTATTGTTATGGAAGTTGATAAATTTTAAAAAGTGAAGGAAATTTGAGGGTCTTGCACAGGTTAGAGTATGAATGATATCATTCCATCTGTGTATAAAGCATTTAAAAGGACTACTATTCTACAACTTCACCATTTACATTGACATAATAAGAAATAGCATTATGGCATTTGATAAAGATCTCATCAGATGTAGCCCTAACAGATTCAGTTATTTAAGTCTAGTCAAAGTGTACAGCCTAGTCTCAGGGTGTCTGCTTTCTGCTTTTTCTGAACAAGCACAGCTGACTCCAGAACTGCTCACCTGCAGAATAGAAGTTCTGAATCACAATGCCACAGCTGCCTATCCAAAAACTTGATTGGACTGAAAGAACAGCTCAGGAAAGTATATTAGGTGATGAAAATGAACATTAAGAAAATCCAACGAGGGCTGGAGAAATGGATGAGTGGTTTAAGGTGCTTGTCTGTGAAGATTAAGAACCCAGGTTTGATTCCCTAGTAACCACATTAGCCAGATGCACAAGGTGGTGCATGCATCTACAGTTCGTTTGCAGTGTCGAGAGGCCCTAGTGCTCCCATTCTCTCTCTTTCTCTCTCTGTCTATATGCCTCCCTCTCTCTCTCTCTCTCTCTCTCTCTCTCTCTCTCTCAAAACAAAATAAATATTGTTTTTAAAAAAGAAAATCCAGCAAAGTGAAAAAGATGAGTTAATTTGTAAATAACATCTAATAAGAGAAGAAAAAGAAAAGACAAAAGAAACAACTACCACTCTGGTACATGAAAATTAATCAAACACCCTGTCTCAGGTAACAAAAGTAAAATAACAGATGCTATGTGGAGAAATTTCAGCTAATCACAGAACTTCCTTATCTCTGGCAAGCTTTGCTAAGACTCAGCTTCCAGCCCTGGAGTTCCACACGAAATAAAACATTTCCAGGGCCAGGAAGCCAAATCCTGACTGAGAGCAAAGCTTTGACCAAAGGGAAGTCTCTTCCTACCACTCTCCTGAAGACACCGAGTTTGCTAGGAGGAAGAAGGGCCCTCAAGGACAGCACAGCAGGTAAAAAATGGTTATTGCGGGGTGGGGGGGGGGATGAAATGGCTTAGCGGTTAAGGCGTTTGTCTGCAAAGCCTAAGGACCCCGGTTGGAATCCACAGGACCCACGTAAGCCAGTGATTATTCAAGAAATACATAGGAACAGTACAGTGAATTCTCAGCCTCTGTGAGTTGGTCCAAATTCCTTCCCACCTGACCCATCAAGAAAGTTTGGGGTGCAGAACAATGGTAGCCCGACTTTTGGAGACTCGGGACCACCCTCTACCTCTATAGCTACTCAGCACCCTCTCAGTCTTTCACACCCCAGTGCTCCTGAGCAAGCTCCTTGTGTGGGTGGACAAGAGGACTCAGAGAATACCTTTCAGCCGCCTCTGCTGCCCTTCCTCAGAGTTCACTCTCCTCAAAAAGGGTAAATTCTGGCGCAGAAACTTGAACATGCTGTTAAGACCACAAGGCTCAGTGATAGCGGAGCCACACTGGCGACAGGAGCCAGGTGAACGAAGTGAGCACGAGCCACGTGAACGAAGTGAACACGACGCTTCCTCTAATTGTTTGCTTCTTTTGTTCAGCCTCTCAGAAATGAGATCTGTGGCTAGTCTGTGTTGTCCCTCAGAATATCCAGGGACACAGCAACAGCCCAGGGTCAGTCTCACAGGTGCGCTTTAAGTTCTATCTTGTTCTGCCGTCCAGCCAGTGAGGATGCAGCAGGGAGCCAAGCCACACCTACAGCCAGACAGACACTAGGTCAGGAAACAGCTAGCTCCTCCTCGCCACTGTGATGGACTATGGTCAGTGAAATTACTTGGGAGCTGATGCCCTGGGGGAGCGCTCAAGGGGTCATGTATGGGGGCAAACTTTTTCTTTTCTTTTTTCTTTTTTTCTTTCTTTCCTTTTTCTTTTTTGAGATGTGTCAGAAACCTGTCCCCAGGCTATGAAACAAAACTCTCTTGATTCTCAGTAAGGACTGGTGACACTACTCTTCGGTCAATACTCTTTAGCAGGGTTCCTGTATGTCACATTTTAACAATATTACCTGTGTTTTATACTAAAACTTCTTTTGGAAGTTCCAGTAATAATTTATCATAGAATCCTTTGATGTCATTGCTACTACTTATTCACTATTTAATTATGAAGGTTGCTCTACTATACAGATTCTAATTATGTTTATGCATCTGCTCAGTATTTGTTGACTACAGATACTGCTCTAGGTATTTCGAATTGGTGAATAAAATAGGGAATGAGGTTGGCCCTATAATGACTATAATGAGAAAAACTCCTAAGCATCCAAAATTCTTTACGCGTTGAATTCTTTACAGTGGATACAATGGAGAAATAGAGCAGAGTGAGGAGATGTAGAGGTATG
Source organism: Dipus sagitta (assembly GCA_036346955.1). Taxonomy (NCBI): domain Eukaryota; kingdom Metazoa; phylum Chordata; class Mammalia; order Rodentia; family Dipodidae; genus Dipus; species Dipus sagitta. The sequence goes on from CM070776.1 coordinate 127,708,880, forward strand.
AGGAGGGAGCTTGAGTGTATTTTAAAATAAGGAGGTCTGGTTAGACGCCACGAGAAGGCAGTGGATGAGCAAAGTCTGGAAGGCTTTACCCAGGCAGCTATTTGGAAGAGGAGCTCTCCAGACACGGGGAGCGGACTGTGTAGGGATCATGCAGCAAGAATGGCCCCCTGTGTTCAAAGAAAAGCTATGTGGAGGCAGCAGAGGAGTTGAGAGCTACAACAGTGGGAAATGTAGAGGCAGAGGTTTTAATGTAGAGGCAGAGGGTTCTAGGGAGTCAGGCTGTGTAGGGCCTTGAAGACACTCTAAGTCCTTTGGCTTTTGCTGTAAGTACATGATGCAAGAAGTCCCTGAAGGGTTTGGATCCATAAAGAGGGTGCATACTTTCATTTAACTTTTGAAGGGATCCCTCTGGCTGATTGGTTGTGACTAGGTTCTGGAGGTCCAGATTTGGAGGGCAGGGCAGGGCAAGGATACCAGTTACTAGGAGGGTACTGCTGCTATCCATGGCCACCACGTGTCCTTTCTCTCCTGCAAAGACAACAGGCTGCAGAGTCACAGAAGATGATCTTCTGTGATAGAAAAGGAAGTGCCCATGAACTGATGGGAGCAGAGTGGGACACCACGTGGGGTCTATGTGTGTGTGCGGGGTGGGGGGGGAGTCAGTGAGCCAGGTACAACAGGCTGGAAGTGGTCACCGAATTTAAGAGATCACCGGGGGCTAAGGGAGTGGATATGCAGGGCAGGGCAGCAGTGGTTCATGAAGAGAGAGCACAGGGAGTGTGGCTTGCACTTTCAGCATGTGTCAGCATGAAAGACCTTGGAGGAGGATGAAGGCAGAGTTTCTCTGTCTGCTATGAGTAGCGGCTAAGAGTTTAGTGATCCTTGATGCTGGGCCTGGTTCTGGGTCTAGTACATGCGATGGGTGACATAATCTCAAAGTGCTGCAACACGGCCTTTATTAGTGCTTTCTTGGTAGAAGAGAACCTTGAGGCAACAGGAAGTTGAATAACTTGCCTGAGGCAGAAATGCGATTTCAGCCCACGCAGCCTGTCCCTGTCATTGGTGCCCATAAGTACAGTGTCACACCCAGAAACTTCAGCCTGGTTACCTGCTGAGTGCAGACACTCATCCTTCTGTCCTTCCTCCCTTTATCTAATAAATACTCCCCAGGGAAAGGTAAGGCCCCAGGGAGAGGGATGGTTGACAGACTAGTGTGAGGCCAGACCTGGGGCTGTGACCATTCAGGTTCATGACAGAAGAATGGGCTTCCCACTGAGGGATGTGACAAATACCCTGAAATGAGGCCTCATGACTGTAATCCTGGAAGTCTATAGATTGCACCAGACAGGACATTATGGCTCAGGACATTTTCTGAGAAAATGCACATATACTTCTTCAGATTTCAAATCCTACCCATTCCACAGGTGCCCCCAGAATAAAAGTATGAAACCTCATTGCTCTGAGCTTTGGGCACATGCTTAGGACAGTGTATTGGAGGCAGCAACATAAATTTCTTAATCAACACAATCAGGAAAACAAACAGAAGAGCAATATGTTATAAAAAAAAAACACACCTCAAAGACATCATACACATAAACACACACACGCGTGCGTGCATCCAATGCAATAAGGAGACAATTCAATAAAAGTTTCAACTTTAAAAAAAATTTATTGACAATATCCATACATGTTTTTTTTTTTTTCGAGGTAGGGTTTCACTCTGGCCCAGGCTGACCTGGAATTTACTATGCATTCTCAGGGTGACCTTGAACTCATGGTGATCCACCTACCTCTGCCTCCCAAGTTCTGGGATTAAAGGTGTGTGCCACCACGCCTGGCTGACTCCATACATGTTTTATACATCTCCATACATGTTTTATACATAATGTGTTATGTTCATAATCCTCTCACTTCACTTGTCACTTCTTCTCCTTACCGTTTCACTGAACCCCTTCTTGTGTCCAAATAATCCATCTTCTATTTTTATGTGATTTATTTCTGTTTTCCCTCTTGTATCATCCATGATGACATGTTATGGGCCCAGTATTCTACAGGTGTTGTGCAAGTAATAACAGCTACTTTGAGGTCATGAACACAATATACACTTCATGTCCAGAAGACAGTGTTCCAAAGCACTTCTCCCCTTCCTTTGGATCTTTCATTCTTTCTGCCACCTCTTCCTCAGTGTTCCCTGAGCCTTGTAGGGCAATAGGTAATCTTGTCATCTTGGTTGTATTGATAAATGCTTAGCAACTTAGCAAAATAAAAATCTCTAGGAATATCTGTGAAGGTATTTCCAAAAACAACTGGATCATAAGGGCCCTGACCTAATGCATGGGTTAATCCCTTGGTGGAGTCATAATATGATGGTATTATTGAGAGGTAGTGGAAAGTAGGAAGTGAAGCATAGTTAGAGGGAGAAGGTTACTGGGGACATGACCTTAGGCTATATGTGTCTTGGTCCCTTCCTGTGTTCCCCTTTCTCAGCTTTCTGACTGTCATGAAGTGATCAGCTTCTTCCTAAACACATTCCCACTGCCATGATGTTCTGCCCAAGTACGTTAGGCCAAGAAAATATGGATGGAACCTGCTGCAGCTGTGAACCAAAATAAATCTTTCCTCCGTTCCCTTGCTTTCTCAGGTTATTTTGGTCACAGAGAAAAGGAAACTAAGTAATGCCCAGTTATTCCTTATAAGTATACCTAAGAGAGAAGAAAAATCTCAAAGCTTGAGCATGAATATTCTAAATAGCTTTCTACATTGAAGGAAAATCCGAGGGTTAGAGAATTTTCCCTGCATACATTAAGTTCTCAGTTCAATTCTCAGGTGTGTGTGTGTGTGTGTGTGTGTGTGTGGTGGTACCTTCTAATCCCAGTACGTGTGAGACTGAGGTAGGAGATTGAAAGTTCAAAGCTAGCCTTAGGCCACATAATGAGACACTTTCAAACCTTCCCTCTCAAAAAAAGCAGCCTTCCTGGTAATTGTCAAAACTCGGGAATTACCTGAGACTATATAGTGAATTTCAGGTTAGCCTGAGCTACAGTGAGACCCTACCTCGAAAAAAAAAACTCGGGAATTACATAAATAATTATCTATGAACAGGTAAATTGATTGACAGGTTATCATATATCCATATCATGGAATTATTCAACAATATGTAGGAAAGATACATAGATAAATACCAAAAGTTACATGAAACAGCTTGCTCCTTAAAGTAATAATAGCCCTGGACCTTGGTTTGAAAGCAAATGGCAGGGGTGGGGCCTAGGTGCAGAGCAATGTAAAGGAGCTAGAAAACCTGGGAAGCATAGGAGCCAGAGATTTAAGAGGCAAAGTGAAAAAACACTGAAGAGAAAAAAAGTGACAGGCTTTTCTTTTCTTTTTTTTTTTTTTTGCTGATTTCAAGAGGGAAGAAATCCCCCCACCACCCTCCAGAAAGCAACACAGCACACGTCTGCACTGATGTGGAGACATAGCTTCACATAGACCCACCTGAGCCACTACATCAGGAAACACCCAAAGAGGAGAGACACTCCATGTTCTTAGGTTTCCAACTCAACCCAGTGTTGCAAAGTAAGTTGATCACAATAGCATTGTGCCTATGCAAACACCTCAGCATGCTTGGCTCCTTATTATGGAGGGGGATTGGGAAAAGTACTGTGAGCTTAGCATGTCTTTTTTAAAAATATTTTTTATTTTTATTTATTTGTTTGAGAGAGAGAGAGAGAATGGGCACGCCAGGGCCTCCAGCCACTGCAGACGAACTCCAGATGTGTGTGCCCCCTTGTGCATCTGTCTAATGTGGGTCCTGGGGAATCGAACCTGGCTTCTTTGGCTTTGCAGGCAAATGCCTTAACCGCTATGCCATCTCTCCAGCCCATCTTAGCACTTCTTATGTGACCAAACCCTATCTGTTTAATTTAGTGGATTAGGTATTAACAAAAGAAAAGGCCAGGTCATGCGAGCCACTGACAAAGGTATGAACACAGTTTACTAACTTACCCTCTTTGGAAAGCGCCAAGCAGACTAATCATAAACCACACCTACAGAGAAGTTGACCTGATGCAAAGGCCCCTGGGTTGGGTGACAACATGGTGTCACTATCCTTTACCATGACCACTTAAGCACTAAAGACAGCAGGCACTTTAATGAGCTCCCCTTCGGGCCAGAGTAGAGACACTATCTAAACATTTTGACATCTGGCTCTTCCTCTCCCACAGACTTCTGGGAATTTCATCGCTGTGAGTTTTGTGGCTGTGATGCAGTTGCCTTCATGTTGCTGGCACAAAACACATGAGCAAAGCAGCTTATGGAAGGAAAGGCTTTATTTTGGCATACATACTCAAGAGGAAACTCCATGATGGCAGGGGCAATTGTGGCATGAACAAAGGGTGTACTTCACCTCTGCCATAGAAGGTGGAAGATCACAGCATGACAGTGAGCCAAACACTGACAAGGGGAAGCTGGCTATAACACCAATAAGCCAGGCCCCAACAAGATACCTCCTCAAACAGGCTCCAATTCCAAAATTGTCATCAGCTTGGGACCTAACTTTCATAACATAGGAGCTTATGACAGATACCTAATTCAAAGCATCACATTTGGCCCCTGATCCCCATAAATTGATAACCCCATAAACACAATGTAAAATGCAATGCATTCAGTCCAACTTTTAAAAGTCCCCAAGTTTTTATCAGTCTCAATACTGTTCAAACATTCCCATAGTCAAAGGTGTCTTAACTGTTAGCTTTAAAACCAAAATATACAAAAACATGGGCTGGAGAGAAGGCTTAGCAGTTAAGATGCTTGCCTACAAAGCCAAAGCAGCCAGGTTCAATTCCCAAGGTTCCACATAAGCCAGATGCACATGGTGGTGCATGTGTCTGGAGTTTTGCAGAGGCTGGAGGCCCTGACATGCCCATTCAAAAAATCTAGGGCTGAAGATTGCTTAGTGGTTAAGGCACTTGCCTGTGAAGCCTTTATTTATATGACCTACCTAAATTAAATCAAGATGAGATTAATCACTTAAATAGACCTATAACAGGTATGGAGATCCAAGCAGTTATCAAAAATCTCCCAACTAAAAAAAGTCCAGGCCCAGATGGATTCACTGCTGAATTTTACCAGACCTCCACGGAGAACTAACACCATTGCATCTTAAACTTTTCTATAAAATATAAAAAGAAGGAATCCTTTTATGAAGCTAGCATCACCCTGATACCAAAATCAGGCAAAGATAGAACAAAATAAAAGAAAATTACAGACCAACATCTCCCTAATGAACATAGATACAAAAATTCTCAACAAAATATTGTCAAATACAAGAATATATCAGAAAGATCATTCACCCTGACCAAGTAGGCTTTATCCCAGAGATGCAGGGATGGTTCACCATACGCAAATCGATACATGTAATACATTATATTAATGGACTGAAGGACAAAAATCACATGATCATCTCATTAGATGCAGAGAAAACATTTGACAAAATCCAACATCCCTTCATGATAAAAGTCCTACAGAGACTGGGAATCGAAGGAACATATCTCAACATAATAAAGGCTATTTATGACAAGCCTACAGCCAACATATTACTAAATGGAGAAAAACTGGAAGCTTTTCAACCAAATCAGGAACAAGACAAGGGTGTCCATTGTCGCCACTTTTATTTAATATACTACTGGAAGCCTTAATAGCAATAAGGCAAGAGACACACATAAAAGGGATACAAATTGGAAAGGAAGAGGTCAAGATATCAGTATTTGCAGATGACATGATTCTATACATAAAGGACCCTAAAGACTCTACCAGGAAACTGTTCGAGCTGATAAACACATATAGCCATGTAGCAGGATACAAAATAAACACACAGAAATCAGTAGCCTTCCTATATGCTAACAACAAACACACAGAGGATGAAATCAGAGACTCACTCCCATTCACAATTGCATCAAAAAATAAAATAAAATAAAGTACCTTGGAATAAACCTAACTAAGGAAGTGAAGGATCTCTACAATGAAAACTTTAAAACACTCAAGCAAGAAATTGCAGGAGACACTAGGAGATGGAAAAGCATCCCTTATTCTTGGATCAGAAGAACCAATATTGTAAAAATTGCAATCTTACTAAAAGCAATCTACACATGTAATGCAATCCCTATCAAATTTCCAATGGCATTCTTCACAGAAATAGAAAAACAATCCAAAAATTCATTTGGAAACACAAAAAAATCTTGAATATCTAAAACAATACTGAGCAACAAAAATAAGGCTGGTGGTATCACCATACCTGATTTTAACCTATACTGCAGAGCCATAGTAACAAAAACAGCATGGTAGAGGCACAAAAGCAGATATGTAGATCAATGGAACAGAATAGAGGGCCCAGATGTAAGTCCGGGTAGCTATAGCCACCTGATATTCAATAAAAATGCCAAAAATACTCATTGGAGAAAAGACAGCCTCTTCAGCAAATGGTGCTGAGAAAACTGGATATGTAGCTGTAGAACGATAAAAGTAGATTCTTCTCTCTCTCCATGCACAAGAATTAAGTCCAAATGTATTAAAGACCTTAATATCAGACATGAAACTCTGAAACTGCTAGAGGAAAAAGAAGGGAAAACTCTTCAACATATTGGTCTTGGCAAAGACTTTCTGAATATAACCCCAATTGCTCAGGTAATAAAATGACAGATTAACCACTGGGACCTCATGAAATTACAAAGATTTTGTACATCAAAGGACACTGTGAATAAAGCAAAAAGGCAACCTACAGAATGGGAAAAAAATCTTTGCCAGCTATACATCTGATAGAGGATTAATATCTAGGATATACAAAGACCTCAAAAAATTAAACGATAAGAAAGCAAACAACCCAATTAAAAAATGGGCTATGGGACTAAATACAGAGTCCTCCAAAGAAGAAATACAGATGGCATATAAGCATCATCTAAAAAAATGTTCTACATCCCTAGTCATCAGGGAAATGCAGATTAAAACTATGTTGAGATTCCATCTCACTCCTGTCAGATTGGCTACCACCATGAAAACAAATGACAATAAATGCTGGTGAAGATGTGGGAAAAGAGGAACCCTTCTACACTGTTGGTGGGAATGCAATCTGGTCCAGCCATTGTGGAAATCAGTGTGGAGGTTCCTAAGACAGCTAAAAATAGATTTACCATATCACCTAGCTATAGCACTCGTAGACATATATCCCAAGGACTCATCCCATTACCTTAGAGATACTTGCTCTACCATGTTTATTGCTGCACAATTCACAATGGCTGGGAAATGGAACCAGCCTAGATGTCCCTCAACTGATAAGTGGATAATGAAGATATGGCACATTTATACAATGGAGTTCTACTCAGCGGTAAAGAAAAATGAAGTTATGAAATTTGCAGGAAAATGGATGGATCTGGAAAGGATTATACTAAGTGAGGTAACCCAGGCCCAGAAAACCAAGCATCATATGTTCTCTCTCATATGTTGATCCTAGCTAGAGATAATTGGACTTCTGTGTGAGTAGGAAGAAAGGTCAGTAGCAAAGGAAAGTAAGCTGGAAAAGAGATATAAAGGGAAGAGAAAGGAAGGGAGGGAGGTACTTAATAGGATGGTATTGTATATATATAAATAGAAGAATAGATTAATGGGGGTGAAAAGGCCCAAGTGAGGTCAGGGGAAGAGACTGAGTAAAGGAAAGGTGGAGGGAGGGCTAATCAAAATCTAAAAGGATAGAAATAAATCATATGGAAACCTACTTTTCTGGACAATGGAACACTCAGGAACTGTAAATTGTTACTAGAAAATTTTCAGTGTCAGGGATGGGATACCTTCCAGTGAGTTGTTGGCCAGGGCGGTCCCTGATGCCCCCAAAACATTACAAACCATTGCCAAGGCCCTTGGTTTCCTGCCAGAAATAGAAGTTAAGACCCTATTGCTGACGACTCCACATACTTGGGCTGCAAGGCCACAGAAAAATCCTGCTGGAACTGAGCTGATAATCTCCTCCATGTAGACCCGCTGGCAGAAAGCTGGAAGAAGCAATTCTGCATGCAGTTCAATGGGAGAGAGAGAAACCACCAGTGAAGTTACTCAACAGTGGACACTGAAAGACTAATATTTGGCCAGCTAAGTCAAATGAGCCAATGGGTGCAATAGTGGCAAGTCTGTTATGGGGGAAACCAACTGCCCTCTAATTGGACTGGAGGCCCACTCCATGGGAGGGAATACATCCCTGATACTGAAAACCCATAACAGGGGTAGTCATGAGCCCTAGGCTGTGACATCTGCTGCTGTCTGGCTAAATGTATATACTATGCTCATCAAACTGCCCAGTAAGCACTTCTTATAATGTTCATACCTATATATTAATGCTACTCTCACTTTTAGTAGAATCTTCTCTTTTCAGAAGGCAATGACCTTGGGATGACTCAGAAGGCATGGTGCTGAGAAGAAGTGACAGGAGTGCTCAGCACTGCAATATCTCTATCACACCTTCCAAGGCTCAGGGTCCATTGTGGAAGAGGTGGTGGAAAGAATGTAAGAACTAAAGGAAGGGTAGGACTCCTTACAATGTGCTCCCCCAGACACAAAATGGCCTGGATATCCATGACCTCACAGTGCCTGACACTACCTATACAGGACCATCATAATAGGAGGAAAAGATCATGACATCAAAATAAAAGAGAGACTGATTGAGAAGAGGAGTAGATATGATGGAGAATGGAGTTTCAAAGGTGAAAGTTGGGGAGGAGGGAGGTAATTACCATGGGATATTGTTTATAGTCATGGAAGTTGCTAATAAAAAATAATTAAATAAAAAAATAAAAATATTTTTAAAATCATAATGGCACAGAATAAACATTCATACTGAAAAAGATAGCATTGGAGGCTGGAGAGTTGGCCTTGTAGTTAAGGAGCTTGTCTGGAAAGCCTAACAACTTTATTTTGTTCCCCAGTACCCACATAAAGCCAGATGCACAAAGTGGAATCTGGAGTTTGTGGCAGCTGGAGGCCCTGGTCCCTATTCTCTCTCTCTCTCCTCTCTCTCTCTTTCTCTCTCTCTCTCTCTCTCTTCTTGTAAATAAATAAAATTATATTTTAAAAATATAGCATTGGTCATAGCAAACAAAGATTGAACCAATACAAGATTTAAAACAAACATGGCAATGGTGGTGCACACCTTTAATCTCAGCACTTAGGAGGCATAATTAGGAGGACTGCTGGAAGTTCAAGGCAACTCTGAGATTACATCGTGAATTCCAGGTCAGTCTGGGCTAGAGCGAGACCCGCCCTCAAAAAAAAAAAAAAATTTGTAGCTCCAAGTCTGACAACTCTAACCAATGACAAGTCTCTAAAGTTCCAATTCTGCCCCTCCACCTGGGTTGCTCATAGCCTGGGGAACACTCCATCCCAAGCCTGCAGCTCTCCTTTGTGGTCATCTCACATTCCATGCACTTCCAAAAGTCTTAGGGTCTCTATTACAACCCATGGATCATCCTCATGGCTCCATCAGGTCTCCATACACAGACCTGTAACAACACTGCTTCACATTCCTCATAGCCATTTCCAAAAAACAAAACCATGTTGTAAATCCATTCGTTCCTGCATTTGCTATACTCCATAGTAACAGGTGGGCTACAAAATTTTTAATCAAGGGGGCAAGGATTAAGCCAAGTTTGAAGAGCTGAAAAAGCATTCAGAACCCCTACTTTTAAAAGAGTCCACATTCTGGGCTGGAGAGATGGCTTAGCGGTTAAGTGCTTGCCTGTGAAGCCTAAGGACTCCAGTTCGAGGCTCGACTCCCCAGGACCCACGTTAGCCAGATGCACAAGGGGGCGCATGCGTCTGGAGTTCGTTTGCAGTGGCTGGAGGCCCTGGTGCGCCCATTCTCTCTCCCTCTCTCTATATGCCTCTTTCTCTCTCTGTCTGTTGCTCTCAAATAAATAAATAAAAATAACAAAAAAAAAATTAAAAAAAAAGAGTTCACATTCAGGGCTGGAGAGATGGCTTAGGATTAAGGCTCTGGCCTACAAAGCCAAAGACCCAGGTTCAATTCCTCAGGACCCACGTAAGCCAGATGCCAAGGTGGCACATGTGTCTGGAGTTCATTTGCAGCAGCTGGAGGCCCTGGCATGCCCATTCTCTCTCTCAAATAAATAAATAAATAATTTTTAAAAAGAGTCCACATTCTTTCTGCTTCCCCACTGCAGACCATCTGCCCAAATCTCAATAACTGTAGGCTCTCAAACAATTGTAGCTGAGGAGAGCTGATGCCTCCAACCTGAAACTTTCAATTCTTTCTGCTCACACCAGTACATTTCTAGGTAATGCAACCCTGTACAAGTTCTCAGAACACAGGCAGGCAAAACAAAGCAATCCTATGACATGAACAGCTTCCAGATCAGTCCTGAAAGAGTTCTTTCTTCCCCTCATATGCCATACCTCACAGTCCATAATTCTTTTTTTTTTATTTTTTTCAAGGTAGGGCCTCACTCTAGCCCAGGCTGACCACTACAGAGTCTCAGGGTGGCCTCAAGCTCATGGCAATCCTCCTACCTCTGCCTCCCAAGTGCTGGGATTAAAGGCACGTACCATCATGCCTAGCACAGTCCATAATTCTTATTGAAGTCAGGTATTTTCAACTCTGACCAGGAAAGTCATGAAACTGCCTTCAGCACTGCACGGCGTCTCTTAGACCAAAGTTTCAAATCCTTCCACATTCCTCCCAAAAAGTCAATTCCAGAAGGCCAAAAGCCACACAGTCAGGTTTCTTGCAATAATGACCCAACTTCTCCGCATCAATTTTTTGTTGCAGTTACCTTCTTGCTGCAGGCACAAAGCACCCAACTAAAAGCAGCTTGGGAGAGCAAAAGGCTTAATGTGGTTTACAGACTTGAGGGGAAGCTTCATGGTGGCAGAGGAAAATCTGACATGAGCATGGCTGGACATCATCAACTGGCCAACATAAGGTGGACAACAGAAGCAGTTGAGTGTGCCAAACACTATAAGCCTGCCCCCAACAACATACCTCCTCCAGCCATGCTGCAATTATCAAATCGCCATCACCTGGTGACCAAATATTCAAAACACATGAGTTCATGCCACAAACCTAACTCAAACCACCACAGGCTGATCTGTGGGTTCCAGGACATTGTTAACTCTTGGTGTTGAGAAAGCTGAACATTATTTCTTGCATTGACTCCAGACATTTACTCTCTCTGGACCCATATTTGCTGTCTGACCTGTTCAGCAACACTGGAACAAATAAGATGCAGAAATACTCTGTGCAACAGGAGTACCCACTAGTGGGGAAGGGAACAAGTAAAGTGTCTAGCATAGTTAGAGCCAACTCAGATTGAAAAAGGCAGTTACCCTGGGACAAATGGTTGTGAAACCCAAGAGATACAAGTATGTGTATCAGGGGAACTCAGCATATGATCTTAAGTGGAGAAGCCACTCCTTTCCACGGGTAAGTATAGACTGGAAGGCCAGAAGATGAAGGAAGGATGGGAAATATACCTATTAAAATCAGGCATTTTTAGCATAATCCACCACCTCACATCATATTCTCAAGGAAAAATGGCATTTGGAGTACAACCATGGGCCTGGTGAGAGGAAATGTTCTAAAGCGAGACACTTGTTTACCAGGCACTTAGAATGATTAAAACTGCTGCATTGTTTCTACCCATTTAAAATATGTAAAACTAAAAAATGGGGTGGAGAGATGGTTCATCAGTTAAGGCACTTGCCTTCAGAGTCTAAGGACTCTAGATTGATACCTAGTACCCACATAAAACCAGATGCACAAAGTGGCACATATGTCTGGAGTTCACTTGCAGCAGCTGGAGGCTCTGGTGCACATATTCTCTCTGTCTGTCCCTCTTCCCTATCTCTCTTCTTGCAAACAAAGAAATAAAAATATATTTACAAAAGCACTAAAATTGCTAAAGGAAAATAAACTTATTTGCAATTTAGCCAAACCAAGGACAGAAAGACTTCTAGTTTTCTTCTGTCTTTTCTATAGCAATTTTACAATTTTATAGAAAAATGAAACAGAAGTTAACATGTGAGTGCTAATTTAACTGTGAGATAAGCTAACAGAACTGTATGGACTTTTTGGTAGTGGCTAAGTCTCTGGCCAGGATCCAAACTAAGGACTCTCCCTGAACATGGACCACCTCATGAAGATGAAGTCATCAGTAAGGGTAAAGCTCTGCCTCTAAGGAGATTGGGCCTCATTTGTTCCTGACTCGAACTGTATAAACTTCCCAAAGTGCCTTTTGTGCCCTTCCTCTAGCTGTATAAAACAGATTTCTTTCTGTCTTTGCTCTCTGTAGCTGGTCAGCTATGATGCAAACATGTTCATTTAAAATGCAGTCAGGATATGAGTAAGCTTTTATATTACTTGGTATGTAATAGGCAAAAGAATTATGCTATTGAGTCTTAACAAAAACTAATATCTTACATTTAAGAGGGTGATTAATTGTGAAAATATGATTTTGTGAAGTTCTCAGAAAATTTCTCAACGGCTTTATGCTAAGCTAACTTAAAATGCAAATTTAAAAAATAAAAAAGAGGCGGAACTGATCTGCCAACCAACTTGAGCAACAAAAAATAGTGGACTTGTACACCTTATATAAACCCTGAATTCCTTTGATTGGTTTAAACACATATCGCATTTAGTTACAGTTTTAAAGAAAATATAACAACAGAATGCCTTTATAAAAAAGGGAGGGCTGGAGAGAAGGCTCAGCGGTTAAAAGCACTTGCTTGCAAAGCCTGATGTCCTAAATTCAGTGCTTCAGTACCCACATAAAGCCAGATGCACAAAGTGGTGAACGCATTTAGAGTTCATTTGCAGTGGCAGGAAGCCTTGTTATGCCCATTTTCTTTCTCTCATACGTTTTCATATAATGTTATGAAAATAAACATTTTGATATATTTTTTTAATTTTTATTTATTTTTTCACACAAGGGGGTGGCACACCAGATCCTCTTCCCACTAGAAATAAACACACCAGATACTTGCAACTCTTTTTCCATCTAGTATATATAGGTGACTTGGGAATTGAACCTAGGCCAGCAGGCTTTGTGAGCAAGTGCCTTTAACTGCTGCTCCATATTTCCAGCCCCTTATTTTGGTAATCACATATTATAAAATATCAAGAAAAAAACAGTATTACTCAAGGAAAGTCATTAAATTGAGAGTCTCTTTGTTTAGCAAATCATTAAACTTAGTATTATTTTTCAAGGTATCTCACTCTATCTCAAGCTGACCTATAGCTCACTCTCTAGTCTCAGGCTGGCCCCAAGCTCACAGAGATCCTCCTACTTCTGTCTCCTGAGTTGTGGATCAAAGGTACGTGCCACCACACCAGGCTTTTCAATAGTTTGTTCTTATGACTTATGCCATGTAATATTATATCCATCTGTTATGGATATTATCTTATGTAATACTACATAAATAAGTCAGATCAATGCAACATAAAAATGTCATTAGAAATTTTATTTTCTATGTTTTTCAAATTGGTGTTTCCCAATGCACATTATTCTTTGTATAACAAAAGTCTCCATGTTATCAAATAACATTAGATAAAGTAGATACAAAATCTTCAGACTTTCCACACCCCAGATGTGTTATATATTTAATGAATATACAATGCTATGAAAGAAATATCAAGAGGGAGTACCAGAGATGGGAAGGTAGAAGCAGGAAGGATAGGCAGGAAAATGGGGTAGAGGAGGGGGAGGGGAAGGGTTAGCCAAAACTAAATGCATGCTATAATAAAGAACACACACACACACACACACACACACACACACACGTAAGCTGGAGAAATGACTCAGCATTTAAGGCTCTTGCCTGCAAAGCCTAAGGATCCAGGTTTGATTCCCCAGTGCCCATGTAAAACCAGATGCAATAGATGGTTCACACATCTGAGAGTCCATTTGCAGTGGCTAGAGGCCCTGGAGTGCCCATTTTCTCTCTCCCATAAAATAAAAAAATAAATAAAATTTTGAAGAATGCACAGATGTTATGATGGGTTAGAGTTTATAGAAAAAAGTATATAAACCTTATAAGAAAAGATTTATACATAATTAGGTTGGCTATAACCAAAATATTATTTATAAGTTTTTCAAATGCTTTATATGCAAAGCAATTGAATATTTCTTAAATGTTTAAATACACTGATATACCTCTATTAAACTTTTAAAAAGGACTAACTTTATAGACAAGAAATTGGGCTGGAGAGATGGCTTAACAGTTCAGGCACTTATCTGCAAAGCCAAAGGACCCAGGTTTGATTCCCCAGGACCCACATAAAGCTAGATGCACATGGTGGCACATGTGTCTGGAGTTTGTTTGCAGCAGCTAGAGGCCCTAGCATGCCCTTTCATCCTTCTCTCTCTCTCTCTCTCTCTCTCTCTCTCTCTCTCCCTCTTTCTCTCTTCTCTCTTAAACAAAGAAACAAATAAAGGCCAGGCATGGTGGCATACCCCTTTAATCCCAACACTCGGGAGGTACAGGTAGGAGGATTGCCATGAGTTGGAGGCCAGCCTGAGACTCCATAGTGAATTTCAGGTCAGCCTGGGCTAGAGTGAGACCCCTACCTCGAAAAACCAAAAAAAAAAAAACAAAAAACACCCCAAATAAAAATAAAATAAAATAAAATAATTTAATGTTTTATGTTTCCTGTTAATTTTGTTAGCTTTTTCATAGAATTGTTTAAATTTCTGTTTAGGATGAAAACTTTTCTTTCTTTCTTTTTTTTTTTTTTTTTTGGTTTTTCGAGGTAGGGTTTCACTGTAGCCCAGGCTGACCTGGAATTCACTATGTAGTCTCAGGGTGGCCTCGAACTCACACTGATCCTTCTACCTCTGCCTCCCAAGCACTGGGATTAAAGGCGTGCACCACCATGCCCGGCAAGGATGAAAACTTTTTAATGAGCACTTTATAACTCTTGTTAAATAGGGCCACCACTTGCAAGGTATATTTATGCACCAGGTAATCAGTCTATTTATGATAATTAAGTTTATTTAAAAAGTTAAAAAAGAGGTGGAAAGATGGCTCAGCTATTACAGACACTTTCTTGCAAAGCTTGGTGTCCTGGATTTGATTCCCTAGTATTTACCTCAAGCCAGACGCACAAAGTGGCACATGCATCTAGAGTTTGTTTTCCGTGGCAAGAGTCCCTGGAGCACCTATTACCCTTCTCTGCCATTCTCTTTCTCTCATCTCCTTGAAAATAAATAAATAAATAAATATTGTTCTAAAATGTAAACTTAATTACAAGATTTTCTATAGCCAATGATTAAATGTATTGATATAAAACTTGAATCAAATTTCTGGGTCTAAATCAAAGTTTTCTTAAAAATATTGTTTTGGTGCCAGGCATGGTGGTGCCTTGATTTGCAGCACTCAGGAGGAAGAGGTAGGAGGATCACCAAGAGTTTGAGGCCACCCTGAGACTACATAGTAAAATCCAGGTCAGCCTGAGCTAGAGTGAGACCCTACCTCGAAAAAACAAAACAAAGCAACAAAAAATATTGTTTTGTTCATAGTAACATTACAAGAAAAATTGGTTTAAATGATAGAGATTTTATATTTTACAAAAATAATTACTGGGCTGAAGAAATTGCTTAGTGGTTAAGGTGCTTGCCTACAAAGCCAAAATACCCAGGTTTGATTCTCCAGTACCCACAAAAAGCCAGCTGCAGAAGTTGTTGCATGTGTCTGGAGTTTGTTTTCAGTGTCTAGAGGCCCTGGTGTGCCAATTCTCTGTGTGTGTGTGTGTCTCTTAAATAAACAAAAATAAAAAATATTTTTAAAAATAATTACTTTCTAAGCTATTTCTGCCATATTTTTGACTATGTAGGAAATTGAGGCTTAATAAAGTCAAGATTCATTTAAGTATTTGAATATCTTAATGTCTTTTAATGACCACCTCATAAGGAACTATTTGGGGATTTTTTGGAATATAATGTGTGTCTAAAAATGTGTAGAGTTGTATACCTAAAATTTATACAAACATTTATAGAACTAAAGGAATGCCAATTTAATATGTATGAAATGATCAGGGCGTTTTGGTGCATGTCTTTAGTCCCAGCACTTGGGAAGCAGAGGTAGGAGGATCACTGTGATTTTGAGACTGAGACTACATAGTGGATTCCAGGTCAGGCTGAGCTAGAGCTAAACCTACCTCAAAAAAAAAAAAAAGAAAAGAAAGAAAGAAAGAAAGAAAGAAAGAAAGAAAGAAAAGAAAAGAAAAGAAAAGAAAAGAAAAAATAAACAAAATGTGCTTTATTTTATACAGTGTTACACCCAAACTTTCAACATATCACATGGCCAAAGTTTGTGGACATTTCTATTATTTGTAACCATACCATTCAGATGAATAACATACCATTTGTGGAATCCTACAAAACTGGCAAAAATAAAAATTTTATATGTCTTAAAAATTTAGTGGATTGCCAGGCATGGTGGTGCACCCCTTTAATCCCAGCACTCGGGAGGCAGAGGTAGAAGGCTCACCGTGAGTTTGAGGCCACCTGAGACTACATAGTGAATCCCAGGTCAGCCTGAGCTATAGTGAGACCCTACCTCAGCAAAACAACAACAACAAAAAATTAGTGGACTGTGCTAGTGACTACAAGAGTGACTAAATTTCTGATGTACAAATTGAGGCATACTTCTGATTTGTCACTTCTGTAGATCCTACCTAATCCTACCAAAGTAAGGATTATAAATTTGGCTTCAAAAGTAGAAAGTGCACATACTAAGGACCTCTGTGTAACTGCGCTGCTGACTCTTTCTGGCTCCTTTGTATGTTAAACGTATTTCTGTCCCTCAAATACATAAGCTTTCAAGAATGCAAACCTTAGCAGAACACTTTTCAAAACTGATGTCTTAATGATTCTTATTGCTTCATGACTATTTGTGGATATCATGCTCATCCACAACAGGTTAATGTTTTCACAAGCTAAGCCTGAGGACATAGAAAACTATGTCCCTTGGGTATGAGCTCCTAGGACACAAGGAACTCAACAGCTTCTCTAAAGATTTCCTGATGTGATAAGCATGTTCCAAAACAAAATGTCTGAGTCACAACTTGTGATCTACCTTATTCTGAGAATAATAAACATTTTTCAGTTCAGCCTAAACTCCCCATAAATTTTATTGTCTTAAACTCTCAATAAAAGTTGTGAGTAAAGTCAGGTCAGGGCTTCACTACAGTGGAGCCCCCTGACCTTCCTTCAAATTCTATCCTGTGTGTTGTATGATCATTTTGTGTCCTTCTAGGTACCTCAGGATGGTACCCACAATCATCTTTAAACAAAGATGACTAAGCTGGGTGTGGTGGCGCACACCTTTAATCCCAGCACTCGGGAGGCAGAGGTAGGAGGATCGCCGAGAGTTCGAGGCCACCCTGAGACTACATAGTCAATTCCAGGTCAGCCTGAGCCAGAGTGAGACCCTACCTTGAAAAACCAAAAAAAAACAAAAACAAAAACAAAAACAAACAAACAAACAAACAAACAAACAAAGATGGCTAGACATTTCCAAAAGCTATATGTTCCAAGCAATGCCTTTATAATGGCTGAAAGTATTGGGCATTGGTCACCTATAGAGTACCTCTGTAAACAAGTGCATTCTCCTATATTTAGAAAACTTTTTCATTTATGTTTACAAAAACAAATGGGGATTTATATGTAAATGTAAATTATTGACAAATTTTGTCAATCTTTACTGAAGCAACATATTTCTAAGAGAAAAAAAAAAAATTAGGGCAGCTTGAGGTCCCTGACATGATGACACCATTATTGTCCTAAAATCTGTAAGGAATCTGTTTTGTAAATTTTAAGCCTTCCTTGATTTAATTTTTTTTTACTAAACATTGTCATTTATTTATATTCTGCCTCCAAAGGGGAGCAAAAATCTCACTTCCTTCAATTAGGAATTACTGTATTTAGCAGGCACCATAGGAGGCCAAAGTTAAATTGACCTTTACAGAGAAATATAAGGGAAATCATCCACTCTACAACCTGTCAAAAGAAAGGTGTAAATAGAGATTGATGCGGGATTGGAGTCCTGGGAGGGATTAGATGTCCATAAAGATTCAGGAGACTCCAAGTTCGGGTCCTTGTCAAAGTCATCAAAGAATTGAAAATGTGGGTTTAGAGAAGGGTAAATTGTACATTGTGGGGTTGATTTTAGGGAATGTTAGGATCAAGAGAGAAAGCAAACAGGAAAGCTGAAG
Organism: Dipus sagitta; assembly: GCA_036346955.1. Classification (NCBI taxonomy): domain Eukaryota; kingdom Metazoa; phylum Chordata; class Mammalia; order Rodentia; family Dipodidae; genus Dipus; species Dipus sagitta. Next base: position 127,727,145 of record CM070776.1, read on the forward strand.
CCAAAAGAATTTCTGGAAGCTGGGCGTGGTGGCACATGCCTTTAATCCCAGCACTCGGGAGGCAGAGGTAGGAGGATCACCATGAGTTCAAGGCCACCCTGAGACTACAGAGTGAATTCCAGGTCAGCCTGAGCTAGAGTGAGACCCTAAATTGAAAAAAAAAAAAAAAGAATTTCTGGGACCTGAAGAAAAAGCTCCGATCTGTAGAGAAAGGTCTCGGCGCGTGCACACATGCATAAGCGGAGAAATTTCGCATAGGAGTCACAGAGGACTAAGACTAAGGGAGAATAAGGGGCTCAGGGTTTAAAGAGAGATTACACATGTAGCAAGGCAGAAAAGTACCCAAAACAAATCAGCAAGAAGAAATCCTCCCACTTCCCAGCCTGACCAGGAAGTGGGAGAGGGCACTGAGAAGATCCCCCTCTCACAGGGAAAGAGAAAACTAAGGGAGTAGTCAGGGGCCAGGCGGGCTCACACACATTTCTCAGGCCCATTTATATGAATTGAACAACCTGTTAGGATCAGTTACGATGAGCCTCATTGCCAGATTCAGGTGTGTAAGAGAGGAACCTGATAGATTGGTGGGCTCGAGGCTGACTCAGAAGGGCCAGACCCATAGGTGTGCTAAGCCTAGGAAACCTTGAGGAAGAAGCAAGAAGTTGTCACTGAAGTGTGGTTGCTTACAGCCATCTTGGATGAGACTGGATCCGACATAGGCTCTAGTCTTGTCAGAGCATGCAAGGTGGCATCCATTTTTCTGTGGGACAGTGAAGTAGTTAGAAAATCTATGTAATGAATGAGGCTCCAGCCCACTTTATGTTTTTTTTTTTTTCAAGTCAGGGTCTCGGTCTAGCTCAGGCTGACCTGGAATTCACTATGTAGTCTCAGGGTGACCTCGAACTCATGGTGATCCTCCTACCTCTGCCTCCCAAGTGCTGGGATTAAAAGGTGTGCACCGCCACACCTGGCTCATTATGTGTTTTTGTTGTTGTTGTTGTTGTTGTTGTTTTTTGAGACAGGGTCTCATGTAATCCAGGCTGTCCTTCAACTAGCTCTGTGTTGAGGACAATCTTGGGCTCCATATCCTCCTACCTATATCTCCTAAGTGCTGGGATTATAAGAATGCACAAGCGGGATGGAGGGGTGGCGTAACGGTTAAGGCCTATGCCCGCAAAGCCAAAGGACCCAGGTTCAATTCCCCAGGACCCGCGTTAGCCAGATGCACAAGGGGGCGCAAGCATCTGGAGTTCTTTTGCAGTGGCTGGAGGCCCTAGCACACCCATTTTCTCTCTCTCTCTCTCTTCCCCCCCCCCTCTTCCTCTTTCTCTGTTAAATAAATAAATAAATAAAAATATTTTTTAAAAAGAATGCACAAACAAGATCCACTAAACTAGAATTTGAGAAAAAACATGTGGGAACAATCCTCATGGGGATGACCTGCATCCCAAATGAGGAGTGCCCCTTTGGACAAGGGGCAGGGATGAAGGAAAAGATGGTACCAACAAATGCTGTTTACATATTAAGTATGTCCATGACTAATAAAAATAAATTTTAAAAAACATGTGGGAATTTCAGTATACCTCTATGGCATCACAGTCCAAGTATTTTTTTTTTTTTAGATTAATCGTGTCGTACTTTATGCCAGATTGTGGAAGAATATTAACATGACTTGTTTCTTTCTTTTTGAAGGACTTTACACTTGAGGCTGGAGAGATGGCTTAGTTGTTAAAGGAACTTGTCTGCTGGCCAGGGTTCTATCTATCTTCCAGCATCCACAGGTACAGCCATCAAGAGACCCAGACCCCACCTCATGAAGATCCTCAATGAAGATTCATGTAAACCATATCCCTCATCCACCCGATAGGTCTTTTTTTAAAATTTTTTTTATTAATTAGTTTTGTACTCAGTGAATACAGTCAAGTTGGTACCATTGTTAGCCTCCTCCCTGTCCTCCCCCCTCCCCCTGACCCCTCCTTGTTGGAGTATATGGGTCATGCATTGTGAAGTTAGCCCTCAGTTATGGGTAGGAGGAAATGTCTCTGTGTGTCATGACTCAATGTATAGCTCTAACATTCTTTCCACCCCCTCTTCTGCAAATTTCCCTGAGCCATGTTGGGTTCATTTTTGGTCTGCTTCAGTGATGAGGTGTTGGGGGCCTCTGTGTCTCTGGATATCTGATTTGGTAGGAGTTGATTGTTCTCTGTGTCATCTCCTTCACCCTTGTGCTGGTACCCCGTTCACCAAGAAAACAGCACCCTTGCTTGTTTCACCAATTATTCTTAGTTTCAGCTGGAGCCCTTTTGAGGTAATGATGGGTTGCTAACTTTATTCTCCGTTGGAGAATCTGCTTCTTTTTTTCAGATAGACGCAGATTCTAAGGAGAGCCCCCGATAGGTCTTTATTCAGATGTGTCCCTATTTGACCCTTAGGGAGCAGAGCGCTTTAGCGCTTTAAGCAGCAGGCTTCTCTTCTGCTGCGGCTTTCTTCTCTGCTGGGATCTTGGTAGCTGTCGCCTTCTTTCCAGCTGGCTTCTCCAGCCTCTTGGTCTCCGCAGGCGGCTTTCCTTTCTTCCCCTGCGCAGGATTCTGGCCTGCATTCGTCCTCGCCTCCGCTCCCTTCTCACCTGACTTGGGCGCTGCGGCAGCCATGGCTTCCTCCACCTGGATTTTGTGTTTCCTGGTCTGGCGAAGAATGGTGTTCCAACGCATGGTCTTGGCATAGGGGTTCAGCTTCAACATGATGGGCAGGTTCTTCAGAGGGTTCTTCTTCAGGACTCTGCGGTGGATCTTCTTGGGTGGTGCTCGGAGAGCTCTTTGGATCTCTGGGCTTTTCAAGGTTCTGCTAAGGTCTGTGCTCAGCATCTTGTGCATTGGCAGGTCATAGTCACTCTTGAGGGAAGCAGCTTTGAGCCAAGTGCTATACAATTCATCGAGCTTCCGGAAAGCACCTTCAGTCCAAATGCAGAAGCGCCCCACGTGCCCACCAGGAGCAAGCTTCAAAATGTTCAGTTTGCTCACATTAAGCAGAGTGATTCCAGGGATGTTCCTGAAGGCCTTAATGATCCCATTATCTTCATTATAGATGATGCAGGGTCCCCTGCGCTGGATGCTACGGCGGTTTCTCATTTTACCCTTGCCAGCCCTCATTTGCTGAGAGGCATAGACCTCCTTGATGTCATCCCAGGCTTTAAGTTTCTTAAGTAGCAAAACAGCCTCCTTGGTCTTCTTATAGCCTTCAACTTTATCCTCCACCACCAAAGGAAGTTCAGGAACCTCAATACGGTGACCTTTGGACATGACCAATGCTGGTAGGGGCGAGGCAGCCAGGGCAGAGCAGAAGGCATATCACTTTTGGGTTGTGTTTACTCTGCGGTGCCAACAACGCCAAGTCATTGGTGCAAACATGCGGCCTCCTCTACACATATTGCCAAAGGCACCGTGGCCAGAACGATAGGTGCCACCACCTTGTACTCTGGGAATTCGAGCCACAGCTCTGCCAGTACCCCAAGACTCAGCACTGGTTTGGTGACCTGCTAATTCACTGACAGCATAGGGCTGTCTATTGTTCCTACACAAGTTGGTGTGAACAAAATTCACAATATCTGGTCGAATGGGAGCCTTGAACACAGCTGGCAAAGTGACATTTTTTCCAGATGACTCCCCCTTCTCAGAATACACCATATGAGGGGACGAGCACACCCCATGGCCAGGAAAGGAGAAGGCCACACTCCTCTCCGCGCGGCTGCTCGCACAGGAAAAGCAGTCTAAGTATTTTATCATGTTTATCATATTTCCTGTGTTAAGTCAACACTGCATGATGAGGAAACACTATACTCATCTTCCATTTGTCTACTTTATGAGCTATAGTGGAGTATTGCAAAGGTTGTTGCAAGGAATCCTATATTCTTTCTCCTAGAAACTGAAGATGGTGGTGCTTGTTCCCATCAGGGTGTTTTGCCTCAAAGGGTATTGTGTTATATTTGGCAAGACTTTGCTTTTATGTATCATTATCTCAGTGGGGGTGGCTGATTTTTTCCCATGGATCTTCTGGCACTGTTTAAAAAGGCTCTCACTTTTCTGCTAAGGGGTCTCCCTTAAAGATTATCTCTCCCTTGTAAGAGGATAAATGAGCATTCTATGCTTCCAAGAAGTCATGTCCTAATAAATGTATATGCCAATGGGAAAATATCATATCTTAAGTTTTCTCCTAATTGAAATTTTATGGGATTTATCTTAAAAACAGTTAGAAGTAGGTTATAATTTCCCACCATTTGAATTTTCTCCTTATTCTGGGGGAGGTTTTAAATATGGTGAGATTTGAAACCCATAGTGCAGCTCATATATTAGGACCTGTAGTTCCACTTGGTTAATACTTATTTCTCCTAAGGTGCTAGCAAGCAGGAAAAGAAAAACTCCATGAATTCCCTTAGGCAACCCCTATTCTAGACTTGATTTTTGCTGTAGATTTCTCTCAGAAGCTTGATGTTCTATTTGAGTTTTTTTTAATAGTTGTTTTGGAAATGGCCAGGCTTTTTACAATAGTTACAAATAAGAACCCTTTGTTTGAAGGTTTAGCTGTCTTAAGTGAAAGTTCATAAGTATGATAGCAATATATTTTACTTTTTTATAATAGTAGTTAAAAGTTGGTCTCTTAAGGTAAGAAGGATATCAATGGGAAATGTGTCACAGATTATGGCATTTCATTTGACTTAAGTGGCCAATTACTCTTCTAGGTCTTCCATAAATGCAGTGTTTAATAAGGCATCATTTCTGTGATCCTAGAAGTCCCAAGGGGGAATTTCTGAGTGTTGTTTAAACTTTTCTTTCAAATATAATATAAAAGTCAGGTATAGCTTCTCCTTTTTTTGATGGGCCACTGTGCAGAGGATTGCATCCAGGGCCTCACACTTGCTAGGCAAACACACTGCCATTAAGCTATATCCTCAGCCCAATTTTTCATTTTATTTTGAGACAAGGTCATACTGCACTAAGCTGCCTAAGATGGTCTTAAACTCATTTTGCAGCTTAGATCTTGAACTTGAACCTATGATCCCTCCTGCCTTAACCTCTTGAGTAGCTGAGATTACAGACCTATGCCACCAAGCCCAAGTTCATGTTCATATTTGGTTTATTTTCACAGTGTGGGTTTTTCCGTGCATCTGTTCCATGTAGTTGTACATGCAACTTTATGTACCATATGTCTCATTGGCATCTTATATCTCTACTCAGGGGTGCGCATTTCAGTATTATAATGAGCCATGGGCAACCTCAGATACTCTGCAGTGCTTCTGTGCCTGTGCATGAGTGCAAGTCAGTTTTAGTAGGCTTACCTGCTACCATGAACTCTACCACACTTTTGCTGCTGTGATGCAATATACTCTCTTAAGCTATAAGCCAAAACAAACCCTTCTCTACTTCAGTTGTTTTTGTCACGTATCTTGTCACAGCAATGAGACAAGCAAATAATATATCTTGGTTCATGGGTCAATGGAGTGATCTGAAATTCTTTAGCAAATCTAAGAGGACAGGGTTCAGGAAACCTCATTATCAAACTTTTCAGCTCAGATTTTGTCCAGGGAATATAGACAGTATCAGATCTCCTTAACCCCTAGGCTTGGCTTTATCTTTTTATTCTTATTTATTTATTTCTTTTTGAATCAGGATCTCATGTAACCCAGGTTGGCCACTAAATTGTATGCAGCCAAGGATGATCTGAACTTCTGATCTTCTTGTTTCTATTTCCCAAGTGCTGAGATTACAAGCAGATACCACTATGTCTTGTTTTATTTGGTGTTGGGGATTGAACCCAAGGCTTTATTCATTTTATTCATGTTAGGCAAGCACTCCACCAATTGAGCTTCATCTCCAGCCTTGCACTTTATCTTAAAAGGGGGTGATACAATTTTTTTTTGGGGGGGGGATTTCAAGGTAGTGTCTCACTCTAACCCAGGCTGACCTGAAATTCACTCTGTAGTCTCAGGGGGATCCTCCTACCTCTGCCTCCCAAGTGCTGGGATTAAAGGTGTGTGCCACCACACTCAGCTTGTTTTTGTTTTTCAAGGTAGAATCTCAGTATATCTCAGGCTGACCTGGAATTCACTACGTAGACTCAGGGTAGTCTCGATCTCACAGTGATCCTCCTGCTTCTGCCTTCTGAGTGCTGGGATTAAAGGCGTGCACCACTATGCCCGGCCAATCTTTTTCTTTGATACAGAATTTTGTTCCACCTTGGAGACTATTAAGGAGAGTAGCATTGCTACTGGATACTTGGGTTCATAACCTGGTACCTTAGTTTCCCTGTATTCCAAAAGAAATTAGGAAACAGCTTGGGCAAGCTGGGAAGAAAAAAAAAAACTAATTTCCGCCAGGCCTATGGCATTCTAATAATTCATAATTTAAAAAACATGAGATAAAGGCCACAAGATATATAGAATTACCTGTGTGATACTTTAGCTAGTCCTTTCCTGGCCTTAGGTTATCTCTGTTTATCATTGGCTATATCTTATAAGTTAGACTGCTTTAAAAAACAAGGGTTATGGACTGGAGAGATTGCTACCTGGTTAAGGTGCTTGCCTGCAAAGCCTAATGAACCAAGTTTGATTCCCTAGTACACAAAAAAGCTAGATGCATGAGGTGGTGTATGCATCTGGAGTTTGTTTCCAGTGGCTAGAGACACTGGAGCGCCCATTCTCTCTCTTGCACTCTCTTTCTCTTCCCCCCTGCTTGCAAATAAATTTTTAAAAATTTAATGAGGGATATGAAACAAGAGGAGGGTAAATTGTTTCTGGTAAAATGAACAGTTATGGAAGGATAAAAAAAGGGGACTAAAAAGTTCGTTTCCCCAGAATTCAGATTTAGTTCTGACCTCTGAAATTTTCATATTTATTCATTTCCCTTTAACATCCTTTTCTTATTTCTGATCATTTCCAAAATTCTCTTATTAATTTCACCCCTTCTCTTAGATGCATCTAAATTTCAATTAAAGTAGACTGTCCATTCATCATTTTTTTTTTTTTTAGTTTTTTGAGGTGGTCTCACTCTAGCCCAGGCTGACCTGGAATTCACTATGCAGTCTCAGGATGGCCAAGAGTTCACAGTGATCCACCTGCCTCTGCCTTCCAAGTGCTGGGATTAAAGGTGTGCACCACGATGCCTGGACATTTATCATCTTTTGTTTACTTACCTCAAAATTCCATTTTAGTGTGTGCAAAAGAACTAGTTTAGGAATATCACACATTCCTGTTTGAGGAAATCATAAATCCTATGTTCCTTTACTTAGATTGGAGCTATTTGCCAAATGTTTGCAAGTTGGATTACCATAACTATGGTAGTTTGAATGTAAAATGTTCCCTTTAGCCTCACGTGCTTATGAGTAAGCTTTATATTTAATCCTAAACTCGTGGCAATTTTGGAGGTGGAGCCCTGCTAGAGGAGGTGTGCCAATGGGGGTAGACATTGAAGTTTATTAGTTCAGCTTGCTTATCCTATTCTTGCTACTACTTTCCAGCTGCCATGGCAAGATGTAATTCATAATCTCTACTCTGCCATGCTTTTAGGTGTTTTGTCCCAGCAAGGAGAAGGTAACTGTAACAGAGAATTATCAAACATAAAATCAGTTGCAGTACCAAATGGCAGTTTTTCTCCAAACAGTTCCCTTTTCCTTGAGCTTCCATTTCCAATTATAGAGGAGGTACTCTTCATCCTGAAAATTGCAATTTTATGTGAACTTGTGGAAATTGAGCTTTGGATGAGATTTATGTGCCATTTATGGAAGTAGTTTCCTCAGGTCTCACATCCCATGGTAAGATTCTCCCACTTTGTCTTGGGCTTATCCTATGTGCTTATGGAAATATGAGATGGCTCAAGACACTGGGTGATCACTCCTTATGTGTTTCTTCCTAGGTGAGCCAATAAAGTTTCTTCTGACCTAAGAGTGAAATATTCCATTGGGGGGGGGGCTTCCCTTTGAGGCTAATACATGTCATGAGAAGTTCCCCCTGACAACTTCACCCTACTGTGTTTAAAAGAACATGTGCCTTTTATTTTCAATGTCTTTATAGTTGGGCACTCATAGAGCATTTATACCAAAAAGAGGCAAGGTTGGAAGTGAACAAGAGAAAGAAAAATGCAAGCAAGTAAACGAAATCAAAATTGAATATTGGAGGCTGGAGAGATGGATTAGAGGTTAAGTGCTTGCCTGTGAAGCCTAAGGACCCTGGGTCGAGGCTTGATTCCCTAGGACCCATGTAAGCCAGATGCACAAGGTGGCACATGCATCTGGAGTTCATTTGCAGTGGCTGGAGGCCCTAGTGTGCCCATTCTCTCTCTGCCTTTTTCTCTCTCTGTCTGTCTGTCACTCTCAAATAAATAAAAATAAACAAAATTTTAAAAATGAATATTGGAGGAATGGCAGGAGAAAACAACTGAATTCCACTAACTAAGGTTCTTGAAAATGTTCTATTCAGACAAAGGCTCTAAAACAAAAAGAGGATATCCACTTTAACAATCAGCTCAGAATAAAGCAGTGAGCCACCAACCAAAACAAGAGGAGTTCTGGGCCCCAGAAAGGCCTCACCAATATCCACCATAGAAAACGTAGTGGGTGGGGGGCACAAAGGACACATGCCAAAATCTGGTGCCAATCTGACTGTCTCCTTTGGTGAAAGTAGGTTGTCCATGGAGCTTTTCATTATCAGGTCACCAACACTGACTATGCAAAACATAGGTCTTGATCCAAAGGGACTAAAAGATTGCTTGTTCCCAGCCAAGTATGAGTGGCATGGCCCAGGAACATGGATTTACTGGAAGATATTCCACTGTAGCAGAGGTTACATGAACTTTCATAGTCATAGAACAAAATATTTATAAATTAATGCATTTTCCAAATACAGTGATAGGGACATTAGAGCAGAAATTTTGTTCTACAAGTTTCTGATGATCTCAGGTAACAGAAGCTCTATTGGTCTCCTAAGATAAACAATACATTCCAAAATTTTTACCTAATAGTCACAAAGATGTTAAATCAGATACAGAGGTTGGTAATAAATGGCTAATAAGGAGATTAACAATAACCCAAGTTAATTGTCTCTTGATCTGCAACATTCCATCTCTCTTTAATCATGGAGTTATAATTGGTCAATCAGTCTGCAGGATTTTCAACACAGAGGTGCTTTGTTCAGAGAACTTCAGTCCACAGAGGATGTACTTCCTTGTTTCTTCTAGATTCTTTGGGTTGGCAGGAGTCTTCTGCCTCTGTTATCACATGGCCTTCTTCCTTCTATGTGTCTGTCACCTTGCCTCCATCCTCTTATAAGGACAACAGTCGTATTGGGTTTGGGGCCTACTCCAATCCAGTGTGACTTCATTTTAATTTACTTGATTATACCAATAAGCACCCTGTATCAGACAGCTTCAGGTTCGCTGAGATAAACTTCCAGACCAAGCATAGTTATGGAAGAAGGGATATTTTTGAAGCTTACAGATCCAGGGGAAGTTCCATAATGGCAGAAGAAGCTGGCCTGCCTTCACAGGACCAAGCAGAGAGAAAGAAGTACAAGCCTAAAGGTCAAAAGCCACAGCACACTTCAGGAACTCCAGCTAGGCACACTTTGCATATCTTTAGATTGAAATCTGAAACCCACCACCACACCTTAAGATCCACACAATGACACTGCCTCCAGCCAGGTGGCTAAAGATGCAAACTACAAACAAATAAACAACTGAATATATTGGGGGCCATCTATTCTGTTCAAACTACCACACACCCTATTTCCAAATATGATCATATCAGGTTGCACATTGACATAGATTTGTGGGAAGAGGCACTTCAGCCCAATACAGTGCCTGACACATGGAAGTGGTCAGTAAATGACTGTTGCCTTTATTAGTTATTAACTTTTATCTATTGTTAGTCATATTGTATCTCCAGAACATCTAAAAGGCATCACTGTGTGAGTGCTCAGGAGCATCAGTTTTTATGATTCAATGTAGCTGTTAAGATCTATAAGGGACTGTGGAAGTATCATTCCACCTCTCTGAGCTGCCAACTCATGACTGAAGAAGTTTCATTGTATGATAACCTCCCAAGGGTTGCTGTGCAGATTAAATGCTGGCCTGCATGTAAAAGGGCCTGTCACATAGGAAGCTGCCATGGTAATAGACAAAACAAAAACAGCTCCCCATCATGGGATCTTGTTCAGTGAACAATAAACACTCATTCCTCCTTTGTCACATCCTGTTTGTCTATTTCTTAACTGTTATACTCAGATGCAGACACTGAAATATTAAGGGGAAGGAAGAAAAACATGAAATAAAGGGAATTCTATCAATCAACATTTGTTTTTGGTAAAGAAAGCTTCAGTGGTTTCACTCAGCTTATGTCAGCAGGGACTCCAATCTACACATACACACCTCAAACCCTGGTCTAACTACTAGTCTGCAGCTGTGTTGGAAAGCGCTGGACTTTAGCTGCATTGGAAATTGTGGCTTTTTAGAGCCTCTGGAGAAATCTGTGGGCTGAGTGTTCTCCTAAGTTCTCTGAAAAGAAAACAGTAGAAGAGCTCTGCCACATTCCTGCTCTACTCTTCCTTCCTGTGACTTTGCCTTTCCCCTGGTAGGGAGAGGGAGGCCTTGTAAAGTCTTCTGTTTCCTGTCCCTCCTTCCTCATAGCTCCAACACCAGGGCCATTTATTCACCGCTTGAATGTTCAGCCCAGCCAGCAAACCTCTGGAGCCAGGCTTGTTTGACTGAAAAGAATTTTGAATCCTGGTATTTTACAGCCCAAAGATAATATTTATACTTTTTCCCTCTGATTTCTTGTTAGTTGGACCTGAAATGAAATTTACAAAGTAGTACTTATTAAAACTATACAATGACAGTATACATATCAGAAATTTTTATATTTTTCTGATAAATATGTGTGTATGAAAGTTTCCATAAGAATGAAAGTTAAAATATCCTCTGCCTTACCACACACCCAGAGGGCTGTAACTCCTAAAAAGAAAAGAAAGGCAGGCAGACAGACTCAAGTTGGGAAGATTGTTCAGTGGATAAAGTGCTTGCCACACAATTGTGAGGACCAAGATCGCCAGGTGAGAGGGAGCCTACCTATACTCCCAGCACTTGGGAGGTGGAGATTGGGTATCCTCCAGTCAAGCATAGTCTAGCTAGAATCACCAAATCTGGGAGCTCTGAGTTCAAGTGAGAGACGGGAAGTCAGTAAATAAATTGTACAGCATTTGAGTTAGACATCTGACATCAACCTCTACCCTCCACACGTGGGTGTGCACACACATGCACACATGTACATGTTCACACATACCAACACACGTACAAACATGTATACATACATGCATGCACACCACACACATATGCATGCCAAAAATACATTATTTTATGTGTCAAGTGTTTTGGGGGTGTCCAAAAAGGAGGGTCTGAGACTAAATGTGGGTGTTATGAGTCAAAGTACTTATTAGTCTGCCCGAATGGAACAGAGCTGTAGCTTTAAGAGAGGGGACGGGAATATGAAATGGGGAATGGAGAGGGAACCTTCTGCCCTCCTGCAAGTGTACAATGCCATCCTGGAAGCAGGCAAGAATGTTGATTCTGGAAGGAGGAACCTGTCATCAGAAGGGAAGTGGTTTGGCTTAGGATAGGGAAGGAAGAGCTGAAATGTTCAGGGCTGGCACAGAGCCAGGGTCCGAATTTTCCCCGGCGGCCAGCAAGACAGAAAGAACTGCGGGCACGTACCAGATGGGCAGGGTGTGGAGCCGGCGACTGCCCTGGCTGTGGACCACTAAGGGAGTGGGAGAGAGATGAGGGGCGGGGTGGGGAGAAAATAAAAGAGAGAGCGAGGTGGGCACATGAGCAGAGAAAGCAAGTGTGGATAGAGCTCATCACTGAAGTAGACTTAAAACACACCCACCAACACTCAAGGAATTTTGTTGAAGAGGGGCAGAAAGACTGTAAGAGCCACAGGTTGGGACATCATGCCCAGAGGCATTGTCCACGCCCCCAATAACTGACTACTGCTCCCACAACGCACAGCCCATAACCCTATGGGGAATATCAGCAACCCCAGCCTCCTGAGGAGGACTCCCAGCGGAATTGGAGCAGACAAGAGGGAAAGGATGGTACCAACACATGATGTAGCCATACTAAGTATGTCTGTAGCAAAATAACATAAAATAAAATAAAATCAGAATCTGACCAGTTAGTAAAAATAAGATAATAAAAATAGAAATTTTGAGCTGGAGAGCTGGCTTAGCGGTTAAGACGTTTGCCTACAAAGCCAAAGGACGCAGGTTCGATTCCCCAGGACCCACGTGAGCCGGATGCATAAGGTGGCCCATGTATCTGGAGTTCATTTCCAATGGCTGGAAACCCTGGAACACCCATTCTCTCTCTCATGCCAGGTCCTCCAGCCACTGCAAACGAACTCCAGGTGCATGTGCCCCCTTGGGCTTCTGGCTTACGTGGGTCCTGGAGAGTGGAACCCGGATCCTTTGGCTTTGTAAGCAAGCATCTTAACCGCTAAGCCAACTGTCCAGCCCAGATAAAATATTTTTAAAAAATAGAAATTTCACTGTAACTTAAAAAAAAAACTTTTCGCACCTGTAGTGGGGTGGGGGCGGGGATAAGAAGAAGCCTGAGAAGAGCAAAACTGGTGGGAGAAGGGCTTTTATTCCCCTTGGGGCGTGGGGCTGGCTGGCTAATGGGTGGTAGTCAGTGGTAGGTGGCTGGTAGAGGTGCCAGCTCAAAGAGCCAGGTTGTCTGGGTCCCTGTGGAGAACCTACTGCCTACAAGAGGGAGGGGAGGAACTTCCCTGGTAGTATTAGCATTTATCTCTGCAAGAATGGGATACAGGTATGGATGGGTCAGAGGAGGTGCAGCTAGGTATTTTTTGTTGATGTTGTTGTTTCTGCCATGATTTGCTGAAGATGAATGATTTTTGTTAAGTGCTGTGATGGACCTGGACACAGTGGCTCACAGCTGTAATGCCAGCACTTAGGAAACTGAGTCAAGTAGACTGCCATGAGTTCAAGATCAGCCTGCTCTACCTAGTGAGTTCCAGGGCAGTCTGGGCTACAGAGTGAGATCCTGTCTAAAAACAAGCAAACAAAACTGTGAGCATCTTAAAGTTCAAGTCCATGAATATCACCAATTTTAGAAGTTAAAAAAAAGGCTGGAAAGATCTGAATGTTAATAAGATTCTTTATAATGTCCAGAAAAATACAGAATCTAAGAATTAAAGATGCATTACTCTGCTAGGTAAGAAAGCACTAAGTTTTATGATTGAGAGATTAGCAGATTGTTTACAACTAACTACCCAATGCTGCTGTTCAGCAGAATAAAAGACAGTGAAGTTTTTTAATGTTTATTTTATTTGCAAGGAGAGAGAGAGAAGGGGGAGGGAGAATGGGCACACCAGGACCTCCAGCCACTGCAAACAAACTCCAGATGCATAAGCCACATTATGGGTCTGGCTTTATAGGGGTTCTAGGGATTGAACCCAGGTTGCTAGGCTTTGAAGGCAAGCACCTTAACCACTGAATCATCTTTGCAGCCCCAACAATGAAGTTTTAAGACTTTGAAATAAATTCCAGGAGATCATAAATGCATCTTTTAGGATTGTACACATGAAGTAGCACACACATTAGGGTATAAGCTAGTTAGAGTTGTCTGCCTCCAGTGTATCTGTGGTATCTGTGAAGTAAATGCTGAAATATCCACAGCTCCTGGAAAAGCTGAGGAATAGTGGTTTCCTTCAAAAGAAAAATTTCTCCAGTCCTATGTAAATAACGTGTGGTTAAAAGAATCCCAGAGGGGACCTCATGAAACTGTAAAGCTTCTGTACAGACAAGCAAACCATCAACACAGTCAATAGACAGCCCATAGAATGGGAAAGAATCTTCACCAGCTACACCTCCAACAAAGGTCTAACATCTAGAATGTACAAAGAAGTCACAAAACTAAGCAATGAGAAAAATCAGACGACCCAATCAAAAAATGGGATAGAGAATTAAACAGAAAATTCTCAAAGGAGGAAATGCAAATGGCCATTACACACTTAAAGAGATGTTCAACACCTTTAGTCATCAGAGAAATGCAAATCAAAATAACTATGAGAATCCATCACACTCCAGTAAGGATGGCAGTCATCGAAGAGTTGAATGACAACAAATGCTGGCGGGGGCATGGGGAAAGAGAAACCCTTACCTACTGCTGGTGGAAGTGCAAACTGCTGCAACCGCTATGGAAATCAGTGTGGAGACTCCTGAGAAAGAGGAAACTAGATCAACTATTAGATCTACCTATAGTGGTCCTGGGCATAGACCCTAAAGACCCCGCTCTTAACTACAGAGAAACTTGCTCAGCCATGTCTGTTGTTTCTCTTGTCACAGGAGCTGGGAACTGGAATCAGGCCAGATGCCACATCAATTGATGAATGGATAAGGAAGATGTGGCACATATACACAATGGAATTCTACTCAGCAGTAAAGAAAATTAAATAGTGAAATTTGCAGGAAAATGGATGGAGTTGGGAAAAAAATCATTCTAAGCAAGGTCATGCAGGCACAGAAAGACAAACGCTGCATGAACTCTCACCTGTGGTTCCCAACTGGGATCAGTTGGAGATGAGTGCAAATGATAGTAAGCCCCAGAAATATGGACATAAAACTAGAATGAGACCAGAAGAGAGAAGAACTAGGATGAGAGGAGAAGAGAAGGTACTTGACAAGTTATGGGAGGAACAGATTATTGGGGTGGGAGGGACTTGGAGGTGGATTTGGGGTAGGAAGGGTGGGGAGGGAATTCCACAAAAGTTAAGACAAAGGGATGAGGAAAAGGGATGGTACCAATACATGATGTATCCATACTAAGTATGCCCATAATTAATTTTAAAAATCTGAAAAAAAAGTTAAGACAACATGAATCAGTAATCAGTTCTATAGAAACCCTAATTCTGCCTAGCATTCTACACTACATAACCAGCAATAAAGAGAAGGGGGGAAGCTTAACCTTAAAATCATGGACTCTGGCTGGTAAATCCCAGACCCAGAATTTGTGGCCCCCCACAGCAAGCTGTTGATCAGGGAGACCCATAAGGTCTCTGTGGCTGTTTGTCTTAATTTTTTGTGTTTCTCATATTATGTAGAGCTTTTGGGTCATGAGTTAATTCAATGATTGGGTTTTCTTTTCTTTTAAAAACAATTTTTTGCAAGGAGAGAGAGAGAGACGATGAGAGCCAGATAGAGAAAATGGTGCTCCAGGGCCTTCAGCCACTGTATACAAACTCCAAGTGCATGCGATACTTTGTGCATCTGGCTTTACGTGGGTACTGAGGAATCAGACCTGGGTCCTTTGGCTTTGCAGGCAAGAGCCTTAACCACTAAGCAATCTCTCCAGCCCCCCTATGGCAGTTTTAATTTATGTCCCCCAACATACCCAGGATGTTTTATTAAAGCTTGTAACTTGGACTTCCAACCACCTGGCTGGAGGGGTTGTCACTGGGTGGATCCTGGTGTCCGGCCCTAAGGTGTTACTAGGGGCAGACCTGATTTCTAGCCTAAGCTATGCAGAGTACTTGAGCTCTGCCTGGGTTCCCCTTTGTTTGGCTGTCAGTTTTTTGCTCTTGTTTGTGGAGCTGGTGGTGGCTTTTTATTCACTACCTGGATTTGTGAAAGGGGACCAGCTTCCTGTGCCATTATGGAACTTCCCATAGATCTATAAGCTGAAATAAAATAAAATAAAATAATAAAATAAAATAAAATAAAAATTCCTTCCTCTCATAAACTGTGTCTGGTTTAGAAGTTCATCCCAGCAATGTGGAGCTGACTACAACAGTCCCCAAAATAATTTAGGCAATTGCCAAAAAGCTTGATTACCTGCCAGAGCTAAAAATTCAGATGCTGGAGGGGATATGATGGAGAATGGAATTTCAAAGGGGAAAGGGGGGAGGGTAATACCATGGGATTTTTTTTTGTTATCATGAAAAATATTAATAAAAATGGAGAAAAAAAATTCAGATGCTGTTGCTGAAGACACCACAGTGGCAGTCACAGAACATGGGAACACCATGCTGGAATCGAAAGGGAAACTAGCTCCCTCGTGGCTAGTCCTCATAGTGCTGGAAAGCCCTAGGGCAGCTGCTGAAGGATGACAGTCACCAACAGCTGAATAAGCAGGGGACCCTGCGGACTACAAAATCAACCAGCCAGACAAAAAGTACACACTTGTTTAATCCCAGCACTCAGGAGGTAGAGGTCGGAGGATCGCCATGAGCTTGAGGCCACCCTGAGACTATGTAGTGAATTCCAGGTCAGCCTGGGCTAGACTGAGATCCTACCTTGGAAGAAAAAACAAGTGCACACTTGTGCAATAGTGGCAAGCAGCCTCTGTAGCTAGCCAACTGTTCTCTGACTGGACATGAGGCTGGCTCAGTGGGAGAGAACTCATATCTGGTTCCTGAAACCAAGTCAGAAACCCATGGTCAGGAATCTCAGACTTCAGAGAGAAGCTTCCACTGCTCTCTGAAAAAAAGAAAAAAAAGAGTGAGCTTGCACACCAAAATAATCTCTCAAATAACTTTGCATACCCCCTTTAGCCCACGCAGCTATCACTTTTGGTTGGAGAATCTGTTTTATTTTATAGACAACAGAAAATGAAGGGGAAACAAGATCCATCGATAAGACAAGAAGTTAGCCAACTGCCAGCCATGAGATATGCCACCTCTACCACATCTTCCATGTCCCGGGAGAAATTGCAGAGGAAGTGACAACATAAACACTACTCTTACTGCTAGCCTGCCAATCAGCTCCAGGGTGATCGTGACAGACATGGTGAGCAATCCATCAAAACCTATCAAAACAGAAATCCAGAGGCTACAGAGAACTCAACACTAACTCAGACTGCCAACAGGCCTGCCGTGGCTCAGGGGACAATGCAGAAGAAGGGGCAGAAAGATCGTAAGAGCCACAGAGTGGGTAGGAATATCTTGAGACACAGTACCCACACTACCTCACAGGGACTGAGTGAGGCCTTTATGACCTCATAGTAAATACCATGACCCCACTGAGGAGGGCCCCAGGGCAATGGGAGCAGGGGCCAGGGGATAAGAGTATAACCTGTTATATATAGAATTTAAAAAAGTGAAAAAAAGAGTATCCCAGGGGTGAGATGAAGGTATATTCTGTGAACAAATATTTTCTTCACCACTGGACTATTACTCAATAACCACTAGGAATGACAGGCTTCTTTTAGTTTCCATAGACCCTAAAATAAATTTATAGAATTTATTTTATGCCTCTATTATTGAAAAGCCTATTAAAGTCCTAGAGAAAGGATATCGGTGGATATCAGTTTTAAACTGGGGCCTTGGTAATGGAAGGGGCTTGCCAAGAGGTTCAAAGGTCAGGAATCTGGAAACAGGTTGAGTAGTCTGCTTTGGTCCTAAATCAGGTTGAAATCAAGTTATTAACCATAGATAGCTACAATTTCATATGAAGCTCAAGACCTTCTCAGCTCACCTGTTATTGATAGAATTCATTTCCTTGCAGTTTTAGGAGTGAAGTCCCTTGTTTTCTTGTCAGTTAGGGGTCACAATCAAATCCTGGAGGCTACCAGTCGTCTTGCATTTACAGCAGGTCTACCTGCTTTCTCTAGGTCAGTAGACACAACACTCTGAGTTTGCTGTTCATTGAAAGAATGACTTTGGCTGGAGAGATTGCTTAGTGGTTGAGGTGCTTGCTGCGAAGCCTAAGGACGGAAGCTCAATTGCCTAGTACCCAAGTTAGCCAGATGCACAAGGTGGCATGTATGTCTGGAGTTCATTTGCAATGGTTAGAAGCCCTGACACATCCATTCTCTGTGCCTCTCTCTCCCTCTGTCTCAAATAAAATGAAATAAATATTTTTAAAGAAAAATAATGATTTTGATTAGGTCAGGCCCATCCAGTGCTAATCTTTTAATTAACTCATAACCTGATCAAGTAAATGATATCTCAAAGGTTCAGGGACTTGTCCCCACACTGAAAGGGAACACATACACGATATATACACCAGGGGGCAGGCTTCTGAGGCCCTATCTTAGAATTCTTTTTATTTATTTTATTTTATTTTTTATTTTTGTTTTAATTTATTTATTTGAAAGTGACGGACACACAGAGAGAGAGAAATAGGCAGAAAGATGCAGACAGAGAGAGAATGGGCGCGCCAGGGCCTCCAGCCACTGCAAAGGAACTCCAGATGCGTGCGTCCCCTTGTGCACCTGGCTAACGTGGGTTCTAGGGAATCGAGCCTCGAACCGGATGCTTAGGCTTCACAGGCAAGCTCTTAACCGCTAAGCCATCTCTCCAGCCCCTATCTTAGAATTCTAAACTGATCTAACACACATTTGGAACGTTCTAAGAAGTATTCATTCTACCTCACAGGATATAGAGGTCTGAGTCATGATCTGTCAGTAACATTCTCATTTACATAACAGCCTCAAAGCTTCTAGTTGGGTCATCTCAAAGAACCTGAGAAACAGCCCTCAAACTTAGAGGTCATATCCTAGGGAAGCTAGGTAGCTAGCTGCTCCTCACCTTAAAGTGGAACACGCAGTTTCTCCATTCTAACATTAGCCAGGTGAAGTACAACTGGGTCCTCCCTTTCGTAAACATTCAAGTACAAACAGCTATGGCTGCGGCACACTTCTAAACTGACACTGTAGCATCCTCAGTGATCTCTCAAAACAAATATATGGAAAGACACTTGTCTTTGATAAGGCATGGAAAGCCATGGTATCTTCTAAATCATTGTGGGAAGATATATAACATAAAATTTACCATTTATACCATTTCATTGTTTAATTTTCAAATTTTATTTTATTTTTTAATTTTTGCCTGTGTGTGTATGTGCCTCCCATACACTTGCCTGCAGTGGAGGTTGCTTGCCTGTGGAAGCTAGAGGGGACATCAGGCAAACCACTCCGTTGCTCTTCCTCCTGGCCTTAAGCCAGAGTGTCCTTTTACTAATTCTGGAGCTTGAAGGGCTTTGAAGAGTCTGCTTTCGTGCAGGAGTGGGGATTTGACCTCTGGCATTTGCAGGCCTCCCCAGGTCCTCATTCCTGTGCAGGAAGTGCATTTAATCAATTAAGCAATCTCTCCAGTCCCATTTAAACCATTTAAAAAATGTCCTATTCAGTGGCATGAGGTGCATTCACAATGTTGGGCAACCATCACTAATTCCAGAATGTATGCATGACTCCAGAGGGAAACCTTGTATCCACTAAGCATTCATTTCACTTTCCCACTCCTATCCCTGGAAACCATTAATTTGCTTTCCATCTCTATTGATCTATCTAATCTAGACATTTCAGAAAAATTGGAATGCTACAATATATAGTATGTTGTGTCTAGCTTTTTCCTATTTGGGATCATGTCTTTATGGATTGTATGTATATATGTTTGCAAACATCAGTACATCATTACTTTTCACAGAATAATAATGTTCCAACAAGGAAAAACCAAAGAGAATGTATACTTCCACATCAACAATACATGAAGGTTCTATTCCACATTTATTTCAGAGCATATTATTTTCCTTTTATGATGTCAATCCCAGTGAATATGAGATGATTTCCTGAAGTTTTGGTTTGGTTTGGTTTTTTCCGAGGTAGGGTCTCACTCTAGCCCAGGCTGACATGGAACTTACTCTGTAGTTCCAGGCTGGCCTCAAACTCACAGCAATCCTCTGCCTCCCAAGTGCTGGGATTAAAGGTGTGTGTCACCCACTCCAGTTCATATTCATGAGTAAAACGAAGTTATAGGAATATATTTGTAGAGAAACGGGTGGCTGTAGACAACTTTGTTTTTCCAAAGTCACCCCCCATACACACACACACACACACACACACACACACACACATTCACTGACCATCTAGCAGGCTTCTACTTTATATGGCTGTGCAGCTATAGCATTGAGTATCACAAAACCGGGCTTGGAGCGCTACCTAGTGTTAAAGTATCAGAAAACAGAAGACATAGACGATACCAGACTCTGGAAAAGTTAAGTCTATGTGAACTCTGTCTGCTCCCTCACTGGACAACGTTGTCTGACCACAGGAAAGATGGATTGTTTTGCCTCACTCTGACACAGAACAACTGAACAGTGGCTCATGACAAGAACAGTTACTGTGGCTAGGATTGGGAGGACCAGTCTTGTTAGATTTCACCTCTTCTCTGGCTCTTATGCTCTTCCTGCCTCCTCTTCCACAATGGTTATCTCTGCCAAGAGCAGAGCGTTGGGTTGTCTGTCATTTCACAGCAGCAGATGCATAGGTCTATAATGGAAACTCCTACTCCATGTTCAGTGAGAAACCCTGTCTCAAAAACTAAGGTGAACAGCAAGTGAAGACAACATTGCACATTGACTTCTGCTCTGTCCTTTAACTCACTCTGTAGCCTAAGTAGACCAGGTCCGACCCGGCCCAGCTTTCTTCTTTCTTTTTTTGTGGGGGGGGGGTTTCAAGATAGGGTTAGGCTGACCTGGAATTCACTAGAGTCTCAGGGTGGCCTTGAACTCACAGCAGTCCTCCTACCTCTGCCTCCCAAGTGCTAGGATTAAAGGCGTGCACCACCATGCCAAGCTAAGACTGTACGGGAGCCTCTTATTTCTTAATATATCAAAAGATACTAAAGAACTAGATAAGCCAGACAAGGTAGCTCATGACTTTAATACCAGCACTTGGGAGGCTGAGATAGGAGAGTCACCATGAGTTCAAGGCCAACTTGGCTACAGAGTGAGTTCCAGGTCAGGCTGGGCTAGAGTGAGACCCTGCCTCAAAACAAGAAACAACCAAAAAAAAAAAAAAACTAGAAAAATAGTGCAACAAAAACAGAGTAGAGCAACTAGGGTGATAGTTCATTGGGTAAAGTGTTTTCCTCATAAGCATGAGGACCTAGGTCTGATCCCTAGTACCTCCATAAAAATGCCAGGTATGGAGGCACATGCCTATAATCACAGTGCTGAAGAGGCACAAATAGGATGGTCCCTGAAGCTCACTGGCCAGCCAGTCTAGCCTAAATGGGGAGCTCCAGGCCAATGAGAGACCCTGTCCCAAAAAGAAGTAGATAGTGTTCCTGAAAATGAAACCTGGGGCTGTTTTCTGAACTACAAACACACACACACACACACACACACACACACACACACACACACCAATTAAATCTAAACTACATTTATGATAGAATGAAATAGACTAAGATCATCTGTCCACAAATTGTCTAAACTATACCGTTATAGGGTCTCACTCTAGCTCAGGCTGACATGGAATTCACTATGTAGTCTCTGGGTGGCCTCGAACTCATGGTGATCCTCCTACCATTGCCTCCAGAGTGCTGGGATTAAAGGCGTGCACCACCACGCCCAGCTAACTATACCATTTTTATCTGTTTCAGGCTTTCAGCAGATTTTACTGCCATTTAGATTTTTTTTTTTTTTTTTTGGAGAAATCAGGTTTGTTTGTTTTTTTATTTTTTATTTTTTTAAATTTTTTTTGTTCATTTTTATTTATTTATTTGAGAGTGACAGAGAGAGAGGGAAAGAAAGAGGCAGATAGAGAGAGAATGGGCGCGCCAGGGCTTCCAGCCACTGCAAAAGAACTCCAGACGCGTGCGCCCCCTTGTGCATCTGGCTAATGTGGGTCCTGGGGAATTGAGCCTCGAACCGGGGTCCTTAGGCTTCACAGGCAAGCGCTTAAGCACTAAGCCATCTCTCCAGCCCTGTGTTTATTTTAATTAATTAGTTTTGTATTCAGCAAATACAGTCAGTTTGGTACCATTATTAGGCTAATCCGTGACCTACCCACTCCCCTTGGCCCCTCCTTGTTGAGGTATATGGGTCATGCATTGTGGAGTTATCCCACAGTTATGGGTAAGATAAATGTCTCTGCATATCATGACCCAACATGTGGCTCTGACATTCTTTCCGCCCCCTCTTCCGCAAAATTTCCCTGAGCCATGTTAGGTTCATTTTTGGTCTGCTTCAGTGATGAGGTGTTGGGGGCCTCTGAGGCCCTGGCTCTCTGATTTGGTAGGTGTTGATTTTTCTCTGTGTTGATCTCCTTCCCCCTTGTGCTGGTATCTGGTTCATCAGGAAAACAGCACCCTTGCTTGTTTCTCCAATTTTTCTTAGTTTCAGCCGGGGCCCTTTTGAGGTATGATGGGGTGGCTCTCTCCTTAGGATCTACATTTATCTGAAAAAGAGAAGCACATTCTCCAACGGAGAGTAAGTTAGCACCAGGACAAATGAGATAACCCTTATTTTTTTATAGAGAATTTAATAGGTGTAGGCCCTCTTGTAGCCCATGATTGATGGTAGCTTGATATTGGAGAGTGGGCTTATGTTTGGATATGGTTCTGACTTGTTTCCCAGCTCCAGCTATGGGTCCCATACCAGTGAGGGGATCAGTTAGCCAAATCGAGAGCAGTTGGTTCCCCACCATGGCTGTGTGTCACTATTGCACTTGTGTGGGCATCACAACAGGTTATTTGCTGCTAAGTAAGTTAGACCATGAGTTGCTTGGACAGATACTGGTCATTTTCCCCCAGTCGCCCATGTAGCACCTTCTGGCACTAGACGCACTGACTGTCTGGGGACTGACTCTCTTCCAACTTCCAGCCATGCCATTCCATTTTACATGTCAACCACATAAGGTGTCTTCAGCAGTAGGGTCTTACCACTAACCTTTGGTGGGTCATCAAGTACTCTGACAGAAATCTGTCTATCTTTTAGGAAACCTTGTAGGTCTCTCTGATCAAAAGCTCATTGTGGATGATAGCCCCATGCTGGTACTGGGAGTTACAGGTCAGTGCTCACTAAGAAAATGAGGAAAAAGATAAAATGGCAATGGTACCATAAAATTCTACTTCCTAAAAGGCAGACCAGATGGCTGAACCTTCACCAGGCCCTCACAGGGAACACCTGAACCACAAAACACTGGAGAGGGTAGGATCAAGATTAACCTTAATCTTCTTCTACATCTTCCCTCCCTCTCTCTCTCTCTCTCTCTCTCTCTCTCTCTCTCTCTCTCTCCTCTCTATCTCTTGTATATTAGTTATCTTTTTCCTCATTTTCTCAGTGGGCACTGACCCATTTAGATTTTTTTGAGGTTCATTTGTATATTACTTTGGATTCATATGAGTATAAGAGTTATATAATCCTATGTTTTGGTGGGAGCTGGTCAGTATGACAAAACTTGAAAATGATCTTGAATACCAAGAGTGGTGGTTTGATTCAAGTGTCCCCGATAAACTTGGGTGTTCTGAATGCTAGCTTCCTAGCTGATGGAGATTTGGGATTAACACCTCCTGGAGACAGTGTATTGTTGGGGGTGGGCTTATGGGTATTATAGCCAGTTTCCCCTTGCCAGTGTTTGGCACACTCTCCTGTTCCTGTTGTCCACCTGATGTTGGCCAGGAGGCGATGTCAACCCTCTGTTCATGCCATCATTTTCCTCTGCCATCATGGAGCTTCCCCTTGAGTCTGTAAACTGAAATAAACCTTTTTTTCCAACAAGCTGCTCTTGGTTGGGTGATTTCTGCCAGCAATGAGAACCTGACTGCAACACTAACAATATCTCAGTACAAGCAAAATAAATGCAGAAGGGAGAGAAAATACATCAAAAAAACTCCAAACATCCAGGCATGGTGGCACACGCCTTTAATCCCAGCACTCAGAAGGCAGAAGTAGCAGGATTGCTGTGAATTTGAGGCCAACCAGAGACTATATACCGAATTCCAGGTCAGCCTGGGCTAGAGCGAGAGCCTACGTAAAAAAAAAAAAAAAAAAAAAAAAAAAAAGCCACACATCTTTAACCACTGAAATTTAGAATGCAAAGGACATCTGTTATCCTGAAGAACTGGGAGAAAGAGTGAGAGAATCCAGTGGCATGGGCTAAAATTTGTCATTTGGGCCAGGATTGGAAGGTTGGACACAGAGCACTTAAGAGCACTTATCTTCTCCAACATGCTTCCTTCTTCACTGCCCTTCTTTGTCAAAGGCTCACATGGAGGACACTGTTCAAATGTAATTTTAATGACAGAATATGCCCTTTTGACCAGAGTATCCTAAATATGGCCATCTTTACTACCTCCACCAGAATCCTTAACTCCTTCATCTCTACAAGAGGCCAGTCTTGTGGGGTACTGTATAGGTTTATCTTTTTTTAAACTCCTTCACATTATTAAGTCCTTCCAATGGATTCAAAGTCTTTGGGTGTAGGTAGGGCCTCTGCATTCAGTACAGTCCCATACTCTACTGTGCCTTCTCCAGTGGAGACCAGATACTTCATTTCACCCTCTCATGTGTCTAGTTCTCTTGCCAGGTCAGAGGCTACCATGAGGGATGATACTTACATATCCTTGTTCCTCCTTTAGGTGAGCAGTTGCCCAACTACAGTTGCATATCTCACTGCCTAATGCAAATGTATCAAGCAGTCCCATCACATATATGACTCTTTCAGAAATTGGAGTATCTTCTCTAGATCCCAGCTTCTTAAACCATGAATTATGGCCCTTGAGGTCACATAACTGATTGCAGAGAAAAATTTGGCAGCAGTAAAAGGTTTCTGAATGTACATCAACCAAAAATCAATTGAAAGTCAAATGGGTAATGAATCTGAGGTGTTTCTGGCATGTGGACCTCACTATCATTCTAAAGCATGCAGGCAGAAACTGCTGGTCCCACCAAATGTAACTTGGTGAGCCTAAGGGGCCGAGGATCGTCTGGGAGTATAAGCACTGGACAAAACAAGTGCCTGGAAGTTGAAGCCCCTTAAACCATTTGCTGCTGCTGGTGCCAGCCCCTCGTAGGCCCTGTGATGGCTGCACCTCAGATGACGGAATAAAGTGGTAATGGTAGGACCACAGACATAGGAACAATGGGCCCTGGATCCCCAGCAAGGTCATGACAAAGGATGAAAGTAAGCGGAAAGAATTTGAGCAGAAGGAGGTTGATTATACTGGACGTGGAGTTCAGGCAAATACAAATAAGTGAAAAAGAAGGAAATGATAATGAAAAGAAAGACGATGCCAGAGATACCAGGAAAGAAGGCAGAGGTGATGTAGCAAAATCTTCAGGTCCCTGGAATAAAACAGCTCCAATGCAAGCATGGCATGCTCCAGTAAGTGTTATAGAAAACCTAGAATCTGCAGTGCTTACTGGTGGTTATAGGTCTCCCGGGGTTAGACTAACCACAAGGGAAGCCCATAGGGACCACTAGAAATTTACAATGATTTGCAGCTCCCATCTGTGCAGTCCAGTGCCAAGTATGTAGAAGTCGGGAGGAATAAAGAAATAGAAAATAACTTTGAAGTACTAAAACAAAATATAGTTAGGAGCGAGGTTTCTAAAACAACAACAACAACAACAAAAAAAAAAAAAACAGAAAATAGGCCCTTAAACTTCAACTAGACAAATAGTATGCTGTGCTTAAAAAATCAGAAATACAAGCACTCATAGTACAATTAAGTAATGGGTTTTACTAGCTTTTCCAAGGTAACTATACCACAGCTAACCACCATGCACAATTATTCATCATCTTATCTGTTGGATCTGTAGTGACTGACTGACCTTTCGATTCCCATACTGATCCTATTGTACTACGGAAGTTCACACTCTCACAACTGTTGTTTATGTGTATTAGATTCATTGTCCTATGAATGTGTGAACTATATTTAACAGTGTTCTATATAATTGCTCTGCAAATATTAAAAAAAAAAGAAACATGGGCTGGAGAGATGGCTTAGCAGTTAACGTGCTTGCCTGCAAAGCCTAAGGACCCATGTTCAACTCTCAAGTTCCCATGTAAGCCAAACACACAGGGTGACACAAGCATAGAAGGTAGCAAGCACATGCACACATGGTAGCACACATGACTGGAGTTCGATTGCAGTGGCTAAAGGCCCTGATGTGCCAATTATGTCTCTCTCTCTCCTCCTCCCTCTCTCTCTCATAAAAATAAATTATAGAAATTATAGAAAAAAAAACAGGAGCCAGTGGTCATTTCAGAAGTCTTTGTGTTCAGATACTGAGCCCTCATAAGGGTTTACTGCCTTGGAGATGTAGTTCTTACTGTGGATGTCATGTGGATCACAACCTCTGGATAAGAAGGTTATAGCTGTTCAAGTATCAATGGGAACTTTGAGACCACCTCTATTGGATTCCTATCAGACATCCTGCAGAAAGTCAGCCATCTGGGTTCTGATCTGCTGTAAAAGATGAAGATTGAAGTGCCCTATTCTAAGGAACACTCTAGTATTCTGTGACTGTGTTAGACTTCCCTGAACATGTCACTGTCCAAAGAACTGTTGTTTTCAGATCATGTAGGGTTGTGACTTATTTAAATATCTAGCTGCAGTCTGAGGTAACTACAAATTCCAACCAAACTTGCATCTATCAAATAGGAAAAGGGGTAGGGGAGGGAATCCATGTGTTTCTTCCAGTAATCTCTTATTTGGATAGTGCTTTTTTGTTCCTTTTTTTGCTTTGACCTGAAATAATTTGACATTATGATGCTTGGCTAAGTAACAACATGCATTAGAATTGTGAAATTCATTGTGAATTTGCCAATTCCTACAGTAGAACCAAAGACTTTTATGTAAAGGCATCAAATGCTGGAGGTTCTGCCTAAGTCCCCTCTTTATGCCAGTGTCCTGGAAAGCGAAGATGATACTTTAGGATCTTTTGATGAAATATTTTTTGATGTTTTGAGGTAGGATCTCACTCTAGCTCAGGCTGACCTGGATTTAGTCTCAGGGTGGCCTCGCACTCATGGAGATCCTCCTACCTCTGCCTCCCGAGTGATGGGATTAAAGGCGTGCGCCACCTTGCCTGGCGAAATATAGTTTTAAAAGTTCTTTTTTCCCCCCATGCTTGATCAGCTACTTAACTATTAGAATGGTGTCATGGGAAACATTTACCTCTCACAAGCTGTAAAAGTATTTAAGGCATTATAAAAGAAGAATGCTTTTGCTATCTCCTTACTGTTGATACTTGCCTTGTATGGGCATTAGAAATATATGAGAGATGAGCTAGGTATGGTGGCTCACAACTATAATTCCAGTACTTGAGAGGCAGAGGCAGGCAGCTTTCTGTGAAGTGAGTTTGAGGTCAGCAAGGTCTTCATAGTGAGTTTCTGGTCAGCCAGTGCTACACAGCCAGACCTTGTCTCAAAAAAAAAAAAAAAAAGAAGGAAGAAAGAAACATAGAAAGAAAGAAAGAAGCCAGGTGTTGTGGCACATGCCTTTAATCCCAGCACTCAGGAGGCAGAGGTAGGGGGATCGCCATGAGTTTGAGGCCATCCTGAAACTACATAGTGAATTCCAGGTCAGCCTGGGATAGAGTGAGACCAAAAAAAAAAAAAAAAAAAAATGTGGAAGGAAGGAAGAGAAAATGTGAAGAAAATCAGAACTCATCACCATGGCTGTTAGGAAAACATATCAAAACTTCCAGGGGCCGGGCGTGGTGGCGCACGCCTTTAATCCCAGCACTCAGGAGGCAGAAGTAGGAGGATCACAGTGAGTTCAAGGCCACCCTGAGACTCCATAGTGAATTCCAGGTCAGCCTGGGCTAGAGTGAGACCCTGCCTTGAAAAACCAAAAAAATAAAAAAATAAAAACTTCCAGGGGCCAGGCATGGTGACACACGTCTTTAATCCCTGCACTCAGGATGCAGAGGTAGGAGGATCACCACGAGTTTGAGGTCACCCTGAGATTACATAGTGAATTTGAGGTCAGCCTGAGCTAGAGTGAGACCCTACCTCAAAAAACCAAAACTAAAAAAAAAAACCCACAAACTTCTGGGGAAGCACTTTGGGGGTGAAAAATACACTCAAGGATGGTATGATTGCCAGCATAATGCCCACCTCAAAGAATTATGCCTACCTTAAAAATGTTCATTTCCTAACTTTGAGAATCTGAATATGTTATATGTAAAGGAGGAATTAAGATTGTAGATGGACTTTGAGGGTGTAACTCAATGGTAGAATGTTTCTTTAGCATATATAATGTTTTTTTTTCTTTTTGTTTTTTTTTTTTTGAGATAGGGTTTCACTGTAGCTCAGGCTGACCTGGAATTCACTATGTAGCCTCAGGGTGGCCTCAAACTCACAGCAATCCTTCTACCTCTGTCTCCAGAGTGCTGGGATTAAAGGCATGTGCCTCCACACCTGACTGTACTAGTTCTTGGTTACATTTCCAGCAATGGACAAAAAAGATTGTTGATGAAATTATGCTAATCAGCTTCCCTTAAAATAGGGAGAAAGTTCTGGATAACCTGAGAAATCCCAGTGAAATCACAAGTTCTTTAAAAGTGTAAGAAGAGGGCTGGAGAGATGGCTTAGCAGTTAAGGCGCTTGCCTGTGAAGCCTAAGGACCCTGGTTCGATTCTTCAGGACCCACGTTAGCCAGATGCACAAGGGGGTGCACGTGTCTGGAGTTCGTTTGCAGTGGCTAGAGGCCCTGGCACACCCCTTCTCTCTCTCTCTCTCTCTCTCTCTCTCTCTCTCTCTCTCTCCTTCCCTCCCTCCCTCCCCTCCCTCCCTCCCTCCCTCCCTGCCTCCTTCCCGCCCTCTCTCTGTCTTTAATAAATAAATATATATAAATTAAAATAAAATCTTTGAAAGTGTAAGAAGAAAGCAGAAGAGCCAATGTCAGAGTCCTGGGATGTGATAAAGGTTTAACTGGCTATGGCCTGCTTTTCAGATAGACCAGAACATTAAGCCAAGGAATGTTGGCAGCCTCTACAAGCTGGAAAAGGCAAGGAAATTAATTCTTCTCTAAGGAGCCTCCAGAAAGAATACAACCCAGCCAACACATTGGTTTTAGCCTAGTGAGATCTCAGTAGGGCTTCTTAGCTACAGAATTGAAAATTAGTATAATGTTATTTTGAGCCACTAAGATGGTGGTAATTTGTTACATAAGCAATAGAAAATCAATACAGCCAGGCGTGGTGGTTCACACCTTTAATCCCAGCACTTGGGAGGCAGAGGTAGGGGGAGTGCCATGAGTAAATGGCCACCCTGAGACTCCCCAGTGAGATGCAGGTCAGCCTGGGCTAGAGTGACACCCTACTACGAAAAACAAAAACAAACAAACAAAATCAATACAAATGGCAATTTCTTTGACTTGGGTTGCTGAGTTGCTTTATTTTTCCTGATTTCTTATTTGGTTGTTCCAAATAGTATTAAAGGATTATATGGAGTCTTTGTTTATTAAAAATTTAAATTTAGGTCAATATATACATTCCTATACAGTGAAAAGATATCAGTTAGCTTTGCATAATTCTCTTAAGGTGGACTGCATCATCTTTGGAGAAGCAGGTCTATAATTTTGGGCATAGAAATGCTGAATTTGGGGGGCAAAAATGTCTTTTCTTGATCTGTAATGGACATCCACAGCTGATTGTCTAGTCAAATTAAAATTTTTCTCCTGGTCTTGGATTCCTAGGAACAATTTGGTGGGAATTAAGGAAATATTTGTGAATTATTTTTTTGATGTGATATCTTGACTAGGGCACAGTTTCATTTATTCACACAGTAATCCGTGTGTTACTGCAAAGGGAATTTGTTAAGGTACCTAAAGTATATCATCAGTTGACTAGGTAAGGGAGATTGTCTTGGTTAACCCGGTTTGATCTAATCCAATACTTTCAAAGGCTATAATAACAGGTGTGATGGACTAAATGTAAAAAGGCTTCCTATAGCGCCTCATATCTGTGTTTAAGCCTCACAGCTGGTGGATCCTTTTGGAGGTGGAGCCTTGCTGAAGGAAGTGTGTCACTGGGGGTGGGCCTTTGGATTTTACAGGCCAATCTTGCTTGCTCTTGTCTGTCTCTCCCTAAATAAATACATATATAAACAAGCAAATAAATAAATAAATAAATATTTTTAAAATTTTATTGACAACCTCCATACATACTGACAATATACCATGAAGATAAAAAATAAAAATAAATAAATAAGCAAATTTTTATAGCAGGCCTGAGACTTGCCTGAGAGAGAGAGAAGTAATTCTACCTGTGGACTTCAGAGCATGCCTATGAATGCTAACTTGCCCAGGATCTTCCCTTCTCTGCCAGCCTGCCTACTAAGGACGTCTGTGGTACAGTTCTACACTGGCAATAACTACGGAGAACCTGTTAGTTGATTATGGAAAAATACTTGAATCCTTAGGCAAGGGCTTAGCTGCCAACCAAAAAGAAAGCACAAACTTGAGTTGTGCTAAGCCTGAGAGCACTTCACCTCCTGTCAAAAGCACATTCTGTGCTGAGCACTGTGGTGGAACTCTGTCATCTCTTCATGACATGGCCACTACTGTCTTGAAAGCAAAACACCTGTGATTACCCACATGAGACCCTGGCAAGGTTGGACCCATTAACGTTACCAAAAAAGAAGAAAGTGGTCTCAGGAGGCAGCATATTGAATTCATGAAGGATATATATGTAGTTAATAGTTGCTTGTGGAGAGATTGTCAATTGTAAATTGCTGTTGCACTCAAGTTTTTGTCCTAGGGAGATGCAAACACACATCTAGTCACTCCAGATAGAGCTTGATGACAAACAAAGCATTATTCCACCAAAGTCCAATTTGGTGAACCAATGAGCTTATTGGGGTTAGTTACAGAGCATGGGCGAGGGCTTACTTGTAGGAATGGGGGTGGTTCACCCTAAAGCCCACTCCATCCTTGATGGCAGCAGCATCATGGAACCTCTTTCCAGTTGACCTTTCATTACCTATATTTTCTATTTTTTCCCAACATTACTTGCAGCCTGGGGTAGGGGAAAATAACTGAAATCCCAGGTGATGGTCTTGTGACCCTGCCCTCCTCCTACTAGGGAATATCAATAGCTCCATTACCATTACCTTAGACCTGGCTATCACTACATTATTCTTCTCTAAAGTTGCCATAGCTATAGGACCAAAGCATCCTTTACTTCAAGATGGAATCTTGTTATACCTGGATGGAAAATGCCATACGCAATAGTTGCCCATGCTCCTGTAAGTATCCCCAATTAAACTCATTGGTTTACCAAGCTAAACTAGGCTGGAACTGTTTAATAGACCTTTGTTCACATCTCTCCATGAAAAGTTAGTGCAAAAAAAAGCACCATTCTCATTAGCCACTGATCAAATCTTGGGCCACTGTCTTTTATGATTCTAACTACTCTTCTTTCTTGCCAATGGAATATGTGGAAATTACCTGTTTCATCCCCCTTATCTTCTGAAAATCAGGCGGAGGTTATAGAATTGCTTGCTTCAAGTTTCATGGGATCGCATAGACATGAAGTTTGCGGAGTTGTTGTCAATGCCATTGCAACTTTGTGTGCTGATTGATACGAGAAACTGGTTCAACATTAATGTTGTAACCTTGGATGTCATCACCAGGCATGGCTTACTGCAGAAGCCATTTTTATCCAGTGCTGAGGACTGAACCAAGGGCCTTGCACTTAAGCACTCACCCACAGAGCTAAATCCCCAACCCCTGCAAAGGTCTTTGCTTTGGATGTACTTGACTTAGTGCAACTTCTATGGGGCAGCTAGCCTGAACTCTGAATCCAGAAACTAGGTCATTACTTGGTGTATCTCCTTAGAAAGTGATTATTCCTAAACCCAGCTTTCCCACCCTCCATGGTGAAGATTTGTTGAAGGCTGGTGATAGGGCACAGTGGTAGGGCACTTCGTTAGTGTGAGTGAGGGCCTGTGTTCAATGCCAGAATTGCAAAAAAAAAAAAAAAAAAAAGATTTGGGTTTAGAGATTTAGCTCAGTGGTAGAGCATTTGTTTAGCAAGCACAAGCCCTGGGTTCAATCCCCAACACACACACACACACACGGATTTGTTTACCCATATATTACAGAGACATTCAGACACTGCAAATATTGGCAACATGCCTGCCAGTGTATCCTCTGGCAAAGTTCATTCCTCTATATTCAAAAGTAAATGGTAGCCGGGCGTGGTGGCGCACGCCTTTAATCCCAGCACTCGGGAGGCAGAGGTAGGAGGATCGCCGTGAGTTCGAGGCCACCCTGAGACTCCATAGTGAATTCCAGGTCAGCCTGGGCTAGAGTGAGACCCTACCTCGAAAAACCAAACATAAAAAAAAAAAGTAAATGGTATGGCATCTCAATGCCTATGATAGGTAGCTTTGTTCAGCTAATGAATGAGTTTATTTATGTACTAGTATCTCCTAAATGTTGGCAAGCTGTTAGGGATAAAACCATGAGTGCTATCCATCCTGGAATACGTGAAGTCCCATGTGTTTACAGACTCTGACTAGCTATCAAGCTGAGCATGTTTGAAAAGTGTTGACAAGAGGATCCTGACGAAAACTTAGGCTCCTTCTCAATGGACTTCATGACATGCTAAATCTGAAGAACCTCCTCTTGCCAAGTCACGGTCACCTTGAATTTCCAGTGGGCTCAGAAGCCATTTGATAAACCATGAAAAGCAAGAAGAACAAGGAAAGGGAAGTGATGGATGAGTGGGTGCAAACTGGCCCTAGGAATAGGACTTCTGTCACTCACTGGGTGAACTGGGTTAAGATTCCAATAACTAGCATTTTTGGTAGACACATCAGATCTGTGATTCCCCAGAAGGGTTCAAAAGAATCTGCCACTTTGCAGTCATTTCTCACATCCCATCTGACAAGATGCATTACAGCCCAGGATGCTTGGGAAGCTTGGTGGCAAGATAAGCTGCCCCAAAACCCAACAGGAGGTTGATACTAACTGGACAGTGACTATGCCAAAGCTCCCTCCTGCCCTCATGATACACCTGAAACAATTCATTCAGGAGAAGACTGGGGGATGTCCAAAGCTTGTCTAACATACTGACTATGCCATAGACTTGGAAATGATCACACAGCCATTTTCTCCGGGAGTTTAAAATAAGAATTGTAGGCCGGGCGTGGTGGCATACGCCTTTACTCCAAGCACTCGGGAGGCAGAGGTAGGATCGCCATCAGTTCGAGGCCACCCTGAGACTACATAGTAAATTCCAGGTCAGCCTGAGCTAGAGTGAGACCCTAGCTCAAAAAAAAAAGTAAGAATTGTAGGACTGGAGAGTTGGCTTAGAGGTTAAGGCGCCAGCACCTATTGCGTGGCCAGATGCACAAGATAGCATGGGTGTCTGGAATTCATTTGCAGTGGCTGGAGGCCCTGGTGCACCCATTCTCTCTCTTTTGCGCTCTCTCTCTCTCTCTCTCTCTCTCTCTCTCTCTCCCTGCCTCTTTCACTCTCAAACAAATATATTAATTAAAATAAATAAAAAATAATTTGGGGGCTGGAGAGATGGCTGAGCAGTTAAGGCACTTGCTTGCAAGCCTGATGACCTTGGTTCAATTCCCCAGTGCCCACATGGGGACAGATGCATAGAGTGGCACATGCATCTGGAGTTCATTTGCAGTGGCTAGATGTTCTAGTGTGCCCATTCTCTCTTTCTTCCTCTCTCACTCTCTCTCTCTCTTTCTTTCTCACTCTGTGTGTGTGTGTCTGTCTGTCTGTCTCTGCTTACAAATAAATAAAGCTATAGAGATGGCTAAGCTGTTAAGGTGCTTGCCTTCAAAGCCAAAGGACCTGCGCTCAATTCCCCAGTACCCATATAAAGTGAGATGCACACAGTAGCACATGCATCTCGAGTTCATTTGCAGTGGCTAGAGGTCCTGGCATGCCCATTTTCTCCCTCTCCCTCTCTCAAATAAATAAATGAATCAAATTTAAAAATAATTTGGGAAAAGGACAGCACTATGTGAGACATCTCTATTACAACCTCCAAGGCTCAAAGACCATTGTGAAAGAGGTGGCAGAAAGAACATAAGAGCCAAAGGAAGGGGAGGAGTGTGTACAATACTGTCTTCCAAACACAAAGCGGCCTTGATATTCATGACACCATATTGGCTGATGCTACATACAGGAGGTCTGAATAATATAAGGGAAAAAAATCTGTTGACATCACAATAGAAGAGTGACTACTTGGAAAGAAGAAGAGAGCTGGGAAGGTAGCTCAGTTGGTAAAGTGCTTGCTATGCAAGTAAAAGGATCTGAGTTCAAATCCCAGAATTCATGTAAAAAGAAGAAGGAGAAGTGATTCAGTTGGGGGGGTTGGGAGAAAGGGTGGTGGGAGGAGATTATGTTCATGGTGTATTGTTCATGTTTATGGAAATTGTCAATAAGGAAAGTTAAAATATCATTAGGTTGACAGGAGCTTGGGAGATAGCTCAAAGAGTTGGAGCTTGCTTGCAAAGCCTACCAGCCTGGGTTCAGTTCCACATTACCCACATGAAACCAGATACACAAAGTGGTTCATGTGTCTGGAGTTCATTTGCAGTGGCAAGAGGCCCTGGTGCACCCAACTCCTCCGCTCCTGTTCTCTCTCCCTCTCTCTTTCTCAAATAAATAAAATATTTTTTACAAAATCATTTGGTTGAAATAGACTGTAACTTGACTTTTGAAAGTGCACAAAAACATGTACTTCTGAAACACTGCTGATTCCTAAGACAAAGGAACTTACACTTTATGACCAGTCCGATTGCCTAGTAAAATAAATCTTGGACCAGTAACACTTGTTAATTTATGAAAATAAATTTTATCTTTCCTTTAAAAATTATTATTCTTGGGGTTGGGGAAATAGACCAGTAGATGAAGTGCTTGACTTACAAGCATGAAGACCTCCATTAAATTCCCAGTACCCTCTAAAATACTAGGCATAGAGTTATGTATCTATAGTCCCAACACTGAGAAGGGAAAGATAAGACAATTCCTGGGGCTCATTAGCCAGCTAGTATAGCCTAATTGGTGAGGTCCAAGTCAGCGAGAGACCCTACTTCAAAGGAAGTGGACAACATTTCTGAGAATGACATCCAATGTTGCCCTATGGCCTTCATGCACATGTGCACACACAGAGAAAAACACACACATATACATACATACATGTGCATAGAGAACAAATTTAATGCATCACACATTTCTCTCTGCTACCCTTTGATTTTTAATAAATGATAAAATGAGATAGTTATCAGAGATGAAATAGTTCTTACTTCAAAAGAAAAATAAATACAAGATATTATGTTGCTGATTCCTAACAGGGAAAATACATTCTAACAATTGTGTGATTAAAAACTGACTGCAGGCTGCGCGTGGTGGCGCATGCTTTTAATCCCAGCACCCGGGAGGCAGAGGTAGGATTACCGTGAGTTCGAGGCCACCCTGAGACTCCATAGTTAATTCCAGGTCAGCCTGAGCCAGAGTGAGACCCTACCTCGAAAAACCAAAAAATAACTGACTTCATACACATGGGAGAACAAACATTTGGAGTAAAGATGCTAGGGTGTATAAAAAGGTGATTGTGGTAGTTTGAATAGATGGCCCCCAATATATTCAGTGTTTCATTAGTTTGTAGTTGGCATCTGCAGCCACCTGGCTGGAGAGGGTGTCACTGGGCAGTCTTAAGGTATAGTGGTGGGTTTGAGATTTCAATCTAAAGATATGCAAAGTGTGCCTAGCTGAAGTTCCTGAAGTGTGCTGTGCTGTGCGACTTTTGGCTTTTTAGTCTTGTGCTTCTCTCTCTGTGTTTGGTCCTGTGAAAGCAGGCCAGCTTTTTCTGCCATTATGGAACTTCCCCTGGATCTGTAAACTTCAATAAATCCCTTTCTCCATAACTATGCCTGGTCTGGAAGTTTATCTCAGCAAACCTGAAGCTGTCTGCTACAGTGATTATAACTTTATTGCCATTAAGATACTTCAAATTGCATTAATCCTTTTGCATGCCAATAAAGAAAATTGGGCAAAATGAGGAAGATTGATATTTCCTGATGTTTTCTATTTAATACTATCTGCTCTTCTTAATGTCCACCCCTAATTGTACACAGTTTAATGATAACCAGGATTATAATTTATAAATTATAAAATGGGCCCATCAGTAAAAATCACAAAATTGGTTAAAAAATTGCCATGACTTGGTAAGGAAGCTTGGCACCAAGGACAGGCTCAATTTAGCATAAGGAAACTGTTTGATTGCCAGCAACATAGAGGCCATGATGGAATAAAGGCTGTTGTCTGTAGTGTTTCACAATAGTTAATATAATTGTCCAACACCTTCTGTGACTAGCCCTTGACCATCTCCCCACAGCCACTTTTAGCTGGGGAAGTATCTCCTTCAGTATGTTTCCTCTTTAGCAGCATGGTGATAACAATACCCATTTCCTAGAAAATTCATGATAGTTCCATGAGAGGATACATGAAAAACTGTTTCATCCAAATGTTTACATTTCACAAAGCACACATGATGTCTCCGACTTCCATGTCTTTACTGGCTATTCATTCTGCATAGAAGAATGAACTTCTCACATCTGGCTTCTACTTTTTCATACCCAAAAAGAAAATTCTTTGACATGTTACAAGACTGAAACATCCTCCCTCTATGAGCCTTTCCCCGATGGCTGTGTTAGGCAGAGGTGACCAGCCTCATTTTGTAAACAGTTGAAAGATCTTCTATCAACATGTTGGGGGACATATCTTCTGAGAAACATAAAAAGCTCACGCCAAGCCAGGCGTGGTGGTACATGCCTTTAATCCCAGCACTTGGGAGGCAGAGGTAGGTGGATAGCTGTGAGTTCGAGGCCACCCTGAGACTACATAGTGAATTCTAGGTCAGCCTGGGCTAGAATGAGACCCTACCTCGAAAAAACAAAAAAGAAAGAAAGAAAAACAAAACAAAACAAAAAGCTTGCGCCAATCCAGACTTTGGAGTCCTGGCCCATCATTTCTGGTGCTGGGATTCCCACCTGTTGCTGTTCTTCAAAACAGTTAAGATGATTATTTAAAGCCATGGTCACTTAGACAACAGATTGCATATATGTTTTTACCAATAGGTCATAAAATCCCAGTGTGGCTCTCAGAAGCACCAGCTCATAGGTTTGCTCCCTTTTTGCCTGTCTTGAAACATTTTTGGGGCTGTAGTAGCCAGTGCCTGAGCAACATTTGCTGAAAATATTTACGGGCAAATAAATGAGTCACACATGTCAGGTGAGAAGAATAGGAGAGGGCAAGCATCAGATGGACCAAAAAGCCTGAGAAATCAGAAGCTGCTGGAGTGGGAATAGGGATTTTAAGACTCATGAGTAAACAGTACTCTTGAAAGCCATGGACATTCCCAGGATGCACATGGGTGCTCAGAGAAAACCTCAAGCTTTTACCTCTGGCTAACCTTTAAGCTCTGAGCGAGTAGGTAGTGAAGAGCAGGTTAATGGCTATAAACTTCTCAGAGAGGCAATCTACCAAAGACCAGGAAAGGACTTTTATCTCCAAAAACGTAAGGAAATCTGTTCAATGTTTAGTGAACCATGAATCTGAAGGAACAAAGAGTTTAATGACTATATTAAAAAGAATATAGTCTACAAAAACAGCTTCCAAAAGTCAACAAATAAAAGTCTTACAGTGCCAGGTGTGGTGGTGGTGCACACCTTTAATCCCAGCACTCAGAGCACACAGAGGTAGGAGGATCATTATAAGTTCAAGGCCACCCTGAGACTACATAGTGAATTCCAGGTCAGCCTGAGCTAGAGTGAAACCCTACCTCGGAAAAAAAATATCCTACAGCTAAAGCTGGCTGTTGGGGTGCACGCCTGTAATCCCAACATTTGGAAGGTGGAAGCAGGAGGATCAGGCATTAAAGGCAACTCTCTGCTCTATAGCACGTTTGAAGACAGGCTGAGATACACAAGACCCTATCTCACAAAAGAAACAATCAAAAACCTGCAGCCCACAATAAACAGCAGCCATAAAACTGCAGCCCTGAGGAGTAGAAGAATCTGATTTCCAAAGCTATCACATTATAAGTCTGGATTCAAGACATAAAAAAATTGAACATCTGCAAAGAAACAATAAAGTATGACCTGTATACAGGGAAAAATATAGAACTGTCCCCAATGAAGTGTAAACCTTTTACATTCTAGACACAGACATTGACTAACTCTGCCTCACCTAGTGCTTCTGAGGACTTCATGTCCCTACGACCTAGTTAGAATTTACATGCTTTGGGTTGTCCTTCTGTTAAGAATGCTGCCTGCTACAGGCAGTTTTACGTGAAACCATAATGGCAAACAGACGTGTGGTTCACCATGGGCTGACTTCCTTTAGCTGTCACTAGGCAACAAATCAAGATAGATCCACCTGAAGTCAAGTACATGCTCTCTAGAAAAATGATACTTTCTGCCAGGTGTAGTGGCACACGCCTTTACCCAGCACTTGGGAGGCAGAGGTCGAAGGATCACCAGAGTTCAAGGCCACCCTGAGACTACCAAATGAATTCCCAGTCAGACTGATCTAGAGTGAAACCCTGCCTCAAAAAAAAATGATACTTTCTTTATGAGGAAATCTCAAAAATCCTGTACAATATCATATCCATGGCAGAAAGGCTTCACTTAGCTAAAAAACATTTTCATCTGTTGGGAACTCTTTAAAACAAAGGCTAAAATTTCATGCCACACCTTGGTTTATAAATGTAGTAAGACACTTATTGTATAAGACGTGTCTGGTTTTGCTTCACAAAGATAAACTCTTCCAAGTATCCCATTTCATTGATTTACTTTTAGCATAATCAGAAAATGTCAACTAAAAATTACCCGTGTCAATCAAAATCAATCAGCATACCAAAACTCATTCCATCAGGCCTCATTCCCTACTCCCACTTCCTCTCATTTCCCAAATCTCGTAGCACCTACTCTGTTCGTGCCTATTCTATCCCTATCCCAAGACCCCAGCAAGCTCTTTCATTCACAGATTGTCATGTTATGGTTAGATGCTATATACTTTTCATTTAAAGATGTATTTTAGGCTTACTGTGCCTGGATCTTGGTGAGGTGTTAGAACGCAAAGCTAAACAAGACAGTACCTAGCCATTGGTGACAGACAGAGATGACGGACAGCTAACAGACAATTGGTGTGGAGCATGGTAAGAGGTATGAAAATGAGATCCAGGGAGCTGTGGGAACCAAGAGTTAAGGCACTCAAGCTAGACTTGGGGGAGCAGGGAAGAATTCAAGAAGAAATGATGTCATAATCCTAATACATGCAGGATGAGGAAGAGCTAGCCAGACAAGAACCAGAGGGAAGGAAGTGGTGCTTCCCAGCACAAAGACCTGCATTGAAAAAGGCCTGGAAAGTGATCAGTACTTTGGCCTGTCTGAAATGTTGAAAGGGGAAAGGAGAGGTGGCATTGCTATGACAGCACAGAAAAGGAAGCATTGCTTAAATTATTTATCTCATCTTGGTTTAATTTTGGTAGGTCAAAGGTATCTAGAAATTCAACCATTTCTTTTAGATTTTCCAATTTATGTGAAGTACAGCTATTAAGGTGTCACCTTATGATTTTCTGAGTTTCATTAGTATCTGGCATCATGCTTTCCTTTTCATCACTATTTTTATTAATGCTGATCTTCTCTTTCTCTTTCTTAGCTTGGATCAGGGCTTATGGGTCTTATTTTTCCTTTCAAAGAACCAACTCTTTGTTTCATTGATTCTTTGTATTTTTTAAATTCGATTAATTTCTGCCCTGATCTTACTTATTTATCCCATCTACTGACTTTGAATTTGGTTGGTTCTTTCTTTTTCCCAAAGCCCTAAAGTGTATCATTAAGTTTATTGATTTGAGAACTTCCTGAATTCTTAAGGGGACATCACAGGAGAGGGGGAAGAAAGAATAGCCAGAGAAGGGAAGAGAGGTATGTAACAGTCTTCTAGGAATGACATGGACCTTGAACTCCTGAACTTATAACAGCTGTGGTTACCTAAAAAAGATTGAGCCCATAAAATTCCATCAAGGATGGAGGAGGGACTCATAAGGCCCTATTTTTTCCTGGGGAGCTATTGGTAGTTAATGGTGTGCTGGGGTAGAGGAGACATTTTCTTCAGTGGTATAGTCCTGGATAAATTGCCCATACTCTAGCAAATAATCCCCTACCCGTGCCCATGCAACCAATCCAAATTAAACTCAGTGGATCACCATGAAGAAGATATGAAAGTGGGATCAGAGAGAGGCTTAGCAGCCAAGGCGCTTGCCTGCAAAGCCAAAGGACCCGGGTTTGATTCCCCAGGACCCACGTAAGCCAGATGCAGTAGTATGTAGCACATGCATCTGGAGTTTGTTTGCAAGTAGCTAGAGGCCCTGGTGTGACCATTCTCTTTCTCTCTCTCTCTCTCTCTCTCTCTCTCTCTCTTTCTTGCAAATAAATTATATATATATATATATATATATATATATATATATATATATATCTTTTTTGTTTTGTTTTGTTTTTCAAGGTAGGGTCTTACTCTATCTAGCCCAGGCTGACCTGGAATTCACTATGTAGTCTCAAGGTGACCTTGAACTCAGGGCGATCCTCCTACCTCTGCCTCTCGAGTACTGGGATTAAAGGCATGTGCCACCATGCCTGGCTAAAATATATTTTTTTAAAAAGAACAGAAAAAAGATATGAACATAAAAAGTAAACTAGTTGGGAAGAAGGGGTTCAGTCCGTAGGAGGAGAAGGGGTACAAGAAAGGTAATAAGGGATGAATATAACCAAAACACATTATATGCATGTATGGAATTTTCAAAAACAATTTTTTAAAATATTTTATTCATGCATTTATTTCAGAGAGCAAAAGATGCAGAGTGAGCATGTGTGTATGTATGTGAGTTTGCCAGGGCCTCCAACCACTGCAAACGAACTCCAGATGCATGTGCCACTTTGTGCATCTGGCTTTACATGGGTACTGGAGAATTGAACCAAGGCCACCAGGCTTGCAAGCAATCACCTTTAACCACTGAGCCATCTCTCCAGCCCCACCAAAAACAAATTTAAGCCTGGCGTGGTGGCGCACACCTTTAAGCCCAGCACTGGGGAGGCAGAGGTAGGAGAATCACTGCGAGTTCAAGACCACCCTGAGATGACATAGTGAATTCCAGGTCAGCCTGAGCTAGAGTGAGACCCTACCTCAAAAAAATAAATAAATAAATTTTAAAAAGAAAAGGAAGCATTTGGCTCTACCCGTTGAAATAGGAAAACCAAAGAAGACAACAGAGACAGTGCGAGTTCAGTTAGTTTCATACATCTTTGCATTACATATGTGTAGAGTTGTCTCCTGGGCAAATGACAAGCACTGGGGAATTAATTATTAGTTTTCCATTCTGCTTTTTCACCAGCTAGGTCAGTCAGG
The DNA here is from genome assembly GCA_036346955.1 of Dipus sagitta. NCBI lineage: Eukaryota > Metazoa > Chordata > Mammalia > Rodentia > Dipodidae > Dipus > Dipus sagitta. The sequence continues at coordinate 127,768,380 of CM070776.1, forward strand.
TTCATCTTAGCCAAATAATGCTGCTTTAGGGAGCTGAGGAGATGAGTCAGTGGGTGAAGTACTTGACCTGAGTTTGGATCCTCAGAACCCACATAAAATGCTAGGCGTGGTGGCACATGCTGACACTAGAAAGGTGGCCAGCTCAGCTTGTCTAGCTGAATTGGTAAGCTCCAGGTTCAGTGAGAGGCCCTGTTTAAAAAAAAAAAAAAAAAACAAACAAACAAACAAAAAACACCTCTTCTAGGCTCAAGATACTGCATGGAAGAGAGGGCAGATAGAATGTTAAGAGTAAGAGATTGGAGAGCTGCAAAATACTGTCTCCTGGATATGACATGGGCATTATGAATTCACAGCAACTGTAGTTTGCTGCGCAAGATTGAGCCTGTCAGTATTTCCCCAAGTGCTGGGATTAAAGGTGCATGCCACCATGCCTGGCCATTTTCATGACTCAGGTTAGTTTGAGACCTGTCATATCCACTGCCCATTTCTATCTGTATTTCCTATATAAAAGCTCTAAAACGTTATATACCAATTTCAATTTGTAATTGAAAGAATTTGCTTTAACCATGGTTTTTACCAAACAGTATGGATATTCTTGATATCTCTAAGGCTGACATTCCTGATAATATATAATCATTGCATGTATCTAAATTATAGTCATTTAAAATTGGCAAACAGGGCTGGAGAGATAGTTTAGTGGTTAAGGTGCTAGTCTACAAAGCCAAAGGACCCAGGTTCTATTTCCCAGTACCCACATAAAGCACAAGGTGGCAAATGCATCTGGAGTTCATTTTCCGTAGCTAGAGGTCATGGCATGCCCATTCTCTCTCTCTCTTTCTCTCTGTCTCTACCCCCACAAATAAATAAATAAAATAAAACATTAAAAAACTGAAAAAATTGACAAACAGCAATGAAGGTAGGTCACCAGGGAGCCAGAAGCACCAGGAGACCAGCATAGGCCCCTGCTTAGGACTCCCCGCCCCACACACATACAGTTGGGCTGGTGATCAGTGTTCTCCTTCCCCCAACCCAGACATGGATAGGTTGCCAGGGAGCCAGGAGCATCAGATGGCCCAGCAGAGTATCTATCCACCCATGAGTGAGCTCCCCATTGGTACCCCCTTTCCCCTCAACCCAGATGCAGATAGGTCAATAGGAAGCCATGAGTACCAGGTGACCAGGCTCAGGCCTCAGGCTCGCTGCCCCTTCCACCCCTGCCATACTTGACCATTGATATGTCTTGAATATATGAAAAGTTCTCCTAACTCAATAAATAAAAATAATTCTTAAGGGGAAAAACATTTTAGCAGATATTTCATCAAATAAAGTATATAGGCAACAAGTAAGCACATGGAGAGACTCTCAATACCATTAATCATTAAGAACCTGAGAATTGGGGCTGGAGAGATGGCTTAGCGGTTAAGCGCTTGCCTGTGAAGCCTAAGGACCCCGGTTCGAGGCTCGATTCCCCAGGACCCACGTTAGCCAGATGCACAAGGGGGCGCAAGCATCTGGAGTTCCGTTTGCAGTGGCTGGAAGCCCTGGCGCGCCCATTCCCTCTCTCTATCTATCTGTCTCTGTGTCTGTCACTCTTAAATAAATAAATAAATAATGAAGGAAAAAAACATTTTAAAAAAAAAAGAACCTGAGAATAATGAATATGAGAGCACATTCTCTAGAAAAATTAACAAAATGGTGATTTTAGAATTGGCAAGGATGTGAAACACCTGTGCCTGTCATATACTGCTAGTGAGAATTCAAAATGGTATAAACAATTTTATTAAATAATTTTGCAGAGGTTTTTAACTTAAATTTATTCCAACCATAATATTTTATTGTTCCACCCTTGGGTATTCAGCCAGTAAACATGAAAGCATAAAACTATAAAAACTTGCAGACAATGTCTCTCTTTGTAACTTTATCTCATAATATCCTCAAACTGGAAACCACCAAAGTGTAAATCAAGTAACTGAATAAGCAAATCAGTATATATATTTATAATTGAATATTATTTAACAATAAAAAGGAATTAACCCATAATACATTTCAACATTATAGATGGATCTCAAAATAATTATTATGAGTGGAAGAAGATAAACAAGAAAGAGTTCAAATATTGTGATTTTATATCTAGAAAATTTTAAAAATAGAAATGAGTCTATAATGACAGGAAGCAATTCTGGTGGTTGAAGTGGGTTAGGGAACTGAAAGGGGCAAGAGGGAGCGGTTACAAGCAAACATGAAAAACCTTCAGTGAGCGATGGGTATATTCATTACCTTGATTGCAGCAATGATTTTGTGAATATACAGTAAACTCTCTGTATCTGTGGGATCTGTACTGGCAGATTTACCATCCAAAGATTGAAAACATTTTAACTGCATCTGTACTAACTGTGTGCACAGTTATTTCTAGTGTTGGAGATCAGAACCAGGGCTTTATGTATATTAGGCAAGCAAGCTTCTACTGAGCTGTATCTTAAGCCCCAGTTATTTTTTTGTTTTTGTTTTTGAGACAGGGTCTCATGTGTCCCAGGCTAGCCTCAAACCCACTAAGTAGTTAAATCTGTCCTCAAATACCTGATCCTCATATCTCTACCTCCCAAATTCTAGGATTACAAATGAGTCTCCATACCCAACGCAGACTCTTTCCTTATATTTACTCTCTCATCCAAGTGATAACTAGACCCAACCATAACTAGTTTCTGAGATCAGACTTGCAAAAAATAGCATAAACACAGGGCACGGTGGCACATTCCTTTAATCCCAGCACTCAGGAGGCAGAGGTAGGAGGATCGCTGTGAGTTCGAGGCCAGCCTGACACTACATAGTGAATTCCAGGTCAGCCTGGGCGAGAGTGAGACCCTACCTCAAGAAACCAAAACAATAAATAAATAACAAAAATAGCATAAACACCTTTTTTAGACAGGGTTTCATGTGGCCTAGGCTGGCTTTGAAGTCACTATGTAGCTGAGTATGACTTTGAATTTCTGATTCTCTTTTAGGTACTACAACCAAAATAACATCTAGCAACAGATGCAGATATGAGAATCCAACTTTTAAGTTTTATTTATTTATTTATTTATTTGAGAGAGTCAGAGAGAGAGAGAGACAGACAGACAGACAGACAGACAGAGAATGGGCGTTCCAGGGCCTCCAGCCACTGTAAGCAAACTCCAGACACATGCGTCACCTTGTGCATGTGGCTTACGTGGGTCCTGGGGAATTGAACCTGGGTCCTTTGGCTTTGTAGGCAAATGCCTGAACCACTAAGTCATCCCTCCAGCCCCTAACTGTTTTAGAATATACCAGATATTGAAGAAATTTCAAAATGCAAAAACAATGCTACTTTTGTCATTTTTATTTTGAAACTTGTAAGGATTTAAAAAATATTTCCCTGTTTTTAAATAAAAATTCAATATAAAATCAATATTATAACTTAAATGCAGTCCTTCACTTCTGTCTTGATGTCTAGCACCCATATGAGTCATCACTCTGAAAAGAAATATACTCTAAATGAGAAATCCAGTTAATTTTTTAAAGTTTTATTTATTTAAGAGAGCAAGTCAGAGAGAGAGAGTCAGAGAGAAGGGGCACACCAGGCCCTCCAGCCACTGCAAATGAACTCCAGATGCATGTGCCACCTTGTGCATCAGGTTTACATGGGTCCTGGCAAATCAAACCTGTGTCCTTTGGGTTTGCAACAAGTACCTAAACTGTTAAGCCACTCCCTACCCCAGCCCAGGAAATCTAGTTAATTTTATCATGTTTCCTAGCAGTAGACACAGCTACAGTCGGAGGATAAGGAGTTCTGGAAAATTTATAACTGGAATTGTTTTGGATTAAAAACAGAAGAGAGTACAATAAAAATGTTTAAAAAACATTTAAGGAAGGGAATGATGCACAGAAGGGTAAATACATTATAATGAATGGAAATTTTGAAAAGGAAACAGGCTAAAAACGTGAAAAGTGAAAGGAAGCTATAACTGACTATACTAATGAAATGAGTCACATTGAAAGGAAGCCAATGGGAAACCATCCAAATACCCATTAACAGAAAGCCAGATGAACACATTGTGGCACACACATACAATAGAGTCACCAACAGAAAGGAATGAACTACTGATAACATACAACACTGGGTGAGTCCCAGCAACATGATAAGCGGAAAGGGCCAAACACAGGGGATGTCGAAGAGGATTTGACTATCACTCGCAAGGCCTTGGGTTTAATAACTAGCAATGTAAATTTAAAAATATGTGTGTGTATGCCTTTATTATGGCTCCATTTATATGAAGTTGAATAACAGGAAAAATATCTGAATGCTATAATTCATAACAGGAATGGGAGTTATGGTGGTGCAGAATAGAGCACAACAGGACCTTCTGGGTTATTTGGCTGATGATAATGTGAATGTGTATACTTTTCGATGAATATAAAGTGATACTGTTAAGATCTGTGACTTGAGCCTTAGGTGTACTTTAGTGGCAGAGTGCTTACCTAGTTTGTGTGAAACCCTGAGTTCCATCCCTGTCATGGCAAAAGGAGAGAGACAATGAGGAAGACAGACAGAAAAAGAAGGAGAATGAATAAGAATGTGAGTGAGAGAGAACCTATGTCATTGCTTTCTTTCTCTCCAACTGAAAAGTTTGAAATGAGGTTGTCGCCATTTGTGAAAGACTCATTTCTCAGGGGAAAACCCTGAACTCAGCACTCACCGCCCCCCCCCCTCCCCCAGTCCATTACTCCATCTGGGTCGTCCTATGTAGAATTCCTGCCTCCAGTCCTGACTGCCACAATTCTTTCTCTGCAAATCAGCTATGTCATTCAGGTCACAGCATTCCCTTGCTTAAGCCTCCCAATGCTTTTCTAGCACATTTAGAAAGAAATGCAAGTTCTTTCTTTTGTCCTGCAAAGCCCTCCATGAACAGATCCTGCCCTCCTCACTATCCACTCTGCCCCTTTTTCCTGCACTCTAGCTACTCTGCCCTTTTTTCAGTTCAAAAGCATCAAGCTGTTCCTGACTCCAGAAAACTCTTCCCTGCCCCCTCTTGAGCTGACTAACTCTCACACCTTCTGCAACTATGCTAGAATGCTCTTTTCACAGAGAAGCCTTCCCAATTCTCCAGCCCATTATGTTCTCTTGTTATCCATTTTTATATCACACCCATATCATGTTATATTCATAAATAGAATGTGCATGATATATAGTTATATGTTTTTTTTTAATTTGCACGTGTATGTGTGTTGGGGGTGGGAGAGGCACAGCAGAGGCTCTTGCCTCTGCAAACAAATGCCAGATGCATGTGTCACTTTTCATGTATGGCTTTAAATGGGTGCTGAGAAATTGAACCCAGGCCAACAGGTTTTGCAAACAAGCATCTGTAACTGCTGGGCCATCTCCCTAGCCCCTAGTTATATGTTTATTAGTGTGCCTTCTTATTTGTTCTTTGGTGTTCCCTACTAATTTGTTCTTTCTCCAGGGTCCAACACTTACTCACTGATACATATTTGGTGAATAAATGTGCCTGGATCTCTAAGGGAACATTTTGAATGTAGAATTCTGGATTCTCTACCCAGAAATTTCGATGCTCTAAGTCTGAGATGTAGTCCATGAATCTGCATCCAGACATGCTTCCTGCATGGCCCCAAGGACACTACAAAATGAGAAAGTCAGGTTGTAGGAAATGACCACTCCCACCAGCTGGGCCTACGCAGCTCTGTCCTATGAGATATGGTGGATTACAAAAAGAGTTAATCAAGGACTTCACAGCCCAGAAGGGATGTGAGGAAAGTGACAAGTTATTAACTGAAAACCACAGTATAGTGGGGAGGGTGCAGTACCAGAGGGATTTAGCTAGAAATGATGAACTTGCTGACACCCAAATCTTTCTAAGGATAAGCAAAACTAGATGGAACTGGGCTGAAGAGAGAAGGCTTATAGTACTTGCCACTTCCTAGTTTGGTGCACTGACTTTCAGCCTTGCCAGGTGGAAATATCAGTTTTCATTTCTTGGGGATAAATGATCAGGAGTGGCTATATATATATATATATATATATATATATATATATATATATAGGTTTTAAGGGGCTGGAGAGATGGCTTAGAGGTTAAGGACATGCCTGTGAAGACTAAGGATCCCGGTTCGAGGCTCGATTCCCCAGGACCCACATAAGCCAGATGCACAAGGTGGTGCATGCATCTGGAGTTCGTTTGCATTGGCTGGAGGCCCTGGCACACCCATTCTTTCTCTCTGCCTCTTTCTCTGTCTGTCTGTGGCTCTCAAATAAACAAAAAAATATGTTTTAAAACCTTTCTAAAAAAATTTTGGATCAGCTGGGCGTGGTGGCACACGCCTTTAATCCCAGCACTCGGGCATTCGAGGCAGGAGGATTGCCATGAGTTCGAGACAACCTTGAGACTGCAAAGTGAATTCCAGGTCAACCTGGGTAAGAGCAAGACTCTGCATCAAAAAACCATAAAAAATTTTTATTGGGCTGGAGATATGGCTTAGCAGTTAAGCGCTTGCCTGTGAAGCCTAAGGACCCCGGCTGGAGGCTTGATTCTCCAGGACCCACGTTAGCCAGATGCACAAGGGGGCGCACACGTCTGGAGTTTGTTTGCAGTGGCTGGAGGCCCTGGTGCGCCCATTCTCCCTCTCTCTCTCTCTCTCTCTCTCTCTCTCTCTCCCTCTTCCTCTCTCTGTCACTCTCAAAAATAAATAGAAATAAACAAAATATAAAAAAAGAATAACAACCATTTTCCCCACTTCTTTTAAAAAAATTATTGATATTTTAAAATATTTTCATTTATTTATTTGCAAGCAGAGAGAGAGAGAATGGGTGCACCTGGGCCTCTTGGTACATGAACTCCAGATGCATGTTCCAGTTGGTGCATCTGGCTTTATGTGGGTACTGGTGAATTAAACCTGGACCATAAGGTTTTGCAAGTAAGCCTTGACTGCTAAGCCATCTCTCCAGCCCTTGTTTCTCTTTAATTTGTATATCCTCTTTAATTGATATGTCTGTTTATGAGCTTTGCCTGGGTTTCTGATTGAATTGTTTACATTTTTAATGTTGAACTTTGAAAATGTTTTATGTATTCTACATACTGGTTGGCCCTTTATTCAACATGAAGTTTATAAGTATTTTCTTCCCATCAATAGCTAGTCTTTCTTATCTTTTTTTTTAAAAAAGATTTATTTATCTGTAGTGTACGCACGTGTGTGTGTGTGTGTGTGTGTGTGTGTGTGTGTGTGTATTTGCATGCCACGGTGCACATGTGGAGGTGAGAAGACAACCTTAAAGTGTCTTAAAGTGCCTTAAAGTGCACTTCTTTCACCTTCTTCAGCAGGCAGGCTTTTCAAGCAAGTGCCTTTAACCGCTTAGCCATCTTCCCAGTGCCGTGTCATCCTGTCTTTCACTGAGCAAAAGAGTTTCGATTTCATGAATTCCAATTTGTCATTTTCTCTTTAATGAAATGCACTTTTGGGGTCATGAGTTAATTTATGTATAAAGTGTGGAGTTTGAATCAGGGTAAATGCTTTCTGCCTATGAGTATCTGTTTTCTTCAGCACCATTTGTTGACAAAACATTCTCTTACACCTTTGTAAATGAATAATTCATTCTGTCCCCTTCAGCATGACATTAGCTAAAGAGGTTTTATAAATGCTCTTATCAAGTTCAGAAAATTATCTTTTATCCCTACTTTTGCGAGTTTGTAATCATATTTTATTAATTCATATGATCATGTGGTCCTGTTCCCTTGGTTAATTAATATGGTGAATTATATTGACTGATTTTAAAATATTGAAAAAGCATTACATTTCTACAATAGACCTCAGGTACTTTTTGCTGTAGCCAGCTCCATGCTGCCAGGATGAACTTCCAAACCAGACACCGTTTATGGGAGGAAAGGATTTCTTTACAGATTTATTGCCGATTCAGGGGAAGCTGCACTGATGGGGGAAGAAGTTGTCCCCCTTTCACAGATCCAAGCAGAGACACAACCATACCCCAGCTAATGTCATGCTAAAGGGAAAGGAATGAATTATTCATCCTACAAAAATGCAAGCAAACAGCAGGGAACCCCTGGCAGAGCTCAAGCACTCTGCATACCTTTAGACTGGGAATCAGATCCGCCCCCAGTGACACCTTCTCCAGCTTAAAAAAAAAAAAAAACTCTTCTTGTTTGTCTTAATTTATTTATTTATTTATTTAAGAGAGAGGAGAGAAAGAGGCAGAGAGAGAGAAAAAGAGAAAATGGACGCTCCAGGGCTTCCAGCCACTGCAAAGGAACTCCAGATGCATGTGCCACCTTGTGCATCTGTCTTATGTGGGTGCTGAGGATTCAAATCTGGGTCCTTAGGCTTTCCAGGCAAGCACCTTATCTCCAGCCTGAGACAACCTTTTTAAAACAAACACCTGAGTCAATTGGGGAACATACCAAACTACCACACTTATGATATAAAATTATAAATGGCTGAATTATATTTAATCATTTAATATGTTTGCATCTAGTTCATGAGGGATATTGCCTTATGGATTTTTGTCTTGGCACAATCTTTGTCTCATTTTGGTCTCATGCTAAAATTGAACGTATAAAAAAAAGTTGCAAGAGGACTGGAGAGATGGCTTAGACGTTTCCGTGCTTGCCAGAAATGGCTAACGACCTGGGTTTGATTCCCCAGTACCCACATAAATCCAGATGCACAAAGTGGCATATGCATCTGGAATTTGTTTGCTGTGGCTATAAGTCCTGGCACCCGCATTCTCTCTGTCTCTCTTCTATCTCTCCATACTTGCAAATAAACAAATAAAAATATATTTAATAAAGGTTGCAGGCTGGAGAGATAGATGGCTTAGCGGTTAAGGCGTTTGCCTGTAAAGTCTAAGGACTCAGGTCTGATTCTCCAGTACCCATGCAAGCCAGATGCACAAGGTGGCACACGCGTCTGGAGTTCATTTATAGTGGCTGGAGGCCCTGGCATGCCTATTCTCTCTCTCTCTCTCTCTCTTTCTCCCTCTCTCCTTCTCTCCCTTTTTCTCTTTCTCTTAAATAAATGAAATAATAGGTTACAAGAGCACTCCCTTCCTCTTTTCTGGAGGATATGTTGAATAATTAGTGTCAGTTGTTTGTTAAACAATTGGCAAAATTCTCCAGTGACACCATCTGGGCCAGGAAGTATCTTTTTAGCGAGATTTAAAATTGCAAATTCGATTTAACTTCATAGTTGTGTGATATTCAAATGATCCATTTCATATTGTGTGAGTTTTGTTGGTTTATGCTTTTTGCAGGAATTAACTCATTTTATGTAAGTTCCCAAACTTGTATTGTAGAATTGTTTGCAGTATTCCTTTATATACTTTTACAATATTTTATTTAGTTAGTTTTGCATATATTATGTGGTATGTAAGTCTATGCAGGTTTGCACGTGTGTGGGTACATATGACTGTACAGATGTGTGTGCTTATATATATGTGAAGGCCAGAAGTCGATTTCAGGTGTCATATTCTACAGCTCTCCACCTTAATTTTGTGAGACAGTAACTCAGAGTGAACCTAGAGCTCACTAATTCAGCTATACTAGCTAGCCAGTGAGCCCCAGGAATTCCCTGTCTCCCTAGGACTGGGATCACAGTACATGCTCCATGCCTCGCATTTTACATAGGTTCTGGGGGTTCAAACTCAAGTCCTCATGCTTGTGCAGCAAGCAACTTACTCAGCCATCTCCCAAGCACATTCCCTTGTTTACTTTATTTATTTTTTATCTTTTTTGTTGTTTTTTGAAATTTTTTGTTTTATTTTTATTTATTTATTTATTTGAGAGCGACAGAGAGAAAGAGGCAGAGAGAGAGGGAGGGAGAGAGAGAGAGAGGGAATGGGTGTGCCAGGGCCTCCAGCCATTGCAAACGAACTCCAGACGCGTGTGCCCTCTTGTGCATCTGGCAAACGCGGGTCCTGGGGAATCAAGCCTCGAACCGGGGTCCTTAGGCTTCACATGCAAGCACTTAGCCACTAAGCCATCTCTCCAGCCCCCCTTTTTGGTTGTTGTTCTTTTGAGGTAGGGTCTCACTCTAGCTCAGGCTGACCTGGAATACACTATGTAGTCTCAGGGTGGCCTCGAACTCAAGGTGATCCTCCAACTTCTGCCTCCTGAGTGCTGGGATTAAAAGTGTGTGCCACCACACCTGGCTTTATTTTTTTATGTTTTAAAAATATTTTATTTACAAGCAGAGAGAGAGACAGAGACAGAGACAGATAGAGAGAGAAAGAGAGAGTTGTGTGAGAATGGGTATGCCATGGCCTCTAGCCACTGCAAGCCAACTCCAGATGCAGATGCATGTGTCACTTTGTGCAGTGCATCTGGCTTTATGTGGGTACTGGGTAATCAAACCCAGGTTGTTAGCTTTTGCATGCAAGTGCCTTAACCACTGAGCAATCTCTCAAGCCCTCCTTTGTATATGGTGTTTTTTTGTTGTTGTTGTTGTTGTTGTTTTTGTTTGTTTGTTTGTTTGTTTGTTTTTTCGAGGTAGGGTTTCACTCTAGCTCAGGCTGACCTGGAATTCACTATGTATTCTCAGGATGGCCTCGAACTCTAGGTGGTCCTCCTGCCTCTGCCTCCTGAGTGCTGGGATTAAAGGCATGCGCCACCATACCAGGCTCTTTTGTATATTTTTAATGATTACAGTCTGTCCTGATATATCTTGTTTCATAAATGGTTTTAGGTGTGTATGGGTGTGTGTGTGTGAGAGAGAGAGAGAGAGAGAGAGAGCTCCTTTTGTGTGTTTGACTGGTTCCATTTTCTGCCCAGGCTAGCCTCAAACTCACAACAATCTTCCATCCTCAACTTCCCAAGTGCTGGGATTTCAGGCATGACCCAACACACACAGCTTTGTTCCATTGTTCTCTATTTTAATATCATAAATTTCTGATCTTTTTTTAATTTTTTTTGTTTGTTTATTCTTATTTATTGGAGAGTGACAGACAGAGAGAGAAAGAGGCAGAGAGACAGAGAGAAAGAATGGGCGCGCCAGGGCTTCCAGCCACTGCAAACGAACTCCAGACGCGTGCGCCCCCTTGTGCATCTGGCTAACGTGGGTCCTGGAGAATCGAGCCTCGAACCGGGGTCCTTAGCCTTCACAGGCAAGTGCTTAACCGCTAAGCCATCTCTCCAGCCCAAATTTCTGATCTTTTTACATTTATCTTTTTATCTCCTTGTTTCAGATGTGTTTTTTTTTTTTTTTTTCTCGAGGTAGGGTTTCATAACCTGAAATTCACTATGTAGTCTCAGGGTGGCTTCGAACTCACAGTGATCCTCCTACCTCTGTCTCCTGAGTGCTGGGATTAAAGGCGTGCACCACCACACCCGGCTCAGGTGTATTTTTGCTCTTTCACATCTAGAGTATTTAAACAATGGGATTGCATTATTGATTGGATACTTTTTTTCTAATGTAAACATGTAGTATATAAATTTTTCCTTTACTTCAGCTCAGTCCTACAAATTGTACCATGCTATATTTCATTTGCAGCCAGTTAGATATTTTTTACTTCCCTCGAGGCTTTTGTCTTTGATCTATAAACCATTTTGTTATTTAAATTTTTTTTTTTAATCTTTTGAGGTAGGTTCTCACTCTAGCTCAGACTGACCTGGAATTCACTATGTAGTCTCAGGATGGCCTTGAACTCACGGCAATCCTCCTACCTCTGCCTCCTGAGTGCTGGAATTAAAGGCATGTGCCGCCACGACCAGCTCCTATAAATTATGTTGAAGCATGTCCTGTACTTTCCAAATATTTGGACATTTTTTCTATTTTTCTCTTATTCATTCCTTCTTAGAATTCATTGTGGCCATAGAATAAACTCTTAATGCTTTCAATTCTTTTAGATTTGTTGCGGTTTCCTTTATGGCCCAGTGTGCGACCTATCTTAGTAGCACATTACAAGGTTATAAGAAACAAACATGGATCCTGCCATTGTTGGGTAGAGTATTCCATAAGTGCTTAGATTCCTGTTGGTGGTGGTGGTTGTGAGGTCTTCACTATCCTAGCTGATTTTTCTGCTTGGTTGTTCTATCTAGCTGAGAGGGAAATGTTGAAATACACATTATAGCTGTGGATTTATCTATTCTTTTCTTTCTATTGTATCAGTTTTTGCTTTACAAAGGTTTCTACTCACCAGTTGGTATGTATACATTTAGAATTCTTAGTGGACTGGCTCTTGTATCATTACATAATGATCTATTCTGTCTCTGAGAATTTTCTTTGTTTACTTGTTCCTTCGTTTTGGCAATTTGAGCATTTCTGTAATTCTATTTTGGTATACATATATATATATATATATATATATATATATATATGTATATGTATATTTGGTTGTGTTTAATTTATATATGTAATGTGGTACATGCATGGTGTAGGCACATGTATGTGCCCTTGTGACACCCCATGTGCTCGCCTGGGGCAGGGGATGCTCACCTGCGGTGGCTGGAGCAAAACATCAGATGTCTCTCTCCATCTCTTTTCTGCCCATTCTTGATGGAGCCCTCAGACACCTTAATGATGCCTGAGCTTTCCTACTTTTCACCTGCAGAGGCAGGCAATTCCCTGGTCTCTGTTACCCTTTGCAAAACTGGGGGTTATAAGGGCATGCATGGCCACGCCCAGCTGTTTATGCAGGTGCTGGAGATTTGAACTCAGATGGTTTCAGGCTCCCCCAGGCTTGCACAGGAAGAAAACTTAACCACTAAGCAACCTCTCCAGCCCTCCTTTAATTTATCTCTGGTGGTCTTTAGTGTATCTCTTAGTGTAGCTTTTGTTTGTGGTTGCTCTAGGTATTACAGGTATGTCCATAACTTACCATAGCGTACTGGGATCATCATTTTTCCAGTTCAGGTGAAGTGTTGAAACTTTACCTTCTGCGGTCCCTTCACATTCCCATTTAGAATATAATTATTTTTTGTATGGTGTTGAGGCTTAAATCAAGGTCCCATGTATGATAGGCAAGTGCACTACCACTGAGGTATGGCCTTAAATAGCACTCCTGCATGTACAGATGACCAGTTCAAGGTAGTGTTATAGGTTTTGCTTCATCTATGAAATATAATTTAGAACATTCAAGAGAGAACACTGTGTGCTCTACTATTTTTTCTTCCTGATCATGACATTGGTTCTTAGTATTTCCTGCCTGTTTATGGAAGTTCCTATGGGCATTCTTTCTTGTGGGAATCACATTCTTTTAGTTCATCTTCAGCTGAGAATCTTGATTCAACCTCCTTTCTTGGGGGTGTTTCCTCTGAGCCGTAAGATGTTATTACTCTCAGATTTCAATTTTTCCTTTTTATAGTCAGTTTTCAGGATTTTTACTGTGACTGGTTCTTAGCCTGAATTTCTTTAATTGTCTAGGGTTCACTCAACTTCTCAAATCTGTAGATTCATCTACCATTTTTGACAAACGACTGAAATTTTACTTATTTTTTGGATACATTTCAGCTCCTCTGTTCTCTTCTGTTGCAACTCTGTTGACATGCATGTTAGGTCATTTTTATACTGCCACAAATCTCTGAGGCTATCATCATTTTTTCCTCATTTATTGCTCTCTGTTACACAATTTAGGAATTTTTATTGCTCTATTTTCAACATTAATGATTATCTCCTCTGTCCTGGCAACTTTGTTTTCAGTCTTTCCACTATTTATTTATTTTATTTTATTTACTTATTTTTTTGAGGTAGAGTTTTACTCTAGCTCAGGCTGACCTGGAATTCACTATGTAGTCTCAGGCTGGCCTTGAACTCATGGCAATCCTCCTAGCTCTGCCTCCCGAGTGCTGGGATTAAAGGTGTGCGCCACCATGCCCAGCTCCCACTAAATATTTTATTCTGGTTTTAATTTTTATTATTAGTTTGCATATGTATTTGTGTGTTAGTGCATGCGTGTGTGTGTGTGTGTGTGTGTGTGTGTGTGTGTGTGTGCCACAGCGCATGTGTGGAGAACAAAGGCATTTCTCTTCTACCTTCTTGAGTCAGGCTCACTCTTGCTGCTGTGATATACAAACTCTCAGAGTCTGCTGGCTTGGCCTCTCATTGCCATAGGCACATTTGGACTACAGACACTTGTGCCATTTGTTTCAGCTTTGCATGGGAGCTGAGGATTGAACTCAGGTTGGCAGGCTTGCAAGCAGGTACCTTTTGCTAAGCCATCACCTGAGCCCAAGTTTTCATATTTTTAACTGTAAAATTTTATCTTGTTTCTTCCTTATATCTTTCATGTATTATCTAGGATCTTAAAAATTATTTGAAATGTGTCTGTAATTGTTCCGTTACATATTTTTGCTCAATTCTAATATCTCTATCAAAACTATCCAATGGGGTTGAAGAGATGGCCCAGTGGGTAAGGTGCTTTCCTGCAAAGGCTAAGGATTGGAGTTCAATTCCCCAGTACACATGTAAAGGCAGATGCACAAGGGGGGCACATGTGTCTGGAGTTCATTTGCAGTGGCTAGAGGTCCTGGTGCACCAATTCTATTTTTTTTCTCTATCTCTACCTCTTTCTCTCTCTCACTCTATCTCTAAAATAAATAATTATTTTTAAAGTATCCACTACTCGAAAAAACAAAAATGTAGTCACTAATTTTTTCATTGTTACATATTGTTCCGACTCTTTGTGTAGCAGTGAATTTTTTTTTTTTTTTTTTTTGGTTTTTCGACATAGGGTCTCACTGTAGTCCAGGCTGACCTGAAATTCACTATGTAATAGTCTCAGAGTGGCTCGAACTCATGGTGATCCTCCTACTTCTCCCTCCCAAGTGCTGGAATTAAAGGCATATGCCACTACGCCTGGCTAGTAGTTACTTTTTAAATGAAACCTGGACATGTTTTGAAGTTTAAGATTTTATTATGGGAATTATAGAGTTTATAGTACTTAAGAGAAGGAAAGAGGAAAGACTATAGAGCTCCTGACCAAAAGAAGGCAGGAGTGAACTTCCCAGAAATGGGAAAGCCCAAACCCTAGACATTCTTCTTTTAAATTTTTAAATACATTTTATTCATTTTTATTTGAGAGAGAGAGAGAAGGAGCCAGGTAGATAGAGAATTGGTGCATCAGGACCTCTAGCCACTACATACTTACTCCAGATGCATACACCACCTTGTGCATCTGGCTTTTGTGGGTACTGGGGAATCATACCTGGGTCTTTAGGCTTCACAGGCAAATGCTTAACTGCTAAGCCATCTCTCTAGCCACAAACCTAGACATTCTTATGTTCATAACCCTGGCTCTTTTTTTTTTTTTTTTTATTAAGTAGAAAGTTGTATGGACACATGGTAGTACCATCATTTCCATCCTCCCTGTTCCATCCTGCTGAGGTCCCTCCTCAGTAGGATTGCTGGTATTCCCCCTAGGTTTGCAGAGTATAGATGTGAGAGCATCAGTTAGTCATTGTTAGGGGGAGAGTGCATCTGGACATCCCCTTCCATTCTGAGGCTCTTACATTCTCTCCACTCCCTCTTCTGCAAAATTCCCTGAGCCATGGTGGGTGTGTTTTAAGTCTGCTTTAGTGTTGTGCTCTCAGCAGCTTCTGGATTTCTGCTTTTGTGTGCCTTGAGTATCTTCAGTGTCTGTCTCCATGGCCATGGTGCTGGTTGACAGGCTCACTACTGAAGCAGCATTCTTGGTCATCTCACCAATTCTTCTGTGGTTTCACCTGGGCCTTGGCTGATGTATGGGGGGTGGTTTATCTCCTCATTCTAGCTGCCTTCTGAAAAAGAAAAAAAACCAGATTCTGCAAAGGAGACTGAGGTCAGTATAGGTTCAATGGGATAAGCATTATTTAAGAGAGATTTAGGTGGGTGTAGCCATGTCTTTGGCTAAAGACTACTGGGAATTTCTTGCTGGAGTCCATGACTGTGGCCTCCTTAGAATTTTGACTCAGTTCCCAGTTCCAGCTAAAGTTTCCTTTCCACTGAGCAAATATCTTGGCCAATCAGAGAGCTGTTGGTTACCCACATAGGCTAGGTGCCACACTGCACAGGTGTCCATTTTGTCAGGCTGGTTGCTTTGGTATAGCAGTGTCCCCTGGCTCTTATTTTAAACTTTGGGTTTTACTGTCCTAGCAGGGAAAGAGGAGCCAGTGACTCTTTTTTTGGAAGGCAGAAATAGAAGTACAGACTTTCCATTGGCTTCTGTTGACACACAGGGAATGGCTCATTGTTGCTGTGAGGATTGGTAGCTCTGCCTCCTCATAAGGTCTCCCTTACACCTGGCTGGCTAGGAGAGGTTAATGTGCCTTGTCATTTCTCCTTACATTGTCTTCACTGGGACAAAGGGAATTCTGGGAGTGTTTGTGGTGGTTGATTTCCCATCAAGCAAATAAAAAAGACACAATCCTACTTGGTCTCCTGTGCTACCACCCTTGCATATTTCCTGGAGCACCTTGCTACAGCTCATTGAAGGAGTGTATCTAGGCTCTCCAGTAGAGCTTTGCATGTATGTTTGGGTGAGTTGGGGCTAGAGGAGAGCAGCTATTATCTAAATGATTTTACCTTTTTTTTTTTTTTTGAGGTAGGGTCTTGCTCTAGCACAGGTTGACATGGAATTTACTATGTAGTCTCAGGATGGCCTTGAACTCAAAGCAATCCTTCTACCTCTGCCTCCCAAGTTCTGGGATTAAAGGCATGTGCCACCAAACCTGGTTGGCTTTTACTTTTGTTAGGGTACCCTTTTACTTGTCCATTTTCTACAAAGAGTAGATTATTTTCAGAGTTTATGGTCATCTTGAGTTTCCCATTTCTCTAGCATCAAGTTTGGGAAGTAAGAGGCACAAAGAAATCTGGAGAAAATCACCACAGTACTGCCCAAGGTTCCTATCCATCTGGTACCTTCTTTCCACCTTTAGTGTTTTCTTTTAAAAGTATGACAGGTGTGGTGGTGCACACCTTTAATCCTAGCACTCAGGAGGCAGAGATAGGAGGATCACCGAGAGTTCGAGGCCAGTCTGAGACTACATAATGAATTCCAGGTCAGCCTGGCCTACAAGACCCTACCTCAAAAAACCAAAAAAAAAAAAAAAAAAGTATATATTTGGGCTGGAGAGATGGCTTACCTGTTAAGGCACTTGCCTACAAAGCCAAAGGACCTAGGTACGATTCCCTGGGACCCACATAAGCCAGATGCACAAGGTTGCGCATTTGGCTGGAGTTCATTTGCAGTGGCTGGATGCCCTGGTGGGCCCATTCTCTCTCTCTCTCTCTCTCTCTCTCAAATAGTGTGTGTGTGTGTATGTGCACGTGCGTGTGTGTTTGAGCTGGAGAGATAGTTTAGCAGTTAAGGTGTTTACCTGCGAAGCCTTAGGACCCAGGTTCGATTCCCCAGTGCCCATGTAAGCCAGATGCATGTGGTGGCACATGCATCTGGAGTTTGTTTGCAGTGGCTGGACACCCTGGAGTGTCCATTCTATCTCTCTGTGTGTGTCTCTCTCTATCTATCTGTCTCTTTCTCTATATATAATACCCAGAAGCCCACCTCCAACAACACATCTTTGACAAGGTTCCCTTTCCCAAATTGCCATCGGCTGTGGATTAAACAGAACACATAAGTTTATGGGGGACACCTGAATCAAACCACCACATTATGTAAACTATCCTGTTTTAAAAGACTTAATTTGTAAACCATTTTGTTAATTTGGGAGAGCTATCAAACCATAAAAAGAAACCTAGAAGATGATATAGTACAGCTGGTAGAGTGCTTGCCTAGCATTTATGAAGCCTGGGTTTCAATCCCCAGTACCACATAAACCAGGTTTGGTGGCACATGCCTGTAATCCTAGCACTTGAGAGGTAGAGACAGGAGAATCAGGAGTTCAATGTTAACTTTGACTACACAGCAAATGTAAGGCTGAACTGAGCTACATGAGATCCTGTATATATATTAAAAAGTAATCCAGAGGGCTGAAGTGATGGCTTAGCGGTTAAGCGCTTGTCTATGAAGCCTAAGGACCCCGGTTCGAGGCTCAATTCCCCAGGACCCACGTTAGCCAGATGCACAAGGGGGCGCACGCATCTGGAGTTCGTTTACAGAGGCTGGAAGCTCTGGCGCGCCCATTCTCTCTGTCTGCCTCCTTCTCTCTGTCGCTCTCAACTAACTAACTAAATAAATAAATAAACAAACAAACAAACAAACAAAGTAATCCAGAAGCCATAATGATTATGAAAATCAAACTTGATGGTAGAAAAGTTAAAATGTTTAGCCTACCTCACAAACAAAGTTAAAACATGTATTAACAGATTGAATTAAGTACTTACAAGACATGGTAAGGGAATAAAATTACTTTCTAACAAGCTCATGGAAAATATTTTTTAAAATTCAAGCTTCAATAGAAAGTGGGTAAAGGATATGAGTCAATTTATAGGAAGTGGCCCATAAACTTATGAAAGCTGCTCAACTTCACTAATTAAATAAATACAAGTTAAAACAACAATGCAATAACTTTTTGCCTATTAGCTTTCCAAAAATTAAAAATAATTAAGGGTGCCCTGTTAGGACTTGAATGTGGGAAAATGGGAACTCACTGTTACTAGAATGAACATTGATGCAAACACATTGCCTTAGTCAACTTCTCATTGCTGGGACAAAATTAGTTTAAGGTGTTCAAAAATGAGAAACATCTTTATCCCACCCTCCAATGTTCAGGCACCATTACGGAAGAAGCTGACACTACCTGCACAAGACAGGGCAAAAAATGGTGACATCAAGCCAGGTGTGGTGGAGCATGTCTTTAATCCCAGCACTTGGGAGGCAGAGGTAGGAGGATCGCTGTGAGTTTGAGGCCACTCTGAGAATACACAGTGAATTTCAGGTCAGCCTAGGCTACAGCAAGACCCTACCTCAAAACCCCACCCCCCAAAAAGTGGTGACATCAAAAGAGATGAAGTACCTGTTGAAAAGAAATAATGTTTGGGCTGGAGAGATGATTTAGTGGTTAAGTTGCTTGCCTGTGAAGTCTAAGGATCCAGGTACGATTCTCCAGGTCCCACGTAAGCCAGATGCACGAGGTGGCACATGCATCTGGAGTTTGTTTGCAGAGGCTAGAGGCTCTAGCGTGCCCATTATCTCTCTCTCCCTCTCTGTCTCTAATAAATAATAAATATTAAAAATATTTTTAAAGCCGGGTGTGGTGGCGCACGCCTTTAATCCCAGCACTTGGGAGGCAGAGGTAGGAGGATCACCATGCGTTCGAGGCCACCCTGAGACTCCATAGTGAATTCCAGGTCAGCCTGGGCTAGAGGGAGCCCCTATCTTGAAAAACCAAAAAAAAAAAAAATTAAAAAAATATATATATTTGGTTTTTCGAGGTAGGGTCTCGCTCTAGCCCAGGCTGACCTGGAATTCACTATGGAGTCTCAGGGTGGCCTCGAACTCACGACAATCCTCCTACCTCTGCCTCCCAAGTGCTGGGATTAAAGGCGTGCGCCACCATGCCCAGCTATATATATAGTTTTTAAAAGGAAAAAGAAAAGAAGTAAGGTTATATGTAAGTGAAGAGTTAACAGTTCAAAATTAGCTCAGGTACAAAATGAACTTTGCAGGTAGTATTAACCTGTAGAGGGAATCCAGAGATGTAATTTTTGTTTTGAGAAAACTCTCCCGGGTCAGCTTTGAACTCAATGTGTCCAGGAATGCCCTTCAACTTCTGACCTTCCTTACTCTGGTGCTTGGATTACAATGTGTACCAACACACGTAGTTTATGCAGTTCTGGGGGTCAAACCCAAGGCTTCATTTATGCTAGGCAAGTACTCAACCAACTGGACTATATCCCCAGCCTTTAGAAGAGCAATTTGTCAAGGGGAATGACTCCAGAATGTGGCATATGTATTAGTTATATATGCCTACAAAATAAATGACCTCCAGAATAGTGGCTGAGAATAATAACCATTTATTATGTGTATGGTTTTGGTAGGTCTGGAATTCAGACTTAAGCACTGCAAAGAAAACTTGTTTCTATCCCATGGTCTCAGTGGCTGTAACTGGGACTTCCATAGCAGGGTGCTAGAACCATCTGATGGCTCTTTCATTCCTAGGTCTGATGATGGATGTCAGATTAGTGACTTTTGGGAGTCTAGCTGTGACTTTTGGTGTGGTCTCTTCATGTGGCCTGGCTTCCCCACAACATGATAGGAAGGGAGAGAGACAAACAGGGACAGGCAGTGTTCTAGGTGGAAGGGTAGGGTAGAAGCCTTTTAGGACCTTGCTTTAGCCCATTGTAGAGCATCACCTGTACTATATATCATTCCCCGGGACAATCATAAGCCCTCTTCCCCACATTGAAGGGTGGTAAGCCTTGACTTACCAGTGGAGCAATATTAAGCATATTGTAAAAGCATGTGGTTTGGTCAAGCCAGGCATGGTGGCGCACGCCCTTGATCCCAGCACTTGGGAGGCAGAGGTAGATGGATTGCCGTGAGCTTGAGACCATCCTGAGATTATATGATTACATAGTGAATTCCAGGTCAGCCTGGGCTAGACCGAGACCCTACCTCAAAAAACCAAAAAAAAAAAAAAAATCATGTGGGGTTGGATAAATGCACAGGTATGGCCATCTTTGGCATTTCATTGTACTTAAAGGTGTATGAAACTATTCCTGGCTCTATGGATTCTTTTAGAGATTTTCTTATAGCTAAATGCTTAGTTCCCTCCAAATCTAAAGGATTAAGTCATTAAAGGTAGGATGGCTATATCATTCAAAGTGGGAAGGTGTTGCATTAAGTGTTTTTCCCCCCTGGGGAAATGTATACAAATGTCTACTCACCATAAATGGGACACCAATGACAGACTAATGATTCCACCCAAGTCTAGCTTGGTGAACCAGGTGTTTATTGGACATACTTCCAGGAATGTGGATAACCCTGAAGAGCTGCATCACTGAAAAGTCTCACATCAACATGGGCGATGACTTTGCCATAGCTGCATAGGGTTCCTCTTTTAGTTAACCTTCCACCCTCTATATACTCTTGCACCTCTAGAGAACACATGTATCTGGGGCAGGATTACATACAGCTGGAAGGAAATGTAGACAGAAGTGACTAGAATCTCAGGCATTAGTCTAATGGCCTTCTCTACCAGCTCCTCCAATAACAAATATCAAGAGGTGAAACTTTGTTGGGGGTCTCCTGTGAGTAGTTACAGCTGTTTTGATTAAGATTACAATAAATGTCAGGCATGGTGGCGCACGCCTTTAATCCCAGCACTCGGAAGGTAGAGGTAGGAGGGAATGCTATGAGTTCAAGACCATCCTGAGACTACATACTGAATTCCAGGTCAGCCTGTGCTAGAGTGAGACCCTACCTTGAAAACAAAATGAACAAACAAAAAAGAGTACAATGAATATTATGCGTTAGTCTTGAAAAGAATCAGTTTATTTTTAAATATACATTTTTTGAAGATTTAAGTGTTTCATATGGTCTAGAGGGTGCTCTGTGATCTGGCTCTTGCCTGATTCTTGGGATTAATCCTCCATGTAGTTTTTGACTCGCACCTTGATTTCAAGGTATATCAACTGTCTAAAGATTCTCTGACCCAGGTCAGCTTCTCTAGATCAAGGATTTGGGCTCCTGTAATTAGCTGCAAAAGAGGTCTTAGGAAGAAGGGAGTGAGGAAAGCAGGATAGGACAGGAAACCAAGCTGAGCAAGGATGTGGGCTCTTTTGCAGCTGAGCTTCAGCCTGGACCGCTAAAGCTGGGGAGCAGCAATGACACTGCAAAGATGATTCAAGGGGGCTGTGTAGGCAGTCATTGCTGCAGGCTGGAGGAGAAGAAGTGGTAGGCTTCCTATGTGGTGGTACCTAGTCTTCATACATGGTGGCTCCCACTTCTTAGAACAATTTTTCAGAGAAGAGGAGGCATCCCACATCCACAGTGATGGTGTAATGCTGAGTGCATTGGCTAATAGAAGGGAACTAGTAAGACCCTCAGTGACAGCCATTGCTCACATGAATCAGCTTGACTCCTACTGGTTCTTTATCCTGGAAGGTATTTGCCTCTTTTTGTCACTAACTCATCTTTGTCTCAATCCAAGTTCAATTACCACCCCTTTCAGGAGGTTTTTGCCTGATAAATGGTCAGTCAGCTAAGCTCTACCCTTGTAACTTTTGCCCTCACTTAGAAATCTCAGTATCAGGCTGGATAGATGGCTTAGCAGTTAAGGCACTTGCCTATGAAGCCAAAGGACCCAGGTTCAATGCCCCAGGACCCACATAAGCCAGATACGCAAGGTGGCACAAGCATCTGGAGGTCACTTGCAGTGACTGAAGGCCCTGGTGTGCATTCTCTCTCTCTCTCTCTCTCTCTCTCTTCCCCTTTATCTCTCTCTCTCAAATAAATAAAATAAAATAAAATAAAATAAAATAAAATAAAATAAAATAAATCTCAGTGTCTTGAGGGCTGGAGAGATTTCTCAGTGGTTAAGGTGCTTGCCTACAAAGCCTAACGACCTGGGTTTGAGTCCCCAGTACCCACGTAAAGCCAGATGCACAAAGTGGCATGCACATGCACCTGGAGTTCATTTGCGGTGGCTGGAGGCCCTGGCACTCCCATGCTCTCTCTGTGCCTCTCCTCTCTCTGCTTGAAAATAAATAAATAAATAAATAAAGTCTCAATATCCCTCTCCGCTTCTCTTTCTCCCTCACTCCTCTCTCCCTCTCAGCATTTACCACACCATATGGAAAACATCTGTGGTCTATGCCAGTCTTCTTCAGTGGAATAGAAGCTCCCCAAGACTGGAACCATGCCCTGTTTGTCTTTTTACCTCAAAAATGTAGCAAGAGATCAAGGAAAAGCAGGCCTAAGTAAATATCTGCTGACCTGAACACCAAGTAAGTGACTTCCTGTGTGGCCATGCAAGGCTTACTAGCTCTCATGCCAACAGCTCTTCCATCTCCATGTGGGAAGAGGGAAAAGGAAAGACTAGCAACATTTTTGAGGCAAGTAAATGATTTATGCCAAATAAACTGGCTGTAGGGCTTTTTGCTACATCCAAGTAAAAATGCTACTATTATATTTTAAAGTACATGTTATAACATGAATTCAATGTTGCTATCTTTTAAAAGTAACTTTAAGGAAGAGGAGAGGATGGTGAAACTTATGTTTCAATAGAAATGAAAATGATTCTTTTATTAAATTATTAGTGGAAACAATTTGGTAGAAAGCTTGTTACAATTTTTTTTCACACCACTTATCCTGCAAAGGCCAGCACTGTGGACCAAGTAATATGCAAAAGGCAACATTCTGAGATTCAGAGGTAGGGGCCCTGGGCAAATGGATGAATCATGAATGGAATAAATCATTTATGTATTCATAGCTTAACTGGATTTGAGGAAGGCCTTTGTTATAAGAGTCCCCTCTCTTTGCTTCCTGCCCACCATGAAGTGAGCAGCTTGCCTTCGCTATGCAGTCCCACCATGATGTACTGCTTCACTATTGGCCTAAAGCTACCTGGGCCTAGTAACCACAGACCAAAACTTCTGTAACTTAGCTAAAATAAATGTCTTCAATTTTAAGTTCTTTTGGGTATTTTTTGTCACAGTGATGCAAAGCTGACTGGTGTACCAAAAGGAAAGCAAGAAGATGAATTTGAATAATATTTAAAAGGTAAGCATTAGACAGGATTTGATGGCTTTGTGCATGTGGGAAAGGACAAAATTGAAGGAAGTCCTAGGTTTCTGGAGGCAGGGAAGGCCGAGGCTGTCTGTGACAGCCCCCCACCCATCACCATTTGGCTTAGAGTCACTGTGTGTCATGTGCACCTACAGAGGAATGATTCTCTTGCCTTGTGAGTTCCTGCTATCCCATACTGCAAGGAGCATGTTTTGGTGGCCGTTCAGGGGTGATATAGGAGAAGAATTCCACAGAAAGGTAGGAAAGGGAAAGACGGAGATTCTAGGGCTTCCTACACTCTGATTTGTGACAGGAAGTTACCCAAGTGGCAAAACCTGCTGGGTTGCTTGTGCTGGGACTGCCCTGAGCCAACTTTCATCAGGAGCTATTTTTATTTTTAGCCTATGCCTCATCTCCAAGTAACTAGGTCTATAAATGTCCATATAACTTGCCATGCATGGGCCCCAGGCAGAAGGGAGTAGCTAAAAAAGGATTGTGTGAGGCCTTGTCATGGGCACTTGGATGCCCTTGGTCAGTAAATGCCTGGATCTCCCATCTTCCAGGTTTGCCATCATTGTCACCACCCCTCACCAGCACCCTCCCATCAGATTTCAGAAGGAGAGTCCCAATAGCACCAGCAGTTATCTATAGGCCGATCCCAATAAACCCAGGCCCCATGCTGCCACCTGGAAGTGCTTGGCTCATGCTTTCCTGTCCCTGACCCCACTCTGTCCTGCTATACTAGCTTCCCGTGCTCTTCTGCCAGTAAGCTGGCTCCATGCTGAGCTGCTTCTATATGTATCTGGGCTCTTATTGCTACTGTCCCTGCTTCATGGAGGAGAGTTTGGGATCTGGGTTAGTCAGCTGACCAGCTGAGGGATCTTGGTCTGCTTACCGTCACTTGAAAAAAGAATAGGCCTTACCTCACAGAACTGCTGCTCTGAGATAAGATGCACAAAGGGCAAGCCCCTTGACTTGTACGTAGCTATGCTTAAAGAATGAAGCATTTATAATCAATTTTATCTCCCCCCAAATCTGCCTAGATAGCGTCTCTACTATCTCAAGCTTTTTCAAAATTTACTTCAATGGGTTTAATTATTTATTTTCAAGCAGCGAGAGAGAGAAGAGAAGAGAAGAGAAGAGAAGAGAAGAGAAGAGAGAATGAGAGAGAATGGATGTGCCGAGGCCTGTAGCCACTACAAATGAACTTCAGATGCATGCACCTCTTTGTGCATCTGGCTTTACTAGGTACTGGGAAATCAAACCCAAGTCATTAGGCTTTACAGGCAAGCACCTTAACCACGGAGCCATCTCTCCAGCTCCTATCTGAAGCTTTTTTACACTTTTCATGATTCACGTACCATGCCTTTGTTGTATGTGGTGCTGGAGATCAAAACCAGGGCTTTGTGCGTGTGATGCAAGCACTCTACCAATTCAGTTATATTCTCAGCCCATGAAGCTTATCTTCATACTTTACTATTCTAGCTTGCTTCATACTTGATTTCTACTTAGGTAGCTAACAGATTTCTCAAACTCATCTGTCCCCTTGAATGCACACTGACCTTACTTAATTTTTCCCATAATTTTATCACCATTGTAGATACTAGATATCTAATTGTCATTGGATTGTTTGACCCAGAAGGCAGAGATTTTGACCTCTTTTATTTGCTGATGTATATCTAGCTCCTAGAACAATGTCTTTCATATAGTTGATGCGTAATACATATTTGTTGAATAATCCCCCTCTTAGGCACTTCTTGCCTTATTTCCCACCTCAGCACATAATTTCCTGAAGACCGGTGAGCCTTCATTCCTCATTTTTCCTCACACTACATGTTCAGTCTATGGCTAGGACATGACCATCTCCTGCCTGAATGAACATGGCACCTACACACTGTTTTCTACTCCCTAGTCACAAATTAAGTGCACCTTGATTACAGAAAGAGACTGCTCTTTGTCTTAGGGATTTCATTTTTACCCTCATGTAACCAGTTTTTCATGCTGCCGACAGAATGATATAACTAAAACATGATCTGTTGACAATGCTTTCGTGGTTCCTCCTTGCCCCCAGGGTAACAATCAACGCCATACAGGGTCAGCTACGCTCTGCCTCAACTGGTTTCTGCTCGCCTTTCCAAGCTTCTTTCTTCCTTTATTTTATTTTATTTTTTTAATTTTTTGTAGATTTTATTTATTCATGTATTACAGATAGAGAGAGAGAGTGAGAATGGGCATGCCAGGACCTCTAGCCACTGCAAATGAACTCCAGATGCTTGTGCCACCATGTGCATCTGGCTTACTTGGGACCTAGAGAATCAAACCTGGGTCCTTAGGCTTCAAAGGCATGTGCCTTAACTGCTAAGCCATCTCTACAGCCCTTTCTTTCTTTTCTTTTTTTGTTGTTAGATTTTTGAGGTAGGGGCCTGCCCATGCTAACTTGGAATTCACTATGTAGTCTCGGGTGGCCTCGAACCCATGGAGATCCTCCTACCTCTGCCTCCCAAGTGCTAGGATTAAATTCATGTGCCACCAAACCCAGCTACAAGCTTATTTCTAACCACTTCTATCCCTATCCTACTTCCCTAGCTCTGGCTCCCCTCTATTACACCCATATAGAACTTTGATACTCTCATTCATTTTGTTTTCCTGAGGAGTCTCTTTCAGTCTCATCTATCTCATAATCTCATCCATCTCACTACTTCTTACCTGAAACACTCTCTCTCCTATCCCCACCCAATTCAGTCCTGACTCCCAAGTAGCCTTCCTTCAGCAAGATAATGCCTACCTTCCTGCCAGTGACAGCTTCAAAATCAGGTCCTTATCCCTTTTAGTCTCTCTAGAATATAGGATCCTTCTCAGTGTTTCTAGAACATTCTGTACGTCTTCTCTCATAGCACTTAATATAACATGCTTCTGCTCTTTTGCTGACTTCCCTGCTAGAATATAATCTTTATTAGGGCAAAGGCTGTATCTACTACATTGGTTTTTTTTCAACCATTTTTCCTCCTGCAGTACTGGTGATTGAACCCATTGCCTCCTTTATGGTATGCAAATTCTCTATTCGTCACCATATTTTGTATTTAATTTATTTTGAGACAAGCCTAAGGACCCAGATTCGATTCCTCAATACCCACATAAGCCACATGCACAAAGTGGTGCATGCATCTAGAGCTCATGTATAGTGGCTAGAGGCCCTGGTGTGTCCCTTCCTTCCTTCCTTCCTTCCTTTCTTTCTTTCTTTCTTTCTTTCTTTCTTTCTTTCTTTCTTTCTCTCTCTCTCTCTCTCTCTCTCTGTCTCTCTAGCTCTCTAACAAATAAATAATTTTTTTTAAATCCTATGAGAAGCCAGGCGTGGTGGTGCACGCCTTTAATCCCAGCACTCGGGAGGCAGAGGTAGGAGGATTGCTGTGAGTTCGAGGCCACCCTGAGACTCCATAGTGAATTCCAGGTTAGCCTGGGCTAGAATGAGACCCTACCTCGAACCCCCCCCAAAAAAAAATCCTATGAGAGGCTATTTTTAGTAGCATTATATAGATGCTGAAGCTGGGACAGTGAAAAGTCAAATAACTTTCCCAAAGCTACATTTTGTCTAATGGCAAAGCTGGAATTTTAACCCAAAACTTCATGCTCTTAAACACTATAATGTACTGTTTCCCTTGTTCCCCAAAATATCCTCATTGCCTCATATATAGAAGGCTCACCCAAGAAATATTTGAATGAAACAAATGAAGAACGATTAAATGAGTAATGACTGTGGAAATAATATAGTCCTTTGTGGAGCAGTAGGAGGAAAAATGTACTCACAGAGTGAGTGAGACAGAAATAAAGTTTATAAGTCAGTGACAGTGCAAACATGGTCCATGAGGTAGGAAGACTCCAGGTGACATGGTAAGTGATGGGCTGGGGATATAGTTCAATGGTAGAGCACTTGCCTAGCATGTACAAGGCTCTAGGTTTTATCTCTAGTGTGTGTGTGTGTGTGTGTGTGTGTGTGTGTGTGTGTGTGGATGCGTGCGTGCGTGCACACACACACACACACACACACGGAGGGAGAGAGATGGAGGGTAATGAAAGGCAAGGTGGGAGGGGTAGCTCAAATAAGCACATGACTAATAGTTATTCCATAACTAAAGGAAAATGTAGAATCGACCATCAGTCTTAGTCAGGAACAGGGCACATCTAAGCAGTTTCCATGGAGCACTAGAGACAGAAATCAGATTGCATAGGCTTGAGGAGGGGAGAGAGTATGGGGAAAGCAGACAGGAAGATTTCACTTCATTTGTGCCAAGACAGGCAGGATTTGTGAGCGGGCGAAGTAAGGTTTTGCTGTGAAGGTATGGTGATTAGGTCCCATTTAAAGACAAAATGGAACAAATCATTGGAAACTGAGAAATAAGAGCAGCTTTCACCAAAACAAAGGATCCTCTACATGGCAGCATACCATACTGTGGCCAAGCAAATAAAATGCAAATGTGGAGCAAAGTTTGATAACATTTGCATGAAGGGAACAAGACCAGAAGAGCAGTATTTTCTAGGAATTCTTTCCTAAGGTATCTGGTGGTTTCAGACATGAGATAGAAAGCTCTGGAATGTTAACGCATGATGAGGTGGGGAAAAAAGGACAACAACTTAGAGCTTACTAGTGAATCAAAAAAGCAGAGGCATGAGGAATATAATGAGGTGTTTTCGGAAAGAGGAAACTATTTTCAGGAGCTCACAAGTTCAGAAAACATGAGAAGTCTGGGAAGAAGACAGGATGCTTAGTGTATGTCAGAAAGCTGAAATGAAAAAAAAAAATCCATTTACTGGCCAGAAGCCTGGGTGTGAGAAGCTTGAAATTTGAGAGCAGTTGAGAAGATTTGACTGAAGGAGACAAGTGAGCAGTGGCCCACAAAAGAACCACTTCATAAAATGTAAAGGAAGCTCCTAGGGCTTGGGAAAGGGTGTCAGTAAAGGATTTGATCAGAGAGGGCTTACTCGGGCCTAAAGCCAAAGGCTCGGCTCTGAGCCCACAGGGATGGGAAGCTGGGTCTGCCCCCTGCTCAAATTGGAGATAGCAGACAGGGACAATAATAGAGGGTAGAGTAGCCCTAGGGAAAGAGATGAAGAATAATACCCAAGCTATGGGAAGACAATGAAAGAATGAAAACCATAGTGTATTTGGTCATTTCTTTTTACAACCATTTATTGAGCAAGTACATTCACTAGGCATTGGGTATAGGTATGGAGTGTTCTCAAAGAATTTGCATTCTAGTAGGAGGGTCAAGTACATCCAATATACAAATAACCTACAGCACAAAGAATCAGATACTCTGTAGCAGAGAAAAATGCAGAAAGAGCTCTTGGGTTTTAGTGTTGTTATGTTTCAAAGAAACATGTGTGGCACAAAGGTATGCACAATCTACCATAATAGGAAGTTGAGGCTGAGGAAGCCAATTGCAGGTTTTGTTTAAACTGAGTTAAGTACGTAAATATTCTAAATTGCAAACCCAACATGGTGCACACATCTTCAATCCCAGAACCTGGGAAGCAGAGGTAGGAGGATCACTGTGAGTTCAGGTGAGACTGGGATTACACAGTGAGTTCAGGCCAGCCTGGGCTAGAGTGAGATTCTACCTAAACAAAACAAAACAAAACAAACAAACAAACAAACAGATGTACATCAGGCAGCTGCAGTCATCTGACTTTTGACAAAAATTCCAAAACTATTCATTGGAGAAAAGACAGCTTCTTTAGCAAATGTTGCTGGGAAAACTGGATATCTATATGTAGAAGAATGAAAACAGATCATTATCTCTCTCCATGCACAAGAATCAAGTCCAAATGGATCAAAGACCTTAATATAAAACCTGAAATTCTGAAACTGCTAGAGGAAAAAGTAGGAGAAACCCTTCAACATATTGGCATAGGCAATGACTTTCTGAATACAACCACTGTTACTCAGGAAATAAAACCACTAAACAACCACTGGGACCTCATGAAATTACAAAACTTTTGTACAGCAAAGGACACTATGAGTAAAGAGACAACCTATAGAATGGGAGAAAATCTTGACCAGCTATACAT
This sequence comes from Dipus sagitta, assembly GCA_036346955.1. Taxonomy (NCBI): domain Eukaryota; kingdom Metazoa; phylum Chordata; class Mammalia; order Rodentia; family Dipodidae; genus Dipus; species Dipus sagitta. Next base: position 127,798,087 of record CM070776.1, read on the forward strand.
CTGACAGAGAATTAATATCTAGGATATATAAAGACCTCAGAAAACTAAATAATAAGAAATCAAACAAACCAATTAAAACTGGGCTGTGGAACTAAATAGAGAGTCCTCAAAAGAAAAAGTACAGATAGCATATAAACATCTCAAAAATGTTCTACATCCTTAGCCATCAGGGAAATGCAAATTAAAACTACTTTGAGATTCCATCTCACTCTTTTCAGAATGGCTATTGTCAAGAAAACAAATGACAATGCTGGTAAGGATGCGGAAAAAGGGGAACCCTTCTACACTGTTGGTGGGAATGTAGTCTAGTACAGCCATTATGGAAATCAGTGTGGAGGTTCCTGAGGCAGCTAAAAATATATCTACCATATGACCCAGCTATAGTACTCCTAGGCATATATATCCTAAGGACTCATCTCATTACCTTAGAGATACTTGCTCATCCATGTTTATTGCCACTCAATTCACAATAGCTAGAAAATAGAACCAGTCTAGATGTCTCTCAACTGATGAATGGATAATGAAGATGTTGTACATTTATCCAATTGAGTTCCATTCAGCAATAAAGAAAAAATGAAACTATAAAATTTACAGGGAAATGGATGGATCTGGAAAGGATTATACTAAGTGAGGTAACCCAGGCCCAGAAAGCCACACATCACATGTTCTCTCTCACATGTGGATCCTAGCTACAAATGTTTAGACTTGTATGTGAGTTGGAATAAAAATTGATAGCAAAGGCCAGTAAGCTAGAAAGGGGCTATAAGAGAGGAAAGAGAAGGAAGAACTTAAGGAGATGGTAATATATGTGTGTGTGTGTGTGTGTGTGTGTGTGTGTGTGTGTGTGTGTAAGTAGAAGAACTGATTACTGGGGTGGAATGGCCCAAGTGAGGTCAGGGGAATAGATTGAGTAAAGGAGAGGTAGGGGAAGGGTTAATCAGACTTTAAGATGTAGTTCAAAGCCTATGGTGGGGGAGGTCATGAGCCCTAGAGATATAACACCTGCTCTTGTCTGGCCAAATGCATATTTTATGCTCACCAAACTGCCCTGTAAGCACTTTTCTTAACATTCATACCCATATCTTAATGCTACTCTCACTTTTGGTAGAGAACCTTCTCTTTTCAGATGGCAGTGACCTTGGAAGGACTCAGAAGGCACCATAGTGCTGAGAAGAAGTGACAGAGGAGTGTTCAGCACTGAAACATCTCTATCACACCTTCCAAGGCTCAGGGTCCTTTGTGGAAGAGGTGCCAGAAAGAATGTAAGAGCCAAAGGAAGGGTTACCACTCCTTACAATGCACTCTTCCAGACACAAATTGGCCTCGATATCTATGACCTTTCAGTACCTAGTACTACCCACACAAGACTCTCATAATAGGAAGAAAAGATGATGACATCAAAAAAGAGAAACTAATTGAGAGGGCGAGGGGATATGATATAAGATGGATTTGTGAAGGGGAAAGTGGGGAAGGGGATGGTATTATCATGGTTTATTGTTTAAAATTATGAAAGTTGTCAATAAAAAAAAACTTTTAAAAAATGGGCTGGAGGGATGGTTTAGTGGTTAAGGTGGTTGCCTGCAAAGCCAAAGGACCCAGGTTTGATTCCCCAGGACCCACATAAGCCAGATGCACAAGGGGGTGCATGCATCTGGAGTTCGTTTGCAATGGCTGGAGGCCCTGGCACACCCATTCTCTCTCCCTCTTTCTCTGTCAAATAAATACATAAATAAAAATAAATATAAAAATTACTCCAAGTTGTTATTTTTTGTGTATTTTCAGTTTTGTATTTTATAATGGGACAGGAATATTTATCCGATTCTAGATTCATATCATTTCAGTTACATTTGAGATTATGCCAAAGAGAATAAATAGGATACCTTCTTTGGAAAGAAAATGTAAAAAGTGAAAAACAGTCTTTTCCTGAGAGGCCTGCGCTGAGCAGCCTGTCTGTATGTCTATAACTAGAGAATTGTGTGACTGAAGGTATCTCCTCTTCACTAATGCTGCGAAGTTACTTTTGAAAACTGCCCTTACAGTACTCACCTTGGAGAGGCTTTTCTGAATATTTTATATGTAATTTTAAAATATCTTTTGTAGGAAATCTGGGATGAAAATATAAAGGTGATTTGTTTATTTTTTGAGGCATGGCCTCACTCTAACTTAGGTTGCCTTGAATTCACAGTGATCCTTCTACCTCAGCCTCTGTTGTGCTAAGAATAAAGGCTTATAATTATTCAAAGGAAAGTAAATAAAGTCAATGCATTTATTTGGAAGGTTGGAAGTGGTGTTTTTTGTTTGTTTGTTTGTTTTGGATTTTTGAGGTAGTGCCTCGCTCTAGCCCAGGCTGACTTGGAATTCACTATTTTCACTATGTAATCTCAGGATGGCCTTGAACTCACAGTGATCATCCTACCTCTGTCCCCTGATTGCTGGGATTAAAGGCATGCACCACCATGCCCAGATAAGGTCAGTTTTTAATAATAATGACCATAATGATGATGATAAGACACTTTCAGAAGCTGGGCATGGTGGCGCACGCCTTTAATCCCAGCAATCAGGGGACAGAGGTAGGATGATCACTGTGAGTTCAAGGCTACCCTGAGACTACATAGTTAATTCCAGGTCAGCCTGGGCTAGAGCAAGACCCTACCTTGAAAAAACAATAAAATAAAATAAATAAAACAAAACAAAAAAACCTGACTTTAAACAAAAGCTAGGCAAAATTTGTTCCAGGTAATGTGCCCTCCCTGCCAAATGTTAGGCAGAATTTTCAGGTTTGCATCTGTCCTATATTAGCGGTTTTCGTTAAGTGTAGTTAGGACCTGTGACTTGCTTCTAGTCAATAGAATACTGCGAATGTAATGAATGTCACTGTGGTGATTATGTTACATTCTATAATGCTCCATGTCAGCAGATTAGAGGGAGAGATTTCCCTGCTGGCCCAGAAATAGTGACTATGTTGTGAACACATGATGGAGAGGGCTCATGTGGTATAAAACTATAACAGCAGGCAGACCTGTGAGTGACCTCCAGCTTGTATACATATAACCACAAAGAAACGAGTTCTGCCAAGAGCTTTCATGAGCTTGTGAGCTGATTCTTTCCTGGTTGAGTGTCCAGATGAAAACACACTGGCCAATTCCTTGATGACAATCTTATGAGACTGAACAGAGAATCCAGCTAAATCAAGAACATGAAATAATAAATATGTATTTTGGCTTAAGTTGCTGATTTTGTGATAATTTATTACACAGCAATTGAAAGCTAACTGATAAGCACCCTAGCCCATGTAGATATTGTCCTCTATTAATATTAAAATCACATCAAAAATAGGAGCTTCTCTGTCTTTTTCATCCATATTTCCATAGTATTCCACTATACTGATCTGAAATGCATCATGCACAGTTCTATTTCTGGCTGAAATTTTGTTCACACCATTCCTTCCAGCTTAGATTTCCTCCTTTCCCATTTTGTTTCTTGCCACAAAGGCTTCTGAACTGCTAGATCACTGGACAGTGTTTTTGTTTTTTGTTGTTTGGCTTATCGAGGTAGGGTCTCACTCTAGCCCAGGCGGACCTGGAATTCACTCTGTATTCTCAGGGTGGTGATCCTCCTAGCTCTGCCTCCCGAGTGCTGGGATTAAAGGTGTGTGCCACCATGCCCAGCTGGGCAGTGTTTTTTATTTGCATCACTTGTTTGTCCTTGCTTCATAGGCTATCATATGACCCCTTTAGAAATCTTATTTCTCAGAAAATATAATTTATTGTGTATTTAATATATATGTCTATCACATAGAACACATATATTTGTATATATATGCAGAATGTAAAAAAAAAAAAAAAAAAAACTTTTGCCAGGAATGGTGGTGCACACCTTTAATCACAGCACTCAGGAGGCAGAGGTAAGAGGATCACTGTGAATTTTAGGCCAGCCTGGGAATAGAGTGAATTTCAGGTCAGCTGGGCTACAGCGAGTCTCTGCTTTTAACCCCCCCCCTAAAAATCAATCTATCTATTATTCATCTCTCTCTCTCTTTGTGTGTGTGTATGTGTGATCTTTCCTCACTTCACCTCATCTCATTAAAATTGTTTACTCTGTCAGGAGTGGTGAAACACACCTTTAATCCCAGCTCTCAGGGGGCAGGGGTAGGAGGATTGCAGTAAATTCGAGGCCAGCCTGGGATTACAGAGTGAGTTCCAAGTCAGCCTGGGCTAGAGTGAAACTCTACTTTGAAAAATAGTAAAAGAAAAAACCCACAAAAACCAAATTGTACTCTCATTGAATCTTGCAATTCTAAACTGGGCTTAACATATTGGTAGTGATATTTTGTATCATTACTGTTATTATTTCTATGTTGTAGTGCTGGGGAATCAAATCCAGGGCCTCATACATACTAGGCAAGCACTCTACTACTTGAGATATATAGTACTAGCTCAGAAACAGTCTTGTATCAATGCAAGGAAGATGGGTCAGTGGTTAAAGGTGTATCACAGTGAGGCTGGAGAGATGGCTTAGCAGTTAAGGCATATGTCTGCAAAGCCAAAGAACCTGGGTTTGGTTACCCAGGGCCCACATAAGCCAGATGCACAATGTGGCGCATATGTCTGGAGTTTGTTTTCATGGCTCGCCCATTCTCTCTCTCTCAAATAAAATAAAATAAAATACAAAAAAGGTGTGTCACACAGGAATCGATCGTAAGACCCTATTGCTGAAGACTCCACATACTTGGGCTGCAAGGCCACTGAGAAATCCTGCTGGAACTGAGCTGATAACCTCCTCCATGTAGACCAGCTGACAGAAAGCTGGAAGAAGCCATTCTGCATGCAGTTCAATGGGAGAGAAATCACCAGTGAATTCAACAGTGGACACTGCGAGCCTTATATTTGGCCAGCCAGGCCAAATGAGCCAACATATAGTGGCACATCTGTCATGGTGGAAACCAACTGTCCTCTAATTGGACTGGAGGCCTGCTCCATGGGAGGGAATACATCCCTGATACTGAAAACCTACAACAGGGGTAGCCATGAGCCCTAGGGGTGTAACGTCTGCTGCTGTCTGGCAAATTTGTATATACTATGCTCATCAAACTGCCCAGTAAGCACTTAATGTTCATATCCATATATTAATGCTACTCCCACTTTTGGTAGAGAACCTTCTCTTTTCAGATGGCAGTGCCCTTGGGATGACTCAGAAGGCACCATGGTACTGAGAAATGACAGAGGAGTGCTCAGCACTGAAATATCTTTATCACATCTTCCAAGGCTCACGGTCTGTTGTGGAAGAGGTGGGGCAAAGAATGTAAGAGCCAAAGGAAGGGTAGGATTCCTTACAACGTGCTCCCCCCAGACATAAAATGGTCTGGATATCCATGACCTCACAGTGCCTGACACCACCTACACAAGACCATCATAATAGGAGGAAAAGATCATGACGTCAAAATAGAGAGACTGGTTGGGAGGTGGAGGGGATATGATGGACAATGGGGTTTCAAAGGGGAAAGTGGGGGGAGGGAGGGTATTACCTTGTGATATTGTTTACAATCATGAAAGTTGTTAATAAAAAATAAATTAATTAAAAAAAGGTGTGTCACAGTCATCTTCATGTTGCTGGGATGCACTCCAATCCACGCACAAGTTATGGGAGGAAGGGCATTTATTTGAAGCTCACTGATCCAGGTGAAGTTTCATAATGGCGAGTAAAAGAAAACCCACCACCAGCACCACAAGCAAGCACACTCTCAGAACCCAGGCAGGGCTTAAAAGCACCACATATCTTTTTCTGGAAATCAGATCCTCCCCCAAACACACCTTAGGGCTGGACCCTAGGATCCACCCACAATGACATCAAGTAACAAGCTTGATTAAAACTCCTGAATCTATTGGAGGGCATCCATTAAAACTACCACAATGTGCTTGCTTGCAAAGCCTGATGACTTGGGTTCAATTCCTCAGTCATCCACACAAAGCCCCCAGACCCTGCTATGCCCCCCACATGCAAATAAATTAATTAAAAAAAGAAATAGTCTTGTCATGTTGGGTGTGGTGGTGCACGCCTTTAATCTTAGTTCTTGGGCGGCAGAGGTAGGATATTTACTGTGAGTTCGAGGCCACCCTGAGACTACATGGTGAATTCCAGATCAGCCTGGGCTAGAGTGAAACTCTACCTCAAAAAAAGAAAAAAAAAAAAAAAACAGAAAAGAAAAGAAAAGAAAAGAAAAGCAGAAATAGTGTTGTCTCAAAAGATTGTGTCACATAGTATTCAACCACATAAAGTAGTCAACCATTTATTGAGCCATAACATGGAGTCAGACCTAACAACTTCCCTCATTGTTACCGGGACCTGGGAGAACTGCAGTTTCCTTCACTGAAAATTGAGTACCAGTGCCATCCACAGTTTATTTATTTCAGAGCTTGAATGAGCCTCCCACGGGTGCCTGGCACCTCATGGATATTCAATAAATGTGAGTTGAAGCAGAATCTATGTTGACGTAGTTCCCACGCATAAAGGATGCATAGACAACAGTGAGGAATTAGCACAGGCTGGCTGATGCTTTAGAGCTCAATGAAATTGGGGAAGCCTGTGCTTAGAAAAAGCCAGACAAGGTTAAACTGTTTCAGCTTTAGTTTCCCTTCCAAGTAGATATACGTAGAATACAAGGCAGAAAAGGACGCACAAATACTGATCAAGAGGAGGGACTGATCTAAAGGAATGTGAGCAAGTCTAGCCAGGAAAGAAGTTCGCTGCTACTGAAATGTTTTGGTTTTAGCCCTGGCAGGACTGATCGATTGCAGTCCGCAAAAAGCGTTTTCTGTGCAGCCTGTCCAAGCATCTGCTTCTGTACTTGTGTACAATTGTTGCTCAATTCGCTCTTTCTTTCCAATCAACGTCTTTGAAGAGCAGAGAGACAATCTATCCAAACCACCAAACGAATTATCATAACAGCTTCCAAGTCCTTTAAAGGAGAGTCAGAGTCGAAAAGGGTCCTTTACTTTTCCTCTTAACCCCCCTGCCAGGGTTCAAACTTCCCAAGCTTGGCCCAAGTCCCTCCCCTCACCCTGTCATCTAATGAATATGCAAATTATACATAATTGGCAGCCAATGGCGTGGGTTCTGGTCACATGGTGCCTGATGGTAGGTGAGCCGACAGAAGTTGTGTGTCAGTGAACAGAGAGGGCTCTCAGTCTGGGGCGAGCGCTCTATTGATCGCGGACGGATGCTCAGGCAGTAGCACTGGCAGCGGCCGCGGCGGCTGTAGTGGTGGCAGGAGAAGGGGGAAACGGGGACGGCCCTCAGAGCTACACACACACTTTCAAGTTCCCTTGGAGGGAGAGGAGTTGGAGTTGGGATTGCAGAAAGAGGCCAAATACGGTCCCATCTGCCCCATCCGGGCTCCCCCTCTTCCTCTTGCTCCCAGTTCCCTGGCTCTGCGAGAGTTCAGGATTTGGGCAGCCGTACGTGGCAGTGAGGGCAAGAGGTCCAGGAGCGTGGGGAGCAGAACCAGAGGTGTGGGGGAAGATGCCCATCCTGCTGTTCCTTATAGATACGTCCGCCTCCATGAACCAGCGCACTGACCTGGGCACCTCCTATCTGGACATTGCCAAAGGCGCTGTGGAGTTATTCTTGAAGGTAAAAAGAAGGGAGAGGAGAGATGGGGATTGCTCCTGAGGGTTTGGAGGGGTGGGCTTAGGTGCTTCGGTAACGTTTGTATCGCTTCCCTCTCGTTTCCTACGCGACCCCTCCGTCATCCCTCGCCCCGCAGCTGCGCGCCCGGGACCCGGCCAGCCGCGGAGACAGGTACATGCTGGTCACCTACGACGAACCCCCGTACTGCATTAAGGTAAGCGGGTCATCGGGGCCATGGCGAGCGGGAAGCGGGAGCAGGTCGGCAGGGCTTGCGGGCCCGCTCGTCTCGGCCTGCGGCGCTGCAGTGCCGTCCGTGCGGCAGGGCGGGAGGGGATGGAGGGCGCTGCGGGCCAGCGGCGCGGGGCGGCCGGGAGCTCCCTAGGAGCTGCGGCGCCGAAGGTCGGGGAGAAGGGTCGGGGAAAGGAGAAGCCCCGGGGGAGCTGCCGCAGGAGCGCCGAGCTCGTGGCGCGACGAACGCAGCCGCTCGGAAGATGGCGGACATTTTGCTTTTGTATGAGCCAGCTAGAGGGAGTCTGAGGGCGCTGCTGAGATGGAAAGGAGGGAGGGGAAGGAAGGAGGAGGGCCCGAGTCCCGGAGGGAGGCTGCAGCCCCGCAGGCGGGCGGGCCGGCGGGCGGAGTCAGTGACTCCGCCCGGAGGTGCTCAGGGATGGGCGCGCGGGCTTCCCCCGAGCCCGGGCTCCTCCTCTGGTTCCGCCTCCTTCCCTTAGTCCCGCCCCTTCTGGGCCTCCCCCTCCTCCCTCGCCTTCTCCCCATCTTCCTCCTGCTCCCCTCCCCTTCCTGCTGAGAGCGTGGCTGCGCCTGCCGCGGGCCTCCAAAGGCCACACCACTGCTTTGCACCCGGTGCCCTCCAGCTCGTCCCCGCCCATCGGAAATCTGCCCGCGACGCAGCTCCTAACTCTTGTACCCCAAGACGCTAGTTTCTGCTCTGAACTCGGTCAAGTTGAGCCCGGCTGTCAATTATCTTAGCGCCTGTTACTGTTTCAACGGAGATGCCAGCCAAGCAACCCTGGTGTGTGTGTGGGAGGGAAGACGAGGAGGGAATGCCTAGGCACAACCTTTTTCAGGGGCCTGGCTTAAAAGAGGTAGAACATTTTTAGGGACCTGCCCTAGCTGTCATCTGCACCCGAAACTGTTTGACCTTGCTGCGTAGGGATTTGACAAGGGGAAGACTCTTGGCTTTAAGCAGATGTACTAGTCAAATTCTAGGATTTGATTCTCAGGATGTGCGCCACTGGAGAAAAGTAGGAAGGACTTAGTCTCTGTGGGGGAGTTATTTGTGTTCCCATGGCGAGGAGATAAAGAACTGGTTTGCCTGCCTTGGCGAGATAAAAGGAACTCAAACTGTTAAATAGCCTGCATATGAATCCTGCTTACATATTGAAATGTTAAAGGACTATTACCTTTATCCTTGACGACTTTCCCTAGATTCCCAACCCCCTCCCCAATTTACTTCTGTCATACTCTGCAGTTGTAGTATGGGTTTGTTATAAACCTTGGCCTGGTCTAGTGAGATGTTTTAATGAAGCTACTTCCCTAACTAACTTGGCCAAAGAATGTTCTTTCTGACATGAGCAAAGTAAAGGGAGGCTTTGACGTGGTAATTCAGAACTTTGGTTAACAGTTTGATTAGCAGGCTCCCTTGAACACAGTTCTGGTGTCACTACTTTCTTTTCAGTGTTCTTCTTTTTATCATTTTTCTACTTAGAAAAACACAGCAAGTAGACACCCTTCAAAATGCCATATGCTTTGGGGAAATGCCAATTTCCTAAAAGTGCATCAGTTTTTGTCCATAGAATAAACGTTTGTGCAGGATCTACTGACCGCCCCCCCCCCTATAATCCCAGCACTGGGGTATGGGAGGCTGGAGAGTGCCTGGCCAGACCCCCAGGCTCAGTGTAAGGCCCTGGGTTCCTGGCACAGCTAAATACGATGATATCCAGAGTCTGAACGTCTACACCCTTTGGTTACTTCTGATACCCATAAGAACCCACAATTTGTAGTGTGGTTATTTGAAGGCATACTTCATCATTTGAGAAGGGGGATAAACTAAAAAACAGTATACCCGTCTTTTCCTTTACAAGGACTTATTTAGCCATTTCTCAAAAGCTAGGATTAGTAGTTTTATACATGGTTTCTACATCTTTAAAGGTAACATTATAATCGCATTACTCTTTTATGTATTATTATTTTTCAGTGCTGTGGACACAAACCAGGCCCTTCTGCTTGCTCAGCAGGTGTTCTGCCACTGAACCATATACCCCCAGCCACTCCACTAATTTTATTTCACGAATTATACTGGGTTGCTACATACTTTTTATGCTCAGTGACTATATGACTTTGCCATGTTTTCTTTGAAAATCCTGGTTGTTCTATAGAACAGAAGAAAAAATAAATTATTTTTAGTAGAGACTTCACATTAGCTATCTTTTTTTGAGGCAAGCCCAACAGACTGGCTTTTATTTTATTTTATTTTATTCATTTATTTGAGAGCAACAGAGAAAGAGGGAGAGAGAGAGAGAGAGAGAGAGAGAGAGAGAGAGAGAAAGAATGGGTGTGCCAGGGCTTCCACCCACTGCAAACGAATTCCAGATGTGTGCGCCGCCTTGTGCATCTGGCTAACGTGGGTCCTGAGGAATCGAGCCTCTAACCAGGGTCCTTAGGGTTCACAGGCAAGTGCTTAACTGCTAAGACATCTATCCAGCCCACATTAGCTATCTTATCTTGCCATCTTGTATAGTAAATTTCCCCCCTAAAGTAAAAAGCATTCTGTCTACTTAGACTTCCTTCCCATGTAGTTCAAATATGGGAAGAGGCTTTGAATCATGTTTAATTACTAATCACTTAATATCTTCATCTTAGACTTTATAAGCCTTTCCGGTTTTTTCAGGTAATTCATTTTACTCCGGTGATAGTTACATGTGCTAGAAAAAGGTTTTGATGTTCTGGTTATTTTTGCTGTTTTTACTGACATTACTAATGATGATAGGCTATATTTGGGTAACATTTTCCCTTTTCTGAGTCTTTTACTTCTTGCCCCACGCCTCTTCTCATTAAGTGTTGACTATATGTTCTCTTGTTTTTAACGTTCTAGCCTTTTGGAAATTCAGAAATTTTAGAGTATCTAACAGTAATTTTCTTAAAATTTGGTATAGTCTTTCACTTGCTAATAGCTGGAGGCCATACATGTCTGTTTTCTGTCACACATATTTTCAAATAGGTTTTTCTTTGATTGTTAGCAGGCATCTTAGTTCTACCTACAACTTCCTTCTTCTTTAGAGACTTGAGGGCTTTTTAGCAAAATACTAAATACTTGATGGAAGTCTTGGTAGAAGACGTCTGCAAAATTATGGGAGTTTATTTTTCAATTTCTCAGAAGTTTGAGAAACATAGCATTTACCTTTTCCCGCCTTGGTTAGACCCAACTCTAAATGCTTCAGCATGAATTTTATTCTTCTAGCAAATTCACTTCTATTTGAATTGCAACAGGCATGAGGTGTGCATTTGCTTGGGAGATTTTTTTTTTTGTCAGGCATACAATTATTCCCAGTATATCCACTTACAAGCTCTGACCATAAATCTTGTTGTGACTGGATTTTTTCACTAATGTATACTGTTGAGTATGTAAATATATTATTTCACTAAAGACTTAGTAACTTACTGCATACCTCTTAGCACATACATAGCTGGGTATTCTTTTGAAATGAGTCATAGCTGTTAGTTGAAGTTAGCTCTGTGTGGAAGGACTTAGGTTTGATTTAAGGACCACATAAAAAGCACATAAAATGCAAGCATTGTGTGTTATCCGTTTTAATGGTTATTTTATAAACAAGTTTCATGCATGTTACACATGTTAACACACATACAATGAACCTTTACTGTACACAGGATACAACCTTGCTTCATGTTTTATAATATCCAGTGTGCCCTTATAAGATGAATGCAGTTACCTGGTTTTAAAAATTTATGTGAGGGACCAGAGAGATGGCTTAGTTGTTAAGGTGCTTGCTTGCAAAGTCAACGGACCCACAAGGTGCACAAGGTAGTGCATGATTCTGGAGTTCCTTTGCAGCAGCTGGAGGCCAGTGCTGGGGTTAAAGGCATATGCCACCATGCCTGGTCTCTGGAAATTATTTTTAGCAAAATAGTCACTTTTCTAGAAATAGCTGAACCATATGTAAAGTGGTCAGAGGGTTTTTTTTTATATATATAAACAGGAAGATATTATGTTTCAAAGAAATATCTTAAACTAGTAATTTTAAAACACACATTTGAAAAAGTGAAATGTTCTTCATTCTGCTTTTTCACGTTTACATTGTATAGCTAGTTTTACTTACTGGTGTTGGCCTTCCTTTGTCAATATGAACTAGAAAAGGGTAGAATTTCTGCTTACAAATTGAAGAGGCAAACTTGAGATTTTAAAATGTGATATAGCTGAGCATGGTGGGACATGCCTTTAATTCCAGCACTTAGAAGGCAGAGGTAGAAGGATCCATCGACATGAGTTTGAAGTCAGCATGGGACTACAAAATGAGTGCCAGGTCAGCCTGGGCGAAGTGAGACCCTACCGTAAAAAAAAAAAAAAAAAAAAAAAAAAAAAGTGATAAATATTACAGAAATTAACCGGTCTTAACTAAGGCATAAAGGAGTAATATTTAGGGGAGTCCTCCATTGTACTTAACATCTGTAGAACTGCTTTGAGGTGCAATAGGAACAACATGGCCTATAAAAACAATCTTAGGCTATGCAAGATGCTTTTAACTCCTAATGCTCAGGACTATTGCTCAGTTGTGAGAGCCCCTGCCCAGCGTGCATGAAACCTTGGATTCAACCCACAGCACTACATAAAATGGGCACGATGGTGGTGGTTTATGCCTCAGGTCCTAGCACGCAGGTGGCAAGAGGCAGGATGATCAGAAGTTCAAGGTTAACCTTAAGTAATGTAGGTGAGTTTAAGGCCAATAAGGGCTTAATGAGACCCTGTTTCAAAAAAAATAAACAAAACAACACACCCGCAAAAACTCAGAAGCACTTTTGTAGTGGATTGTGTTATATTTCTTTTTTCATGAATTTGTTTTCTTTTTCGAATTCTTTCCTGACCAGTTAAAGCATATGGCAATAGTTATTTTGAAAAAAATAACTGGGGAGAGTTAACTATAGAAGATTGCATTTCTCTGCAAAGGTGTAGGTATATTCCTTAGGCTAGGGACCAACCAGAAAATATCAAGGGTACACGGTGAAATTGAGCCAATCTGTTTTGTCACTGCAGCCTCTCTGGCATCCATTCAATTTTGCTCCACATGTCAACCTTCATCATTTCTCACCTGGGTCACTGTTGTAACTGTCACTCAGTTGGTAGCCAGTTTTGCCTCTGTGCACTCTTCCCTTTCATTGCTAATAGGCTTTAAGTAAAATGAAGTCTTTATTCCCTTATGAAAATCCTTCAGGAGCCAGGCCTGGGGATTGACTTATAATTCTATCCTGGCTTGATACTGATATTTTCTTTCAGAAGCAAAACCAAGTCCAGCATGGTGGCACATGTTTGTCGTCCTACTGTTTGGGAGGCTGAGGAGGATTGCTGTGTGTTTGACATAGTGAATTCCAGGCAGTCTTGTTTACATACAATCAATGAGCCCCTGCCCCAGAAAAATAAAATCAAAGAGAAAATCATTAAGGATTTTAGAATAAGGCCCAAACACCTTGGCCTGGAATCCAGTGTCCTTGATCTGGACCTGTGTCACCTTTCCCAGTGTCTTTCCGCTTTGCTTCACATGGGCCCAGTTTCCAGTTACAAGGAGAAATTAAACCCTCTCCAAACTCATTTCCTCTTGCTTCTGTCATTATATATGTTGTTCTCTACACCTGGGATGAACTAGTTGGCCTAGCATACATCAACTATGTTTGGTTTTGCTTGAAGCAGTCTTACTATGTATTTCCAGCTGGCCTTGAACTTGCAACATTCCTCAGCCTCCCAAGAGCTGAGATTGCCCATAGTTATGTGACTTTTCCTGAGGAGACATGACAAGCAAATACATGCACGTACGCATGCGTGCACACACACACACAAATAAATAAATTAATTAAATAAAAGTTAAAAAAGAAAGTGTGTAGATTTTAGTAGGCTTTAGCTGAGAGAAAAAGATTTTAGACAATATATATGGGCAAAAGCTACCCAACCCCCAACCTTCTCCTTTCCATGACTTTTCCCCAGGTGGTGACAACTATGAATGATTATATATATATATATATTTTTTTTTTTTTGAGGTAGGGTCTCGCTCTAGCCCAGGCTGACCTGGAATTCACTATGTAGTCTCAGGGTGGGCTCGAACTCATGGCAATCCTCCTACCTCTGCCTCCCAAGTGCTGGGACTAAAGGCATGTGCTACCACACCTGGCCGATTTGACATATATTAAAATATTTTTATCTGTTTATTTGAGAGAGAGAGAGAGGATGGACACACCAGGGCTCTAGGCACTGCAAATGAACTCCAGACACATGCACTGCCTTATGCATCTGGTTTATGTAGGTACTGGGTAATCAAACCTGGGTTCTTTAGCTTTGTAAGCAAGCACCTTAACCGCTAAGCCATCTCTACAGCCCTGGTATATTTAATGTTGATTACAGCTAGAATTTTTGTATAGGTCCAGGTTTGTAATATAGTGGAATTATATTTTTATACAGTAAATATATATACCTTCCCTTTTGTTTATCAGAGTATACTTTATTTATTTATTAGACAGAGAATGGGTGCACCAGGGCCTCTAGTCGCTGCAAAAGAACTCCAGACTCATATGCCACCATGTGCGTCTGGCTTACGTGGGTTCTGGGGAATCAAACCTGGGTCCTTAGTTTTGGCAGGCAAGCACCTTAACTGCTAAGCCATCTGTTGCAGTCAGGTTCACATTGCCCATAGAAATCACCCAACCAAGAGCAGCTTGTGGGGAAAAAAGAGGTATATTTTGGCTTACAGGCTCAAGGGGGAAGCTCCATGATGGCAGGGAAAACGACGATATGAGCAGAGGGTGCACATCACCCCCCTCACCAACATCAGGTGGACAACAGGGACAGGAGAGTGTGCCAAACACTGGCAAGGAGAAACTGGCTATAACACCTATAAGCCTGCCCCCAACAATATACTCCTTCCAGGAGACGTTAATTCCCAAATTTCCATCAGCTGGGAACCTAGCATTCAGAACACCTAAGTTTATGGGGGACCCCTGAATTAAACCACCACATTCCACCTCTGGCCCCCATAAACTATAACCATACATGATGTAAAATGCAATGGATTTAGTCCATCTTTAAAAGCCCCCATAGTTTTTATTAATCCTAATGATGTTCATATGTCCCCAGAGCCAAAAAATCCCCCCAAACCCATAATAGCACAGAATAAACATTCACACTGCAGAAGATGGCATTGGGCATAGCAAAGAAACATTCAGCCAATACAAGATTTAAAACAACCAGGGCAAGCATTAAACTCTGTAGCTTCAAGTCCAACAACTCTAGCCAGTGACAAATCTCCAAGTCCGATAATTCTAACCAGCAACAAGTCTCTGGCATTCCAATTCTGCCCCTCCATCTAGGCTACTCACAGTCCTGGAAAACTTCATCAGGGCCTGCAGCTCCTTAGCAGCCATTTCATGGTCCCAGCATATCCACTGGGTCTCCACTGCAATCCATGGTTCATCCTCATGGGGTCTCCATGCAGGCATCCAGCAAACCTGCTTCACACTGCCCATGGCCATTTCCAAAACACAAGACCATGTTGCAAACTCAATGACCCTCTTTCCAGCATTTCTTATATTCCACAATACCAGGTAGGGTGCCAATTTGTTAATTCAGGGGGGAATAAAGCAGACTTCAAAGAACAGGACACTCCTTGAGCATTGAGGCCCCTTCAAAAGAGCCTACGTTCTTTTGTTGCCCCAGTACAGGTCAGCTGGCCCAATCTCAAAGGTTGTAATCTCTCAATTGCAGCTGAATGGGTAGGAGTTCACCCAGAGATTTTTTCTCTGTGCCATATCCCTATGATCACTCCAGTTCATTTCTATGCAGAGCAACCCTGCACAACTTCTCAGGACATGGGCATAAGAGCAAGATTTCCACACAAACTGCTAGCTCAGTCCAGGCAAAGCTCTTTCTCACCATCATAAGCCAAACCTCACAGTCCATAGTTCTTACTGCATTCAGGTCTTTCAACTCTGACCAGAATAGTCCATCAAGCTGTACTTACAGCACTGCAAATCGTCTCTTAGGCCAGAGTTTCAAATCCTTCCACATTACTCTTGGAAATCAGCTCCAAAAGGTCAAAGCCACACAGTCAGGTGTCTAGCAGCAATCCCACTCCTTGGTACCACTTTACTGTTGCAGTCAGGTTCACATTGCCCATAGAAATCACCCAACCAAGAGCAGCTTGTAGCTAAAAAAAGAGGTTTATTGTGGCTTACAGTCTCAAGGGGGAAGCTCCCTGATGGCAGGGAAAACGACGACATGAGCAGAGGGTGGACATCACCCCCTGGCCCACAAAAGGTGGACGACAGGAACAGGAGAGTGTGTCAAACACTGGCAAGGGGAAACTGGCTATAACACCCATAAGCCTGCAATACACTCCCTCCAGGAGACATTAATTCCCAAATTTCCATCAGCTGTGAACCTAGCATTCAGAATACCTAAATTTATGGGGGACACCTGAATCAAACCACCACACCATCTCTCCAGCCCCAGAGTATACTTTATATAAAGTAAAATACATAAATCCTAATGACTTGATGAATTTTCATATTTATACATTTGTATAATCACTTCCCAAGTTCAGAAACTGCCTCTTGCTTCTTCCAACAATCCCTCTGTCCCCTTGCAGGGAAGCACTAGTCCAAATTTTATCAACATTGTGGTGATATGATCCAAGTGGTGTTTCCCAAGGATTGCTACTACAGTCAAGGTATTCATTTACCATAAGTTTATTGAGCACCCTATGTAAAGCAGGCTTTGTTATAGAGACCCAAGGGGACACCAAGAAGCACCAAATTTAAGGGAAAACCAGAGTAATAGAACAGTGGACTGTACCAAAGAATTGGGCCTAAGGGAGAGAGGATGCTCAGGACTCTGAGATTTCACTTAATCTAGGCAGGATTGTAACTAGTTCAGATTAGCAAACCACCAAGTGACAGGTTGTACATTTCTTCAGAGATGAAGGGCTATCAGGTGAATTCGAAGAGGGATAGGGCAATGTTTCATATCCGTACTTGTTGTTTGCTTATTATCATCCAGTATTCCTTGAAGTGGGTAGGGTGAACAGTGGGAGCAACACAGAAGATTCAGTTGAAGTTGCCTGCTCTTGCATTAGTGCTGGCTACTTGAAAGTGTTTGGTCTTGGCATTAGGGATGGGATAGGTGGGCCAGAGAGCCAGGTGCAAGTGAGAAGAGAGCAAGTGTTTTCCTTTTCAGTTTGCCTTTGCTTCTGGAAGAGAATGTGAACCACTTAGAGCACAGGCTTTAGTTTTACCAAGTGACCAAACAAGGCCACTGTTCCACATCTTGAGAAACGTGCTTTCTAGGGAAGGGTCCATTAAAGGCCTCTCTGTATGGGGTGGGGGTGGGGTATGAATAAAGGAATTTAGCTTGTTTAATTTAGGTCTTTAAATGAGATGCTCTGTGACATAGCCTCCTGTTCCTTTGACCAAGATTGTAAAAGAGACTCAGTTCGACCCTATGGATGGATGGGTGTTAGGAGCTTGGAATACATTATCTCTTGGATACAAGGTTGGGAATAATAATTGACTTCCCAGACCTTCCTCCCCAGGAAAGCCTTTTTAAACCCATAAAGTTCACTCATCCATAGCACTATTATTGTGTTTGTTATTGTTTCTACTGGTAAATGGGTTTGGGTTTCCAACTTGATGGTTTTTTTTTTTTTGTTTTGTTTTGTTTTGTTTTGTTTTGTTTTTTCGAGGTAGGGTCTCACTCTAGTCCAGGCTGACCTGGAATTCACTATAGAGTCTCAGGGTGGCCTCAAACTCATGGCAATCCTCCTACTTCTGCCTTCCGAGTGCTGGGATTAAAGGCGTGCGCCACCACGCCCGGCTCAACTTGATTTTTTTTTTTTTTTTAATGTCCCTCATCGTTCTTCCAACTCCCTGTGGCTTGGCACTTGTAATGTCTGATGAGGATATCAAAAGGGCTTCAGTAGAGACAGTGAGGGATTAAGATGGTAGTGGAGGTTGGCATAGCTTTTCAGATATTGTTCTACGATTTAGTGCAGCATCTGTGAGCCAGCAGTAGTTAGTTACTAAGCACTTGAAAGGTAGATGGTATGTGAGTATATTGAACAATAAAACATAGAAAATTTTGGATATATTGTATGAAATAAATTACATTATTTAAAAAAAATTTGATTTACTTTTATTTATTTGAGAGAGAGAGAGAAAGAGAGAATGGGTGTGCCAGGACCTCTCTAGCCACTGCAAATGAACTCCAGACGCTTGCACCACCTTTTACATCTGGCTTGCGTGGGTATTGGGGAATCAAACCTGGGTCCTTAGGCTTTGCAGGCAAGCACCTTAACCACTAAGCCATCTCTCCAGCCCTGAAATAAATTACATTATTTTTAATTTTTCCAATTTCTTTTATATTTTTACTTTTTTTTTGAGCTGGGAACTCTTGCCATGTTGCTCAGGCTGGCCTGGTACTTAAGGGCTCAAGGATCTTTCTGCAACTGGCTGTCCCCCACCCCCTAGAACTTGGGACCGCAGACACAAGCCACTATGCCTGGCTTTTACTTTTGTAATGTGGTTGCATGAAAATATAAAGTTGCATATATAGCCTGGGCTGTGTTTCCATTAGCAGTGTAGGTTTGTATTCTTTCTGAAGATAGTCTCTGGTGTTCAGGCCCTGGAAACTATTTCAAAAGGAGGATCTTTCCTTTCAAAGTTCTATTTGAAATGAACACTATCATAGAGGTCTCATTTATGCATGAAAGGTTATCTTACAGTTCAGAGTTGATGGCTTGATAACCCTTGGGCCTGGGGCAAAATATGAAAGCATCCTATTCTTGGCTGTACTGAAAGCCAGTTTGGTTGCTTAGATTTTTGGATACAGTTGCTGATCCAACTGGTTGGGTTAGATTTTTTTTTTCCTGGGCTAAGTACAACTGAATGTATGTGTGAACCGATCTCACTGTGATGATTCATAATTCCATTTATAACACGTGCCCAGCTGTGGCACTGAGTGTTTCAGGCTTTCAATGTTAAAATTATATACCGTCTTCCTTATTAGATTTACGTAGCCACATTGCCCTAGAATTCTCAGAAAAAGCAGTCTCCAGGAAAAGTAGGATAAAGATAAAAGTAATCCTCCTACTCAGCACAGCATAGTACAAACCCTAGGAAACAAAAGGGAGTTCAAATTACTTCTCTTCTCTAAGGTTGTTTTTTGATGTTCCTTAGCACAGCCTTTGTCATCAATAGTCTTAAAAGAGGGGGAGGTGGCAGAAAGCTCCCAGGATCCTAACTTCTGGAGTATTCAGTGTCCTAGTGGGGATTCCAGGAGTGTGTGATTCTATTGTCACTATAATGGCTACAATTTAAGGAATAAATACCAATGTCTAATTGTGAGGCTGGGTGGAAGTACAGATAAGCTTGTTAATAACTCCTATTCTAATAGGTGGAAGGGCACTTACCTACTGTATGAGGCCTTGGTTTCCATCCCCAACACCTACAAAAAGGAGTAAAAGATGTGCCATTTTATAGCCTGAGTTGTTGATCCTTCTAAGCCCTATCTTGTAGTCATAGGTGTTAATCTGGATCTTAGAGCACACCTTCTCTGTATACTGTAGATAAGAGTTGACCTGTAAAAATGAACACTCCCATCATTGCTTTCTAATACTAGCAGCTGACATTGATTGTGTAATGCTTATACCCAGGGCAGCATGCCAATGAATGTAAAATGTTTATTTAGTTTATCTTCCCAGTCAGCCTATGTGATAGGTATTGTTATTATCATCATTTAATAGATAAGTAAGTAACCTTATCTGGAGCCCAAAGAGGTTAAGAAACACAGCCAATAGTAACACAGATACATCTCTATTTGAGAGTCTTTTCTAACATAGTAGTGCCTGGTATTATAGTAAGCATCTAGTAAGTGAAAGATTATTACTGCTAGTGATATTTTTATTATTTTATCAGACCATTTATAGGTGTATAACATTAAGCACTTATTTACAAAACACTTCTATGTTTGATGTTTCTCAGTTGGGCCCCTCCTCAGCATGGATGTGGAGTTCAGATGCTGAGTTGATAGAACTGGAGATACTATGCACAGACTGGGGAGTGGGTAGGCTGAGCTTGTAAATGCAAAAAGAGTAGTTGTTGGCTACCTCATGGCCACCAGAAATGGCTATGCCATCTTTGCTTTACCAGCCTCCTGGTAAATGTTCCACCATGCTGGTTTAAATGCATATTCTTTTTTTTTTTTTTTTTTTTTTTTTTTTTGGTTTTCCAAGATAGGGTCTCACTCTAGTCCAGGCTGACCTGGATTTCACTATGTAGTCTCAGGGTGGCCTCGAACTCATGTGATCCTCCTACCTCTGCCTCCCGAATGCTGGGATTAAAGGTGTGTGCCACCACGCCCGGCTAACAGCAGCAGGTTTTTTTTTTAATAAATTTTATTTATTTATCTGAGAGAGAGAGAGAGAGAGAGAGAGAGAGAGAGAGAATGGGTACACAGGGCCTCCAGCCATTGCATACAAACTCCAGTTGCATGCGCCCCCTTGTGCATTTGGCTTACATGGGTCTTAGAGAGTCGAATCTGGGTCCTTTGGCTTTGCAGGCAAATGCCTTAACCACTAAGCCATCTTTCCAACCCCAGGTTTTTTTTTTTTTTTTGAGGTAGGGTCTCACTCTGGTCTATCCATGTTCACCTAAAACTCTCATTGATCCTCTCCTCCTTCAGCCTGCTTAGTGCTAGGATTAAAGGTGTGTGCCACCACACACAGCTTGTAGCAGGTTTTTTTGTTGGTGGGGTTTTTGTTTGTTAGTTTGTTTTGCTCTAGGTGTAGTACACTGTCCCTTAAAGCTTTATGGAGCACTCTGCATTCACCTGCTGGCATGGTCCTCATTTCATCCACATTTCCTGTTCTACTCGAGCCATAGCTAGATAGCGTTCTTTTTTCTTCAGATGGCCCATAGTGGAGATGTGCGTTTGTATTCATTCAATTATTTGTGTGTGTGTGTGTGTGTGCGTGCGTGCATGCAGGTATGGTGAGGGTCAGGGGACAATTTTCTGGTGTCCTTTCTCTCCTTTCCATGTCCTGTGAGGCAGGGCTTCTCTCATTCTCCCTGTAGTTCCTTGCTGCACGCTATGAGCTTCCTAGCTTCAGGGAAATTCTCCTGTCTTCACCTCCCTTCTTACTGTTCATCATAAAAGCCTGCCAAGGCTTTTATTTTATTTTTGATGTGGGATCTGGGGATCCAATGTGAACAGCAAACCTTTATCTACGAAGCCATCTCCCCACTCTGAGAGATGGATTTCAAAGAGGAAATGGAAATGCTGGCAAGTCAACCACTGAGGTCTTAACTAGAGAAAAAATACATGAAGGCTTTTGTGGTAATGCGCCACTTCTGTTCATAGAAAAAAGTAGAGTTGTGTATCTTAAACTATATTCATTTGATTCTAGTATTTATATACTATAAAAAGACTCAAAACATTGTTGTTTGTACAAGTGAGTAACACTACTATTGAAAAAAATTGGATTATTAACGTCGTAGGCTTTACTGTACAGCCACTTTGGCAAATTTATCAATGTTTTTATCCTTTGTGCATGACTACATTTGAAAGTAACTGCACCTTTCAGAAACTTGTCACCTCCTGTATTGTTTCTTTAGCTCTCTGTCTTATTATCTTTGCTGTATCCTCTTATTTTTCCCTTGAATCAATCTTATTCCATTCATGGTTTCAGATATTCTATCTATATGGACACTTTGCCAACTTCAGCTTCTCACGTAAGGCACCTTAACTGACTACAGGGCATGTTCACTGGCTGCCTGTTCTGCCATCAGCTCACAGTTAGACTTCTATGTCTCCAAAACTTGTCATCTCTTCTATTTTACCCATCTTTGAGTCATCCATAATTGAAAGTATGTTATTATTCAGCTTTGAGTGTTTCCTTCCATCTTCTAAGGCCCATCTGTCATTCCTTTGAAATGCCCTCTGTACAGGTATATTCAACTCAGTTTCACCTCTATTACTTCAAGCCAGACCCTCAAGTCTTAATGCTTTAACCATTGTACCAGGCTCTAATTGGTCTCCCAAGTGCCTCCAAATTCCTACACTTCACTCACACCAACTATTTGCTTTCTTAAAAAGCTGTTTTCGTCACCCTCCCCACAAACCTTCAAAGGCTCTCCATGCCTATGGGGCCAAATCTAACTTTCTCAGTGTACTTTTCAGAGCTGTCTGGGTGGTTCCACATGCCTGTCTATAAACTTATTTCGCATTTCTGGTCCCATATTTTAGCCAGACCTGTCCCTTCTCCTTGCTGAGTGTCTTCCCACTCCTGATGACTGCCTTTTAGCGCCCCAGTTAACAAAGGAAATAGAGATCCAGAGTCAGGCAGCTGAAGCCTAGCCTGGGAGAGGAAAATGAACTGAAAGCATCCCATTAAGGGTGTGACTTGAGGGGCATAATGTGACAGAAGGTGCTTTTAAAATGCTGAGAAGCTGCTGCCAAGGGAATGGGGGAAGGGAGCTGGAATATGACCCTTAGTAGTTTATTAGCCTGAACCAGACCAGATTTAAACTGGCCTAAAGTTGCCCAGAGGCACTGTTGTTTAATGAGAAGCCCCATTCACTCTGCATTTCTGTCTCCTAAGAAGAGAGCCCACATAAGTAGGTGATTGACTAAGATTTTAGAAACAATATCATGTTATTGGAAAGTAAGGCGTCCATCCTTTCTTTATTTGAGACAGTCTGACCTAGAACTCACTGTTTAATCACGGATGATCTTGAACTTCTGATCCTCCTGTCCCCATCTCCCAAGTGTTGGGAGTATTTATGAGGTTTATGCTGTGCTGGGGATCCAATTTAGGGCCTTTGGCATTCAAATGCTACCAATTGAGTTAAATCCTCAGCCCTCCTTCTGTTTTATTTCTTACACAAAAATGCTAATGATAAACAAAGCACATCTTTCCATTTTCATGCAACCTTGTGTTTATGTCAACTCCATTTCATAGTGATATTTTTAAGTGGTCTGTTAAAAAGTCGATTTAGATAATTGTTAGGCACTCTTCTAAGTATCAGTGAAGACTGGGCCTCCTCCTGCAGATGTGCCACATGACAAGTTGTGCCACTTCAATAGTTTATAGAGATTGCTGGACTAGAAGACAGGAGGCCAAATTTCTTAGCATAAGTCTGCTACTAATTACACACATGACCCCTGGGCAAGTCACTTAATCTTTTATGGTGTCAGTTTCCTCATCTGTTAAATGAAAGGATTTAACTAGGTTATTTCCAGGGTTCCTTCCGGAAAAGGCATAGAGAAAAAATGTGTAACTGCAAGGCAGGAAGTGGGATAATTGAGGACTGGAATTCAGTAATATATCACACATTGATAACAGTTACCTCTTGAAGTTGTTTCCTTTTTTTTTTCCTTGTTTTTTTTTGGGGGGGGGTGTAGGGGCTTGCGCTAGTCCAGGCTAACCTGGATTTCCAACAAAGAATGTATGTTTCTTTTATCATGTAAGAAGCAGTGCATAAAGCCAAGTGTGGTGGATCATGCTCTTAATCCTAGGTCTCCAGAGGCTCAGATAGGAGAGAGTCATTGTGAGTTCTAGGCCAGCCTGGGCTACAGAATGAGTTCCAGGTCAGATTGGGTTAGGCTGAGATCCTGCCTGAAAAACAACAACAAAAGATCTCATAAAAATTTCAAAAGAGAGCTGGAGAGATTATGTAGTGGTTAAGGCACTTTCCTACAAAGCCAAAGGACTCAGGTTCAGTTCCCCAGGACCCATATAAGCCAGATGCACAAGGTGGAGTATATGTCTGGAGTTCATTTGCAATGGCTAAAGGCCTTGGCGTGCCCATTCTCTCTCTCTCTCAAATAAATAAAAATAAAATAAATTTAATTTTTGAAGAAAATTTTAAATTAGTCTAGGGGAGATACTATGTAATCTTTAATAAGTCATAAATGGCTATTGTGATATGATACCTCTTATGATGAACTATTTTTGAGGTGACATTTACCAATTTAAGCAAATTGTACTTAATGTTATTCCCATGCATGTTTATTTTTTCCTAGGCCACAATACTTAAATTTTAATTTGTATATGTGTCAATAAAATGTCTTATTGCAGTTGTGCTTGGTGACACACAGCTGAAATCCTAATAACCAGGAGGTTGAGGCAGTATAATTTCAAGTTTGAGGCCAACATGTGCTATATAGTAAGACCTTTCTCCAAAAAAAGTTTCATATTAGAAGCAAATATTTAAACAAAGGTGAGTGCAATATGCACATGCCTTTTTTTTAAAATTTTTTGTTTATTTTTATTTATTTGAGAGCAACAGACAGAGAGAGAGAAGCAGATACAGAGAGAGAGAATGGGCGCGCCAGGGCCTCCAGCCACTGCAAACGAACTCCAGACGTGTGCGCCCCCTTGTGCATCTGGCTAACGTGGGTCCTGGGGAATTGAGCCTCGAACTGGGGTCCTCAGGCTTCACAGGCAAGCGCTTAACCGCTAAGCCATCTCTCCAGCCCCCCCTTTTTTTTAGTTAGAAATATATGCTGTCTCTTTAAAAGTACTTTATTTATTTGCAAGGAGAGAGAAAGAAAGGAAGAAGGAAGGAAGGAAGGAAGGAAGGGAGGGAGGGAGGGAGGGAGGAAGGAAGGAAGGAAAAAAGACATTAGGACCACTGCTGCAAACAAACTCTAGATACATGTGACACTTTATGCATTTGGCTTTATATGGGTACTGGAGAATTGAATGTGGGCAAGCAGGCTTTTCAAGCAAGGGCATTTTTTTTTGTTTTTTTTTTTTTTGAGGTAGGGTCTCACTCTAGCCCAGGCTGATCTGGAACTCACTATGTAGCCTCAGGGTACCCTTGAACTCAAGGCTATCCTCCTACCTCTGCCTCCTGAGTGCTGAATTAAAGGCATGAGCCACCACAACTGGCTACCAATAAATATTTTAAAATAAGTCTTTGTAATGTATTAGGGAGGCAATTTTTTGACAACTTCTTTTGGTAAGTAACAGACTCAAGTAAGCAAGATTTCTTGTGATCTTGACTGATAGCATTTCCTGAAGCATGTGGATAGAAAATGGTAGTCTGAGCCTCAGAATGATATAGCATTCTGTGTTTTCAGGAAGGGAAGCTATTTAATGAAGTAAAGTGCACTTTGCACATTTTTACAGGTTCTGAGAACTAAGAAGGGTCCTTAAAAAAGAAAATAAACAAAAGGAAGCTAAGAGAACTGCGCATTCTTAACATAAGTATTTTATAGAAGAAATAGCTATAGTAGGCACATATAAATCTCAGAATAATAAAATGCATCCTTTGAACATAAAAGGATATCAGTACATTGAGTCTAGTGAGAAAACTTCCATAAAGGGAAATCAGATCAAATTCCTGTAGTATTGAGAGAAATAATTGTGTTAGACAGTCACAAAATAGCACGCAAAAGGGCATTTTAGTAGAAGGTACAAGAAACCAGTTTCATTCTTGTAATGACATGGTGGGATCTTCTTAATGTGCACTTCCTAGTTTTTTTTCTAATTATTATTTGCAAGCAGAAAGAGAGATAGACAGACAGACAGACAGAATGGGCATACCAGGGCCTCCAGACACTGCAAACAAAATCTAGATGCATGTGCCATTTTGTGCATCTGGCTTTACATGGGTGCTGGGGAATTGAACCTGGGTTACCAGGTTCTGCAAGCAAATACCCTAACCACTTAGCAATCTCTCCAGTCCCTTGTACTTCCTAGTTTTAACAGCTTCCTTCATAGCTGGGCCAGCTGTGAGCATAATTTGAAAAGATCTTTTAGCTTTTTATGGTGAATTCACTGTCATGCTGTTCAATTATTGGTAGATCACATATCTATCATTGTAGTTGAAAACTGGGTATGGTAGGTAGATCACACCTATAATCCCAGCATTTGGGAGACAAGTTGGAGTATTGCCATGAGTTAGCCCAGCCTGGGCTACAGGGTAAGAGTCCACCTAAAACAAACAAACAAAATACCAAAAAAAAAAAAAAAAAAACCAACAACACAAAAGATCGAGGAGTCCTAGCCAGGCGTGGTGCACACACCTTTAATCCCAGCACTCAGGAGGCTGAGTTAGGAGGTGGGAGGATTGCTGTGAGTTTGAGGCCAGCCCAAGACTACATAGTGAAGTCAGTCTGAGCTAGAGTGAAATGCTATCTTGAAAAAAAAAAAAGAACTAAAAGAGTCTATTTTAATGGTGAGAAGAAAACTCTTGAGAATGAAAAGTTTTAACTTGCATAAATATTTGGTGTAAGACTAATAGCAAGAACCAAGAGAACAGTCATTTGTCTCCTGAGGAGGCAGAATTGATTAGAAAAGCAGGTCTTCTTGTTTTCTTCCTCACCATTCTGTCTCACTAGTTAGTTTACCAACACAGGAACAGTTGGCCGTGACAAAGATGATAGAATGTTAAATTAAAGAAAAAAGTAAATAGGTTAAAAATACTATTGAAATTGATTTATCGTAATTGTTTGGGGTAGTTGCAGAGCAAGATTTTCCCAAACTTACGGAAAGCAGATGGAAAAAGGAAAATAGTTTATCTTTCAACAAGAGAATTGATGGTCATGCTAAATTTAGACTCACTGGCTTATAACTTGAGACATCTGGGAAAATACTCAAATCCGTTAATCGTCTAGTTTGTAACCATTAAAAGAAGTGCAAAGTCCAGAATAGCCCTCTACCATGGCTTCTGAAGAGCAAATATTATCACAGTGATTTCATTTCCTTTAATATAAAATGAAAAGTGGGTGGTAGAGGGAAAGCAGCATGTATTGTATCTGGATGTCAACATGGGCACTTGTTATTCATTCACTGGGAAGGGCTAAGTAGCTGAGAAGACTTGGACCACACTTCCCATTCAGGAAAATGACCAAATAGGCTAAGGAGTAAATGTGCCCCCAAATGAGTTAGTGCTGTGGTTCAGCACCAAGTTGGACATAGGAAGCACTGCCTTTCTAGAGAGAACTCTTGATGCTGAGAGAGCCTAACTCCTCCTGACAATCTGTCATATGTAAGGATTCTTTTTTTTTTTTTTTGGTCTTTGGAAAGAATCCTTTGAAAAGATTCCCTTTAACTACTAACGTAGAGAGTCTTAATTATTTATTTTAATTTACAAATACTCAATTGATATTCACTTTGTAAAGGGTAATTCCTGCGTGAAAAGATAGGTGCAGCTGCCCTGAATACCTTTGTGAGTTCCTTTGGATAGGAATATTAGTACTATGTTTATTAAATTTATGTATTGTACTATGTCAAGCAAGGTCACTATTATTTTGGAAGAGGATTACAAATGATCTTTAGAGATAGGGCAGAGGCTTCCAGAAAGGGCTCTAACACTCCTACCACACCCCCTTCAAGGACAGTTGATCTGCTTTTATCTCTTTTACTTGTTTATACTTCCTGGCAAGGTTTTGATCAAGGAAAAAGCTCTTGCATTAAAAAAACAAATAAACAAATATATATATATATATATATATATATATATATATATATATATATATATCTGAATAAGAGAAATGGTCTGTCTAGAATGGGGTGAAGTTCAGGAAGGACAATTACTGGCAGAATGCGATGTGGGGGAGGCACCCAATACCTCCTCCATTTGAAACCAATATGACACAAGCACAAGACCGCTTTTGCTGATGTTATTGTTGCTGTTGTTGTTTTCAGGCAGGGCCTTACTCTAATCTATGCTGTCCTGGAACTTTGTAGCCCAGCTTGGCTGCTATTTTGTGGGTGTGAGCTACCACATCCTGCTCAGAGTTCTAAGTAGCAGCTTTATTTCTGATAAAGGCTAGACTGAGGATTACAGTCTAGATGTATGTTCATGAAAAGTTTCCAAACACTACATACTGATAGACCTCTCATGTAGGTCTGCTGTAGGGGCAGAACCTATCTCTTAAACACTACATGTCAGAGACATGCCAGACAATTAAAAAGGGCTTCAGCAATAGGCCTAGAGGGACCATGCCAGCTCCTTGTTCTCAAACCCACCAGTCAGATTAGAAGGTTGAAATGATGGTAGTAAGATATAATCCTTTTGGGCTTTGCTGTGCTAGGGAGGGATGTGCAGATTATCTTTGTTGGGTAGTGATGTGAGTGGAGAATAAGTGGCTGATGGCCACAGACAGCTGAGAGCAGAGCACAGATCACTGATGAACTGGACTTCCATGTTTTTCTGTTGGTATAAAAAGACAATATTAGTTGTCTATGCAAATTTAAGACAGACCTGAATACTTTCTAAGACAGTAGGTGTTTACTTAAATTAAGTCAGTTTTACTTATAGGATTATTACAAGGTATAGAATTATAGGGTATATAACTCTGACATATAAAAGATTATTATGAAATATGGAATTCTAGGATATGAAAGTCAGAAGGAATGCTAGAATTAGTTTTTCAGTCCTTTCATTCATTGGATGAGGTAACAGAGCCCCAAATGGTTGAAGTCACTTAGTCTGTACCACTTGCCAAGTTTGTGATAGCCAGTTACAGAACAGGTTCGTCCAATATTTAATTTGCTGCCCCACCCCCAAATATCAACTGTATTAAGCCATCAGGGAATGAAGTGAAATGGAATTTGGAAACTACTAAGCATAAATTATGAGCTAAAGTACCAGGACATGTCTGTGATATGAATATAAGAAGTATATGGAAAAGTGTGTAGTGTACTGATTTAAATGTGGGAAGGCGTTTTGAAGTTAGGCTACCTCCAAATTGTGGCTTAGGACTGGAAAGATGGCTTAGCAGTTAAGGTGCTTGCCTGTGAAGCCTAAGAACACATATTCGAATCTCCAGGTCCCACATAGCCAGATGCACAGTGATGTAAGCACGCAATGTTGCACATGTGCACAAGGGAGCACGCCTGTTGAGTTTCTTCACAGTGGCTGAAGGCCCTGGCGCGCCCATTCTCTCTCTCTCTCAAAAGAAATAATAGAAAATATTCTCAAAAAATGTAGCTTAGCCCTGCTCAACCTCAGTGTCTTCATCCTTAAAATAGAAATAAAAATATGCCCTACCTTCAGTGTGTTTCTAAGGCTGAGTATGGTGCTGTGTATTGGATTCTGTGCTTTATATACGGGAGTTCCTAGCATGTAGGAACTAAAAAAGATTATCTATCATTATTCATCATCTTACCTCTGAGAAACTTAAAAATGTAGCCTGTGAAGGTAATAAATAATTTAGGATTTTACCCATCCAGGTTTACTTCTCTTCCCTAGGGCTTCCTTCCTTGTCTCTAGGGACTTTGTAATCCTCTTTCCTTCTCTCTTTTAGGTCTGTATTTCTGTCACCAAACAGTGTGCTTCACATGTTTCTCAATGTACTTCTTCCTTTTCAACCCATCCTAATTCTGACTCTGAGTTCCATAGGCCTGCAACCTTTCTAGCTGCTTTTTCCTGAGTACTGTTTCTCCTTCCTCTTGTCTTGTTTGTTGCTACCAGACCCCATCTTCCTGAGGCATCATTTTATCTTGTTTTCCCAGCCTTGAAATCTGTAATGACTTCATTATCGGCTGCCTCAAGGGTAAGTTTTCACACCTGACCTCTCGGTCCCTCTAGGTCCCTCTACGTCCCTCTCAAGTATGTCTTGCCTGTGGGCCCTGGGGGCTGCTATTAATGTGACTGAACACAAAATTGTAAACTTGCTTAAAACATTTTTGTGGGTTTTTTTTAACTTGATTTTGCAATTCTCAAGCAGGAACTTTTAGATGACAATTTTATGTCACAATATCAAACGTTTGGACACACCTGCTAGATCATCAGTGACCAAAAGAAATCAGACATACACAATTTAAAACATTCAAGTAGCCATGTGAAAGAGTAGAAACAGGTGAAGCTACTTTTATTAGTATATTTTATTTAATTGAAAATGGCTCACACAGTATCATGTCAAATCAAAGTATGATTTAAAATGTGAGCATTATAATGAATAATGAGCTCAACATCATTTGGAGGAGGTGTCTAAATCCTCCAAACCCCATGTGTAGAATTTGGAGTATATAGTACTTGCTTAGCATGTGCAAAGCCCTGGAACCTCACAAAATATATATTCTACTCTGTTATCATCTTGATACATCTGATCACCTTGATACATTCATTTTAAATACTCAATAGCCATTGATGGCTAAGGGCTGCTCTATTAGATAGCATAGTTCTAGAGGGTAACTTGTCACCATTGTCACCTATGTAAACAAGATATGCCTAAATTTCACTTCTTGTTCGTTAAAACAAAATAGAGTGATAACATACTGAGCTTGTAAGGTTGTTTCAAGTTGAAGCGAAGTGTGAAAGTGCTTTATAAGATAGAGTTTGCAAGAAGGCATGGGAATTAATCTCAGGAATAATGAGTTTGGTCACAGGACTGGGATGTCTTTGAAGTATAGTAATTTGAAAGAAAAGTCTGGTTCTGATGTAGCTCAGTGGTATAGTGCCTACCTAGCATGTTGTGAGGCCCTTGGTTTGATCCCGAGTACAGAAAAAAGATGGTCAATTAGGGGCTGGGAGTGTAGCTCAGTGATAGACTGTATATTTAGCATGCAAGAGGACAGGGTTTGAAAACCTGTGCTGCAAAAAATAAATAAATATATAAATACACAAGCAAATTAACCTTTTGAATTAATTTGTGGAAAAATTAACTTCAAGTAATTAATGCAGAACATTAACATGTATTTTCTCTTGCTGTCTCTTTTTATTTATTTATGTATGTATTTATTTATTTTTGTGCATGCAGGTGTACCACATTATTAAATGCTTACAGGGATTTATGTGGGTGACTGGATAATTGAATCTGGTCCTGTAGGCCGTTCAAGCAAGTACCTGTAACCACTGAGCCATCTCCCCAAGCCGTTTTCTCTCTTTAGAATGGTCCTTTTGGAAGAAACTTGTTACATGAACAAGATTTTCTAAATATTTTAATTAATCTTGAAACCCCCTTTCCGTTAGCACTTTGAAAAGTAGATATAAGAACATAAACTTTTAAAAATTGAAATAAGATCTGAACTGATACCAAGAAATGAATCACTTTGGTAGCAAATGTAGGGAGAGCACTATTGTACTCAGGTAGGAATGACATTAAAATTTTCTCATTTTGTCCAGTTCCTTGCAAGAGATCAGAACTAACCTAAAAACAGATGTCAGAGATTTAGATGTTGAAACTTTGTAATATGTTTTCAGTGCATGTTATTAAAGGAAGGTAAGGAGAAATGTTCGGAAAAATTGATTAGTAAGATTGCTAACAGGGTGCATGCAATCAAGCTGCATTATTATTTTGAGTATTGATGCATTCCTCTCACACACCCCACCTTCAGAGATGTGGGTCAAAACCCAGAGACCTGTGCGTGCTGGGCAAGCACTCTACCATTCAGCTACACCCCTGTTAGGTTCATTTGTTCCAGTTTTTTAATTTTTGTTTGTTTTTTGAGACAGTCTCAGCTGTGTGGCTCCTCTTAGCCTCAAACTTGGAATCCTCTTGCTTCAGTCTCCTGAATACTAGGATTAAAATCATATACCACCATGCCCAGCTTCTCTTGTTTTGTGAGGCAGGATCTGACTGACTATGTAGCCCAGGCTGGCTTTTTTTTTTTTTTTTGGTTTTTTGAGGTAGGGTCTCATTCTAGCCCAGGCTGACCTGGAACTCACTATGTAGTCTCAGGGCGGCCTTGAACTCACAGTGACTCTCCCACCTCTGCCTCACGAGTGCTGGGATTAAAGGCATGCGCCACCACACCTGGCTCCAGGCTGGCTTTTAACTTGCTTTGTAGCCTGTGTTGTTGCATGAGGTGTTCATGAATCTACCTCCTCCACCTTTTGAGTACTGAGATTACAAAACAGGTGCCATGACATTTGCCCATATTGATGAGGTGTTTTTTTTTTTGTTGTCGTTTGTTTGTTTGTTTCTTGAGGTAGGGTCTCTAGCCTAGGCTGAGCTGGAATTCACTATGCAATCTCAAGGTGGCCTTGGACTCATGGTGATCCTCCTGTGTCTGCCTCCTGAGTGCTGGGATTAAAGGTGTGTGCCACCATGCCCATCTTGATGAGTTTTTAAGTGATTCCCAAATCATATCCCAGAAGTTTACACAAATAGTCATACAGTGAATTGTCATGTGGTCCTTTAGAAGTTCTACACTTAATATAGATGTAAATTCAAGTTTACAATGTGGAAATGATATTGCTAAATGAGATAACTCCAAACATGCTCAGCTTTCTAAACTGGCTTCTAGGAAAATAGTACACCATTTGTAACTTTTTCCAAGCCAGAAACTCAAACCTAATGTATGACCTTTGTCTCCCTCACCCATCCTACTAATGAGCTGCTGATTGCTTACAACTCCACCTCTTGAAATACTTCAGTCTGCAACTTCTTATCCTTACAGCCCTAGCTCAGGCTTTCATCACATTTCTGGTAAACTATTGCAACAGTGTCCAAACCAGTTTCCCTGCCTCAAGCCTCAAGCCTCAGCCTCCTTTGCACCCCTCAATTTAGCCTCTAACTCCTGACAGAATGATCTTACTAAAATACAGATATGATCCCACTACCTCCCTAACTTAAAACAACAACAACAACAACAATGAATATGTCCCTTCCTAGTCTGACAGACACAATCCAAACTATTGCGTGTGGAATAAATAGCATTTTGTTTGTACACTCAGAGCCCAAATTACCCTATTAACCTTACCTTCTGCCATGTGCCTAGAGCCATGATAATTACATTACTTGTATTTCTCCACTAAGCCCCGTTGTTTTATGAACTCTGTTCTCCTCTCGTAGATGTCCCTCCTACCCTTAACATCTGTTAGGCACACTGTCTTCAGGCGTCTTTAAATGTCCCAGCTTCCATCACTCTCTGGTCACTTGTTCTTCCAGCCTCCAAATATTATCATGTTTTGAGAGACCATGAAACTAAAACAGTGTTTGCTGGAGTTGTATGGATGGTGGATAGTATACTTTCAGGTCAACATGAACTCTAAGTTATTGAGTTCATCTTGCTAGTTTGTTCTTGATTTTTACTTCCAGCTGTACTAGCCTAGTTGGCATTAACTTCAGCATTGAGCATGTTGCCCTTCTGGACTCAGGGTCCCTAAGACTCAGATGGCTGTAACATAATGAGAGCTTAAATAGTGTTGACTTTTCTTCCTTGCTTTCTCATGCTGCCTTTTTGTGTTTTTGTTTTCGTTCTTTCCTTATATTATTTTGTTTTGAGGTTAGGGTTTCACTCTAGTCCAGGCTGACCTGGAATTTGCTTTGTAGTCTCAGAGTGGCCTCAAACTCACTGTGATCCTCCTACCTCTGTATCCCAGTGCTAGTATTAAAGGTATGCACCACCACACCAGGCTTCATCCTACTTTTTAATTTAATTTTATTTATTTACTTAATTCTATTTTTTATTGACAACTTCCATAATTATAGTCTATAAACCATGGTAGTTCCCACCCATACACAGTCCCCTTCACAACTCTATTCTCCATCATATCTCCAACCCCTCTCAATCAATCTCTTTTTTTTGAGTTTTGTTTGTTTTTACTTATTTATTTGAGAGTGACAGACAGAGAGAGAAAGAGGCAGAGAGAATGGGTGCACCAGGGCTTCCAGCCACTGCAAACGAACTCCAGATGCTTGCACCACCTTGTGCATCTGGCTTACATGGGTACTGGGGAATCGAGCCTTGAACCAGAGTCCTTAGATTTCACAGGCAAGTGCTTAACTGATAAGCCATCTCTCCAGCCCAGTCTCTCTTTTATTTTTGATGTCATCATCTTTTCCTCCTATTATGATGGTCTTGTGTAAGTAGTGTCAGGCACTGTGAGGTCATGGGTAGTCAGGCCATTTTGTGGCTGGAAGAGTACATTGTAAGGAGTCCTACCCTTCCTCTGGGTCTTACATTCTTCTCACCACCTCTTCTGCAATGGACCCTGAGCCTTGGAAGGTGTGATAGAGATGTTGCAGTGTTGAGCACTCCTCTATCACTTCTTCTCAGCACTGTGGTGCCTTCTGAGTCATCCCAAGGTCACTGCCATCTGAAACGAGAAGCTTCTCTAACAAAAAGAGAGAGTAGCATTAATATATGGATATGAACATTAAGAGACATGCTTACAGGGCAGTTTGGAGAGCATAATATATGCACTTAGCCGGACACCAGCAGGTGTCACACCCCTAGATTTCATGATTTCCCCTGTCATAGGTTTTCAGTATCAGGCATGTATTCTCTCCCCCTGTGGAGTGGGCCTCAAGTCCAATTAGAGGGCAGTTGGTTTCCCCCATAACAGACATGCCACGATTGCACCAGTTGGCTCATTTGCTCTAGCTGGCACAACATAAGGCTTGCAGTGTCCACCATTGTTATCTCCACTGAGGAATTCACTTTCTCCTATGGAGCTGCATGCACATTCTGCTTTTTTTTTTTTTTTTGTTTTTGTTTTTCGAGGTAGGGTCTCACTCTAGCCCAGGCTGACCTGGAATTCACTATGGAGTCTCAGGGTGGCCTCGAACTCACGGCAATCCTCCTACCTCTGCCTCCCGAGTGCTGGGATTAAAGGCGTGCGCCACCACGCCCGGCTACATTCTGCTTTTTTTTAATAGCCATCACTGGCTAGGCAGCACCATGTGTTCCCCCCTCCTATTCTACAGATCAGTCAATCACAGTATGTTGGCTGTTGATCTTGGACCTTTGGTTCTTTGCTACTATCCATAGCTACTGGGGGTGCCTAGAAATTGCTGTGTGTTTGCCAAATTTTCCTTTCTCCTGTTACTCTCCTAGATTTGGGCTTTCCTGGAAGTTTAATAGTGTCAGCCAGGTTGTCTACAAATAAATGTCATTTCTATAGTCCCTCTTTATTCTCATTTAAAAGTGAAACAGTTACATAGTAAAATTCATGTAGATCATCTACTCAGTAGACAATTTATTGTCTCTATCAATGACAATGTATTTATAAAATCAATGTTCCTTGCTCTCCCCTTACTCCACATTCATCAGTTCATGGCCAGTGTCAAGCTGAGATAACTAGTATATTCTAGAATGTTTGGTTGCACCTTAATATAAAATGGCCTCCTGAGACAAAGCACTCCTGCCATAATGAAAGACTGCACCAGCAGATCTTCCTGAAACTAACTGCTTGCTCTAGTTCTACTTGATCAGTTAAGCTATAGAACAGAATTGGGTTGCAGAATGATTAATTTGTCAAAAATTTGATACATGATAGTTGGTGCTTGCTTGCACTATATATATTGTTCATTGTATAATTGGGAATTTCTTTGTAAATGTTTGGTTTTCAGGCTGGTTGGAAGGAAAATCATGCAACATTCATGAGCGAACTAAAAAATCTCCAGGCTTCTGGACTGACTACTCTTGGTCAGGCTCTAAGATCCTCATTTGATTTGCTAAATCTCAATAGATTAATATCTGGAATAGACAATTATGGACAGGTAACAATTTTTGAGTGAGTACAGCTAATTTATTTTGGTCACTTGGGGTAAGAATTCAACTTGGGCAAGGTTACTAAGATTTCTGTTACTTTTCATCCACCCAAAAGAGGCTCATCCACCTTTTAGGTGCATACTTTAAAGATAATAGGGGACAGCCTGGTATGGTGGCACACACCTTTAATACTAGTACTCGGGAGCTGCAGAGCAAGTTCCAGGTCAGCCTGGGCTGGAGTGAGGCACTACCTTGAAAAAATAAAATAAGTAAATAAATAAATAAATAAATAATAGGGGATTTGGCTGAGTACAGTGTGTGCCTTGCAAGCACAAAGCCCTGGGTTCGATCCCCAGCACCTCATAAATCAGATGTAATGGCCCACTTCTGTAATCTAAGCACTTGGAAAGTGGAGGTGGGAGGCTCTGAAGTTCAAGGTCATCTTGGTACATATTGAATTTGAGGCTAGCCTAGGATATGTGAGACCCAGAATAAGGAAAAAAAAAAAAACCACTGTTGGTGGTTCTTGTACTGGCTTGATTATAAAAGAATTAAAATTGCCTATCATCATATATCAGAAAATAAAATTAATAAATTTCTGGAAAGTGTTGGAGCAAGACAGTTGGAAAGAAATATTCTGTGTCCCTAAAACCCTGTCCCAAACCTGATGAAAAAGGTCTAGAAAAAGAGGATGGATGGTAGAAAACAATTTCATGCTAGTAACATTGTCCTTTTCTACCCTAAACACTCTGTTCACTGTCTTTAGAGTCACTGTGCAGACTGCAGAGTATGCCACTAGTGTCCCCAAATCTGTGAGGATTTTGATTCAGGTGAATGGGCTCATGAGTGTGGATGAATCATTCGTTCTTTATCCAGGAAAAACATTATCATTTATTTGAGAGATCATTGGCAAGGCAAATGTAGAAGGTTAAACACAATTATATTACTGTACACAAGTCTAATACCTTTTAAATGTATTTTAGGGAAGAAACCCATTTTTTTTAGAACCGTCTATTTTAATTACCATCACAGATGGAAACAA
Source organism: Dipus sagitta (assembly GCA_036346955.1). Classification (NCBI taxonomy): domain Eukaryota; kingdom Metazoa; phylum Chordata; class Mammalia; order Rodentia; family Dipodidae; genus Dipus; species Dipus sagitta. Next base: position 127,834,441 of record CM070776.1, read on the forward strand.
GTTAACGAGTACTGCTAGCGTTCAAGAAGAGGTGAGATTTATTTTTTTTTTAAATTTCATTTAAATAGCAAAGAATGCACAGCTATTTCTGTGGGAGGCATGTATTTCCAGTGAAGAATTAAGTTTGGGCAAATCTCCTATTTTGGCAATCCCTGAGAGATGGCTCAATTCTGTAGAGTTCTGTGGAAGCAAAGTGAGCCCTTTAACTTGTTCTTCATTTTACATGGGTTATGATGACCCTTTTCACATTTTGCCTTGTCAGCTTCATCTTCCTTTGAATTCTCCTCTGCCTGGAAGTGAACTAACCAAAGAACCTTTTCGTTGGGATCAAAGGTTATTTGCCCTGGTGTTGCGTCTGCCTGGAGTGGCTTCTACGGAACCAGAGCAACTCGGGAGTGTACCAACTGATGAATCAGCCATCACACAGATGTGTGAAGTCACAGGAGGTACTGATAGTAGTCCATGTTTGTGAGGGAAGAATTTAGGTTCGGATACCATAGTTCTCATTAAATGCCATATCTGCTTGCTTTCTTTCTAAATTGTTTAACCTTACCTCTTAAGGTCATCATTGCTATCACATTCCTGCCAATGTAGTTATTATTATTCCCAACTTACATTTCAGGGCTTCAAATGCTTATATTATGAAATAGCATTTTATTTGCTCAAACTTGTGCTTTTTGCTTTTTTTTTTCTGTTCCAGGTCGCTCCTACTGTGTTAGAACACAAAGAATGTTGAATCAATGTTTAGAATCTCTAGTTCAGAAAGTACAGAGTGGTGTAGTTATTAATTTTGAGAAAACAGGACCAGATCCACTTCCCATTGGAGAAGGTACAGTAATAACTATTTTTAGTAGTAACTTTTAAGATTTTTTTTTTTTGTGGCAGGGTCTCACTCTAGCCCAGGCTGACCTGGAACTCACATTATAGCCCCAGGCTGGCCTTAAACTCATGGCGGTCTTCCTACCTCAGCCTCCTGAGTTCTGGGACTAAAGGTATGTACCATCATGTCTGGCTAGTGATAATTTTCTTTCTTTCTTTCTTTTTTTCTTTTTTTTTCTTTCTTTTTTTTTTTTTTTTTTGGCTTTTCAAGGTAGGGTCTCAATCTTGTCCAGGCTAACCTGGAATTCACTATGTAGTCTCAGAGTGCTCTTGAACTCACGGTGATTCTCCTACCTTTGCCTCCCGAGTGCTGGGATCAAAGGCATGTGCTACCATGCCCAGCTCATGATAATGTTCTTAACCTTAATGTGTTGTCCAGAAGGATGATTTGAAATTGGGAAGGTATTGCCCACATGCATTCCAGCCATTACAACATCCATCCAACTACTGTATCATTGCTCATGTATTTGTGTCACATGGCCAAATTCTAGCAACTTTAATTTCACATCAAATGTTCCTAAGAAAAGTCCTCCTTTGGGGGAGGGCATTTTATGTACACTGACATCATTTCTGGGATGACACTGATGTGTTTTCCTCTATGCTCACAAATTGTCTGGATACCTACTCTGGTGCAGCCCGTGAGTGGTGATCTAGATTGCTGCTTGTGAGCACAAGATGTGCTGAACTATCTTTATGAAATCTTTTAATTACACCCCATGGCAAACGATTGTGTTTATCCAGGAACTTTTTGTGTTCTATGATGTCCTACAGTGGTATTTGCCCAGTCCCTCATTAACTGCTAAATGTTTCTCTTCAAAAGAGATTTTACAGAGTTTGATATCTAAAAATACATAAAAGCAGAGCTAGTTTTACATTGGGAAGTTAACCCAAGGTGAATCTCCAGATGGTTTGTCAAGTGGATGTTTGTGAATGGATTTCAAAGGGATTAGAGGAACTAAATAAATTACACCCTAGTAACATGTTGCAAGACTTCCTTAGATCTCTGTTCTCTTGTTGCTTCTCATGTCTGTTAATGCACACATGTGCACATGCACCACAACACACACACACACACACACACACAGAGAGAGAGAGAGAGAGAGAGAGACATAGACTTCATTTCATTATTACCATGGTTCTTTGATTTGATTCCCTTGGCCAAGACCAAACGGACCTAGTACATGTAGCAGAATGCTAGTTTTTGTCTGAAGCAATGATCTGTGGTTCTTGATGTGTTTTCCTTTTTCATTCCTTGATCCCTTTGAGAAATTGTTCAAAAATATAGGGTCCTTTCCCATAAAAAGGGATAGGTCATAGATATACAATTTTATGTGTAGTCTCAGGAGTTTATTAGACTCCCAAGTTAAAAAAAATCTTTGCCATGGAAAAAAGGCTAAGTCTCACAGTGGATTTAAGTCAGTCATAGTCAGGAAGGGCTTGCTAGTAGTTGAATTCCCAGTGCATAATTTTGTGAGTAGGGAACTTTAATAAGGAAATATGAGTAGGATTTTATTTCATGTAAATAGTAGAAATTTTCTGTCTCTAGTTCCCCTCTTGCAGAGTTCTTAACCATTCAGGTTCTGACAGAAGCAAAGAACACTTTGCTCAGAAAGGTGGACACCCCCAGTATCATAAGGCCAACTTCTTGATGATTCTCCAATGCTGTTATATGTTTTCCCTAAAGCTCAGTGAATCCTGAGCAAACAGTAATTATTCACTTATAGTAGTGTTGAGAATAATTAAAACTTGGCTTTCATAAATGCAAATTGGACTAACAAATCATAGTATAAAGCATTATACTACTCTTTTTGCATGTGTTTGGTGGATGAGGCAAATGAATTATAAATTAGATTTAATAATGAAAATGCATTCAAGCCACATTGCTAAGCAGCATTATACAATGGCCAAGTTACATGGTTTTTTAATCACATATGGGGAGAAAAGGGTGAATTAGCTCACAATAATGACCTTGAGGCATTTGCTTTGTGTTTGACATCTCTCCATTGGATCCCCCAGGATGGATACCTTGTATCTTTAGATGGATTTGGATAGTTTCTGTTTTGCCATTATGGTCATTGCCTCTAACTCTTCATGAAGGACTTTTTTTTTAATCAAAAAGAATTTTTTTTTCATGTTATTGAACATAGAAGAAATATACAAATGGAATTTATCATCCATTTTTTTCAGGTTCCAAAATTTTAAAACTCTACTAGGGAAAAATGATTTCATTTGCTGAATTTGATAACTGAATACTTGAAAAATAACCATAGTGTTTTGATGTGTTTCATTTTTGTGTTTGCATCTTATACAATTTAAAACTAGTTGAGTGATAGTTGTTTACATAACTCCATATTCTCATAGAAGTTTAAGAAGTGAAAGATGTTGGATTAGAGGGGATAATTAGATGAAATTTGTCTAGAGAAAACATTTGGAAATTTTAGTGCCAGGCTGGGCAGATGGCTTAGTAGGTGAAGCACGTGCCATGCAACTCTGTATATTGAATTCATATCCCAAGACTCCACAGAAAGGCCTGAAACTGTGGCAGGTATGTGCATATGCACGCACACACACACACACACACACATACACATAATAAATATTTTTTAAAAATCTTAGTATGGTCATGTTTTTCCATTTTTATTTTGGTTTGGAAAAATGTACAAGATGATAAGCAACTGTAAAAAGAAATTCATGTTGTTTACCCCCTTTTGTTTAATTTTTTAGATGGACTTATGGATTTGTGTAGGCCAAGCAATTCATTTGGTGTTCCACCTTGGCATAGCTGTCATAAACTCATTTATGTGCGACCTAATTCCAAAACTGGAGTTCCTGTTGGGCACTGGCCAATTCCAGAATCTTTTTGGCCAGAACAAAATTTGCCATCATTAGTAAGTATCATAATACAAGAAGGTCTGAATTTTTAATTTGATAACAGTGAAGTTTGTAAAATAGCTTTGATCATTTTAAGCTGTGCTGCAGGCAAATAGGGGCTCCTCCATTTTGTTTCTAGCTCTTACTGGAATTATATATACCTGTGTTTTTAAAAAATATATCTATTCATTTATTTGCAAGGAGAGAGGGGGAGGGAAGGGGAAGCATGGGCACACTAGGGCCTCTAGCCACTGAAAACAAACTCCAGATACATGCACCACTCAGTACATCTGTCCTTACATGGGAATCGAACCAGGGTCATTAGTCTCTACAGGCAAGTGCCTTAACTCCTGAGCTATCTCTCCAGCTGTACCTTGTGTCTTAAAGCAAAGGAAGAGGACTTCTTCTAGTCCTTCTAGTCTTTCTTTTATTTGCCTTCATCTCTTAGATAGTGAAAGCATTGTTATTCCTGATGTCATAAAGCATGGCTTGGTTTTCATTTCAGAGCGCTGACTTTATTTACATGCTATCTAACAAACACTGGTGAGGCTGTGGGTGTGTAGTTCAGTAGTAGGGTGCTTTCCTAGCATGCACAGAACCCTGAGTTCCATCTCTAGCACTGCATAAGTGGCATGGTAGACATGGTGGTACATGCCTGTAATCCCAGTGCTCTCAAGATAGATGCAAGAAGATCATAAGTTTAATGTCATCCTCTTTTACATAGTGACTTTGAGCGTAGCCTAGGACACATGAGATTCTGTCTCAAAAAGTGCACTTGTGAGGCTAGAGAAATGGCTCAGCAGTTAAGGGAGTTTGTTTGCAAAGCCCAACAGCCTAGGTTCGATTCCCCAGTACTCACATAAAGTCAGATGCACAAAATGGTGCATGTGTCTGGAGTTCTTTTGCAGCAACAAGAGGCCCTAAGATGCCCATTCTCATTCTCATTTGTTCTCTCTCACACACTCACCTTCCTTCCCTCCTTCTGTGCTTGCAAATGACAAATGAATAAATATATTCAAATTAATTTTCATGCACAGCTTCTGTAAATTCCAATATACTTTATATGCTACATAAGTTGTAGAATATTTAATATGTCTTGTTTAAAATATCTTAATGTTCAACTTCTAGGAAGTCATTGTATATCTATAAGAACTTGGTACACCTATTTTTAAAACTACTTTTCTTACAACTTCTATAATTATAGACAATAAACCATTGTGATTGCCTCCCATATCCCACTTTCCCCTTCACAGATCCACTCTTCATCATATCCCCTCCCTCTCTCCATTAGTCTCTCTTTTATTTTGATGTCATCATTTCCTCCTGTTATGAGAGTCTTCTGAACTTAGTGCCAGGCATGGATATCCAGGCCATTTTGTGTCTGGAAGAGTGCATTGTAAGGAGTCCGACCCTTCCTCTGGGTCTTACATTCTTTCCGCCACCTCTTCCACAATGGACCCCGAGCCTTGGAAGGTGTGACAGAGATGTTTCAGTACTGAGCACTCCTCTGTCACTTCTCAGCACTGTGATGTCTTTTGAGTCATTCCAGAGGTCACTGCCATCTGAAAAGAGAAGCTTCTCTAACCAAAAGGGAGAGTAGCATTAATATACGGGTATGAATATTAAGAGAAGTACTTACTGGGCAGTTTGGTGAATAATATATGCATTTAGTCAGACACCAGAAGATATTACACCCCTAGGGCTCATGACTTCCCTTGTCGTAGGTTTTCAGTATCAGGCATATATTCCTTCCTGTGGAACGGGCCTCCAGTCTAATTAGAGAGTGGTTGGTTCCCCCCTTAACAGACATGCCACTGTTACACCATTTGGTCATGTGGCCTGGCTGGCCAAAGTTAAGGCTCATAGTGTCCACTGTTTTCACCACTGATGACTTCTGTCTCTCTCTCTCATAGCACTACATGTAGTGTAGCTTTTTTTTGTTGTTGTTTTTTGGTTTTGGTTTTTCGAGGTTGGGTTTCACTCTAGCCCAGGCTGACCTGGAATTCACTCTGTAGTCTCAGGGTAGCCTTGAACTCACGGTGATCCTCCTACCTCTGCCTCCTAAGTACTGGGATTAAAGGCACATGTCACCATTCCCTGCTAGTATAGCTTTTTCTAGCTTTCTGTCAGCTGGTCTTCAGGGAGGAGGCTTTCAGCTCAGGTCTAGCTTGATTTCTCAGTGACCTTCCAGCCAAAGCATGCGAGTCTTCAGCAATAGGATCTTATTGTCTATTTCTGGTAGGAAACCAAGAACCTTGGCCTGTAATGTTTTGGGGGCATCAGAGATCTCCTTGGCCAACAACTCACTGGAAGGTATCCCATCCCTGGCACTGAAATTTTCTAGTAAGTCTATGGCTTCTGGGTGTTCCATTATCCAAAAAGTAGGTTTTGCTATGGCTTATTCACAACAGTTATTTATTTATTTATTTATTTATTTATTTATTTATTTATTTATTTATTTGAGAGCCAGACAGAGAGAGTGAGAGAAAAAGAATGGGTACCCAGGGCTTCTAGCCACAACAAACAATCTCCAGATGCATGTGCCACCTTGTACATCTGGCTTACATGGCTCCTGGAGAATCAAACCTTAGTCCTTTGGATTTGCAATCAAATGCCTTAATCACTAAGCTATCTCTCCAACCCAATATCTTGAATTTTGATTATCCCCCCACCCTTATTTTACTCAATCTCTTTGTTTTTTGTTTTTTTGTTTTTCGAGGTAGGGTCTCACTGTAGCCCAGGCTGACCTGGAATTCACTATGTAATCTCAGGGTGGCCTTGAACTCACCGTGATCCTCCTACCTCTGCCTCCTGAGTGCTGGTATTAAAGGCGTGCGCCACCACGCCTGGCTCTCAATCTCTTCTTGTAACCTCACTTAGGCTATTGTACCACCAGTAATCTGTTCATCTACTTAAATATATGGAATACCATCTCTTAAAGTCCTCCCATCCCCTCTCTTTCCCTTATAGCTCCTTTGTAGCTTACTGGCCTCTGCTACTGATTTTTACTCCAACTCACACACAAGTCTAAACATTTGTTGTTTTTTTTTATGGTTTTTCAAGGTAGGGTTTCACTCTAGCCCAGGCTGACCTGGAATTCACTATGGAGTCTCAGGGTGGCCTTGAACCCATGGCAATCCTCCTACATCTGCCTCCTGAGTGCTGGGATTAAAGGAATGTGCCACCACACCCGGCTAAGTCTAAACATTTGTAGCTAGGATCCACATATGAGAGAGAACATGTGGCATTTGGCTTTCTGGGCTTAGGTTACCTCACTTAGTATAATCCTTTCCAGATCCATCCATGTCCCTAAAAATTTCATAATTTCATTTTTCTTTATTGCTGAATAGAACTCCATTGTATAAATATACCATATCATCATTTTCCATTCATCAGTTGAGGGACATCTAGGCTGGTGCCATTTCCTAGCTAATGTGAATAGAGCAGCAATAAACATGGCTGTGCCAGTATCTCAGGAACTTCCACACTGATTTCCACAATGGTTATACCAGTTTACATTCCCACCAGCAGTGTAGATGTGTTCCTCTTTTTGTGCATCCTCACCAGCATTTATTGTCATTTGTTTTCTTGTTGATAGCCATTCTGACAGGAGTGAGATAGAATCTCAAAGTAGTTTTAATTTGCATTTTCCTCATGGCTAAGGATGTAGAACATTTTTAAGATGTTTGTATGCCATCTGTATCTCTTCTTTTGAGAACTCTCTATTTAGTTCCATAGCCCAGTTTTAATTGAGTTGTTTGATTTCTTATTATTTAGTTTTTTGAGTTATTTGTGTATCCTGAATATTAATCCTCTGTCATATGTATAGCATCTGACATGTATATAAGGTCCCAGTGGTTGATTAGTGGCTTTATTTCCTGAGCAACTGGTGTTATATTCGGAAAGTCATTCCTATGCCAATATTTTGAAGGGTTTCTCTTACTTTTTCCTCTCGCAGTTTCAGCATTTCAGGTCTGATAGTAAGGTCTTTGATCTACTTGTACTTGATTCTGTTGTGTGGAGAGAGATAAGGATCTATTTTTATTCTTTTACATATAGATATCAAGTTTTCACAGCACTATTTGTTAAAGAAGCTGTCTTTTCTCCAATGAATATTTTTGTCAAAAAGCAGATGGTGGTGGCTGTGGTGGTGCGTGCCTTTAATCCCAGCACTAGGGAGGCAGAGGTAGGAGGATTGCCATGAGTTCAAGGCCACCCTGAGACTACTGAGTGAATTCCAGGTCAGCCTGGGCTAGAGCAAGACCCTACCTTGGAAAACCAAAAAGGAAGGAAGAAAGAGAGAGTGAGAGAGAGAGAGAGAGAAAGGAAGGAAGGAAGGAAGGAAGGAAGGAAGGAAGGAAGGAAGGAAGGGAGGGAAGGAAGAAGGAAAGAAAAGCATATGGCTACATTTGGGTCCTCTATTCTGTTCCATTGATTTGTATGTCTGTCTTTGTGCCAGTACCATGCTGTTTTTGTTACTGTGGCTTTGTAGTATAGGTTAAAATCAGGTATGATGATACCAACAACCTTATTTTTGTTGCTCAGAATTGCCCTAGCTATTCGAGATTTTTTGTGCTTCCAAATGAATTTTAAGATTGTTTTTTCTATTTCCATGAAGAATGGCATTGGAATTTTGATGGGTATTGCATTAAATGTGTAGATTGCTTTTGGTAAGATTGACATCACAATGTTGGTTCTTCCTATCCAAGAATATTAGATGTCTTTCCATTTCCTAGTGTCTTCTTCAATTTCTCTCTTCAGTGTTTTAAAGTTTTCATTGTAGGGATCCTTCATTTCCTTGGTTAGGTTTATTCCAAGGTACTTTATTATTATTTTTTTTTTGAGGAAATTGTGGATGGAAGTGATACCATGGTTTCATTCTCAGCATGTTTGTTGTCAGTATATAGGAGAATTACTGTTTTCTGTGTGTTTATTTTATATCCTGCTTCATTGCTAAAAGTGTATCAGCTCTAACAGTTTGCTGGTAGAATCTTTAGCGTCCTTTATGTATGGAATCATATCATCTGCAAATAATGATAATTTGATCACCTACTTTCCAATCTATAATACTTTTATGTGTGTCTCTTGCCTTATTGCTATAGCTAAGACTTCCAGTACTATCGTAAGTAAAAGAGGGGACAGTGGACACCCTTTTCTTGTTCCTGTTTTTAGTGGAATATCTTCAAGTTTTTCTCCATTTAGTATTTTGATGGCTGCAGGTTTGACATAATAGCCTTTATTATGTTGAGCTATGTTCCTTCTATTCCCAGTTTCTGTAGGAGTTTTATAATGAAGAGATTTTGGATTTTATCAAATGACTTTTCTGCATCTATTGAGATGATCATGTGATTTTATCCTTTAGTCCGTTTATATAGTGTGTTACATTTATCAGTTTGCATATGTTGAACCATCCCTGCATCTCTGGGATAAAGCCTACTTGCTTGGGGTGAATGATCTTTTTGAGATATAGTCAAGATAGGGTCTCACTGTAGCCCAGGCTGACATGGAATTCACAATGTATTCTCAGGCTGGCCTGAAACTCACATCGATTCTCCTACCTCTGCCTCCTTAGTGCTGGGATTAAAGGTGCCACCACGCCTGGCTGATCTTTTTGATATAGTCTTGTATTCTGCTTGCCAATATCTTCTTGAGAATTTTTGAGTCTGTGTTCATGCGGGAGAGTGGTCTGTAATTTAGGGTTTTTTGATGTAGGGTCTTGCTTTAGCCCAGACTGATGTGGAATTCATTATGTAGTCTCAGGAAGGCCTTGAAATTGTAGCAATCCTCCTACCTCTGCCTCCTGAGTGCTGGGATTAAAGGTATGCACCACTATGCTTGGCAGAAATTCACATTTTTAAAGATGGGCTTTCACAGTGTAGCCAGTCGGGCCTTGAACTCCTAATGAGTCAGTCTCACAAGTACTGCTCTTATAGGCATACCTGCCCCTATGATGGATAAATAAGCAATGTTTTTAGATGATCTCTAAGCAAGTATGTCTTTTTATTCATTGCATTTAGGAGATGGGGGTTTGATATTCTAGGTACTTCTAGTGCCAGATAAATTGGCTTCATAGGGAGAAGGTACCCAGGGAAAATGGAGCACATAAGAAGCATATTTTCTTTCCCCTATCCCTAGTATAAAAAGGCCTGAAAACCCCATCATACCTCAAAAGGGCCCCGGCTGAAACTAAGAAAAATTGGAGAAACAAGCAAGGGTGCTGTTTTCTTGGTGAACCAGGTACCAGCACAAGGGGGAAGGAGATCAACACAGAGAAAAATCAACTCCTACCAAATCAGAGATCCAGAGACCCAGAGGTCCCCAACATCTCATCACTGAAGCAGACCAAAAATGAACCCAACATGGCTCAGGGAAATTTTGCGGAAGAGGGGGCGGAAAGAATGTCAGAGCCACGTGTTGGGTCATGATATGCTAATATTTATCCTATCCATAACTGTGGGCTAACTCCAAAATGCATGACCCATATACCTCAACAAGGAGGGGCCAAGGGGAGTGGGTAGGTCACGGATGAGCCTAATAATGGTACCAAATTGACTGTATTCGCTGAGTACAAAACTAATTAATAAAAAAATGCCTGAAAAATTCCTCTGACATGGGCTAGAAATAGGATGGGAAATAGAAAGCGCACCATTGATTGCTCCTGTATTATAATACTTTCCTGGTTTAGTTAATCTATATTTTAAGTTCTAGAAATTTTCAGTGAACTCTGTTTTCCCTTGGATTACTATTTTTTAATTTTTATTTATTTATTTGACAGAGAAATAGGGGGAGAGAGAGAGAATGGGCACACCAGGGCCTCCAGGCACTACAAACGAACTCCAGACACATGTGCCCCCTTGTGCATCTGGCTAACGTGGGTCCTGGGGAATTGAACCTGGGTCCTTTGGCTTTGCAGGCAAATGCCTCAACCGCTAAGCCATCCCTCCAGTCCTGGATTACTATTTTTAACTCCTGAAATTTTTTAAACGAGTGACCATGGAGGGCTTGAATAAAAAATATTTTTATAAAAAGTATAAAAAAGAGGCTTGAAGCTCCTGCTGTGGGTAAAGGGAAAGGTCCCCTTACCACCACCACCCCCCCAGGGCTTCAATGTGGCAAACCATATTGTCAACTCCCAGCCCTTCATACACCAAAGTAAATGTTTTAATGACAGATTTACTTCCTTATTGCTAACTATGGGATTTTACTCATGTCTTTATTTTTTTTTTACATGTTCAGATATAAGAAGTCAGAAATATTTCACAAGATTGGTAAATTGAAATCAGGAAAACAAAATCGAGGAAATTCTAAATAATCTGTATGGCATTCATGTTAGAATTTCTCTGCCTTGAGCCTCAGAGGCCCCCAACACCTCACCACTGAAGCAGACCAAAAATGAACCCAACATGGCTCAGGGAAATTTTGCGGAAGAGGGTGCGGAAAGAATGTCAGAGTCACATGTTGGGTCATGATATGCAGAGACATTTATCCTACCCATAACTGTGGGCTAACTCCACAATGCATGACCCGTATACCTCAACAAGGAGAGGCCAAGGGGAGGGGGTAGGTCACGGATGAGCCTAATAATGGTACCAAACTGGCTGTATTTGCTGAATACAGAACTGACTAATAAAAATAAATAAATAAATAAAAAATTAAAAAAAGAGAAACTTGAAAGAGTGGAAGGCAAGCAGTGTTTTGAGGTTTTTAAGCAAACCTCAGGATAAATGTTGGCTTAATTAAGTATATAAGTAAAACTATGGAGAAAAAAAAAAGAATTTCTCTGCCTTTAAAAGTTCATTTGAGATCTGCTTTTCTTAACCCATTTATATCTTGTCAGTTTGTAAATGAAAAGCCAAATGAATGTCTCCATTTTTATAAAGGAAGCAAAAAAATTTATCACAGTTATTATCCTTCCAGATCTTGTAGTCCTTGCTGCCCCCCTTTTGTCTCTGTGGTGGTCTCTAATCAAACAGACTAAACCTGGTAATAAAATTGCTTCTCCATTAATCTGCCCCAAACATTCAGACCTTTCTAGCTCCACAAAAAGCATCCCCCACTCCAGCTATTCAAAGCAAGCATGCGGGTATGAGCAGAGCTATAAAACTCCTTTGAGGCTCTGGAGTTGTGACTGACTCATTGTCATCATGTGTCTTGCACTTTCTTTGTTTTTACTATTTTCATTTTGCTTGTTAGTGGCTTGAGCTTTGCCGTTACCTCATTAGAAAGTTTAACTGATTCTACTTCTAGTAGTATATGGATTGTCTAACCTCATGGTAAAAAGGAATAAAAGCCAGGTAATGTTTGGAGGTTACAGAGTAGTTCTAAAAGTTAGACTTCATCCTGTGGATCATAAGTGCTTCTTAATATTTAAAAGAGGTTGGTCTTTTTTTTTTTTTTTTTTGAAGTAGGGTCTCGCTGTAGCCCAGGCTGACCTGGAATTCACTATGTAGTCTCAGGCTGGCCTTGAACTCACAACAATTTTCCTACTGCTGCCTCCTAAGCACTGGGATTAAAGTCATGTGCCATCATGCTTGGCAGAAATTCTTATTTTTTAAGACAGGCTCTCAAGAGCTAGGTTGTTTTTTTTTTACTTCACTGAAATTCTAGCTGTGAATTGTAATTTACCTTCCTTCTTCACAATGCTACGCAGGTGGTAGAAATAATCTGAGTTTTTTCCCATTTATTCCATATTGTAGGACTGGTTTGACCACATATAACAGAGTTTGCAAAATTGTTGGAAATGTACACTTGCTTGATCTTATTTTCCTCCTTTTTTTTTTTTTTTTTTTTTTTTTTTTTTTAGCCTCCACGAACATCTCATCCTGTGGTGAGATTCTCCTGTGTAGATTGTGAGCCAATGGTTATAGACAAACTGCCCTTCGACAAATATGAACTTGAACCATCTCCCTTAACTCAGTATATCTTGGAAAGAAAGTCTCCTCATACTTGCTGGCAGGTACTTAACTTTGCCTATTAGCCAAATGCCTGTAACCATTCTGGGACCTGGGAATTGTTCATAATAGTTTCTAATCTGAAAATATTACACTCTGCCTTTTTCTTAAACATGCTATCAAGGGCTAAGGATATGGCTCAGTGGATAAGAGAACTTGCCATATAAGCATGAGGGTCACATTATCAGCTGGGTATGACCATGCACGCCTATAACCCCAGTCCTGTTGTGGATGACTGGGGATACCAGAGAATCACTGGCCAGAAATGGCAGCTCCAGGTTCAGTCAGAGACTCTGCCTCCAGGAAACAAGTAGAAGAGCATAGGGGCGAACACCTGCCATTCGCCCCCCCCCACACACACACGCACATCAAAAAGTCACAGCAAGCAAATAATGTTAGAGTGATCCAAATCATTAACCTATTGTATGTACATTGTCACTATAAGGAAGTAGAATCTGACGAAACTATGTATTTGTTGTTTGTGAGGGTGGTTAATATCTGGTCCCTAAGCCGGGTGTGGTGGCGCACGCCTTTAATCCCAGCACTCGGGAGGCAGAGGTAGGAGGATCGCCGTGAGTTCGAGGCCACCCTGAGACTCCATAGTGAATTCCAGGTCAGCCTGATATAGAGTGAGACCCTACCTCGAAAAACCAAAAAAAAAAAAAAAAAATCTGGTCCCTGGTTCTAGGTTAAGAATTCTTTTTTTTTTCTTTTATTATTATTATTAACGACATATTTTGTATGGATACATCATGTGTTGTATTTAGGTTAAGAACACTTAAAAGATGCAGATTGTGTTCAGGCATGATTTAGGCAGCTGAAGTGGCACTCTCAGCTCTTGTTTTTTTATTTATTTATTTTAACCTAATGCATATTTGTAATATTCCCATCAGGTTATCCTCTTTTGTACCCTCTCTCTTGACCCATTGATTGATCATCTCTTTATTGCCTCAAAATAAATTGCAATAGTTTCCATCTTATGATAGTTTATTCAGTAAGTATTTACTGACTGAAAGATGAATTAAAGGAGAGAGGAATGGGACACCAAAGGGAACTAGAACAAAACTTCATAGTAGTACACATGAGGACTGTTTACATAATCCTTTCAATAGGCTTTGTTTTTGTGCATGAGGGGTCTGCTTTCTAAGTCTTCTCTAATCACCCCTTGTTCTTTTGGAAAGTTAATTTGTTTTAATGCCTGTTATATTTAACAGTATTTCAGCATTATTTTCCATTGTATTAGCCAAGTAAATATTTGGGGGTTGTTAATGTGGCCCGTGGGCTCTAAGAGGTTATTGCATCATACAATTTCATTTTCAACATGATTGTGGAAAATTGTAACTTGAGCCGGATATGGTGGTGCATGCCTTTAATCTCAGCACTCAGGAGGCAGAGGCAGGAGGATAGCTGTGAGTTCAAGGCCACTCTGAGACTACAGAGTGAATTCCAGGTCAGGCTAGGTTAGAGGAAGACTCTACCTTGAATCTCCCCTCAAAAACAAAACAAAACAAAATTGTAACTTGAATATTCATGTTTAGTGTGATTATTTTGAAATGACCATAAGCAAAAAGCACTCTTCCTATTTTTAAGTTGCAATTCAGTTGTTCAGATGTTGCTATAGAATGTTGCTATAAGCTTGGCTTCACATAAAATCATTATTGTCATAACTGTACATTGTTTCATGGCCTTCTTAGGTATTTGTTACTAGTAGTGGAAAATACAATGAACTTGGATACCCATTTGGTTATTTAAAAGCCAGTACAACTTTAACTTGTGTAAACCTCTTTGTGATGCCTTACAACTACCCAGTTTTACTTCCTCTTTTAGGTGAGTAAAATATGTACCATTTAATCATCTTTCAAATGAGACAAAAACAAAAGGTAGATAAATAAACAGGATTTCAAATGTAATCAAAGAATGCTAGAATGGATAAATATGTAAAATCTGACTTGAAAGGACACAGTTTGAATATTTTCTGTTTGTTTTTTTATTCCTTATCCATCACAGGAGAGGTACTAGGCCTTGAGTGTGTAATTCTTATGCTGTTCTACAGGTTACAGCTCCAGTGAGCATCTCCTTCCTATTTCTGAAATATTTTTTATAGATGAGTTTATGCCAAAGAAACAATTGGTTTTGTTGGAGTTAATCTCCTGGCTATTTGATGGCTTTCTTTAGAAAATAGGGCTTCTGTGAGGATACTGGATTGTATTTGATTGTATTTCTTTCTTCCCAGAATGTTACATGCTCTCCAGGCATCTGGTTTAAGCAGGATAAGGAGCTAGTTCTTCTATAACTGTAATTGTAGAAGTTAAGGTTTCCATGGAAAAATTCTAAAAGGAGCAACTTAAGCAGCTGTTACTCAGATACTATTGAAAATGTGTGGAGAATTCTTCTCTCATTTGAAGAGCCGTAGCTCTACTGTGTGGTATCTTTCTAGCAGTAAAATCAGGAATTCTTTTAATTTACTAGGGTTTCTAAATTCTTACAAAAGGATCAAATCTTGACTAACTGTGATCATGTTAGTACTATCCAATGCGATGTATTTAATGTATTAAAAGACAGTCCTTTAAAATGTTTGGATTTAAGAAGTTTAAGAGTAGGTCATCATAAATATATCAGCATGATTCTTTTATCTTAGCTACTTTACTTCTTAGCCCAGTATAAAAATATCTTTTATGTGTTGTCACTACAAAATACAGGTTATATTCTACAGATTACCAAGAAAATGTGTTTATATTTATGTATTAATTTATACCTTTTCTTAAATGTCTTTATGACCTCAATTTTTACAACCATATTAATACCATTGTTTTTTCTAACTTTTTGTTTGTTTTTCAAGTAGTGTCTCACTCTAGCCCAAGCTGACCTGGAATTCACTCTGTAGTCTCAGGCTGGCCTCAGACTCTAACAGTGATCCTCCTACCTCTGCCTCCTGAGTGCTGGGATTAAAGGCGAGCGCCACCATGGGCCAGCTTTTCATACTTTTTTTTTTTTACATTTTACGACTAAAATTTTTTTCAGTTTGTTTCAGCAGGAGTGAATCATTATTATAGCAGGAAAGGGAAGAAAATACAAAAAAAGAAGACAAAAAAAGGAAGAAAAAGCTGTTGCATTTCTGAACAAATTCAGAATTTTAAAGAATAGCTCTCTTTGTAGAGAAACTTGTACATGTTTCCCCCCCTCTATGAAAGTAAACTGTTTATTAAAAACATAAGAACTAATAAAACTTAAAAAAGAGGGCTAGTGAGATTTCTCAGTGGTGAAGACGCTTGCCTGCAAAGCCTAATGACCTGGGTTCCATTCCCCAGTACCCATGTAGAGCAAGATGCACAAAGTGGTACATGTATCTGGAATCCATTTACAGTGGCTGGAGGCCCTGGCATACCCATTCTCTGTCTCTTTTCTCTCTGCTTACAAATAAATAAAACAATATTTTATAAAAACTTGAAGATACAAGCCGGGCGTGATGGTACACACCTTTAATCCCAGCACTCGGGAGGCAGGCAGAGGTAGGAGGACTGGCGTGAGTTCAAGGCCACCCTGAGACTACAAAGTTAATTCCAGGTCAGCATGGGCTAGAATGAAACCCTACTTCAAAAAACCAAAACAACAAAACAAAACAAAACAAAACAAAAACTTGAAGATATGAAATAGAGGATGGGGCTGGAGAGATGGCTTAGTGGTTAAGCGCTTGCCTGTGAAGCCTAAGGACCCTGGTGCGAGGCTCTATTCCCCAGGACCCATGTTAGCCAGATGCACAAGGGGGTGCAAGCGTCTGGAGTTCGTTTGCAGTGGCTGGAGGGCCTGGCGTGCCCATTCTCTCTCTCTGCCTCCTTCTCTCTGTCACTCTCAAATAAATAAATAACAAAAATAAAAAACAAAATAGAGGATGGATTTACACTATCTTTGGTAATTATATGGGTACCAGGTACATGTTGATGGCTGGAGATATCAGTTATGAATTAGTTTAGAATTCTTTTTTACACTTGGAAGAAAATAATGACATGTTTTGGGAGTTTCCATACAGTATACATAATGTATTTAGATTATTAAAATAACTACATTTGAGTTTTGAAAGCTAGGTAATATCTGCATATCAAAGGTAAATATTTCCATTATATTGCTACACATAGTGTTCAAGAAACATGTTTAGCCAGATGTGGTAGGTATGCTTGTTATCACAGTACTTGGAAGGCTGAGGCAAAAAAAAAATCAGTAATTCAAGTCCAGCCTAAGACACATAATGAATTCAAGGCAGGCCTGAACTACATATACATAACAAGACCTTCTCTCAAATAGGGAAGATGGCTCAGTGGCTAAAGGCACTTGCTTACAAAGTATGCTGGCCCAGGTTTAATTCCTCAGTACCCATGTAAAGCCAACATAAAGTGTCTGAAGTTTGCAGTGGTAAAATGTCCTGGCATGCCCACACAGACTCATTTTCTCTCTCAAATAAAGTTTTAAAAGATATTTTATATATTTATTGTAGAGAAAGAGAGGGGGAGAGAGAGAGAGAGAGAGACTGAGTATGGATATGCCAGAGCCTCCTACTACTACTGCAAAGGAACCTCACATGCACATGCTACTTTGTGCATCTGGCTTTACATGGGTACTGGTGAATCAAATGTAAGCTGTTAGGCTTTGCCTTTAACTACTGAGCCATCTCTCCAGCACCCCTCAAATGAATGCATTTAAAAGAAATACCTTATTTCAAAATAGGAGGTTGGCTGGAGAGATTTCTTGGTGGCTAAGGTGCTTGCCTGTGAAACCTAAAGACTCATTTTGACTCTGCAGGTCCCACATAAGCCAGGCACACAGTAACACAAGTGCAAAGTCACACATGTGCACAAGGGGCCACACACATCTGGAGTTTGATTGCAGTGGCAGAAGCCCTGCCATGCCAATTCTGTCTCTCTCACTCTCCTCACCCTCATTCTAGCTCTCTTGCATTAAAAATAAAAAAAAGCTAGGCAGGGTGCCACATGCCTTTAATCCCAGCACTCAGGAGGCAGAGGTAGGGGGATTGCCGAGAGTTCAAAGTCATCCTGAGACTACATAGTGAATTCAAGGTCAGCCTGGGCTAGAGCAAGATCCTTCTTCCAAAACCAATAAATAAATAAATAAAATAAAATAAAATAATATTTAAAAAAGAGGGGAAGAGCCAGGCATGGTAGCTCACGCATTTAATCCCAGCATTTGGGAGGCAGAGGTAGGAGGATCGCCGTACGTTCAAGGCCACCCTGAGAATACAGAGTGAATTCCAGGTCAGCCTGGGCTAGAGCAAGACTCTACCTCAAAAAAAACTCCAAAAAACAAAGAGGGGTAGGATACAGCCGGGCATGGTTGCACACACCTTTAATCCCAGCACTTGGGAGGCAGAGGTAAGAGGATCACTGTGAGTTCGAGGCCACCCTGAGATTACATAGTAAATTCCAGGTCAGCCTGGGCCAGAGTGAAACCCTACCTCAAAAAAAGGGGGGGGGGGCTGGAGAGATGGCTTAGCAGTTAAGCGCTTGCCTGTGAAGCCTAAGGACCCCGGTTCGAGGCTTGATTCCCCGGGACCCACGTTAGCCAGATGCACAAGGGGGCGCACGCGTCTGGAGTTCGTTTGCAGTGGCTGGAGGCCCTGGCATGCCCATTCTCTCTCTGTCTCTCTCTCTCTCTCTCTCTTCCTCTTTCTCTGTCTGTCGCTCTCAAATAAGTAAATAAAAATACAAACAACAACAAAAAAAAAGACGGGGAGGGAAAAAGGAGGAAGGTTAAAAGGAATGATGAAACAACAGAAGGAAGGTAGTTTAGCTGTAAAGAATTTTAAATGTCAGCCGGGCATGGCGTGGTGGTGCACACCTTTAATCCCAGCACTCGGGAGGCAGAGGTAGGAGGATTGCCGTGAGTTCGAGGCCACCCTGAGACTACATAGTGAATTCCAGGTCAGCCTGAGCTAGAGTGAGACCCTCCCTCGAAAAACAAAACAAAACAACAACAACAAAAAAAAGAATTTTAAATTTCAGCCTACCATCTCTGTATTTTTTCTTCCGAGGTAGTCTCATACTCTAGCCCAGGCTGACCTGGAATTCACAATGTAGTCTCAGGGTGGCCTCGAACTCAGCAATCCTCCTACCTCTGCCTCCCGAGTGCTGAGATTAAAGGCATGCGTCACCATGCCCTGCCTCTGTATGTCTTTACTATCACCTACTAACTAATATTTTATGGACATAAGGTTTGGTTTAAAAAAGTTGAACACAGAAATTTAAAAAATGGAGAATGAGTGAAATAGAGTTAAGCAAAATATAAATCAATTAAGGAGAATCCAAATATAAAACCTGCCCATTGTTTACTAGAAATAATAAACTTAGCTTTTGTTATCATATGCTTTAAAATATCTCTTGACCTTGATCTTTCACCAAAATAATAACATCTATTTTTAAATATTCTGTTTATTTATTTGCAAGCAGAGAAATACAGAGAGAGACAGACAGACAGACACAAACACAGTCAGAGAGTGAGTGTGTGTGTGTGTGTGTGTGTGTGTGTGTATGTATGGGTACGCCAGGGCCTCTAGCCACTGCAAATGAACTCCAGATGCATGCACCACCTTGTGTATCTTATATGGGTACTAGGGCAATAACCTAGGTTGTTAGGCTTTACAGGTAAGCACCATAACCACTGGGCAATCTCTCCAACCCAGCATCTTTTTTTTTGTTTGTTTGTTTTGAGGTGGGTTCTCGCTCTAGCCCAAGTTGGACAGAAATTCACTATGTCGTCTCAGGCTGGCCTCGAAATCATGGTGATCTCCTACCTCTGCGTCCTGAATGTTGGGATTAAAGGCATGCACTACCATGCCTGGCAGCATCTTTTTTTTTTAAATGAAAGAGTCATTAATCTTATCAACCAGTAACTGTGGATTCCATCTCAAGTGAAAATTATTACTGTAGAGTTAGTTGCTAATACATAACATCAGGGAAATATTTCAAGTGTGTTTTATTTTAATATTGCACTTTATGTAGCTTTACAAATGGAAGAGGAATATGTAAGTTCAAATTTGACTTCATTTCCTAGAAAAATACACTAGAGTTTCTCCTTGACTTACAATGAGGTTAAGTTTAATACTCCTGACTTCCAGATCGTCATAGCTGAGCCACAGGGCACACTGGCTGTTCCCCGTCGTGATCGTGGGTTCACTGAGAGCTGTGGCTCACTACTGCTGCCCAGCATTGGGAGAAAGCACTGTACTGGGTATCGCCAGACTGAGAAAAGTTTCCTCACAATTTATTTAGAAGTTGAAGTTTGGTTGCTACTGTCTATTGTTTTTCTACCACCATGAACTTAAAAATCATAAGTTGAACTACTATAAGTTGGAGACCATGTGTATATACCTTTGGTAAATATGGTGACCAAAAAAAGAATCAAATGCACTGTAATGAAATGCTCATGTGGTATAATTATAATGGAAGGTTTCTAGATGTGATTATAGATCTTGACAGTCAGGGCTGAAGTAATGTAAATTATTTCATTTTCTGTTACAGATGACTTGTTTAAGGTTCACAAGCTTAAGCCAAATCTGAAGTGGCGACAGGCTTTTGACAGCTACTTAAAAACTTTGCCTCCATACTACTTACTAGTATGTATTTTTGTGTATATATGTATTAAATGTTAATGATGATTCTTGTCATAAGGAATAATGAATCAAAAGCTTTACCCTGCAAGAAGATAGCTATCTTTGTGCCTACAGACATTTGTGTTGTCACTGACTTCTGGAGCCATGTGTAAGAATACAGAGATGTCATGATGGCACAAAAGAACATTGATTTTTCTATTTTATTTCTTTTAACTGCCATGCTTATTTTATAAAACACATCTGTTTCTCTTACTAAAATTAACCTTGAAAAATTGTCAATTTGGAATCTAAGGACAGATAGCTCTCAACTCATGTGTTATACCAACTTCCCTTTTTAACTCTAGATATTCTCAATGTGGGTTTCCCTCTGAAAACAAAATTCTGAAATAATATTTCATTGGTGCCTGTTAAACGTGTCCTAAACACAGAATTAAGTGGAGGCACTGATAGTGGGATGATCCAAAGGAACAAAATATTATTTGTCCTTATATTGTTGTTTTATAATTTGAGGGAAATATTCATGATGATTCTGAACTGGCAATATAACCCAAGTCAGGATTGTCACAGCTATTTCAGAGGTTTTTGTGCTAACTTAAAGCCAAGTTTCGAGAGGTGAAAAGGCAGAATCTTCACTGGGACCATTGGTAGTGTTGGGAGGAACAATTGGGTAATGTTGGGCATTTACCATGGCAGGAATGAGATATGCAATAAAAATGTAATGGGAAGTGATTTTATAACTTGGGAATTAAGACAAAGCAATTTACTTGTTTGAATTTGCTGTTACTTGCTCTTCTTACCCACTCTCTTCTAATATTTTTTTTTTTTTACTTTCTGCTCCTTCTCTGCTATTTTCATTGCCACTTTTTAATGTTCCATGTTTGGTTTTATGTGCAGCACCTTGACTTCTAAGAAATGAATCATGTCCCTTTGCCCCTTGTAACTGACTTTGAGTAATTTAAGATTTATTCTATTCTTACTGTTGTGTATTTTGTTTCCTTATAGCCATTAAAGAAAGCACTAAGGATGATGGGAGCTCCAAATCTGATATCAGATAATTTAGATTGTGGACTTAGTTACAGTGTTATCTCTTACCTTAAAAAACTCAGCCAACAGGTAGTATTGGTAAAAACAAACAAACAAAAATCCTTTGCCCTCAGAAGTGCATTTCCTTATTCTTTAGTGTAATTGTAATTTCTCAAATTAAATGTGTATATATCTCTACACTTTATGAATTAGTGATAATGTGATTCTCTATGGCTTCTAGCTTCACCATTAAACTGCCGTTAAGGGTCTGTCAGTATCGTTCGATGCTGTGCCATTTCTCCTCCTGCCTGCCAGTTTGTCTGGCCCAAAAGCTGGCTGATACTTTGTGGCCTAAGTGGGGCAGAGGCTTAATGGAATTCTCTCATGGGTCACATTTTGTCTGTCCTCAAACTAGTTTCTCTTCAATATACCTTGGCTAGTGTACCCTTGTTTTGTAGATTTGCACACCGAGGCCTGGTGTGATTCAATAACTTGCCTGAAATTTATTTTCAGGCAGCACATGAAGGACTTATATACTCACATGCTAGTTCTTGAATAAATAGCTGTCTGCTTTTCCCTGGAGAGGAGGGGGTATACATGAGTCGAGTGTTCCTTGACCTGGAGGGGATCTGGAGAGTGGAGTTCTACCTCCTCTCTTCCTGCCCTTCATCTGTTCCTTTATTCGCCACCTCATTTACCATCATTCACCTCGTCCCTTGCCTGCCCCTTTCTATTAGTGCCTCATCTTCCACTCACCCCTCCTTGTCATACTTCTCACCTCTACCTAGCCCTTTCTTGTAGGGTGGAAATGTTGGGGAGCTACCGAGTCAGAGCTCTGCTGCCATGCAGTTGTGTTGTGTGACAGATGAATGCAGCAGCTTCCCTACCTTATTCACGAACATCCTGAGGGAGAGAAGAGTATGTCTGCAGTGGCTACAATGTTTTAAGTTGGATTGGTTTGGCCTTTAGAAAACAGAGTATTAAGCAAAATGTCACTAAGGGAATAAAAGACTGCACAATCTGGATGCTAACACACCTTGCTAGGGCCTGGAAAAATCTTAAATAATACCCTGCAGCATTAAAAAAAAGAAAGAAAATAGGGTAAACCCAAATTTCTGACCTACCAAGTCCCTCTAACCCCTGTTCCTCTCTAATAGTTTTTTTTGTTGTTGTTGTTCTTGTCATTGTTGTAAATGCTTTGGTTATTTATTTATCTTTTGATCTATTGATTCTTTTATTTAATGTATATGTTAAGCCTTTAAGGCTATGTCAGGATATGGCCATAAAGGAAGGAAAATGAACAGAATTGAAAATAATGCAAGCTCTGAGACCTTCTAGAACATATTGCTTGTATTCTTTTATGAGTGAGTTTTCAGGGTCATTTAAGAAAACAGACCCTTTATTATATTTTATGACTTGAGAATTTTTGGAACTCATAGATATATACTTAATTCCAATAATTGGAGAAAATAAATAACTGGCTAATCCCCAAGAAATAATAATGCATTTGGGCTTATTAAACTGGTGAATTTTATCTTTTACAGTTAAGGAAATATTGTTATTAATTTATATTTTCTCTAATTAAAAAAGTACATCACCAGTATTACTTGAACCATCTCATATGTATCTAAAACACAAAATATGCTTAAAACCCTGCTATAATGCACTCAAGAAAAATTAATAAACATAATGTAATATCTACTAAGGGGATTATTCCATGTTTGTGAATGAGAAACTTACTGAGTACACATTAAAATTATTTACTTGGTAGTATTTGTTAAATCGGTTTTTACCTTATAACACTTTGAATAATCCAATATCAAAAATCAACAGTTTATTTTTTTCAAATATAATGCCCATCTTTGTGATCTGAATTTAAGTACTAATTTATATGTATAAACATGTAGATTTAAACCTTTATATCTGGGTCCAAAATGAATGTGTCTAAATTAGAATTGGCAGTAATGAAATATGCTTTTACATGTTTTTGAATGAGATTCTTATTTCTAGTCTGCTCTCCATGATTCAGTCATGATTTGAACTCTAGAAAAGAGAAAATTTTCATTATTATCTGTCTTTCCAACCCCCTTTGTGCTTGCTGTGATAGTATAAAGAAGCACAGGGATATGTTCAATTACCTGTTTTTCTGTAACTTACAATTGAGTATTTATTGCTCTTTGGAGTTCTTAAAGTATTGTGTTTCTTAAGTAATAAAATGATAGCAATAAGGTCGATATTTTTGTAACATATTATGTACTTTTGTTTTAGACCAAAGTAGAGTCAGAACGAATACTAGCATCAGTGGGGAAGAGACCTCCCCAGGAAACTGGTATCAAAGTGAAAAATCATTCTGGAGGTGGCATGCCCTTGGTTCACAATAAAAATTTTAGAAAACTATTGAAAGAAATCATAGGGGAAAGTGCACCAAGACTGGCGGAATTAAATACCAAAGAATTTGCTGGCTTCCAAGTAGGGTTCTTCAACAAGGTGAATAAAGAGGTTGCAATTGTTTGAATTTGTCTGGTGAATTTATGCTGCTCATGCTGCTTCAGTTTTGGGATAATGACAATCCTATTTTGGAGTTAATAATTAATAATGGAGCAGTTTTGAAGTTGTTCTGCACAGCAGATGCCAACATGGAGTTAAATATGCAAGATATGTGGGGGAGTGGTAAATACCTGTAAAGGGTAAAACCAAAGGAGCGTCAGTGGCCAAGCAGAGCCTGCAGGGCACAGAACAGCTGAGCACCTGTGAGAGGATGGGCGTCAAGGGTGCTAGAGATGAAGAGGCTCAAATATTGGTGCAGCTTGGAGAAAGTCTGAGCCAGTCTTCCTCATGGAGGAGATCCTTGTGCACAGAGCTGGCCAAGCCCTGCATGCTGGAATTCTCAGTCCCTGGCTGTGGGCCACCTGGAACTCTTGATGAGGGTTGTGGTAGATAGATGCCTGTGGCACTGCAGCTGGACCCTCAGCTGATTTGCACTTCTTCCACAAAAGGCCATCCCTGTCCTGTAGGGAGATCCCAGTGGCAAGCAGCGGTGGTCTTGCAAGGTGGCTGCAGGGATAAATCTCAGGATTTGGAGTTTTAAGTAATATGCTTAAAAAAGGATATAACCAGTGGCTTTATGACTTATGGGTGTATTAGCATTCAGAACAATAATGTTTTCTACTGGGAAAATTCTGCTGTCATTGTGTTAAATATCATTCTATTTAGGAAGATTTAAAAAGGGTTAAGTATTACATTTTTGTATGAAAAGCCTTAGGAGTAACTGAGATTTGTTTCATCTCAAATAGGATTTGAAACCTCAGACATATAGGAATGCTTATGATATTCCACGTAGAGGACTTTTAGATCAGTTGACCAGAATGAGATCCAATCTACTGAAAACACACAAATTTATTGTCGGACAAGATGAAGGTAAATGAACAATGGAGTATTTTTCATTAGGAAATTAGAAGGCATGACTTACATGAAATTGTTGCATAATGAGCTTCTTATTTTTTAATATGTTAATGTTTACAAAGCCCATAATCACCAAGTCCCTATATCCCAGGCACAGTTTTCCCCTCAAATTTAAAGACAAATGTGCGTTAATCAGCATATACACGACAGTTGCTATGCTTCTATAAGTCTCAAATAGCCTCAAGAAATAGATACTGATTTAATGCCTACTTTATAGAAATTGAAATGAACATTTTACTAGTCTTCCCAGGTTAAGCTTATTATAATGTGCACAATCTAGGTCTGTCACATTTCCTAACCTGCATATGCAGAAGGTATACCAACCAACTTTCTGTGAAAAATTCAGTAACTAGTACTTTGTTTCTATGAAAGTAATGAACACTGGACAGTGTTCAGAATTGTGACTATGCAATTTCCCTGTATTCCCTTTTGTTAATCTTATTTTATTTTTTTGTTTATTCATTTGTGAGGAGAGGGAGAAAGTATGTGTTCTCCAGGACCTCTTGCTACTGCAAATGATCTCCATATTCATGTGCCATTTGGTGAATCTGGCTTTACGTAGGTACTGGGGAATCAAACTTGGGCCAGTGAGCTTTGCAAGCAAGTGCCTGTAACTGCTGAGCCATCTCCCCAGGTCCACATTTTGTTAATTGTAAATGGGGACTCCTAACTACAAAAAATGAGCCAATCTTAGCCTGGATAATCCTCTAAAATTATACACATTTTTTTGTGTGAAAAGAGCTGTTTTAGAAGAACCTGTGCATGCAACCAAATCCTCAGAGGTTAGTCACCACTAACCAAGATTGTTGGCATAATAAAAGGACACCACAAGTAGCTAGGCATGGTGGCACATGCCTGTAATCGCAGCATTTAAGAGGCTTAGATAGGAGGATTCCATAGGTTCAAAGCCAGCCTAGGCTACAGAGTGATATCTGTCTCAAAAAGAGTCAGAGAAAGAACAAGCCAGAGCACCATGAGGCTAGGTGCTTCAAAATTCAGCTGTATGTTTTGAATTCAAGTGGCAATAGGCTGGAGATCCACTCATTCTTACACCTAGTATGAAGATAAGGGAGTTGTTCTGGTGTCTGAGATGTGAACCTGTAGGCAGTAGTGATGATAGACCATGGATTGGGAGGAAGAATACGGTGCTAGATCCTGGAATTCCAGACTTGGACCATGTGCTTCAACTGTACAGCATTATTTTTTTCTGCTGGTGATTTTACAGATTCCCTTCATAGTGTCCCAGTTGCACAAATGGGTAATTACCAAGAATATCTAAAAATGATGGCTTCTCCACTACGAGAGATTGACCCAGATCAACCCAAAAGGCTGCATACTTTTGGCAATCCATTTAAACAAGATAAGAAGGTAGGATATCTATTTTTGTTTCTGCCTGAATTGTGGTATTTTCCCCATAAGTCTCTTTTTTTACAAGAAGAATACAAAGGAGAAATAAATAGACACCAGGGATCTTCGTGGATGGAAAGTGATATCCCTCTGATGTGTGTTGGCTGAATACAATAATAGCTTCCATTTATTGAGTACCTAATAGGAACTTCTGTTTTAAATGATTGCTTTATTCTCATAACCACTTTTGAAAGATGACTAATACTCTCTGCCCTTCAATAAGACAAAATCTAGGCTTAGAGTGGTCAATTGTCAAAACACTGTGACATAATTTTTATGGGATGGAGAGATGGCTTAGTGGTTGAGGTGCTTGCCTGAAGGGCCAAAGGTCCCAGGTTTGGTTCCCCAGGACCCACATAAGCCAGATGCACAAGGTGGCATATGCGTCCGCTTGTTTGCAGCAGCTGGAGGCTCTGGTCTGCCCATTCTCTCTCTCTCTCTCTCCCCATACATATATGTGTATGCCTCTCCCAAATAAATTTTAAAAACACTGTGACATAATTTTTAAAAGCCAGGATTTAAACCCACATCTTTCTGGATCTGTACCCTATATTCAGTTATACCACCACCCCACACTAATTCATTTCGTATTGAGATCACCAGTTACTTTCTATATCCATGATTCAGTCTGTAGTGTTCTAGTGAGACAGTGATAAGTGTGTCTCTTGAAATATAAAGTATTAGATGATGTTGCTTTATGTGAATTATTCTAGAGGTCTGAATGTGTGTGGATTATAGATTTGAAAATTTAATCATAAAAAGAAATTGGGATTGTGACTTGAATTTCTTCAGGGGAATACTCATATTAAGGCATAAAATATTCAGTATCTTTTTTATATTTTATTTATTTGAGAGAGAGGCAGAGAGAGAATACGTGTGGAGGGCCTTTAGCCACTGCAAACAAACTCCTGACAGAGGCTCCACCTGTGCATCTGGCTTACTGGGTACTGGGGATTGGATCCTGGGTTCTTAGGCTTTGTAGGCATGTGCCTTAACCACTAAGCAATCACTCCAGCCCCAGTATCTTCTTTGTAACAAAACTGGTATTGAAGTATTACAACCCACACCAACCTTAGTTAATTGGAGTTTTCTTTTTTTTTTTTTTTTTGAGGTGGGGTCTCACTCTGGCTCAGGCTGACCTGGAATTCACTATGGAGTCTCAGGGTGGCCTCAAACTCTCGGCGATCCTCCTACCTCCGCCTCCCGAGTGCTAGGATTAAAGGCGTGCGCCACCACGCCCGGCTTCTTTTTTTTCTATATAGAATATTGAGTTAGTTCATGTGCACTGTTTAGAACATTACTGGACTTGTAGTAAACGCTGGGTGAATATATTTTCTCCTTTTGTATGGCTTATAGAGACAAAATCATTTGGAAAGGTTAACTTGCCATGATTTTCTTCCAATAATAAGGCCCATATTCTTGGGCTATCAGTGGATGATAATAGCTTTTATGGAACCTTACATATTGTTGATACTCAATTTTTTTTTATTTCCTTTTTAGTTTTTTCTCTCTTTATTTTTTTTTGGTGACATTTTTATTTGTTTTTAATTTGTAGGTTTTACAAACTTTTTATTGATAATTTGCATAAGTAGAAACAATAAACCATAGTAATTCCCTCCCATACTCCCATTTCCCCCCTCTCAAATCCACCCTCCATTGAATCCCTTCTTTCCATTTAGTCTCTTCTATTTTGATGTCATCATTAAAAAAATACTTTGTTTTATTTATTTGAGAGAGAGAAATATGCAGATAGAGAGAGGGGAGAATTGGCATGTCATGGCTGTTAGCCACTGTAAATGAATTGCAGATGTATGTGTCACCTTATGCATCTGGCTTACATGGGTCCTGGGGAATCAAACCTGAGTCCTCTGGCTTCATAGGCGAATGAATGGCTTAACTGCTAAGCCATCTCTTAGCCCAATATCATCATTTTGTCCTCCTATTATGAAGGTCTTTTGTAGGTAGTGTCCGGCACTATGAGGTCATAAATATCAAGGCTATTTTGTGTCTGGAAAACAGCACTGTAAGCAGGCCTACCCTTCTTTTGGCTCTTACATCCTTTCCTCCACACCCTCCAAGACTCAGGATCCATTGACACTCATTTTTATACACCCTTAGGAATACTAAGTCTTGAGCTGTTGAGCACAGTGACAGAGCACTTGCCTATCATGCACAAGAACCTGGGTTCAAGTCCCAGTAGCTCTCAAAAAACATTAAGTCTTATTACTCCATGACCAACACCAAAGTAGACATATTTGAAATCATATTTCAAGTGGCTGGGGTAATCACATATTTCCATCTACTTGCCTTTCACTATCTTCACTTGTGTTCTGTACAGTAATAATCATTGTTTCCTACTGATGAGTTTAAAATCTTATTAAGGGCTTATATCAAGTGGTTTTATACTTTTCCAAAAGGTTGACTGTTCGCTTATCCCATTTTGTTTGATTAAACATGTTCATTCTTTAGGCTTTCTGATCAATCAGTATTATAGTATATTTGGTCTTGGATGGCAATTTGTGTGTAAATTTCTTCCTTGTTACACTTAGACAGCATTAAATTGAGTAGCATTTTATCTATTTATTTATTTGAAAGTGACAGACACAGAGAGTAAGAGGCAGAGAAAGAGAGAGAGAGAGAGACAATAGGCATACCAGGGCCTCCAGCCACTGCAAACAAACTCCAGATGCATGCACCACCTTGTGCATCTGGCTTACGTGGGTACTGGGGAATTGTGCCTTGAACCAGGGGTCGTTAGGCTTCACAAGCAAGTGCTTAACCACTAAGCCATCTCTCCAGCCCCTTGAGTAGCATTTTCTGAGAACAGAGGTGGTGTAGGATACAGTAAGGCTTTGACCTATGACTAAAGATAATATAAGTGATGCAACATATGACTGATTATATATGCATGTAAAGAGTATTTTCAGTCTTTTGGCAATTTAACTTTTGTCTTTAATGAAATATGTTCATTGATGTTTTTAGGGAATGATGATTGATGAAGCAGATGAGTTTGTAGTAGGGCCACAAAACAAAGTCAAACGCCCTGGAGAACCCAACAGTCCTATGTCATCTAAGAGAAGACGGAATATGTCTCAGCTATTGAGGAAACCACCAATACCACCTACTGTAACTAATCATGTAGTTGGCAAGGTACCACTTTCAGCTGCGTGGTTCCCATCTTGTCCAGACCTCATAAAACCCACCCTTGTACATCCAGGTAAATAGGGTTGTAGTTGTCATTTCCTTATGGGTCCTAGAGAACTAAAATGTTAAATATTTTTCCTCCATATTCCTTTTGCATTCTTTTTTAAAAATAATTTTTAATAGAGAGAGAGAGAGAATTGGTGCACCAGGGCCTCCAGCCACTGAAATTGAAATCCAGGTGCATGTGCCACGTTGTGTGCATGTGCAACCTTGTGTGCTTGCATCACCTTGTGTATCTGGCTTATGTGGGACCTGGAGAGTCAAACATGGGTCCTTAGGCTTTGCAGGCAAGTGCCTTAACTGCTAAGCCATCTCTCCACCCCTGCATTCATTTTTCTTATTCATTAAGTAAACCATTATTAAGCCATCTGTGATAGGTGCCATAGGCACTATGGGAAACAGAGACCCTGACTCTAGGATCACTGTCTATATGAATGGAGGAAAAAAGATCTATCATTACATAGTGATTAATACCTAAGGTTAACATAGTAGTGAGTGATTATTACATGATTTACCAAGTATCACCATTATTGGTGCAGAAATGAAAAGTTAGGAGGATGCTCGTTGGAACCATTTGGAGAAACTGCAAGAATTAGGAGAAAGGTAGTTTCTAAGGGAGAAGAGCAAAGGTGCTCACTAAGAGGATGCATCAGCACTTGTGCTGTGTGCCAGTGTGATTTGTTGTATGCCTCCTTGACCCAACTAAAGCCATCTTCTGGGTCACCTGTGGCTGCTGCCCATTGCCAGTCCTCATTAGCATTGGGCTCAATTGTTCAATCACTCCTTTGTGGAAACCTTTGCATTCTGGACACAGTTTTCTTTTTCTGTTCATACAGACTCC